>JAYKKO010000008.1:1875000-2500000 GCA_037074685.1 Glyphodes pyloalis
TATCACACATTAATTGAACTTATGGGAAAGAAGTTCTCTTGATCTGTGTTCTTTCGTCAGTTGGATTTAGTTTCTTTTTTTTTCAATTTATTGATAATAATGTTTACAGAACAATTATACATAATTTACGTCTGCCAAACTGCTTAGCAGTTTTTCGGCAGTGGTCCCCGTGTTACATTTTAGAAACAAAATTATCCTTACATAATAATTAAACAGAGTACTTTGCAGGGTTAACAATGCTGTCGAGTACTCACTATAATGTACTCGTTCTTAGTTAGTTATTTTTTTTTGTTTATCTTATCTTATCATATCATTTCTATTCCAGGAATTTTGACCAGCCAAGACGAAGGAAAGAAACAAGACGCACCGACAATACTAACTCTCGAAGACTTCGTCATGAAAGCAGACATTGGTCACTTGCACCTAACACCGCTGATAAAACTCTGTCGGAAGACAAGATTGGCGCCTAAACTTCACGGGTTTTCTATGAGATATACCCCACAAATGCTGGAAGACGAGATGAAGAAAACTGCGCCTGTCAAAAAGAATTCATTGGAGAATTTTTTGAAGAATATTAATAAGAAGAAAGGTGATGTGTCTGTAGAGGAGAGTAGAGATCCTGAGCTGGGTCAAAATGTTCACGTAAGTAAATTACGTTTTCATACGAACCCATTACATACCTACTACAGCATGAGGTACGTGTGTGGCGAATCGGTGAAGGCGGCAATTAAGATGACGCATGGGAAAACGCGCAGGGTACATTTGACAGCAGATTAATCCCGGCATAAAATGTTAAAACCCATAGTAATTAATAAATCTTATAAATTGTATTTTTTGCCGAGGTGCACGCGTCGCTAGTCATTCCAACATGACTAGCGACGCGTGCACTTTAAAACTGTTTGGTATTACAATGTTTGCGTTTCAGAATAATTGGTAAATGGTAAAATGAATAAGACGTTAGTTATAAGCATTATTATTTAAAACCGTTCGCAAGCGCTCTTGTGCGGCACGATGTAGTTAGTAGAAGTTATAATTTGTATGAAAATGGGATGCAAGGCAAGCTTGACTCATTACGCCCATTGCTTCTAGGATCTTTACAAAGAGAAGTTAAACGATAGTATAATTATAATGTACCAAAGAAATGATTATTTCAGGATCTGACCTATAACATGTGTATATCTATACTAATATTATAAAGGTAAAGTGTTTGAAGTCAAACAAACATAGTTCTGCGCTGTGGTTTAAATTTTTCGAATTGCAGCACAAAAGTACTAATTAGAACACAAAACTGTTCAAAAGCGCGTCGTATTGTAACTGCCCAACTACAAAAGACTAAGTTCCGTAATAACATGTTACCAAATAACATAATCCTTCGTACACGAGTAAAAACTTGCGAACTGAACTACAATTGATCACTGAAAAAGAAGATAATGCGGAAGTCAAAATGTTTTTCGAAGATCTTCAAAATAAGCACCCTTCCACCCGAATGAGGATCACTTACGATTTCTACAGACGTCACGTCCAAACAGAAAAACGAAAAATCAAAAACATTCCAATGTCGCATTGGGAATCCGAAATAAAAAAAACGGATGAAAATGAAGAACCCAATAATCTCCCGAAACCACCCACAGAAAAAGAGGTAACAGAAATTATCAGCCAAATGCGAAACAACACAGCACCAGGAACAGATGAAGTGGTAATCGAATTGTTCAAGGCACTACCAGACCGTTTACTTCAAGAAATTACTAAACACATGCATAAACCATGGTTAGAAAACGTTATCCCATCGACATGGACCCAAACAGTACAAGTTCCCATTCCGAAGAAACCCCAACCTCAGTCAACAAATGATTATAGGCGGATATCCATCTCCTCTACGGGTTATAGAATATATGCTAACTTCATCTTGTCGCGTCTCGATAAACGACAAAACCAAACTGAAACAAGAAGCGGAAAAAAAATATATATATTCGAAATTGAAGAAACTGACAGCGAAACGGATTGCAGTACATCGAGTACAAACGACCGAACCCAATAAAACCTACGAAACGTTGAAAACAAAGCATCAAAGGCTAGATAGCCCACCTCATCAACGCTCAGTCCTATAAACTTACCCATCTTACCCAATATCCTATACTGGTTGTAACGGTGAATACTGGGCTGGTTGTGGTCGGCCGGTTGCGGCTAGCCGATCGTCCTATCCCATCCTAGAGCGTGTCCCTCCTTACAAAAAATTGTGCCCCCTGGTGTGCCGGTTCTGCCGGATCAGGCATTGCGTCCTGGCTGGGTGTGGTGCGTCAATCAATCAATCAATCGATAGTACCCGTGTGAATGTCATATGGTCTGCTGTTATGGGGATCTGCGGCCGATATTCAAACTATCTTTGTATTACAAAAGAGGGCCATCCGAGCCATTTACAAGCTAGGACCGCGTGACTCGCTGAAAGAATTATTTAAGGAAATTAACATCTTAACAGTCGCATCTCAATACATTCTCGACTGTTTAATGCATGTATACAAAAACTTGCATACTTTTCCAAAAAAATCAGACAATCATAGCATTAACACCAGAAATAAAAACAAGCTTGCTGTTCCTAAGCGGAGACTACATAAAATAGGTAATTCATTTGTTGCTTTAAGTATAAAAATGTTTAATAAACTCCCTCAAGTTATTGTTGAGTTACCTTTATACAAATTTAAGACATTTGTCAAACGTTGTCTTTTGAAAAAAGGCTACTACAATGTAGAAGAGTATTTGAATGACAAGAATGTGTGGATCACGACCTAGCCTGCTCACTTGCGTGTTTTGTATTATTTTAAAAATATAGTATGACACATTTTCTCAATCAATGTCAGTATTGGGCCCGTTGACGCATGTAAGTCCTACACAGTTAATTTAATTTAACTTACAAATACTTTTGTTTTATTTTTATTTTAATTTTTTTTTCAATAATTTATTTTTTATTTTTATTTTACAATTGACAAACTAACTGAGTGTCTTAGTGCAAAATTAGTAATAAGTGTAGCTTTCATTTGTAAAAAAAACTACTGAGTTTCTTGCCGGTATCTTCTCTTTAGTTATAGGTTCCAAACTGGAGGTAGCTTCATTTGCTTTATATAAAGACTATTCATAAGTATTACTAATGTAATCTATGTGAATAAAAAAGATTGACTTTGACTTTGACTTTGACTTTGACTTTGAAGCCGCTAGTTATACGTGAAAGCCTTTCTCTTGAATTGCTCTACCCAAATCACAAAAAGTGTATGAACTCGACTAATCCTCCTACTTAAATGACGATCTCCGTAGCCGAGAGGCGAGCGGGCCTGACTTTGGCGAGCGCCATCTCTGAGGTTCCGGGTTCGATCCCCGGTCGGGTCAATATGGGATACGAACTTTTCCATATTGTCTCGGGTCTGGGTGTTGTGGTACCGTCGTTGTTTCTGATTTATGTAACACAAGTGCTTAAGCTACTTACCACAGAATCAGAGCAATGTATGTGATGTTGTCCAATATTTATTTATTTATATTTATTAATCACTAACCAAAGTGTAAACAGATCCTTGTGTGCTAATTTTTGAATAAACCGCACAGCGAACCTAATGTTTCATAAAGATACCATGTAAAGTGTGTATGATAAAACAGCCGCGGAGCAGATGACCTAATCAATTCTCAGTAAGCACCTCAATAGATATCTGTATCCATTAGCAGAGATCTCCCATAAATAAGAATAATTCAATTAGGATACAATCTATAATTCTAATAAATAAACTAAATACTTTCTCTAATGAGCCCAAAAATCTTAAAAAAAAATCTGATCACCCATGACTCTGCCTATTAAAAAATCTGCTTCAATATCCGTTTGCGTAGTATCAAAGATCTAAGCATACATAGAGCACAGACACGGAAGAATGCTGCATCACTTTACCTTTGTTTTTTAGTCGTATAAGTTTCTTGTCAGCAGGTGCCAGCAGAAACGTCACCTGGTACAGGGCTCTATGCCGTACTGGATTTCTTGCAAATGTTGTGCGAGAGGTCTGATAATGGCAGGGTTCTGGTGAGCAGGGGAGAAGACGGAGGACAGCTGAAGTATCTCCTATTGAATCCGGCTGAACATTTTGTTGAAGTAGTGAAACAGTGTCGTTCGGTAAGTTACTGAGATTAAGGATAACTCGACGACCATACCTCCGAGAGGGAAGTGGGCCGGACTTTAGCGTCGCGCTAACTCTGAGGTCCCAGGTTCGATCCACGGCCGGGTCAATATGGGAAATCATATTGTCTCGGGTCTGGGTGTTGTGGTAATGTCGTTGTTTCTCATTTCTGTAACACAAGTGCTTAAGCTACGTACCACAGAATCAGAGCAATGTATGTGATTTAGTCCAATATTTATTTTATTTATTTATTATCTAACTATCTTGGCGTGGTTAACGGCACATAGTTAACATTTGCATTCCGATATTTGTTCATCCGATATGTGCCCTGATTTTCCCACATTTTACTTTAAACTAGGGCTGTCCAAAACCGCATACGGCCCTTAGTCTGAGTCTACTATGGCCGGCCAATATTTTTATCTATTTTTTTTTATTGATATTAAAGAAATAAAATATTTTTTTATTGTACGTTTAATTTAAATAATAATAAAAAAATATAATCGTATTCGTACTAGAACCGTGTATTTGTAAGTTCCGATCCGGTTTAGGGCTTTATTCACGGCCAAGCTCTGTGACTTGTGCAGACCCAAGTATAAGAAAAGTTTCTATCTTCTGTACTTCATAAAATAAATTCCACAAACCTTTTTAGTCGATTTTCTAAATAAATCACTCTAAATAGCCTAAACTTTGCTTACATTTCCAGGTGATAGTAGCAGGTGGAACTATGGAACCTATATCTGAGTTCGTCCGCCTCTTGACAGGCAGCGAAGACTCTGATGGTGTGACCGTGGTCAAGTGTGACCACGTGGTGTCGCCGGACAACGTCCTAGCCGTCTGCATGTCAAAGGGACCTAGCAATGTGCCTTTGAACTTCTCTTATGAACGCCGTGCGAGTCATGAACTTGTGAGTATTCATTATCAATTGTATGAAATAGATCGGATAGTTAGTTAAATGTCAAGTAGCGAAGTATTCTATCAAAAACATTGATGTGAAATTAGAGCCAAGTTCCATGTAATAATGGTGCCTTTGAACTTCACATTTATACTGAAGTTCAAGTGTAAGTGACCAACTTGTGAGTATGGTCATGATGAATGCCGTGTGTGATGGACTTGTGAATATCCATAACCTATTGTATGAAATAGTTCGGATATCTAGTTAAATGTCAAGTAGTGAAATTATTCAATCTAAAACATTAATTTTAAATGAGAGCCAAGTTCAATGTAATAATGGTGCCTTTCAACCTCTAGTGTGAACGCCGTGTGAGTGATGAACTTTTGATACGAGGACGCTCACACCCCCCATAATCAGGTCACGATCTCCATCGTCAGATCAAGTTCACCCTTCGTATGGCATTTTAATCTGCGTCGCGCTCATCACAATTACATTTATTATGTTTGTTCAGTTGGTTATAAAAGAATCTAAACTTGGGTTGCGTGCATTTATTGGCGGAAAATAAATCTCCTATATAGGCCCAAGGCCTCCAGATGTCTAAAGCCTGATTCCAATATTTGTAAAACGAATCGTTTTAGTTACGGATACTTACACGAGGCGTAAGCTAAAAACGACAGACCAACGACTGATGTCAGCTGATATGGAAAGTAAATTTGAAATTAGAATTAAGGCTTGTAGAAAAACGGATAGGACGTCATTTTTAACACATAACGAATCGTAAAATATTGCAACTTAAGTGAGGTCTAATTTTGCTCCAGTTAACTGAAATCGGCCGCATACTCCGCAACATCTGCAACATAGTCCCCGGCGGCGTGGTGTGTTTCCTACCCTCGTATTCGTACGAGCAAACCGTCTATGACCATTTGATGAAGACTGCCGTAATCGAAGCTATCAGTAAGAAGAAAACGGTGTTCCGGGAACCGAAGTCTGCCGCTGATGTAGATCAGGTAAGTCGAGGGATGATGACTCGGTGAAAAAGCAATGATTCTGTTAACCTTTAGTCAGGTCTGGAGTATCGAAATTTTTTATTGGGTTTCTCCCGCAAGTCAAGGTTATAAGGTTTGATTTGATTTGGTAACTATTTTCCGTTTGCCTGTTTAAGGGTAAGTCTAATGCCTACTCGTGAAGTTACTCGGCGAAGTTCGCCCGAGGCGAGGCAAAGTTTGACGCGGCGAGCACGAGGCGAGCCGAAGTGCCTCTCTACACTATCGTATTCGTCTAACTTCGTTCAACTTCGCGAGTAGTGTGGAGGAGGCATAACAATTAGATTTTAAAAATACAATTACGTATTCAACAAATAATTGAAATAAGATGAAGAGACAGCGCAATAGCGCATCTAAATTAAGTGGTGGGGAGGGCTGACGTCACTAATTCATAAAAACTGTGCGAAGAAGTGACTTGCTAAATTTTCGCGCAATGTGTCTTAGTAAATATTAGCTATTACTATGGGGAAAGTGTGAAGATAAGGTGCTATTTTAAAGACAAAGTCTTAATCTGTTTCATATTCATTTAATTTATTCAGTTGAATAATAAATTTTTTAAAATGTTCTGAATCAATTTTGTAGCTGTCCCCTTGTGCTGAGATCAGTTTTAAAAATCATGAGATATTTTGTTAGATATGTGGAATATGTTTTTTTAATGGATTTGAATGAAATTTGGTAACTTAACAGAAGGAATACTAAAATGAAATATAGGATACTTTTTATCTCGAAAAAACGTACGTAAATGAAATCGCAGCCACTGTCTTAGTACACTAACATTTTAAATGCTTCGATATAATTTTTTGATTTGGCTATTTGAGTATCTAATATTTATAGGTTCTAAACAAGTACGCAACAGCAGTGAGAAAAAACACCGGTGTACAAAACGGAGCCCTGCTTCTGAGCGTTGTTGGTGGAAAGTTAAGCGAGGGATTAAATTTTAGGTAAGTTTTGTTTTGTATTGTTGAGCAGAATATTTTTTTTTAAATTTAAGTTTTGATTAAGTAATGTGTGTATGGATGGAAATTTTACATTTATATACAACTTTTTCAAGAGTTAAAACAAATCATGTTAGGTACTGAAAATGTATACTTTACTTATTTTTATTTGTTAGAAAGCAATATGTTATATTAACTATCACAATTGCATGTCTCATATAATTCTTAGGATTATTTATTACCTCCTTTGATGCTGTCTTTTTCTATAGTCATCCATTTATAAATAAATATATAAATAATTTGCTAGACTATCAAACCAATCAACTAATCCCAAACTGTAGATTTCCCTTGATGTTTTATTTTTAATTTATTTTTTATTATTTGTTGCTATCTCTGTCTAAACGTTTGTTTAATGCTTCATAGAGTGAACTGTATTTGTAAGGTCGATGGGGTATCGCTGCACCAATAAAAGTTAACAAATCGGATTAAATTTAGTAAATTTATTCCCACGCACATGCACACGTTACAATGAGAATACAGAGAGGGCGAAAAAAGAAGTCAGTGTTGTCATTTGAAAAAAAAAATATTTGTTGGTGTTACCAACAACGTTTATGTCAAGAAAGAGATGAAACATAGTATCCGAGCTCGAATCCGATTTTTGTGAATAGATAGGTAGCGGTCGAATTTGGTCGGGCCATTACATATGGTGCATCTTTATCATTGTTACAACCCTTTAAAAACCTATTTCTTTCAGCGATGATCTAGGACGATGCGTCATAGTTGTCGGAATGCCGTATCCAAACAAAAACTCGGCGGAACTGCAAGAGAAGATTAGTTATCTGAACAGGAGCATAGGACCGGGCGCTGGGAGCTCGTATTACGAGAGCTTATGTATGAAGGCCGTTAATCAATGCATTGGTAAGCATATAACTCCAATCAAGGGAAAATATTATTTATTCAAGTAGGTTACGTAACACTTTTGAATTGTCATTGATTACAATGGAAAGTGATTCTACTGCCTGCTCGGAACCTAAATCTAACGAGAAGACCGGTAAGAAACTCTTTAGATTGGTTTCAGTAGCAGTTTCTAACTTATTGTGTAGACCACTTTGTATTAAATCATATAGTTTTGTTTTCATAAGTGAAGAAACATTAGGTTTTTATTTTTGAGATGTAAGATGGAGCATGTTAGTCCCTAAAGGTGGCGTCTGGCGTCTGTTAACAAGAACGACGTATGTGCCAGTCATCGCTCCACTCCACCATATTGAATGGAATGTACCGACCCACCACATAGTGCCACCACCCCATTGACTTTTAAGTGAGCATGACTTACTCCCAACTCTCAATATTGCTCGACAAATAAATTGGTAAAGTTGCAGTACACCGATCGCATCTCCTTAGGGTTCCGTACCCAAAGGGTAAAAGGGATCCCTACTATTTAAGACTCCGTTGCTTGTCTGTTACCATAAAACGTGATAGTTTAAAATTGTCGCAGATGATGTATTTATGTTAAAAGTAACTACTAAAAACATAATAAAATAAATACTTAAAACAACTTCCGTACAACAAACATAAAACTTAGAATATTACAATTAACAGGTACAAAATTTCAAAAAGCTTTTCGTAAAAAATATTTTTTTTAATAAATTAACCAAGAGAGACAATTAAAATACATTTAAACAATTCCAGGGCGAGCCGTGCGACACGCTAACGATTACGCGTGCGTACTTTTACTAGATGAAAGGTATTCGAGACCTCACACGATGAATGCTCTGCCATCATTTGTTCAGGTGAGTTATTTTTAATTACAATTTCTGTAGCCCCATACGCAAAGCAATTCAATTAAAACGCCTTCTCTGTTCCACATTTGCATACAAATTGATAAAAGTAACAATACTATTTTTCGTTTATGACGTGTCTCGGCATTTTAGTTTATAAGAAAGCAATAATGTAATTAGTTCAAACAACAAAATATGCTAGTAGTAATGTTCCGGTTACCAAACGCGTGTGTGAAAATATGAAACTATGGAGCTTAGGATACAGTTTGGAAATGAAATAGGAAAAGAAACACATCAAATTCATTTTATTATTTTTATAGTACTAAACGCCGTACTAGCGAACTTTAAATATTAGAAACATAGCGATACGTGAAGGTCGTGGGTTCGATTCCCGCACCGCAAGGGGAGATAAAAATTTTCTGTTTCTAACATCAAATTCAATCAAACAAAGAGATCCAATGGCGTACCGTCACATTTGCTGTGCCTATGGCTTAATACTAATAAACATATAAAAATATTACTCATGTTTCCAAATAATTTGACGACCTCCGTAGCCGAGAGGCTAGCGTGCCGGACTTTGGCGTCGCGCCATCTTTGAGGTTCCGGGTTCAATCCCCGGTCGGGTCAATATGGAAAATGAACTTTTCTATATTGTCTCGGGTCTGGGTGTTGTGGTACCGTCGTTGTTTCTGATTTCTGTAACACAAGCGCTTTAGCTACTTACCATAGAATCAGAGCAATGTATGTGATGTTGTCCAATATTTATTTATTTATTTAATGTGGAATAGAAGTTAGGGTCTACAGACAATATGTTTCATAAAACTCCTCTCTTCCATTCCAGAAATCCTTACTAGAAAACTGCACGTTCGGGAAGGCTTTCGGGAGTATAGGAAAATTCTTTACAAAGCATAAAGACAAAAATCTGTGAATTATTTATTTTTAAGTATAAATAAAGTTTTGTAATGTTTTAGATATTTTCTTTTTTATTTTGAATATCCGTTCAAGAATTTAAGAAAAAATAAAGAAATCTTGATCTAATGTCTCGAACTACCGTTTCAAGATTTGATTAGTCAGCTACACTGCTCAGTACCTTGGTAACTAAGTAAGTAAGTAATGCGACAAGGTACTGTGTTGTTTACAAACTTAAAGTGATGACAGGATGTACAAAATGACTAAATTTGTTATTATTATTTAAATTTTATTAAATAATCAAGATTGTGTAAAGATCATGTATAATAGTGTATAAAAGCTGTTTAAACGGTGTACGGCATAGTCCTTTTATTTAAAAAAAATAGTAGATTAGAAAGACTACTAAAAATATGCTACAGGATGTAGGGCTCTAATTTTAAAGTCCAAAGTTTGTAGTTTCTCATGCATTATCGTATATTGCGTTAAAATTTAACACGACGCGACGTAACCTTTTCGCATAGTTTTAACGAAATAGTGACGTTAACACACTCTTCCACTAAACTTTGATGCGTTGTATCATCATAAATTTTTATTTATTTTTTGAAGCAAAAAATACGTTTTCATTGTATTTTTTAAATTTTACTGACGTGTCTATTTATTTGTTTGTATCTATTTTCTTAATGTTAATTTTCTCATACAAGAGACTGTAACAGTTTTCTGGGAAATAAAAATTCTTCGACTTTACTGACGGACTAAATGATAATTGTTTTTTTAAGGTTTTATCTCCAAATTAGTTTTAGTATTAGTAGTACTACATCCTCGTATTTACCCTCGGACGCCGTCCGCCCGTGCTTATGCTTTTGTCAGTCATGGTTGTTTGTAGCCGTTTTCAATGCATAACACATTTCCGTATTAGTCGGTCAACACTTCAGGCAGTGTCTTCGCACAAGGACCACCGAAATAATATTTGAAGTCATTCGTGACTGGCGTTGTTTCGATGTTGAACTCAGCGACAGTGGCGCCTCTAGTGGCTGCTAAAGGCGCGAACCCTGCCGCGGGGTATACGAGAGACGACGTGCCGATCACTAAGCACACATCACATTTTGTCATCGCTTCATCTGAAAGAAAATGTAATTAATTAGCGGCTGACAGCTACTTCCACATTTTAATTTCAAGTCTAAAAGTTTCAAACCCCGTTTTTGCCCCCTTAAGGGCGAATAAATATTTTGTAAAATCATTTGTTAGCGGATTGCTACACCTTTAAAGAACTTACCTACCAAATTTTAAGTTTGTATGTGTTAAAGTTTATAAGATCTCGTTACTTATCAGTCAGTCAGTGGTATCTATAATAAATAATTTTTTTATATAAAATTATTCATGTGGGTAATTTTATTTATGAGAAGGACAAATAGCATCTTAACTGTATATTCGACGACCTCCGTAGCCGAGAGGCGAGCGGGCCGGACTTTGGAATCGCGTCATCTCTTAGGTACCGGGTTCGATCCCCGGTCGGATCAATATGGGAAACGAACTTTTCTATACTGTCTCAGATGTGGGTGTTGTGGCACCGTGTTGTTTCTGATTTCTGTAACAAAAGTGCTTAAGCTACTTACCACAGTTTCTAATATGTGCATTTCTGAAATTGACACTGATAAGCATGTATCGGACATACCAGCCTTTTCAAACACTGCAGGCTCCAATCCCTCGCCAAACCATACGATGTGCGGTCTTAGTAGACCATTGCATTCTGGTTTCTTACAATGTGGTAGATACTTTTCGGGTATGTTAGAGTCAACTACATATTTGCCTGCACCTCCTGTTTTTGCTAAAGCCTGTCAGTAAATAATTAATTGACCATTGCATTCTGGTTTCTTACAATGTGGTAGATACTTTTCGGGTATGTTAGAGTCAACTACATCTTTGCCTGCACCTCCTGTTTTTGCTAAAGCCTGTCAGTAAATAATTAATTGACCATTGCATTCTGGTTTCTTACAATGTGGTAGATACTTTTCGGGTATGTTAGAGTCTACTACATCTTTGCCTGCACCTCCTATTTTTGCTAAAGCCTGTCAATAAAAAAATATTGAAACATAACACGACCATTTTGACGACAAAAGTCAAGAATCAAACTAGTAATATCTCCTTGTATGGCAAAGGCACTCAAGTATTGAAATCAAGTCAAAGTTACAACAATGGGAACTGTCTTAGTCACGTTGTTTGTTAAATGCAGCTTGGCGATGAATAGAGACCTGATTTTATGCATTTCCCTATTTAAGCCATTACAGTACTTTTCCGAGTAGGTACAATCTTTTTTAGAGTGCAGAACAATGCGAATTCGACCCAGAACACAGAGTCAGTAGCCACGCGTTTCTTTTTTTCGACATTTATGATAATAAAATGAAAGCGACAGAAGAGCACCCATGTTCAAATTCTGCCCTCCTCAGCTCGGTCGATGTGGAGGGAATCTTTTCAATTTACAAAAATGTTCTAAATGATCGAAGACACAAATAATTTACGCATTGAATGCTCAATTTGGAATAAAAAAATGAAAACTTAGTTTTGGTTTAGGTGTTAGCATATAATCCGGTCTCTAGTGATGAATGACAATCCGAAGCTAGGTATGTTCGAAAACTCCGAAACGTATTTTGCTCGGCCCGGGAATTGGCTACTTGACAGTTTTTGAAAAAGTATTGTAAAATGTGCGCCCGTTCATTTTATATCCCAAGCAATTCGATTTATCTGGAAATAATCTAAATAACCAGAGAAAAATAAAATTTCGTGTAACACATTTAAAAAGCGCGCGAAAACGCCTAGTTGCGTCACTGTTGCAATTATGACGTCAACGTCCTAGACAACGAACCGATACGCATAGGAACGACCTTATTAAGATAAACGGAAAATGTTTCAATAAATTCTTTATACGATTAGAGACACAATAATTCAATTTAATCGGTAAAATAATAATTGTTTCGCCACATTAAAATAAATAATTTATGCCGACAGCTGTCATTTCCGAATTGCAATGGTGGTTTCCGTTTCGGTTCTTTTGCAAAAATAAAATACTAACTATGCTTTTAATTAAAAAGTAAAAATGTAAAATAATTACTTAACTAATAAGCTAACATACCTAACACTTTTCATATTTTATTGTTAACACTGTCAAGTAGCCAATTGAACCCAGAATCCCTAGATTTGACCTCAGTACCTTTTTTTCGAGGGGGAAATGCCTACCGCAACTTTACTCTCTGCGGGGAACAGAGAGTGGTGTACCGGGCTCGCACCGACTAAAACCCCCTCATTGATCAAGAAAAAATGCTATCAACATTCACCTCACAAATTGGACTGTCTGTGTTTACCAGCACTTCATTGCATTTGGTGCATCTTGTTTTATACAAACTGCCGTGGAGCTCCACCAAGTTCTTCGAGCCTGCTCGCGCGTGCAGCCCATCAACGTTTTGAGTTACTACTGTTATGGATTTCGTTCTTCCGTGCTTCGCTTCGTAATTCGCTATCGCTATGTGCCCCTTAACAATAACCAGTAATTATTATGAAAAAATAAACTTTATTCAAAACTTATGAATAGGATTAACACATAGGTACCTACAATACATGTTAAATTTAACATAAGTATAGTTAACATACAGTCGCTTTCCCAATATTTAACTAAGCTTCCTAAACTAGGCCAAGTTGTAGGTACCAAATTCAATTTAAATAATCTTATTTGTTATGGCACTTACAAATAAGCACTACATACAAATGTTTTTTTGAATTACCTACATGTTTGTGTGGTGAATACCTAATTGGCTTTGAGAAAAAGTGGTAAGATTATTCTCATTGATAGCTCTCGTACTTTGTCGTTATTTGACGAAATTATTCATATACCTACTAGCTGTTTGACTGACTTCGCCCGCGTTATTTCAGGATAAAAAGTATCCTATATGTTAATCTAGTATGTCATCTCTCTTCTTACCAAATTTATTCAAATCCTTTCAGTAGTTTTTGCGTGAAAGAGTAACAATCATCTAAACATACTCACAATCTTTTACATTTAAATTATAGTTAGGTTGTAACAGTGTTGCCTGCATTTCCATTGCACAATTGTATTTAAATACTAATAAATAGGATTAAAACTTGTTTGGACTATTTAGCTCCGCCCATGAGCGCTTGGGGTCGGTTTAAAATTATAGGGCTTGTTCCTATTGATCGTGACGTCCCATCTCAAACTCAAATATTTCTTTATTCAAGTAGGTTACATGTAACACTTTTGAATCGTCATTGAATACAATGCAAAGTGATTCTTCTTCCGGTTCGGAACCTATATCTACCGATAAAACACCGGTAAGAAACTCAGCAGATAAGTTACAGTAGCAGTATCTAACTCATAGCTATGTGTAGAACACTTTGGACCAAGTCATATAGTTTTATTTTGATGAGTGAAAAAAAGCATTAAGTATTATTTTATTTTAAGAGGTAAGCTGGAGCAGACCAGTCCCCAAAGGTGGCACCTGTTCACAAGCATGACGTATGTGCCAGCCATCGCTTCACTCAACCATATTGAAGGGAATGTAACGACCAATCCTGAGGCAGCATAATAACGTAGTTCTTGGGTCGCTGCGTGATATTATGGTTAAAAATAAACAGACCTCCAGGTCGACATACGGGCGTTCATATGGACCACAATTTACCTGATTCGTACTTCGGACTATCGCGTTTCATTTTAAACATTTAAAAAAGGTTAGCGGGTCAAAGTATATCGTATTAACTACTACAAAATGGTGTAGTGTTTTGATCCGTTAACTGATTTTAAATCTTTACCTGATTCGGTTGGGCTTTCGCAGCCACCTCTCTCCTGTGGTGGTAAAACTCCCACACCAAGCTAGGATTGTCTTTGAACGCACCAGGTGTGGCGAGCGACATGGCCGAATACCTCCGCCAGTAGCCGTCGCGGCCTCGGAAGGTCGGTATACCAGATTCAGAACTGATCCCTGCACCTGAAAGGAATGCTACGTTCTTTGCAGACGAGAGGTCCTGCTTGAATTTGGCTATGTTGCTTGATTTGCGCAAAACAATGCTGTTCGTAACACAATTCAAGGCGCTTTTTAATAGTAAGTTCAAGGAATACGCTATGCACATGGCTACAATTGAAATCTTATAGCCTATTGTAGTAATTAATTACTGAACACTGTTTCTGCTCTTTATTTTGTTATGGACTGTCAAGTCAAACTAACATATCACTATACTTCATCTATGGTAACACTGGAATGGTTTTTTGTGAATAGCTATGCACCATTGTCTCTATGGAATGGCTATTAAAAGGTCAATGATTTTAATTAATAGTTAATATAATAATGAACATACAACAAAATATAATAAATAATTTATTATGCATTTATTTACATTATCACAATTTACATACCTTCAAATTGATACAATATCATGTTTTTATTTGCATAATTGTTGCAAATTTTAAACTTAGCCCTGCTACGTTTATGTACATTTATCTTCATTAATCACTTAAAACTAGTGGTAGAGTTGTTCCACACGGGCCTTCAAAATAGTAGTGGAAGTCCGGTGTAGCTGGTGTGGTCTCCAAGTTGAATTCAGCCACAATAGCGCCTCTGGCGGCGGCCTGGGGCGCAAACATGGCGGCCGGGTAGACCACAGAAGATGTGCCGACTACTAGGCACACATCACACGCTTCCATTGCTGCACCTGCAATTATAATTAATTATATGATATTATATTTAATCTTCAAAACTATGGACTCCAATCAAATATACACACATGATATCTAAAGTCAAGTAAATATGACACAAGTTTTTGCTCAAATTGATGCAGCCATACCTATTTTAATAGATATTATTAAATATCATAATTATCTTACTGTATTATATATAATCAATATGCATCTGCTAGGAAACTGTTTAGCAAACATGTATGCTACACTCCATCATGTAATTGCTGATGTGATTGTAACTTTAATAAAGTTCTATAAGAACGAAAATTGCTTACCAGCTTTTTCTAAAATCTCGTGTTCCAAACTTTCACCGAACCATACAATATGTGGCCTCAACAGTCCATTGCAGTTTGGTTTCTTGCAGTGTGGCAAAGACTTTACTGGAATATCTGATCCAACTATTTCTACTTCTGGAGCCCCTTTATTTGCTAAAGCCTGAAAAGTGTAGATTAAATAGTTAATAACCAATTTTGGATTGCAACAAAATTTTATGAGGAACGGTCTCATCTTAAGAAAAAAGTTATAAATTAATCTGACCTCACAAATAGGGCTGTCTGTGTTCACTAAAACTTCTTTGCACTTGGTACACCTGGTTTTGTACAGATTACCGTGAAGTTCCAACAAATTCTTGGTGCCAGCTCGTGCATGAAGACCGTCAACATTCTGGGTTATTACAGTTATTGTTTTTTCAAATCCATATTTTGCTTCATAGTTTGCTATAGCGATATGGCCCTGGAACAGAAAAAATACTTTTATGAAATTACTAAATAAGAAGGAATAGCTATATTCTTTACAATCAGTTGCACAGCATGGTGTACACTTGCAAATTGATATTAGCTCTTAAACCTTCAACATAAGGCTTGTAAAGACAAAAGCATACAGTGTGATATGCTGAAACTGTACTAGAATAAACATAAATATATTTGATTCTAGTACAGTTTCAGGATGTCACACCAAATAGCTAACTCATGGCTGACAAGCAGTACACAACAGCAGCAAGAGACTGATCTGAATGACAAATTAAACAAGATGGCTATCTAGCCAACAGTCAGTGCATTGGTGATATTTCAATCTCCTTTTACTGCACAATTTGTCTTGTGTTAAAAAAAATATATTTACTATGACCAAAGTACTTTGAAAATTGTATTAAACTTGGATAAATTTCTATGAAATCTGCCTAAATAGATACATCTAAATGCTTCAAAGAAGTCTCATTCAAATTGAATTAAGAATAAAACTATTTATCACAACATTCAGTAAAGAAGTTTAAAATCTTGCATTAGTTGAGAAAATTAGTATGGTTAAAAGTAAGTAAGAGCTGATATTTAATTGCGAGTGTTTACTTTACTGTTGCGTGAATGAATGTACCTGATTCGGTTGCGCCTTAGACGCCACCTCTCTCCTATAGTGGTAAAACTCCCATACTAAGCTAGGATTGTTCCTGAAAGCCTCTGGAGTGGCCAACGAAGCTGCCTGGTACTTCCTCCAGAAACCACCAGCTCCGCGGAAGGTCGGTATACCTGATTCCGCACTAATACCGGCACCTGATAAGAAAACTACGTTCTTCGCAGATTTTAACGCCTCTTTGAACTTGGCAATGTCGCTAGATTGTCGAGTCGCCATGACGTTAAGGAAACTGCACAATACTAAACTGTTACTACGTAGGGGTCTTAATAAACTTAAACACATAATTTGTAAGAACAAACTCGAAAAATAACTTTATAAATCAGCTGATTCTGCTTGTGTTTTGAATTTTAGTTTGTGAAGTTGACAGGCAAGACTAATGTCACATCCCGTCAAAAATGACACAATAGGATGATTGTGTTCGGAAATCTGAGAAACATTTAAAAGTGTGGATAAGTGAAGCAATTGAGGGTAATCTTACAGAAGACGTGACCTGGTGGTCAATCTGTTTTATGTTGTTTTTAGGTGAGTGTACAGTTAACACATTTATCTGCATTTATAAGTATCTTATCTGACTATAGTTCTGGAAATCTTGCATAAACTGATGGTTTCCTAAATTTCAAATTGTTTTTAACATTCGATTTTTTTTAATATTTTAAAATTCTACCGTAACTACAGACATCTTATAAATGTCTGACCGTAACTGACTTTATCTTCTTCATACGCGCAGTTCAAACCACGGAACTAGTAACTCTGAAATTCGGCACATAAATACTTGTTTGCTAAATGCCTATTTCCCGACATCATAAAAGAAAGGCTTTTTAAATTCACCCTTAACCTCTGGTCAGAGACTGAGCTCACCGTACAGGTGTCTTAATTTGGCAACCAATCTGCCTTACATCAGTGTCGATTGAGGGGCTAAGGGTGCTAAAACGAAGGTCAAAATCTACAAACACGAAGTCGGTATATCATATATTTTTGTAACTGACATTATTTTGATGGCATATGGTGGCCATTTCATCATCACCGAGCTTGCGGGGGAGCCTAAGGCTTCTCACCCCTAAAAGTATATCAAGTAAAGTCACGCCAAAATTATCTAGGTTACCTACCTACATTATGTAATTTTCATTTGTCCCTAATTTTACTAAAGGGCATCGATATGATGAAAAGATAGCTGCCGACATTAGGAAGGAAAATTAGTAATCCGCCATTGTCTCTCCCAATTTTGACTGAATTAGGTAAATAGCACGGGTTACACGGGTACCTACTGCTAGCTAAGCTAGGAATGGAAATTATCGTTTTATATCTCTTAAAGAAGTAATAGCAAAATGGTAACATATTTATTCTTTTAAATACATCAAAGTTGTATGATGCTCCAACTAATGTACCTACCTACACAGTAAAAAGCAAAATAGTGCACACTACACAGTAACATCTATGGTAATTCTAAATTTCTTGTCGGTAGGTATCTTTTCGGTAGAAATACGTTCGGAATCGGTAGTCTCTTTGTATTGTATCATATTTTATATAAGTATTTAGTATTCAAATACGACTCAAAAGTGTACGGGTAACATCTTTAGTGGAAGCAACTCAGTACCTTGTCACATTAAGTAAACTAAGTTATTGATTACATATTTAATTTGACAGGTTTAATACGACAAGGTACTAAGGTGTATACAAATTAATAATTCTGACTGTACCTGCCTATAACCTTCCTACTTTAAAAAATATTTGTATTCTAATTCAAACGCATCCCTTTCTCGTACCTTGCGAAGGAAAAACGATAAAAATGCCAAAGGAGTATTAACTGGAGAGCATTTGGCAAATTGTCCGTATTACTCATGAGAATTACAGTTATTTCTGTTTCCAGACTGGTGTTCTAAGAAAATTGCTACAATAATTCAAATGCTATTTTCGCGCGTGGGTGTTGCTCAGGCGGGTCCTTTTATTTGACAAAAGAGATATTCTGTAAGCGCCATGTGAAGGGAAGATACCTATTATTTTCCATTTGGAGTTCTCATTTCGATAAGGATTTTGGATTTGATGTTTTACATCTAGTCACGAAATTAGGTTCTTACGAAGTAGACTTTATTTTGAAACGAAAAAGAAGGGTAAATCTCTATTTTCTGATCTAAAGCAGGTGGAAGCGTCAGTTTTTAACGGGTTGGATATACATACCGCATTGCTGGTTTCGTAAAAGAAATAGAGTGTAAAAAGATTAATAAAACATTTATATATCTCTGAGGTTCCGGGTTCGATCCCCGGTCGGGTCAATATGGGAAACGAACTTTTCCATATTGTCTCGGGTCTGGGTGTTGTGGTACCGTCGTTGTTTCTGATTTCTGTAACACAAGTGCTTAAGCTACTTACCACAGAATCAGAGCAATGTATGTGATGTTGTCCAATATGTCCAATATATATATATATATACATATTGGACAACATCACATACATTGCTCTGATTCTGTGGTAAGTAGCTTAAGCACTTGTGTTATATATATATATATATATATATATATATATATATATATATATATATATATATATATATATATATATATATATATATATATATATATATATATATATATATATATATATATATATATATACTGATTCTATCTTTGCACGCGTATTCTATTAAATAACGGTATTCAAAATTAGTGCTGGTCAACATGCTTATTGTAGGTACAGTCACGTGTACATATTGGTATACAAATTAAGTTTAAAGTGAACATTAAGGTAACGTAATACGAGCTCAAATGATTAGGTACACTTTATGGACTTTACCCACTCTCCCACCATGAGTTCCTATGCGAATGGATACGAAAATAAAACGGACTCATAAGTAACCCAATGAAATTATCGTCCCGTTTTAATTTATCACCTTCCTTTTGCACGTATTTTGCTACAAAGGGCAATTGAATTAAACGGGAACAATGAAAGGAACTGGATACCCTTCTTGTTTTATTATTCTATCACAAAAGGGCTTTTTGAGTTTTATTGGATTAGCATTTTTCCTGGAGGTTGATAAGATAATGCTTGTCTATCTAATCAATGAGGTAGCGCAGGTGTAATATTTCTTAAACTTCTGCCCGTTAAGTATATAAAAGGACACATAATCATTTTTCAGACGAAAAAAATGTGTATTTAACAAAATTTTAATCAATATAAATAAAACATTAATAATTTTTCCTTATTTTCTTTCACACAACTCTTCAATTTTAGGGATGATTAAGAAATGTTTTGTAACCCTTATATAACTAAACGGAGAGTTATGTAATACCAATTAAGATTTGTGGGAGACTGGCCTAAAACTACCTAAGCCTATTTAAAAGAGGTTTGATTTTATTAGGTAACCAGCCTGCCCCCGGGCTCCAATTTAGTATTAAGTAAGTAGGTATATTAAACAACAACGAATTTCCTAAGTATAGGTATAACTTCAAATTTCGTAATTCCTATTTTTTTCCAAATTTATTAACCCTTGGTTAACCTCCCCGGGACCTCCACAATTTTTTCAAAACCAAAATTAGCCAAATCGGTCTAGCCGTTGTCGAGTTTTAGCGAGACTAACGAACAACGATTCATTTGTACCTACAGTTTTGTAGGACTCGGCCGGCCTATTTTATAAACCTATTTGTTTAGAAATTTGACCCACAATGAGTTTAAAAATAATCTATTTAAATTTCTGATAGAAAAAATGTATTATACCCATGGACTTAATTATTAGGTCCATGGATTATACCAAAACGAATTCTTGAATGACAAATTTTGACATTATTATATTTGTGTACATTTGACTTTTATTTATTATTGTAATTTGACATTGAAAAAGTAAAATCTTATTAATCTTATTATAAATAGAATATTGTCTTATCCCTGCTAATTTTAAGTTTTCATTGATCATAATATATATTTGTCTATTTAAAATTTAATTTTAAAACTATAATTTAGTAAATGTATAATTTAATATTTGCACATCGACTAATCGGTCGAATATGTTGGACATATTTACCTTTCAAGACCAATCTTGTAACCATGTTCTTGCAAATAAATGATATTATTATTATTATTATTAGTTAAATAAATAAATATTTTTTTTATATAAGAATAAGATGTTTGTAATTTTCAGGACAAAAAGAAGCCGCGTCGGGCTCTTAGTACCTCTTCCATAAAGTTAATCATTACTCACAAAAACTCTAAGCAGACCGCATTGTGCCAAGTTTTTATTAATCCTACCGAGCCTAACCATGTACTATGTACCCATGTATCATATCTTTGGATTTTAGAACGCTGTACATTGTACAATGCTGTAGACCTACTCGCAAAAACTGTTGACCCGTTATACAGGTCCTTGAACCTATATGGGCACCAGTCTTCCACGAATTACATACCATTACTTAAAGATAAAAATAGATCTCTATGAATAACACGTCATTTATGGGGTGAAAAAAAAATCATTCGTATTTGATGATTAATCGAAAATTTGGGAATAAAAACGCGATTTTGGATTTTTTTAATAAATATTTTCTTTTTTCAAAACACTTTATTAGCACGCGAAGTGAGATTAATGAGCTCGTTTATGAGAATTAAAAATTGCTATCCGACATTGTTTGAATTCGGGAGAGCGTACTCCCAGGACATGACCTTCATTAGTGCCTAAGGTGGGTGCTTAAAACAGAGTCGGGAAGACACTTTTAACTACTGGGCTGACACAAACTTAAAATACACGGGAAAATCATAGTTTGAAACAAGTTGATTGGTGTGATTCTCTGACCAATTTATTTAAGAACTACGTTACCTGCATAAACTCTATTAAATTAACTACGAATGGACTAACTTTATTAGAACTGCGAAGACCATTGGACCGAGAAAATTTATGATTGATATAACAAACTCTAATAATTCCATTAGCCACAGCTGAGAGCGATGCGCGGGAAATTCTAATTTCATTTCATTAGTTACCAAGCTAAAAACCTCTTTCTCCAGAGAATAAAATTCACTACAGGCATATAGATGTGGACTGGAAAAACTTATGTGTACTAAGTTCAAAGGCATGACGTGATCATGGCTTTGTATTTTTTAACGCTTCTGGGGGCTCTACAAAGGAGTTGTATTGCAGGGTTAGGCGTCATTTACCTACCTACAAAAAACTGCTGTTTCTGTCAATCGGTTTGTCATATTTTACTATAACTGTAATACGTATGAAATAAATAGATTTGAGTAGCAGAATACCACTGTCAGCCATCACAAATTATGTAACGCCATAATGTATAGTAATTCTAATTTTACTATGGTAACTATCGACGAATAGGTACCAATTTTGTTTCTATTATCATGTTCTAGCAATAAATATGTTTTCTTTGTATTTAGCAATTCTTGCTGACGGACAATATAATTATTGTTTATTCATTATTCGTATTAATTATGATGGCAGTTCGATGAATTGTATTGTATTTTGGTCCCATACAGGTAATTTATGCTTTATGGTGTGTTATCGCGATATGATAAGAACGACCCTTCATACGAAAGCGATCGGACCAAACAGTTCGATGTTTTGCATTTTAATAACAAAAGCAGGCTTTCAATATTCTTTTGGATTGAAAAAAAATATATGAAAAAGTTTTTACTTAGAAAATGTAACTGTTTTTTTCCTAAAATAATGCAAGCCACTTATGAATGGGTTGTTTTAACGTCTTTTAGAAAATGTTTGGAAATTCGGTGAATTTTATACATGGCCTGGCTTTGTTTTGATAGTCGTGCGCCTCGGCTTCCCACATTTTCCACAGTTAGTGAGTTTTAATTATTTTTTTATTTATTCTTTGAAACCCGGGGATATATTTATTTAAAAACTTTATTGCACAAAAAAGTACAACAGGGTAGGGGCATTCTCTATCAGTCAACCTTTGGGTCATGCGGAGAGCTAGTTTGTGTGACTCCCAAACCGTAAAATATATATTTTTTCGGTTCCGTCGTTTCGAAGCCTATTCGATACAAACACACAAATCAACAATCAAATATCACATTTTTATAATCATAGTATAGACTGGCTGTCACTTGCGACTTTGTTTACATTATTCGGGATTAAAAGTGTCCTACCTACATTTTATTCGCTACATTTATTAGATTTAGTTTTTTTTAAAGTGAAAAAGTAAAAATCATCCATACAAGCTACCCTTCAAGTTTATTGTTATAGTAGGACTAGCTTTTGCCGACTACTTCGTTCGCTCGTTACTACGAGAAGAAGTCGTCTTCTTTGATAGAATTATCTCATAAATAACTAGCTTTAGGTATGTGAAATATTTTTTTAATTCGTTCCAGCTTGTTCTAAGTCTATTTTGTACAAACAAGACTATTAATATACATTTTTCCGCTTTGTATAAGTAATATGGGCATAATGTGAACTAGGTACTTAACCTATTTACTTAAGAACTTTGTGTAATTGTTCAACTACAATTTAAGAGAGGTAGGGCATAGTGATTTGTTGCTCGAACTGGAGCAGCCCGACTGGTAATATACCTCCACCTTACTGAAGACCGCAGCCAAATCACAATCAATGTGTTGTGGTGTTAGGTTGTGTAAGGTTTCCAGGGCTCTTGGGGGGTGCTACATTAGTAGCAGGGGTCAAGCCTTCAAGGTAAGGGCGACAAGTCCAGTAACAGCTTTATTATGCTGTACTTGTCGTCCTTAAGCTAGGACCTCATTACCGCTTAACATCAGGTGGGATGAGGTCAATCTTGAAGTGTAATATAAAAAAAAAACCTTTTTGTACTAGACATCATCAAAAGTTGTACTAATTGTACTTGTTTGTAGTATTGTGGAGTAAAATCAACCATTAAATAAAGAAAACATTACCTAAAACTTTCTAATAAGATTCAGAAAAGAGATGTTCATCCTTAGCTAATCAGCGCTTTAAATAAATACCTTTGCAGATACTCACACAAAGCTCGTATCAGATAAAACGATATAACGACAGCCTGCAAGTTTTACTTTCCTCCCATTACAACCACGCGGCGACTGCGGTATATTAGATACCAACACCTGTATGCTTTGTGAACGAATCCATTGACGTCATAGGCACAATGCAGCGAAAGCAGCGAAGCGGTTTAGGGCAATGGTAGGTAAAGCATGTTCAATCTGATTTATTGCTTTTTACTTATCATTTAGAGCTGAATTTCAATCATCAAAAAAAGCCGATAAAGTTCAAGCTATTTGAATTAAGAATGGCATTATCGGGCCTTACTGCAGTTTTGTGTGTAAACTTGATTTCGACTTGTATGTTCAATTTGTATATTTACGTTCAATAGTGAATGACAAGTGGAAGAATCTTGACGTGCATTAAGTGACGGACGACTTATTCACGCGGAAAACTTACTTTTGACCTGATTATTTCTTAAAACGTGCCTAAATTCAATCATCGATCTATAAAAACCCTTAGAAAGCAATAAAATACGATACACACGCTAAGAGAGAAAAAGAAGACCACTGAAGTTTCAAACCACCACAAACATGCTAGCCCCTTTTTTGGTTTCCAGTGCCTCACTACAGCAGAGTCGTCTGCTGTATATTAGTCAGAAATTCCAGGGTCCTTCGGCCTCTCAAAAATCCTCCCAATCCACCTGCAGTAAAAGCCTTTGGACCAAGCACGGCAAAACAAGCTTTACCTTGAATCACGCTCATATCAGGAGACTAAAGCAAAATCTTTCACGCGCTCATTCTGTAAACTTGTAATGTAACTCCAGAGTTTCTTCACTGTCATTTCCTGTATTCCGTCGTAGGGCTGGCGCATGCGGCTTACCAACGTCGCCATTCCGTTGAGCAACGCCAGAACGCGCCGCGCTTTCTGGCACTCCAGACGCTTTTCCGTTTACCCGAAAACTTCACACAACCAGCGCGGGAAAGCCAGCGGTAAGTTACAACGTAATAATATTTAATTACAGCCCCACCTCCACTTGAGCTGGGAAAATTAATTCTTAAAACGGAACCGTTATTTTTTAAGCGGCGTTCTGGAATGACACGATTTTGTAGGTGTTTTAGCTGTCGATTTGTGGGTAACGTGAGATTCGGCGCGACAATACTTGTTGACAGAGGTTGATACTTAAGTGGTCTCTTGTGTGATAGGGTCGCATTGCCATATCACAGGCTTCAATACATAGACTGCCTGTTTCAGTTACTTTAGGTTCAAGAATGTTTAAAGCAGCTAAAACTTTTTTGAAACTGCCATTGTGTAGCGCATCAAAAAAGTAGGCTTAATTTGACTTCGCCGGATAAAATACTATTTTTACCTACACATACGGTAAGAATATAAAAAGTAAGTCTCGAAACGCATGTTTCTTACTTTTTTGAGGATTTTGCTGACTTTGCCCACTTCCTGAGTACGCCGGCTTTATCTCAGACCGGATAACCAACAAATATTGGTGGAAAATAAAACGTAAAGTCTCCTATACAGTAGAAATACGTTCTTCTGATGTAAACTAGAACATCGCTTTTCCAGATGAATTAGATATGCTTCCCGGATAATTTTCTATGAATGAAAGTGCAAATTACCAATTTTGGAAAACCAATTACATTTATAAAAGTTAATTTAAATTTTTCAAGAGATTTTCTTACCCCGCTATAAAAAATATAGTTATTTTTTAGGACCGGCAAAACAAAAAAAACATTATTGTCTTGTGATGATTCGAATTTTGAATTATATTAAACTGTATGACACTTTAGGCCTTTTTGTAGTATATACAGTTAGTAGCTTTAGTTCATGAACAACTCTGTACCTTGTCCCTGTCTATCGGACTTTCTTAGTTACCTACGTGGAGATTTGGTATGACAAGGTACTGAGGTGTATACGAACTAATGGTGCTGGCTGTACCTACGTAATGACGAGGGGTCTAATTTCGTCTGTATTTTGCATGGAACTGTGGATCTAAGAAATATTTATGATTAAATGTTTAATAATAAGCTTTAGGTTCTTCTAAATCTGTTACATCTGTTAATAAAATAAGAGTAACTCATAGACACATTTGCCTGGACAGTCATTAATATTATTTTCATAAAAATCTTGCAAACTTTTATTAAAATAGGTACTTATTGAATATGATTGGGTAAAATGTCTACGTGCTTGTTAATCTATTAAATTTTAATGTATTTAAATACTCTTTTAAAATTGATACTACTGAAATGAAAATGTATTTATCTAACTTTATGAGCTTAAATCTGAATTCCGTTCCGTTTTTGGTATCGTGTACTTTCGATTTTGTGATACTCCGTGAATCGAATTTTCGTACTTAAAGATTACGTGGTGGAACCACATTAAGGGCCCGTACTTAGGTTTATTTTTGTTCGCTTGTACTGAAAATAATAATAATACAAGTAGATATCGATTTTAATTCACCTGCTTTACACAAGTTGTCTACGACTACTCTTCAAGGTTCTCAGAACTTCGCGTCGCAGGAAATAAGAATTCATTCACATTTTGCAGCATGAATAGCTCGCTGTATCACTAGACATTGACTAGTTTTCTTTAGTTAAAACTGGTCTAGCTATGTTTTGTTGTTATGATTTACCTGCTTTATCGTCAGTCTTTCATGATTTTAAAGCATTTAGACATCGAAAGCAGATTTCGAATTAGGCGGTTGCCACATTAAATGTCAGGCCGTACAAATATGGTTTAATGTCTAACTCTCGGCTCTAGAATTATTTTAGGTACTCTGTTTTTACAAAAAACATCTTATTCGCTTTTTTTTGTGATGTTCGTTTTGTTTGATCATTCAATGTCCTTTCTTTATGTATCTTTTCTTCCCCATTATGTACGTAAGTCGAGTTCTAAATATGCATTTAAAAAAATGTACGTGGTCATCATATCATTGAAGGCATTTACTCATTGGTGTGGTAGGCTATTTTTAAAGAAGTATATAAGGTTTATTTTTGTGTTGTTTCTTCTGTAAGTATTATTATTAAAATATTTGTATACATTTACATACATACAGTAAATATAATCATACATGTGTAAGTTTGTTTAATATTTGAATATATTTCCCGTTGGTATTGGTTATCTTAACATATTTTGTATTCATTTCATGCACCGCCGCAACAAAATCGTCACAAATTTGTGGAGTTGACTGGTAACAAAGCCACTTGGCAATAAAACTATCTTTTGTATTTTTTAGAATGTGCAATGTAGTTTAAATTTAATAAATAGAGAACTTCTCCGCATCCAAAGATACTTGTTAAAGCTAACAATACCGAATATTCATCATAAATCATTTGTCTGCTAGTTTCGTCTAAGCTTAAGTGGAACTTAAGATCTTGAGATTTAAATTGTTTTTGTTTTGTAATTAAACATAGATTAACATCGCAAATTGTTTTGTAAGCGGATTACAAACATCTTTTGAATTATTATTTATAAAAATATTTAATTTTATAACAAGGGAAAAGGGACCTAAATACATCCATTATTAGTGCTGTTACCTGTGATTTCGTTCGCGTTCAGGATAAAAAGTATCCTAGACAATAATCCATCCACAAATACGATCTCTCAATTAATATATATGCTGCAGAGGTCGGTGTAATGACAGTTTTTTCATATTTATAATACTCTTGTCACTCTTTAGTAGGTAGTCACTTCTTCTCTTGTGACTTTTCTTTTTTCGTCACTCTCAAACACAGATACTATCATAAATACACACTACGTGGTAGTATGGGCCCATCTACTAAGTTGTTTGTTAGTTTAATTTATTTACCTGACGACTATATTCTACCCTTTATGGCCAAAAATAATTATTCGCGGTACTGATAGATGTTAAGTAATTTTTATGCTATCTGATTTTCTTTGTTCCTTATCGATCCTTATCGAGTCTGGGTGTTGTGGTACCGTCGTTGTTTCTGATTTCTGTAACACAAGTGCTTAAGCTACTTACCACAGAATCAGAGCAATGTATGTGATTTAGTCCAATATTTATTTATTTTTATCGATATATGTCTAAATAAAACTCGGATAGTTTAGTTTATGTTTTGATAAGTTTACTCACTTTAACATAATCCAATAATTTGTAGCACGGTTGAAATATCTCCTTTTTTAAGATAATCATCTAATGGGTTCATAAATGAGGAAAAGGAAAATCGAATTGGAAAATCTTTTTTTAAAAGTCTGTTTACTAATAGTTTACATCAGTATCCATCAAAAACCCGAAATTACGCATCCAAAGAATGAAATATTAAAAAAAAACGAATGATCCGAAATGATTGCATATCCGTATCCGAAATCCGACATAACATATCCGTAACATACCTGTGTGTCGGTCGTCTGAATGACAAACGGCACGACCAGTTGCTAACAGCGTTGAACTGGGCGCCTTTTGTGTACGCCGTTTGTGGCAATTGGGCACTCCTGCGCAGATTAAAGAATAATGGCGAAGCAGACAAGAATGGACCGCGGCTAGAACTGGATTGAGAACTAGGTTTGCGTCAATAGGTAGTTTGGAGTACTCAATTCACAAAAGGTCTAACGTACATGACTGCAAGAAATGATTTTATGCAGAAGAAAAATCAAATTTTTTTTTAAATTTACTATAATAAAACTTTAACTCTAAATTAAAACAATGTTAAATAAAGATTAAAAGGTTTTAGAGTTTAGAGCAAGTTTATGTGGTAAAAATACTTTATTTATTTTTACTGCACTACATTATCCTAGCAGATTTGTCCGTTTAAAAATCAGAACTCTTCGACATCTGCAAATTTAATACTTTAAAAAGAGGAAATTATAATATTTAAGTAATTTTTCAATTTCATTCATGATAAAATGTTAAATATGAGACCTAATTGAGTACTTGAAAAATTTGGTATTTTAACTTATTTTGAATATTTAAAGTGCAGTATTGTAATGACACACATAAGAAATTGTTAGGTCTATTACAAGTAGTATTATAATAAAATATATTTAAAACAGTGCTCGTTCAAGTCTCGCGGCAGATCGTAGCGCGTTCGTCTACATAAATATGCTACGAACTACGAGCGAACTACGGGATTCAGGGATAGATTTTGTTAAATTATTTAATCTCTTACTTTTTGCTCTACATTTTATGTAACAAAAACTTAATTTGTGAAATTAATGGCGTCTTAATTTGAGCTAGTTTTGGCTTACAAATAGTTCAAAGCAAGTCAGTTGTACCCCAAAACCACACCTCCAAATGTGAGCTTAAAACTCCTGTGTCCGGTTTGTACCAAGTTAATAATTCAAGAGTTTCTCGCTGGAACTTGTTGGAACGGTTCCGTTGGCTGAACGAAACATGAAGAAGGGTGGAACTCCAATGAATTTAAATTAACTTTACGACTTGTAAACATGTTTATGGCGCTCCGACTTACTCTTTGTTAGGTTGAAGCAGGCTGGACCTATTTTGAATATAAATAGGCTTCAAGCGTTTAGTCAAATTCGTGTGATAGCAACTGTAGATGACCTTTCGCCCCTAGTCGACTGAATTTTTAGCAATGTCTGCCTACGAAACGCCTGTTTCATATTTCATAAGCTTGTTTGTCACTTTGAATAAGATTATGGTGGTTTACGCTTGGATGATAAATTAATGTAGATACATTTTACGTACATAATAAAAAAATCGCGCCAGAAAATATAAAGAATGCTCCTGTTTTTCAGGGCATTCAAAGGTGATAATTGTCATATATGTCAGGAACATCCACTATCTCAAGATTATGCTACAACATATAAGACACTTATTCTACTAGGATGTTGTTACAGCAAATAGGTACATAGTTACATAAATTCTTTTTTTATTTATTTATTTATTTATTAAAAAACGTTATTCCACAACATTTAAAATAATTTAACGGGTCAAAACGCAAAATTTTGAAGAAACAGCCCTCGCCACTGGACCGTGTACTGTGAAACTCTGGAGGAGGTACGTTGATGATATTTTTTGTATAATCAACGGTGGTCAACAGGAAGTAGATCTATATCTAAATCATCTAAATTCTATCCACTCGAAAGTAAAGTTTACCTATGAAATGGAAAGGAACAGATCGTTGGCATTTCTTGATTTACAAGTGAGTGTTAAAGATGATGGTACGCTGGCACACTCTGTATACAGGAAACCTACGCACACTGACAGATATTTGCACGCTTCTTCGCATCATCACCCACGACATCTTCAATCTGTTGTGACGTCTCTTACTAACAGAGCGCATAACCTTTGTGACCCTGAACATTTACAGGCGGAGCTCACGCATGTTCAGGAGGTACTCAGACGAAACGGGTATGAAGTGTCGAGGAAACCAAGAAGGTGGAAATCAAAAGGAAAGTGTCCTGAAGTAAGTCGACAAGCAGCGTTTTTGCCGTACATAAAAGGCGTAACGGATAAAATTGGAACAGTACTTAGAAAAAACTCCATCAAGACTGTATATACACCGTTATGCAAAATGTCAAGATTACTGCGAACGCCGAAGGATGTTATTCCTTTTCAAACGCCGGGAGTTTATAAAATTGATTGCAGTTGTGGTAGTTCTTACATTGGACAAACTAAGCGGACAATAGCTGAACGAGTGAAAGAACATATCACGGCGGTCAAAAATCGTCAGACTAATAAATCCGCGGTAGCAGAACATCTGTTAGAAATGGGAGTTAATCATTGGATGGAGTTGCACGACCCTAAAATCCTCTCGACCGATCGCCACTACCATACTAGGATAGTACGTGAAGCTATTGAAATCAAAAAGTATAAAAATTTCAATAGAGAAGACGGATTTAAGTTATCATCAGCATGGAATCCAGTGATTAATAAATGTTTACCGCGGTTAGAACGATCAAAAACAATTCCGGATACTGTCAGTGTAGTGTGTCGAAGTGACTTCAATAATATTTTGTTATGTGACAATGTGCGGGTGGATGAAGATTTGCAAGCTCCCCCGAACAGACGAAGGCGAGCAAGACCAGTCAGCTCGTGACCACGGTTGGTGCAACCTAACCGAAACGTCGGGCAGTAAGTAGTTCGTATTAACTACTAAATAAAAATGGTGTCGCGTTTTGACCCGTTAAATTATTTTAAATGTTTAAAATGGAACGCGAAAATCTTAAAATTTATGTTATTCCACAAATAGGTACAACAGGTGGACTTAATGCTAGGGGAATTCTCTACCAGTCAACGCTTGGGTCATGCAGATAGTTTGTATATGGGTGCGGTAACAGGGGAGAAAAAAAAGAAATCATTTTAAACAACAATAAATTAAGCATTAAAAATAACATTACGGTATCTTTTAAATATACGATAATAATACACATACTATATAAAATTAGAATATAATATATAAAATATGAAGGTATACTTAGATTTAGATAATATTGATAATTTATATATAAAAAGCGTTCCAAAGCCGAGCTTGCACAGTGAAAGACCTAGAGAAGAAGTCACTTTGATGTCGAGGAATGTTTAAGCTTAGGTTGTCTGAGGAGCGAAGAGATCGGTCATGAGATTGACAGAGATATTGAAATTGTTTTGTTAGATAGGATAGGGACAATGGACAATTTATTTGTGTATATTATATCAGTAACTCTTTTATATTGTCTATTTAAACCAAATATGATGCATATCTATCACGGGCACAGTAAAGTCATGTGTGTATACAAACTCATTCTAATGCGAATCTTATGGTAATTTCATAAGAGCTCAAGTGCTTATATTTAATTTCTTGTGACTGTACATTTAACTACGTCGAAGATACGTGCAAAAACTCAGTAGTTTTCTTCACAAAGATATAACTTATCACTAGTTTTGGCCGTGAGAGAGTAACAAAGATACATTCATACATCCAGATAACTTTTGCGTAGAATATTAGTAGCTTCCGAGAAAATATATGGCTATAGACCGCTAACTGGCCTACATTAATTTAATAACTAATTTTCAATTAATTAGTGAAAAATCATAAATTAAACATTATTTGCTCAACGACAAGTCAGCCTGTTATTTTAGTATGTGCAAAAGGTAGCCCCGTTCGTTCTTACATATACAATTTCGCGGAAGATGGGAAGAGTTTGAATAACAAAGAGTTTTCAACCTTACAGAAAATTTGGAAACAAAGACTTTTACCTTAAGAAAAACAACTTCAACAACTTCATAATTCATTCTAACATAACATTACTTCAGATTTGAAATCCAATTGTATGGTGAGGAAAATACGAAATCGTTTATTTAAGTGACCAAAAAATTTCATCGCCTCCATAGTGTAATATTTAAAACGTCTTAATTTAATTTTCGTAAGTCATTGTTGGAGTTATATGCAACATTATATCTATGTGGCTTTAATTGTGTTTCTATAGAAAAAAATTGCCACAGCATTTTAGTTCTTATCTCTTGAACTGTGCAGGTGGTCAGAGCTAGAGTACAAAGGTCCTTAATCTCACTTGAGATGAAAAGAGGTTAATCAGGGACCAACAGGGCATGTCTTTCCCGATGGCTGGCTTACCGAGATTGCTTTCCTGATAAGCGTACCTACTAGACTACAGGTACTTTCACAAGTAGGTTTGTGATGACTTTATTGTGTATTTCTTTATTGAAAAAAACATCATCACACACATTAATTGATCTGATTCTGCGGTAAGTAAATAAAACACTTGTATTAGTATATTTCTTTTTTGCATTTGTGAGGTTAAGGTTACAAATATGTACAGTCGCCGTCAGACATATCGGAGCAGACAAAGTGACCAAATACTTCTGAACAGTTAAAAATGTCATTAATATCTGAACATTCACTACTTCAATAATATCTGAGCAGATGCTAGTCACTAACTTCTATACACACAACTAACCAATAATATCTGAACACTCATCTACACAGGTAGCTCAATTGGTGTTCAGATATTATTGGCATCTGCTCAAATATTACTAAAGTAATTAATGTTCAGATATTAATGGTAACTTGTGGTATACGGCACTTTTTGACATTTTTAACTGTTAAGAAGTATTTGGTCACTTTGTCTGCTCCGATATATCTGACGGTGACTGTACAAATAAACGAAACCAAATACAAGACTAGATATGAAATCCTGTCAACTAGTTTCTGAAAACAATTGTACCTACTTCTAGTGCAAAAGTAATGAGTTTATGAACAAGAGGTCGATTGTGACTTGGTACGCGTGGAGTTAAGCCTTTTGTAGTTATAAATATAACTTATGTCACTTAAGGCGAATGTAGCTTTTCAATGGTGAAATATTTTTTAAATCAGCAAAATAATTTAAATTTCTTCATTACAAACACACACACACACAAAAATCCAACTCTTTCCTCTTTATAATAGTAGTGTGGATAAAGTATTTAATGTTGTAATTTATAAGACTTGTGTAATGGAGAGTCTATTCATATCTAGAGGTCCGTTAATAATTTGAAGAGGTATCCAACTAACATAATTGGCAGCCGGCAGGAAAAAACAAAGGTGACAATTAAAACAATTAAAAGTAGAAAATAAAGAATGATAATTCTAAAACTGGCGTAGGTAGGTGCCTATTTAAAACGGAACGTCTAATTAATAAGTAAATTAGAAACGGGAAGTGTTGGCTGTTTTACTTTTACCGTGGCTTTTCTGTGAAATGTTTAAGTTTTTTTTTTATCTTTCCTACTAAATTCGAATAATGACTTGTTTTGCGTCTTTTTTCGCAGAGTGTAGAGTCGTGCCATAGATAATATATGGGCATAAGGCATTTGTGCTAAAGAAGTCAGAAACAATGACGATACCATAACACCCCGACCCGAGACAATATAGAAAAGTACATTTTCTGTATTGACCAGACTGGGAATCGAGCCCGAGACCTCAGAAATCCGCTCCTTGACTACGGAGGTCGTCGATGGAACAATAAAATAAAAAATACGTCATTATAAAAATAATACAGAGGAGATAATTTGATTGATAGCCTGGTTTCGGCTGTTACTTATTTTTTTAATTTGATAGTTTTAAGTTTAAATTTATGATCACAACAATAATAGTTAAAAAGGAAGAAACTCTATACTATCAGCTCATAAAAATAATGATTCGACGGAAATCTTAATTAATACAATTAACTAATTTAAACGCTTATCAAATACATTTCCCTGTGATTTTGTTTGGGTTATATCTATATATTATGAGAAAGATATGTAGTACATGTTATTCTAGCAGCTATCAAAATTCATTCAATTAAAAAAAATGGATTAAGAGTAATAATCATAAATACATTTTAACTTTCATGTTTATAGTATTATAATATAATATAGTTTAAAATATATCAAACTTTCAAGGGCTACTACAAAGTATATGGTTATTTAAATTTCATAAATCTATGAATCTATATCTTTAATTCTTGAAATATAGCTAGCTTTGTATATTTTATTTAAGTACCCGTTACAAGGAAATATTATTTATTATATTTGAAAAGAGTAAGTGTCGAGTTTCTTGCCGGTTCCTCTCGAGACATCATCAACATTCAGAACACTAGGTGTAAATAAGTGCTTTTGTAAAGCTGACATGAATAAAGGTATTTTCTATTACCATAATATCCACAAGAATTATTCTGCGTTACAATACTAATAACATTATACGAGGTGTAGAGCCAAAGATTGCTTTTATTAATCTTATATTTTTTGTACTTAGTCAACACAGGCAGAACGTTCCATTTTCTAGTTTGAGCTTTATTTTATCGAACATGGTTCACTTCTAAAAGCAAACATTGGCAGCGAAAAATACTGGTCACAAAATTGTGTGATACAATTTCATGAAATGTTTAGCGGTTGCAATAAATCGATTTATAATTTGAGTTACTTTGTAAAAGGTTTTCAATTGGTTTGATGACACGGAAAAAAACAATTCTAGTTCGTCAGTTAAAATTTCAAAACAGTTAGATAGGTAGTTATGGAATTAATAAATAATTAAAAATTGATTATGATACAGCGCATTAAAGTTCAGTGGAGCGGTGTGTTAACGTCACTATTTCGTATAAACCATGTTGGAAAATAAAGTATAATAAGATCGCGTTAAATTTCAACGCGATGGGTGTTAGTAATTTATTGTTTTCATGATAAAAGAAAAAATATGTGTCGTATATTTTTTGGTAGATCAACTAACTATTATTGGAGTAAAAATAGTTTTTAAACACTACCCTATTTGCTTATACCATTAAGCTTAAACGCAATTCATTTTAGTACATAATTGTTTTCATAATAAAATAAAAAATATGTGTTGTATATTTTTTAGTAAAAACTATTAGAATAAAAATATTTTTATATTATCTACCCTATTTCAATAATTTGTTTGTAATTTGAGAAATAGAACCACTTATGATTCCTTTTGCCCGAACTGAGATTGTCCCTTACTAGTATTGTACAGATTGATACATAATAACTGTAACGTGACATTTGTTATATAATTTCATAAGAAAGCATGTTTGAAGAACTTTTATTTTACTTTCTTATTCGTTAACACTTTGCTTTGCTTTGATTGCGTCTGACATACGGGTTCCATCAGGGTTTCCTACTTTGAGTAAAAGAAAAATAATAGGTTTCCTCCTTAGTTTAGAGGAAAAATAGGTATAACAGGGTTTTTAGGAGAACTAGCTGTTTGACGTGAATTTAAATAAAAAGTGCTTAAGTTACTTAGTTTGGGATCAGGTCAATGTATAGTGGTGATGCCTGTAGTGTATATTAGATGTAAATGTGTAAAAAAACAAGTCGTATGCTCTATTCATCTCGTGAATACGGCAATAGGAATGTCATTTTGCAACATTTAAAACCAAAGCCTTTGTCGTTAGCCGGTTTGAAGGAACACTCTGCAAACGATAATTTCCGAATGAACGCTTAGACAAATATCCGCTTAGTCCTGATCGGTGAGCTGTGTATCTGATCAAGTGTTCCGTGAAGCTCGCCGGAGTGAGGTATTATTTCAAAGGATATAGTAACGTAATCTGGTGGATATCATCTAATAATAGATAGATAGATAGATACACTTTATTGCACAGAAAAATTTACAGAAATTGGCTTTACAGACATAATTAAGTACAATTTAGGCGGTCTTATTGCTAGAAAGCAATCTCTTCCAGACAACCTTTAGGTAGAGGAAAAAGTAGATATCGAGAAACGGGTGCGCCCGTGCAAAATATTTATTGAGGAAAACAAAAATAAATAAATAACCGGAAATATAAATAACAAAATATGATTGGGTACTAGCCCAAGGACTATGTTGTCTTTAAATCTCTCTGTGAATTGTTAGTGTAAACCGATTTTGTATTTTACTTCACATGTTTGGTATTACTTCTAGGCAAGCATTTATATGATTAAGGCCACCATAATTTGTACGAACCAAAACTTTTTTATTAGCATTAATACATGTGACAACATTTTACCCAAATTGAGCACTGCAGGAATTATATATGCAAAAATTCAATTTTCGGACCTAAATTAGATAAGTATAGCCTAATCGTTAAAAACAAAATTTACTGCCTATTAAAAGTTCAGTTCAAATAGATACAAAAGTGTACCTATGTATGAAAGGACCTTGTATGTAGGTACATACAAGGTCCTTTCGTACGTAAGTACTAAGTTACTAATAAAATTGTATACATGCATGCATCTTTGATTAAATGCTTCTAGGTTCTACAAAACTAGAAAATACATCTAGGCATCCACTATTCGTTCCTAAACAAGTAAGCTAGAGACGAGTAGGCAATCTTAGATGCAAATCCGCCTCCGAAAGCGCCAAGTCACGACATCAGTGAAATATTGGGGCCGTATCCTTATCTCGGAGCTTAGATGTTTCGCAGCTACCTAGCTCTAGGATATTGAAACTTTGAAAGAAAATTCGTTACTAGGTGTTGTGGTACCGTCCGTGTTTTTGATTTCTGTAACACAAGTGCTTAAGCTACTTTCCACAGAATCCGAGCAATGTATGTGATGTTGTCCAATATTTATATACATATATATATTTTTTTTATATATATATTTTTTTTCAATACTGGACAACATCACATACATTGCTCTGATTCTGTGGTAAGTAGCTTAAGCACTTGTGTTACAGAAATCAGAAACAACGACGGTACCACAACACCCAGCCCCGAGACAATATGGAAAAGTTCGTTTCCCATATTGACCCGACCGGGGATCGAACCCGGAACCTCAGAGATAGCGCTCGCTAAAGTCAGGCCCGCTCGCCTCTCGGCTACGGAGGTCGTCATTATTTATTCATTTATTGTGTATTTTTCTGTATGACATTTTCCGACTTAAAAGCACTGCGAATAAAAAATATACGCCTTGAACGTATACTCCGCTCCAAGAATGGGTTCAAAACTGTTCGATATTTCCTATACAAATTAAGCATCATTGAAAGTTTTACTGATAAAGTAAAAAAAAATCTTTTACCTTTTTTTATTTTCCATTTCAGAAATCATAATATATTTAAGTACTTTGAAGTCATTAAAATAGTACCACATTTTTGGACGATTATGAACCGTATTAAAATTCAAAACCACATTGCGATTTAATCAATCATACAACTAACCTAATACCAAACTTTTAACGTTGCGTATTTACAACACACAAACGATTAAAGAAAAAAATCTAATGGATTTAATCAGTTAAAAGTCTCATCACACCTTTCCTTAAGAATCTCATATTTCTCTCAGGAAACATTTTAGCAGAGAGATAATCTTGTTGTTATTACATTTGCGGATAATTATAACGGGAAGAGCAAAAGCCCTTTTAAATATTTTGCCGGTTTTTGAGCTTCTAAAGCAGAGGACGCACAATCTTAGGCGACTGATAAAAATATTTACGCAATGGTTTAGGTGCTATTTCAAGATAAATTTTGTTTGATGTTGTTTTGGAGACTCAGACGGATCGTTAAGTAAATGTTCGTTATTTACTACTAAGAAGTCGAATACAGACATTGGGAGCGCCCAGAGTCTGTATTTCTGGATACGTTTAACTTAATTATTTTCAAGACAAGAGTAAATAGGTATATAGTATATAGGTAATATGTAATAATTACCTATTAGCCCAACGTACTGCATCCAGATCTATATGATCGTCACTACACGACCACTAGGTCCACTTTGGCAAATTCTATATTTTTAACAACTTGGTAACATTAAAAAAGAAGACTCTGTACTAAAATAAAAAAAAAATCAATTGCCTTAATACCAGGTTATAGTGTAGATTCTCAACAGTAAAATAATTCTCAAATCGATTTGGTAGTTTTGGAGGCTTTTCAATGCAAACAAAAAAAATCTGATTTATAGTAAAACTAGTTTAAATTAGGTACTAATAGAAAGATAAATACATAAATAAAAAAAAAAACTTTCGAACTAAGGTGGATATTCTCAAAATAACATATTAGTCGCTTAATCAAATTTAATCAACAAGTTTCCAACTAAACAAGATGTCCCGTTTTTTCCTCGACGATCCCCTTTAATATGCAGATTTATTGGAGATACGGAGTTAAGCGGTCCTCGACTACCCTCCGCTATCAGACCATGGACTTAGGCAGAGTTGGCGGTAATTTTGCGGCATTTGCATAAAGTAATCAGAACTCAAGTCGACGCAAAGATGCAATGATACGAGTATGGTAGGCATACAAACTTCATTTCTAATTCTGAGTTATTTTTGTGAACATTTAAAAAATAATTTAACGGGTCATAACGCGACACAATCTTTATTTCGTAGTTAATACGAACTACTTACTTGCTGACGTTTCGGTTAGGTTGCACAAACCATGGACTTAATGTGTTAAGTCCATGGCACCAACCGGTGGTCACGAGCTGACTGACAGTAAGTAGTTCGTATGAACTATGTTATTGTGTATTTTAAATGTTTAAAATGGAACGCGAAAGTCTTAAAATTTTTGTGAACTTAACAAACTCAAATAGTATAAGAAAAAACTAGTAGGCCATTGACGTTTTTTTTCTCAAATTTTAATCACCAATCGCCAAGTCTAAATTGGTTCTAATCGTTGGGTTTTTTTTATCGTTTAATACTATAACCGACCCTCATGACAGCGCAATAATTTAGGTAGGTACTTACTCATTTTATTCGAATCTAAAAATAGGCTGTTATTGCCGCGAAGCCACGAAATGTGTAGGAGGCTTTGATAACGGTTTGATCAGAAATATTGCTCCAATATTTTAGGAAACAGACATTGAATGAAAATTGTGGGATCATTTTTAAATTTTTGATAACAATAACGAAAAAGCAGGCTCTTTCGAAAGATTGCGACGAATTCACGAGTCGTTATTTTATACCTAACGAAAACTAGGTACTGTAATCGCACTCATAATAAAGGTGCTGGCCAGGGGTTCTGGATACCAGAATGTGGGGACACCCCGACTGGTCCTTCGTAGCGCCAGTCCCCCGACCATCTAGGGGAGATTAGACGGAGCGGCCCTCTAAAGGGCGGCGATTCCGCCGACGACGGTATGGCAGTAATGGGTCCTTAGTTTTTCTATAGCGCCGTCATCAGGCGATGAGAAAATGGATAGGCCTTTAAGGGTAGCCCTCGCTCTAACGGAGTGGGAGAGTCCCACACACGATGCTGTCATCCCCACGGTAGCAGTGCGGTACGTATTTTCCCCACCTTAAAAAGTGGTACCGGTGTTGAGACGTAATGATTTCATCTTTTTTTAAAACTAGTAGCAAACAGCGATAAAACGGTTCTCATAATTTATCTACGTACACCAAAGATTGCCAGAGTGAGAAAAAGTTCATGATGAAAAATCTATAATACGAATATAGGAGGAGGGAGGGGGAGTTTTGCACTACCTCAAAAATTAAGATGGCTGCGCATGATTGACTTAACTTACTTACTTTAAAACGTATGACACGCGTAGGCTAACCTGCATTACCAAGCAAACTCTAAAATACCTACTATCTATATTTACTCAAGTAAGCGAACAATTAAATGGACTCAGAACATTTCAAACGGTTAATAGGAATGTCTTGAGAAAGGAACCCACTTACTACCTGTCACGCACAGACTATTTGTTGTGGTTTCAGTAACATGTTACCTAGCACAATCCAGTGGGTGCAAAGCTCAGGGGATTCAATTGGGTCACCGGAACACGTACCTATTTCAAAGGGTGGATATATGATGAATTTAAAAATAAAAAATTGATGGAACAGCACAGTGTGTACAGAAATATGTTATGTCCAGCCAACGTAGGTATGTAAGATCTTTGATTCTCACGCAATTTGTGTTCCGAATACTTGTATACGATGTGATGACGATATCATGGTAATGTTATTGTACATTACACTTTTTTTCTGGAGAAAAATAATTATTTTTCAAGAATATTTTATTATGGTATGTTACTACATGATGGAAGAAGTGGTAATTTGTTTTGAGCTTACAAATAAGCAATTAAATTGGTTTTTGTGGTCAAAAATAATATATAAGATATTGCCCGCAACTTCGTGCACGTTGTTCGGGATAAAAGTATGTACTTGTAATATGTGGTATACTTTTACGACATACAAGTATATTCTTTACCAACCGTACATTACAAACTTCTTTAAAGCGACATAACCTTGTATGACCGACTGTCCTTTTAAAAGCTAGACACAATTGATTTTCTGTTGTGCCTGGTTTTCTGGGCCTTACAACTTTAAGGATTCAAAATCAATGTAAGAAGAGGGTCTACTCCGAAAAACGAAATATGACGGATCCGACGACGGATAGCAATTTTTTATTCTCACTATCGTAACCAAATTACTTCGAATGCGACTAAAGCGTTTGAAAAAAAAACAAAGTATTATTTATGCAAATCAAAAACCACGTTGCAACTCCCGAACTTTTGATTCAACATCAAAACAAAAGCTTTCGTTTGTTTGTTTCGTTTTTGGGAGTAGACCCTGGTACTTTTTAATCGAGGTAAAATCCTAAAACAACTAATACAGGTTCGTTCGAATAATGCTTTGATCCCTTCATCATTTAAGGATATATTGCGGTTTCCATCACGTGTCAGTCACCCAGCCCAGTAGGTCAGGCTGCATCTGGGAATTGGGTCACCAGAGCGGCCCCGTCCCCAGCCAGAATCGGGACGCTTAAAATCTATACACTTTCGCACTCGCCGCGACTTAATAGAATTTTAATGGACTCCGGATGAATGCTGACGTTCGAAAGCGATCGGTCCTGATTAAAGTATTAACGGCTTCTTAGCTTGAGGAAGACGTTTTCGTTTGAATGGCTGCGGTAATCTTGTTGGCGTGTGACGTGTTTATTCGTGCATTAATTTGTTTCGGGATTGAGAAAGTTATTTAGAAAAGGAATACGATTTATCGTGAGTTCGGTGGTAAGGGAAAACAGTGTGATTAATTCGCACATTTTGATACGTACGCTTCATAGGGCAATTGGATTTAATTTGCTATGTGGTTTTAATATTTATGACGCTTCAATGCAATGTCTGTCTAATTGTATTTGAGAACACTAATTTTGTAAGACTTTCCACTGGTATGAACATTAAATACGATGTTTAAAACTTTCCAGTAAGCATTTTTCATGTTGGTTTTTTATTACGTATAGCTGCCCCGGCTTCGCAAGGGTATATTAGGTATTTTTTTTACATCCCACGTTGCAGTTGCAGTTTAGTAAAACCTATGTTATCTTGCTATAGTGCATCTTCTTAGCAGTGTAAGAATTTTTAAAATATGTTCGGTAGTTAGAAGCTTAATTAGTGTAAACCAAATCAAATGTTTCCTCTTCATACTCGTAGTATTAGTACCTACTGACATGATGAGACATGTTTTCATGATCAACGGCGACAATAACTGCTAGTATCAACATTATATAGGTAAATAAATAGTACTTTTATATTGTTAAAGTACATTAAATAATACAGCGCTTTCCCTAACAACCTACGCATTAATGAAAGGCAATGTGCAGCGCTCGCTTAAAGTATCTTAAACTAAGTTTAAATCGTTACGTCAGCGTAATGTTGTTCGAAATTGACAGAAACGGTATTGCGTTCTTAACTTAGTTCAGAATATACCAAGATTTAAGAAATGTTACAAATAGGTCTTAAACAATCTCATTTTATGACATGATGTCACACAAAGTTTGAATTTATTTCATCACCGGATTACTCTTTGTAACCCTTGTTTAAGAAAAACTTTCCAATCTCGTACTCGAGTTTAATTATCCTGTCTTTTTGTTCAAAAGTGAATTAGTTATCTAAAGAAAACTTTGTCAATTGATTACATCTAATTATCTCCTTAGTTGCTGAATCTTCTTCGACAGATCGAATCCTCCGTAATTTTTTTTTTTTTTTTTTTTTTTTTTATAGTAGCGCAGTATATTGGCTCCTCCCAGCCTGATGGTAAGCAAGAGAGGAACCCACATCGCGATGACAACGGATTTGATATCAAAATATCCTATCCGTTAGCATCGCCATACTGGCCCGCAAGATGTTTCTTCACGCTCCTTTTGAAGGAATCCATGTCAAAGGAAGGAGGAAACACATGAGCCGGCAACGAGTTCCACTTCTTTATGGTCCGGCAAAGATAAGAGTTACCGAACTTTTTGGTTCGTGATGGAATATTTTCCACGGTGAAGCGATGACATCGTTGGCCGGCTCTTGTGGTTCTGTGTAGGAAAGGAGAGGGTGGGATAAGGGAAAATAGTTCCTCGGAACACTCCCCATGATAAAGCCGATAAAAGACACTTAATGAACCAACGTCCCTACGTAGTTGAAGAGGTTCAAGGTTCCCAGTAATCTCTTCATCGTTAATTATGCGCACAGCCCGTCGCTGCAACCTATCAAGGGCATCCATGAGGTATTTGGCGGAACCGTCCCAGAGATGCGAGCAGTATTCCAGGCAAGACCGGACTTGAGTCTTATATAAAAGACAAAGCTGGTCCGGCGTGAAAAACCGACGCACTCTGTTCAGAATCCCCAGTTTTTTGGATGCTAATGAGATGAGACTCTCGATGTAATGACCTTGATTAAGATTGCAGCAGATATCCATGCCGAGCATGCTTAGGCTGTTACGCAAGCAAAGTGGAGTGCCCCGAAGAATGGGGAGAGGAAGGAATTGGGACAATTTTGTCGAAAACGCGCACACTTGGGTTTTCTTAGCATTGAACTCAACCAGGTTATGTGAACCCCATTGGCTAATAAGGCTCAACACCCGGTCCAGCTCAACGACAAGATTCTCTCGTTTCTCATCCGTTACTGCCCTGCCAGCTGAAGGTTTACCGAGGTATCGTCCATGGACCGTACTGTCATCAGCATAGCAATGTATGTTCCCAAGCGGTAGCATATCATTGATATGAAGAAGAAAGAGGGTGGGCGATAAAACGGAGCCCTGTGGGACTCCAGCATTAACAGTCATGAACCGCGATGCGCATCCGTCAGACACGACGCGAATTCTACGGTCACGCAGAAAGCCGGAAATCCAGTCACAAAGCCGGGTGGGCAGTCCATATGCCGAAAGCTTAGAGAGAAGAGCTTTGTGCCAGACCCGATCAAATGCCTTGGCAATGTCAAGGCTGATTGCCAAAGATTCGCCATGCTTGTCGATTGCCTCCCCCCAGAGGTGCGTCACATACGCTAAAAGATCACCCGTCGATCGTTTCGGCCTGAAGCCGTATTGGCGATCGTTAATTAAGGAGTGATCCTCTAGGTAGCGGATCAACTGGTTATTGATGATCCGTTCCATGACTTTGCACAGCACTGAGGTTACGGCAATAGGGCGGTAATTTGATGGATCCGATCGGTCTCCTTTTTTAGGGACAGGCTGCACATTAGCCTCTCTCCAAGCTTCAGGAATAACACCGGATGAGTACGAGAGGCGATATAGGCGCGTTAACACTGGAGACAACTCGGCTGCACAGGTTTTAAGAACAATCGCTGGAATACCATCAGGTCCACTAGCTTTCCGGACGTCTAGTGACTGTAGTTCACGGCGCACATCACGATGTCTGATAAAAATATCAGGCATGGCAACTCCACTAGGCGAGATCGTAGGTGGGGGCGCACCACAGTCATCGACTCGGGAATTCGCCGCAAAGAGCCTTGCCAAGAGATTGGCTTTCTCCTGCGGTTGATGAGCTAGTGAACCGTCGGGGTATCTCAGCGGTGGAAGAGAAGGTTGGCAAAAATTGGCTTGCACGGCTTTGGCTAAACGCCAGTAGTTTCTTGTCCCCGTAGGATGTGAAACTAACTCCATGCCTACTCGTGCAACGCGCTGGGCATCCGCTCTTATGTATGCCTTTTTGCAGACCCTGGTGGCAGTGTTATAGGCTGCTTTCAGAGAGTTGATATTAGGATCTTTGATGGCACGACCCCTCGTCCAGGCGCGGTACGCTGCCTGTTTACTACAAACAGCATCAGCACATTCGCGGCTGAACCAGGGGTGTCCCCGGCTCTTATTGACAACATTGGAGTATGGAATGTAATACTCCATCCCAAGGCCAATCTCATCAATAATAGTCGCGGCACTCGCCGTAGGATCCTTCTCCCTGAAACAGCGCTGCCCATGGGATTGACGCAAAATAGTCGCGCATACCATCCCAATCTGCTGACGAGTAATGCCAAACCCGGCGCTTAACCACCGCGGGTTGCGGTGGAACTGCACTTGGCACAGTGCTGGATACCAGGCAATGATCGGAAGAGCCTAAAGGCGCTTGGACCACCACCTGATAACCCGCAGGATGGGTCGTCAGCAGAAGGTCAAGCAAAGAGGACGCATGTCCTTCCACGTCTGGGATCCTGGTGGGCTGGCTAACCAGTTGTGTCAGGCAATGGGTAAGAGCGAATGCATGGGCTGACCTTCCTGCATGGTTAGTGGTAGGGGACCCCAACCAGGAGTCGTGGTGGGAGTTAAAGTCCCCCAGGAATACCATTTCTGCAGTAGGGTACTGCACCTGCGCATCATCTGCCGCCCGACTCAGATACTCAAAAAGTCGAGTTGTCTCATCATCCCCGGAATGGGATCGGTATAGGCACACGTAAATTCGGGTTAGGGAACCTACATTTACGTGCACCCAGAGGACGGAAAAGGATGGATCTTCAAAACAGCGTACACGGCGACAACAGACATCCGAGCGGATATACAGACATACCCCAGCTTTCGCGAGGAAATTTTCCTCAAGCACGTAACCGGGGTACTGTAAGTATGACGTGTCTGCTGGACGTCGGATTTGTGTCTCCGTCAAGAACAGCATGGCGGGCCTTGCCGTCTCAAGGTGTTGGTGGACGGCAGTAAGGTTAGAGTGGAGTCCGCGGATGTTAGCGAACTCAACCTTAAACAGGGTGGTGGGGGAGTGCACCGCTGTATTATGACCCGTCATATTTCTACGATCCATTTTGTGAAAGGGAAAGGAAGCGTGAAGCGGGAGATGACTGCCGCGATATAGGGAAAAAAGCGCGGAGGTCTGTTTCCCCATTTGTTTGTCTGCGGAGGAGATGCGCTGATCCGTCGGACGGAAGGGCCCCCGAACCCCCCCGAAAGCAGTCGCCTGGTCCCCACCATCCGGTCACCAACCGGCACGACGTTCTGCTCCGAGATTATGCGCGGTATGAAAGGGCAGCCTCTCAGGTTGGTTAGACTTGATTGGGCCCCTGTACTGTACCGCGGGCGGCCAGCGGAATAACCGTTTCTACGGGTCTCCCTGGCCGACGGATCAGCTCACTCCTCCCGACAATGGATAGACGGAAACCTTCACTGTTTCCCTAGTACCGCGACAACCATCACCCGAAGGTCACCGGCACTCTCACTCACCAAACGAAACACAACAGTATTAAAACCATTATTTCACGTTGGTATTCTGTGAGAGGGTGGTACTACCCCGGACGAGCCGACCCATTCATGCTACCGCCATGATTGACGGCAGCGTGGCTCTACCACTCTTCAAAATTTCCTACGATAGAACTACTTCTTTCGTACCTTTTTGGTAAATACCTTTCGGTTCAAGATTTATCAGATCAAATGAGAGTTAGTTTGTAGGCGATGCTATTTCTTTTCGATCTACGAAAATAAAAGATGAGTGGTTTAAGATTTTGATGCGTGAGATAGTCATTTAAAATATCGAAAATGACTTCTACTCAACTTTTGCCATAAGTAAAATGTGTAGGTGATAAATAAAAGGAGCATGCTCCTACCATGATAAAGATTATTTAATCTCGTTAGGCCGAAGGTCCTTTTAATAGCCAGACATAGTAAATTTTATATTCTGTAAATGTTAAAAATACTTGTAGATACGGGTTGTCATTTCGTACAAAAGCTTTGATATTGTTAGAATTAATGCAGTTTGCTTAATTGCAAAAAAGGCGTGATGACTCAGTCAAACGTATTTTTTGCTTGAAAATCGAAGGCCCTACAACGCATAGAAGTTTAGTGGAGGTGTGTGTTTACGTCACAGGAACTGTACGAAGGAATGATATGGCACAAAATTGGATAGCATCTTAATGTTTTTTATAAGAGAAAAAAATTGTATCTATATTTTATGAACTTCAAAAAAAGAGGAGGTTCTGAATTTGTCGGGATTTTTTATTTATTTTTTATGTATGTTTTCTGATTATGTTTTGGTTATTTAACTGGTGGACCAAACATAAATTTTTAGTCATCTTTCCTATTAGTTGTGCAGTGGAATTAGTTGAGGCGTTTAAGAGGTTAAATAAAATACATTTATACATCTATTAATACATCTCTGAGGTCCCGGGTTCGATCCCCGGTCGGGTCAATATGGGAAACGAACTTTTCTGTATTAACTCGGGTCTGGGTGTCGTGGTACCGTTGTTGTTTCTTATTTCTATAATACAAGTGCTTAAGCTACTTACCACAGAATCAGAGCAATGTATGTGATGTTGTCCAATGTTTATTTTATTTATATTTATTTATGAAAACAATTTAATGAAGTGACTGTCCGAAAGCTCTATTATTTAAACGGTATTGACCTACTGTCCTGAAAACGTTTCTTTCTAGTTTCGGTAATGCAAGTCACTGCAATGAATGAAGTCTTTTAAAGCGCAACGGAACTTTTGTCGGTTACCCTTCTTTGTTTTCTTTTGTTTAATTTACTCGGGCCCATACCTTTGTTGAAAAATGAAAAATTGTCGGAAATCGCAAGCGCTTAATACACAACAAAGCATCAAGTGAAAGGGAACATAATAAATAACAAAAACGAGCATTATTTCAAACTCAAACTCAAATATTTCTTTATTCAAGTAGGTTACATATAACACTTTTGAATCGTCATTGAATACAATGCAAAGTGATTCTACTTCCGGTTCGGAACCTATATCTACCGAGAAGACACCGGTAAGAAACTCAGCAGATAAGTTACAGTATCAGTATCTAACTTATTGCTATGTGTAGCTCACTTTGGGCCAAGTCATATAGTTTTGGTTTTGATGAATGATGAAACAAATAAGTACTCAAGTAAGTTTTTACTTTCGAGAGGTAAGCTGGAGCAGACCAGTCCCCAAAGGTGGCACCTGTTCACAAGCATGACGTATGTGCCAGCCATCGCTTCACTCAACCATATTGTAGGGAATGTAACGACCCGCCACATAGCGCCACCAGTGACATTTAAAATCGTTTTGAAACAGATCCGTATATTGATAGCCATTTAAGCCCGGTCCCAATATTTTACGATTCGTAATGCGTCAAAAATTCTAATTTCAAATTTCCTTTCATGTCAGCGGTCGTTTTGAGCTCACGCCTTGTATGATTTATTGCCTACTAGCCGTAACTAGAACGGATCGTTTTTCAAATATTAGAACCGGGCATAAGTTGATTTCTATGTTTTCTTTAGTTTGTTTTTTATGGATTATCGGTTTCTTTTTCGGCTCTATTCAAAATTTCATTTAAACGCATTTAGGAGGACAGCAGTTGAGTTTTTGATGTTTTGTGCATACAGTACAACTTGAGTATTTAAAACCGTTTTAGTTAATGCTATACATTGTTTTTAAGATGATTTTAATTGAAGATTGGAAAACCGCAGATAGTAACTGTGATATAAGTGTGTGGTCAAAAATGCTATTTGAAATGCACAGTACTCAAAATCTAGATTCGAATTTAAACTAGAGACAAGTGAGTCGAAATAAAAAGCAAAACAAAACTACAATATTTACAAAGGTAAACGATATTCTGAAGTAAGACTGTAGTCTAACGTAAAGAATAGGTACCGAATACGAAAAAATCGTTAAAGTATTTTACAAGACCGAAATACACGTAGTACCTATCTAAATTTCCTTTTCACATGTTCAAAGGGCTTTATTGGTGACTAGGCAAAAGGTAAACGATATTCTGCAGTAAGACTGTAGTCTAACGTAAAGAGTAGGTACCTACTACGAAAAAAATCGTTAAAGTGTTTTACAAGACCGAAATACACGTAGTACCTATCTAAATTTCCTTTTCACATGTTCAAAGGGCTTTATTGGTGACTAGGCAAAAGCTATTCTCATAGTTTTTTTCTCGAGTAACACTCGGAGATTTCTTGTTATTCACTTCAAGGAAAGGGTAAAGTTCAATTTTCCTAACGAAAAGAACGAAATATGAGTAACGCCTATATGTTATGTACATATCTTTTTATGAACGCGTTGTTTTATTTACCGTATCAACTTACCTGATGATTGATAGATACCATATTTTTGTTCCTAATTGTATTAATTTAGTCACATTAAAATTAAGTAACAAATATATTGTAACATTTTATATCAGAATATTATAAGAAAACAGTTTTTTTTATAGTAAGTCCGTATCTGGGGGTCTACTCCCTAAAACGAAATATGTCGGATCCGACGACGGATAGCAATTTTGAATTCTCAAAATCCCAACTTACTTCAAATGCGAATAAAGCGTTATCAATAAACAGAATACTATTTATACAAAACAAAAACGACGTCTTAATTCCCAAATTTTTGAATAATCTTCAAAAACGAAACCTTTCGTTTGTTCGTTTCGTTTTTGGGAGTAGACCCCCTGTGTTCAGTCGTGACAAAACATTTCTATTCCGTAACATTAAATGTCAGTGACATAATCAATATTTCACAATAACACTGAGAATACATATAAAAGGAGTAAAAGCTTATAACACTATTACGAACTGATTCTATTTACAAACAAAGCTTAAGGACATTATGTATGATTACGCATTGGTTATGACCAATGGATAACCATAACCACTACTTAAGTGTAAAGATACTTTGAATAAAACATGATGCACTGGAAAATATATTAAATATTATAAAAGGGTTCTGGGGTTCCCGTTTCTGGTTTTCAACTCATTTTTACCAAATCCTCCCAGAACCCTGCCATGAAAATTATTGTTACCTACATTTTTGAATACAAATTGTATTTTTAAGGAGCCTCGTGGAGAATAATAATTTTAATAACAGGTCTTTCCCAAAATAGTGAAATTAACTGTGAATGGATATTAAAAACTCAGTATGAAGTTCATTGTTATTATAAGAAGTCATCTATATGGGGAAGAAATAAAGATTTACTTTAGTAGATTAAAATGAGCATTTTTGATGACATACAAATTAACGGAAACATGTTGAACATAGCTTACCCAATATTAAAGGTTGCGTTTACCCGCTACTTCGTTTAGGCTAAACGTACCCTATTTTTTTCTAGTAGTATTTGAATGAAAGTGTTACGATTTTCTTTAATTCCACATAAATTTTCATACATTATGACGACAAGTCTATATTACGTCCAACCTCTATTGAATATTTACGGAGATAAGCAGCCATGTGTTACTGTGAATCTGAATGAAACATCGTAAAAAACATTAAAATTGAAAGTAAATCTAGGATTGGCTACTCGGAAATAATCTGGTGTTGATTCACGTTACATTACGTACGTTCCCAGTTCACAATCGATATCTCAAGCAGCATTTCTAAGACTTCAAGCTAACACTTCGGGCTCAGACAGATTTTTCCTTCAACCGTAACTTCCTACATCACAATGTGTATATGTTTTCACTCCCCTTGACACATTTCTTAGCAATAACATTTGAAATCTGAAATATATTTTTTTCGTTCATTGTTTTTACCTGTCATACTTTTCGGCTTATACACAATAGCTGTGCCCGCGACTTCGTTCGCGTGGACTACATCCTTTCATGGTCGGTTTTACCTCTTTCTCCCCTAATATTCGAAACAAAAAGTAGTCTATATTTTAATCCAAGTTTCGAGCTATATTTGTGCAAAATTTCATATCTCTAACTTCAAAAATAAACATTTTTCCATATAAACTTTCAAAGGTACCCCCATCCCCCCCTTATTTTCTAATAAAAAGTAGCCTATGTCCGTTCTTAAGATTCAACGTATACCTATACCAAATTTCATCAAAATCCGTTCAGCCGTTTAGGCGTGAAAGAGTAACAGACGGACAGACAGACAGACAGAGTTACTTTCGCATTTATAATATTAGTATGGATAGACGTTTAAGTGTGCATGTAGGAATGTTTATAAGTCTTGGGTTCAAAAAACTAATGAAAGGATTTGAATGGATTTTGTTAGACAGAAGAGATACTAGATTATAGTTAATCAAATCAAAAATACGAGTATATTTATCTATATCACTGCAAATGCGCGCGGATCCAGCCATCAAAAAAAAGGCACCACTCGAAATGTGCTCAAGCAAGAATCGGCAATACGGACTTAAAGAAATCGTTTATGAAGAATCGTGGCTAATGATTTCAATACCTACTCTTAAAAAGTATGGCGTTATATTCTTGTTTCAAAATCTTCAATTGTACCGTTATGGCATAAGAGTAGATAGATTTTATTACAGCAACGGATGGATCATCTGACCTGGGGGGGGGGGGGGGGGGGGTACTCTCAAAAACGAAACGAACAAACGAAAGGTTTCGTTTTTGAAGATTATTCAAAAGTTTGGGAATGAAGACGTGGTTTTTGATTTGCATAAATAATATTTTGTTTTTTGAAAACGCTTAATTTGCATTCAAAGTGATTTCTTTATGATTATGAGGATTAAAAATTGCCATCCGTTGTCGGATCCGACATATTTCGTTGATGGGAGTAGGCCCCCAGACCCGTAAATTAAGATTTATAACTACGACGACTATTTTACCTTACAATCGGCCTTCGCAAGTAGACCCAATGCCGTTACTAATTACTGGACCAAAAGTAATACTTCATTTTCCTATTTCGGTGTTCCCTCCACGGGACTGGGCGTCCTTGTTTGTATGCCATGTTTACTCCATAGATAAACACAGGTTTAGTCAGTTGTTTGTCTTGCAAAAGGAAAATGTTGTTGTTTTAGTTAGTAGATGTTGTGTTAGTAGGGTTGTCTATGGAATATGAAATTGAATTAAGTAACAGCCTATATTATATCTAACTAGCGGTCACGGCGAACTTCGTTTCGTCTTAAAAGATTTTCCCACTTTTCTGTTGAAATTTTTCCTGAATTTTCTTTAATATAAACCTCACGGAGCCTGAGACCTTTCCAACGAATGCAAAACCAAGGAAATCGGTTCGTGCGTTCTGGAGTTATAGCGACAGGAAGGAAAACCCGACTTATTTTTATATAGTAGATTGCTGGCCTCAATAGTCGAAACTTTTACAACAATGAGTACTGGTTTAATCATCACACTAGCCAAATATAGGTTACTGGTCTGAAACCCGTGATATATTCGATAAATTTGGAACATATTTAGTTCGACTCGTGAATCGAATCACTAGACTTAAACCATTAGACTATCGAGGCGAGAAATTGTATAATATTATGTTTTAAAGTATTAAGTGCGACAGTACAAAAATGTGTCGTCGCTTAAAAAGCCGTTGGACATTTGATAATGTATTTAATATTGTGAAACATTTTTTAAGGTTTAAGGAAAAATGTTTTGAGCGTTCAAATCTGCGCATGATATTTAAAAGGAAGTTAAGGAAGAAACGAGCAATAAATATGGTCTTAATACATAATTTATTAAGGATACAGTTGCTGGTATTGAAAAGGTACGGAAGTGTTCCTTTTCAACTCCATTTATTTAGATACATCTGGAAACTCACGGTTTTTGATACTTCCTATGCAAATCCCAAAGCGTAAAAAACCGTATGTTAGTAGTTAAGTATTATTATAAATCTATTTGAACGTAAAAAGGTTATAAACTAGCTTTTGCGAGTGCACTATATTTGATTTAAAAATATTCAAGCTGATCAGTAATAATGTAGCATTCCAAGGGTGAATTAAGTATGGTTGAAATCGTTACGTAAATTCAAGTTTTTCAGATTAACTACTCGTTACAAACACACACAATTTTTGTACCAAATAACTACCTAAACGAACTACTGCCAAAAAATTCAAAAATAATTTTCTCAGTCAAATATTAGTAACATACCTACGACAAACATTGTCGTATAAAGTTACCTACTTAGAAGAGTATGAAAGAAAAAGGTACGTAGAAGAGAAAACAGAGTCTACCTGGTTACAAATATCAAACAAAGAAGTTCGTCATCTGGTGGAGAATATAAGCGCCAACGTTCCTTAAATAATTGTTTTTAACTTAAACAATAAGCATATACCACAGTTCTCTCTAAATGCTATTTTTGGAGAGAATTATCGCCATGCGGACTGTGTGTAAAGAGTACGTTTGTTTATAGAATGTAAGACTTTTGTGTTTCATTTTCATTATTAAGTATCAGTAAATTAGACGAAGCTTGTGTTAAAGGGTTACCATTAGTACATTTTATTTTTTTTATTTCTTCCTTGCTCTTTTCTGTTTTAGTTTTACGTTGAGTATTTGACGACCTCCGTAGCCGAGAGGCAAGCGTGCCGAACTTTGGCGTCGCGCCATCTCTGAGGTTCCGGGTTCGATCCCCGGTCGGGTCAATATGGGAAACGAAGTTTTCTATATTGTCTCGGGTCTGGGTGTTGTGGTAGCGTCGTTGTTGCTGATATCTGTAACACAAGTGCTTTAGCTACTTACCACAGGATCAGAGCAATGTATGTGATGTTTTCCAATAATATAATATAATAATAATAATTTATCAACAACTTTTCTACGATTGATCAATAAAATCAATTGAATACGTTTAACTATAAGAATAAAAATCGTTTATAAAGCAAGCAAAGCGCTAAATGCGAATCGGAACTAACAGATACAAAGTTTACGTATTAGTATAATAAAAATATCACATCGTATTTTTTACCTATATTATTGAAAACACACCGCGCTTTTTACGGCGCTCTTGCAGCGCTACTAAAATATACAAACAATCTTGATGCTCCATTATAAAGCGATTACGATTTTAAACCAAATTAGCCTATTATTTCTTAAATTTATATATTGAATTTGTTGATTATTATTTATTGATTATTGTGATTTAATTAAATTTACATTTTAAATTAGCCTATAATATAAATAAAAAGGAATATCCCTTTGAAAAAAATTAAAAGTTTAAGAATACCTACTATTCGTCGTCGTGGGTGAAGATTGATGAAATGAAAATTCGAAGTCGTTATGACAGGACAACTGTGGGGTTAGTTAGTTTTAATATGTAATCCTTAGGTATTTTCGCATCCTTAAAGGGCATGGCTATGCCGACATTTACAAGCGGTTTGGATCGTGCCCTTAGTATTTCGAATAACACAACTTGGCTGTGATGCAAATTAGTCGGTCGGAATTTTGTCGGGTACAAAGTGGGACACGGTGGTGATTTGAAGTCATGGCTACATTAGGCGAAACTAGTCATTCCTTTTTCACATTTATAGATACTCGTGGTTTCCTTTGCTTTTTTTCGGGATAAAAAATTACCCATCGTGGCATGAGTGAGTTATGTATCGATTAAACCTCATTCTTTATTCAGATGTTTTTTATGTAAGAGTTACAAACATACAGTTATTTAAGTTTTGATTTTCTATTAAAATTATAAACGCGATCATTTAGAATAATGTATGGATGGTCTGGATGTAATATACACTTGTAATACTTCCATTCAAAAAGTGCTGAATTAATTTGGATAACATTTGGTAGAAAAATATCATATACTAGATTGACGTAAATGATTTAACTTGAAGCAATTCAAACGAGGTTGCGTGCAGTGGCTAGTTTATAATATTAGGAAGTTTTCCGAACGTTGAAGTATAATTTCATTGAAAATGACGTGATAAATTACTAATATGCTTAACAAAGATTTTCATTTTGTTTCAGATCAAAATGGCGTCTCTGATGTGGTACAATATGGCGGCGATGCTCTTACTGAGCTTGTGTCAAGTGCATTCGGCACCAGCTCCTCAACAAACAGGTAAGTAAATATATAATCTAACGGAAATATACAAAATGCGTTTAAAAGAACTCTCTAAAATTACTGGAGTCTGTGTATGCTCTATTAATGTCCCTGTCTTCGCTGTCTTATACTGTACTTATAGTACAAGAGGAAACATACTTACGTTTGAGGTCAGTTAAATTGAGTGAATGTCTGGTACCACTAGTTTTTGGCTTATACTCATTATATACATTGCAAAATTCAGGTTGTTTCAAAATATGTATCTTTAAGGATATAGAAACTATGATTTTAATATTTTTAAGAGTGCTTCGTGCAGCACTAGTGAATACGAATATTTTGAAGAAACAGAAACAGTTTTTATCTCCCCTTGCCGTAAAGATACGAATAAGTGAAGGTCGTGGGTCCGAATCTCACACCGCGAAGAGAGATGTTTTTTTTTCTGTTTGTTTATAATATGACAACTATGAGGTTTATTAGGCTCAACTAGTCTACAAGTGTGAATAAATAAAAAAACTCCTTAAAGAACAATTTAAAAATAAACCTGAAAATACGTTGCCTTTTCTAAGTTTCATTCAAACGTTTCGAAAATAATATTTTGAACTATTTAAAATTTTGCAAGTTAAGGCATAGGAAAAGAATACATGGCTTGCCATGAAACATTACCAGCAAGTGACAATATCATAAATCATGTTACAACATGCTATGACTAAGCTTAAACCAGACATAATCTGATCTCCCATTATTTATATCAGCACAGGTAATTGAAAGCTCGCAAGTCCCTTAGGATCCATAACTAATTTACTCAAGTTTATCATTTGATAACATTACATCAAACTTGTATTAGAAGCTGTAATTAATTTTGCTTCCACGTGGGGCGAACTACAAAATTGTTTTACACCTAGTGTGTCTACGCTGTCTACTAAAAGATAAACAATAAATTGAAGTAAACACAACGTGGCTATGTAAATGTTATGTCAGGATTGTTTTGGAAGATAAACCCTGAATATGTTGCGATGTAAAATACTGATATGTTAATAGGTATTAATCTTAAGTATAAAGTTTTTTTTGGACCAAGTCCAAACCAGTATAAATAAGTATGTAGTTCTAAACATATTCGGCAGAGGGCACTTACCGGAGGCTAACGGTTGATACAGCAGAAAAATTTCATCGCCTACGATAACTTGCGGTTAGCTCAGTTGGTAAGAGCAGCACGCGCGAAAGTCGTGGGTTCGATTCCCGCACCGAAAGGGGAGATAACATTTTTCTGTTTCTAATATTTAAAGTCCAAACAAGAACCGAATAATTTGAAATATTTTATTTAAGATAATAACGCCCGTCTTTATAGTCTTTAGGTATATTACCACTTCGTTTAAAGAAGGAGGTCTAAGTTTTTATTAATAACGTTCAGGAATATCTGACAATAAAAAGTTTTATTTATTTATTTAATTTCATGCACCTCCATGATGTTTTCTGCTCAAATCTGTAGGGTTGACTAGAAGAGAATGACAGTCTGATTCATTAGCAATAAAAAGCCAAAATGTATGCACACGTAAAACTTCATAAATACTGTACCAATTTTGATAGTTATTTTTTATTGTGTTCGTAATTGTCATGAATAGTTTGGTAAAATAAAATATTTTGCTAATTATACGCTTGCGGGTCGCTATTTTCCAACACCAGTTTCCGACAGTTACGCAGCAATAGCAAAAAGTTGTTAATTGTTTATTAATATCAGAACTAGTAATATCTTTTGTTGATTTGTATTACTAGCTATATGGACGCAACAAGTAGCGGTTGAAAAACAGTAACAAGAAGCCACAAAAATTAAAGAGTGTTACGTAGTGTTACAGTGTTGCTTAGCAAAAAGTTAATGTAGTGCGAACACACGGTAATACTGCGACAGTTTTTGAACTCATTATTAGTCACAGTATAACTATGTGGAATATATTAAACGTTTACCTTTATGAAAGCAAGCTAGCCATAAGGTATTTTTCTACCGTACAATAAATTCGCATACGAGTAGTTATGAAATGCAATAAATATGTGATTACCAGTAGATAAATATTCAAACGTCATTGATGGACAATTACGCAAAGCTGGCTAGTTCCTAGACCTAATTAATAAACAGCGTGTCTGTATGTGTTTTTATTCTAACTAAACCCTTTTTTTTAATTGGAAGGAAATGCCTTCGCATTGTCACTCTTATAGGCATAGCATGCGCAATGCGTCTAATTTATCGCATGAGACGACAAAAGTTTCTATACTGTTGATTGGATCATAGTACACGGTACTTGTATTTCCAGCCCATCAGCAGTTGATGCATTGATTTTGACATTTCATAAGAGCGCGATAAAATTTACTCGTGTGGCGCATGCTAGTCCTGTTAGCCACGGAATAATAAAGAGGTGTATCTTACTCCCACTGACTAAAAACTCCCACGTGGCCTACCTCTGCACCTTGTGATGGACGTCGGTTTCCCATGTAAACGGAATTATCATAATATATTTTAAATAAGTTAACGGGTCAATATACAACATTTTTTTCTAGTAGCTAATACGTGCTACTTACTGCCCGACATTTCGGCAAGCACAGCTAAAGTTTTCCTCTACCTACATTCATAACGGAAACCGGTAGATGCTTGAAATATTCTCAGAATATTTTATTCATTTAAGTCAGTCTTTAATATATAATTGTATTGATATAGGTCGGAACTTGGTCGGTCTTTGTATTACAATTTTCATAAACAACGTTTTAGTCCATATACAAGCATTAATGGACATTGACCTGCCGGAGAGTTAGCTATACAAAATGTTATGTCGTTTGTTGTTATTTCATCTACACAGGTAGCTAAATGAGACACATTACGTGCGTGACACATATTGACGTTATGAGTGCTCAGATATTATTTGTAAGTTGTGTGGATAGAAATTATTGACTAAGATCTGCTCAGATATTACAGAAGTAATAAATATTTCAACGATCGACCTACCTAAGTGTGATTATAGTGATGTAAGAGACACTTGGCCTTTGATGCAACCTTTTACTTCAAGGAGAAGGTTAATGCTACTGCACTCACTGCGTTTTACCCGACTAATCTTTCAGAAGCGTATCTGTTTGTTAGATTCATTAACACATTGTGCCCAAACGAATTGAAATTTACAGTAATTTTGAAGTATGATGATATCAGATTTGTTTTCTTTTCCGGATTTTCACTCATAAGTTATGTTACATTAGTAAAAATATTACAGCGAATGCAAACTGTCAAGTTTGAGTATAAATCTTTCATGCTTAATTGATTGATTTCATAGGTTTTTAATTTATCATCTTCTTATTCTTAACCTTATTACAAAAATTCGTAAAATTTTAGATTTTTTTCTGTGTAATATTAAACAATGGGTGTTACATAGTAGAGTTTTGAAATAAGACTAAATTTAACCGCGCACAAAATGCAAAGCTACTTGTTACGTGAAACAAATGACCCGATTGTGCATTAAATATGCGTACGTTGCGTATACCAATATATGGCAATGCGACTCATTGGTTTTCATAGAAATTTTGGAAAATACTTGAGCTCACGTGTTCTACCTTAAAATTCATACCTTTTTACGTGTATTCACAGAAATGGACTTGTCCAAAAGTTTAAAATTAGATTAATTTTACGCAAAATCATATCAAAATTTAGCCTTAGAAAAGCATTAACGTCTTTACCTTATTATTTTTTTTAGACCGACTTTTTACACATGAATAATTTTACGAAACGAGTTCTTTCGATTCCTCAGGGAGCTCTCAAGTTCGTATTTAATTTACGAATACGAATTCTAATGTTACTTTGTAACCACTCGGGATTACCTACCTTTTAGACTGTTCTAACGAAAGGTTGAAACAAATAGACTTCTGTCGAAGTTTTATTAAAATTAAAGTCATTTCGCCTGGGAATTGTTTGGATGTTACCTGTGTTTTTGTGGTCGTTTGAACTGAATTTCTCTTTTTGTCTACTTAACCAATTCCATTTTCTGCGTTAAATTAACTTTACTTTCAAGGAAGTTCAATTTAAATGGACTAACAAAAAAGTCATTTCAGACTGGCTGGTTAAATCTTACTTTTGTGAATTTATTTAAAAACCTTGATTTTTATCCTAATTGTGTTTTTTTTCATTGACGTCATTTGAGTATCTGTGCGATAGTTTAAGCTTTATCGTTTAGTATTTATGCAGTATGTGAACTTAGTTTTCAGTGAATACTATGTCGGTACCGGGTGTTAAGTTTCTAAACTTTCTTGAGAGGGAGTGTTTTAGTGAGGTAAAGACTTGACTAGCAGGTAATTTCTTACTGACTCACAGTCTAAACAATACGAGTTAAGGCACGATTTATTTATGTTAGTTTCATAGAAGTTAGTAAAGTGTTTGCCTTGAGCGGTAAATAGTCATGGATTATTTCCAGTTGAGCACGAATGCAACAGGGAGATTTGGTTATATTACTCAGTGTGAATTGCAAGAATTTTTGTACTTTTAACTAATTATCGGATGACTTGAATCAACATGGTGTAACTTTGTAAAGATTTTTGCAGGCTGGTCTTAATTTGATTGTTGCTGAAATATGTTGTTAGTTTGGTTTAGCATGTGGGTGGTTGGTAATATTTAGTACTAAGTTTTTAAACAAAAAGTACAAGTTATCTACTTAAAAATCTTTTCAACCTATCTACCAAACAAGTAGTACATTAGTTGCTAGTTTTTTTTAATACGGTCAAATGATTTGCAGAATATACGCACATAATTAAGCAGAAATACTGGACCGAATCGGTTATTTTCTTATGTTTTGTAATTTCTAAACCAGGTTTGTAAAAAAGGGCGAAAATTTGCCTACGTAAATTTTATAATAAAAAACATACCTATAAATGTTAAGAGCGCAGATAGTAGGTACTACTGGCGCAGGCATTCGGTAAGAACGAATTTTCTAGCGGCCTTGTTCGGCAAAATATACTGAATTTTGTTTTTGTCACTGATGTAATTTTATTTTCCTCTTCCTTTTTACGTCATCGTCCGTTAGGATGCTCTTGAAAACGTACGTCGAAACGGTTACGTCAGAAAGGAAATTGTTTCATGATCACTTCCAGATTTATGTAAGCGGTACGAGCTATTGATGAAAGTTATTGTTGTAGTAACGAGTTTGTGATTGTGATTAGTTCCGTAAAATTATTCGAAAAAGGTTATGTAATTCTGAGGCTTTCGAAATTGAAGACTTAGTGATTATGTGGTCAGTTGGTGAAAACATGTAGATTATAGTTAAAGTCATATATGTTTTTTTATATTTTTATAGTGCATCACGTCCCTTTAGCGATCTTTAAACATTGTTTAAAGAAACAGAATCAATAAAATTTTAATATTGAAAAAAAAATTGGCAAAGATTTAATCACAAACGGCAGAAACTTTTCCGATTCTGTGCTTTGTCGCTGTCGAATCGTTTCCAAATTCTATTCTTGTTCGTAATGGCATCTCAAGTAATCTTCACTCGTAATATTTATTAATTTGTAATATTTCTATACAAGAACTACATGTCTCTTAGTTCTATTGTAAATAGTGTTTATTCATTACAAATGATTTTCTTTAAGATACCATCACGAGACCCTGTTTCCGTATCATGGTACCCATACATGCCTTCTTCGTGATATCTCCTTAACAACAAAAAATAAGCAAAATCGTTTTTGATTGCCGATGAACGTATCATAAATGTGTATCTATATACACTTATATAATAAAGCTGAAGAGTTTGTTTGCATGATTGAACGCGCGAGCTGGTTCCAATTGAAAAAATATTTTTATCATCACGCACAATTTCAGTCCATTTATTGAAAAAGGCCTTAGGCTATATGTTATCACACTGCGGCCAATTCAAGCGAATGATCAGTAAAAATATGCGACGCTGCGGCTATATATCGTCACGTTATTATTAATTTTTCAGTCTGTTCAAAAATACATATTTGCCGTCTTCAAAACATTAGTCTAAATTACAATAATATTCTAAACAGCATAATGACGACTGTCGTTCAACATACAGGTTTGCCTTGCGAAATCAGGGGCACAAATTAAATAAATGGGAAGGAAGACTAGCCTTATTATACTGCACTACTTGCAAATGAGAACGCCAGCATCCACACATTCATTCTTGGTTATATAATAATGGCCACGTTTTCCCCACATGTTCCGACGAGTTTACTCCAGTTTCCCCTTTATTCACGCTCCTCTGAATAATTGTTATTTCTGTGCACCTCCATAATAAGTGGGTAGGAGTAATTTTTCTTTGCTTTATTAGCATTTTTCCCCCTGTAGAGATAGCGGTAGGTACGCACCGTAAGAGAGCGCGGTGCGAATTTTAATTGGAAATGTTTCGTTCGAAAGTAAAATATGGAGGAAAGTTACAAAATCTCTACAAAATTGTTATTTCTTGTTTGTGCACACAATTAAGAAAAGGTAAATGTTGTGATTTTATTCAATAAACTAGGCTTATTGTAATGAACACTTTATTTCTAAATTCTCATCTGAGTTACATTATGGTGCGTTGTGAACATGAATTCAAACAAGAGACTCTCCGATATGTTATGTTACCAATATTGACATATAATAAACTCATTTCACTGCTACAACCTAAATATATGTAATAACATTGCCATATCAATAACAGTAAATATATTTACTATTTTACATTTGATTACATTAAATATATTTAATGAAATAAAATTGTATACATGTCAGGAGGTTCTTAGAAAAGTGTTATTATTTGTTTATCCACGATTCCGAAAACGTAATATCACTATTTTGCAGTTGATGGATGTTTTTTAACCAATTCCTTGCCAGTTTTTTTTCTCAAGCCATTACGCCCATAATTTAGTAAAATTGTGTACAGCACAGCAGGTTCTCAGTTTTCTTTTTATTTTTTAACGACGTCACTTTGTAGATACATAGTTTTGCACTAAACACTGCTGTGTTCCTGAAACTAAGTTAGAGCTTAATGCTTATGAGCCTAATTAATGTAAATGAGCCCCTGTAATTAAAGCGCGCCTTGAATTCTGGGAGGTTTAGAGTGGCTATTAGGCCATGGCAGAATTTAGGATGCCAATCTTCATAGAAAGCGTGACAGACATATTTTTTAAAGTCAGGAAAAACTTCTCTCAAGATTAGATCGACTTATCTTAATATAATTTGAATCTAGTTATTTTTTTCAAAACTACGTTTGCATTTAAATAAACACAATTTGCTATCAACATCTATATCTACACTAATATTATTAAGAGGAAAGATTTGTATTTTTGGTATGTGTGTAATGAATAAACTCAATAATTACCTACCGATTTCAAAAATTATTTCACCGTTGGAAAGCTACGTCCACCCTGAGTAACATAGGCTGTATTCATTGCTAGAGAAAGAGTAAGACGTACGAAGTCGCAGGCGGCCGCTGGTGATAAATAAAAGTAAATCGTAATTTATTTAAGTATTTTGTATGTGTATTTGTCGTCGAACGAGTGGACCTAATCAACTAATTTGTATGTATGCTTCAATAATTTTCTGGATGATTTGAAAACAAATGGCGCTGCTGTTAGTATGTGCTGCTTCTGCAGGAGAAACAACATTTGTCAGGACTTCTAGGTTTATAAATATTCTGTTAGATCATGGTGTAAATGTCAACAATATAATCAGCACATTGTCTTTTATGTCACAATATTGTTCAAGGTGATGAGTGGAAAATGTGCTTAAAATAATGCTAATGCTTAATTTCACCGTAAAGACTGACTTTCTTTTGGCATTTCTAGTCTTCGTAAATTTAAATAGATTCCACATTATGCTACATTCAATTAATCAACAAAGTTCTATCTAAAGTTTAAAAGATAAAACTTATTTCGTTTACTTGAACGGTCTGTTTCAAATTAAAATAGTTTGGTGTTGAGCAAAATATTGTTGTTCAGTTTTCACCTGTTTTGTCTAAAACTTTGCGGTGAGATTATGTTTTGTTTAATATTGTTTGTTACGTTGGTGTACGGAAAGATTAGTAGCCTTCATAGGATGTGTTAAAGTGAAGTGTAATATATTAAAATTACAAGGCTCAGTAATTCAGTACTATATCCCATTCAGAGTTCTGCGCTGTGGAGCGAGGGAAAAGCTAAGTGAGGGAAAATGCGCAGTATTTAATAACAAAGGCTGAGGTTTGTAATTAACTGCCTTTGGAGTTTACTCTGTTTTTAGCATTTATGGCGTACGCTTGTGTTTACATGAAATATGATGTAATCTACTTAGTTAGTATTTATAATTAAAACATACGTGTTCGAGGAACAAAAAAATATATATTCGATAAGATTCATGTAGGTATTGTTAAATATATAAAAATAATATGATTGTAAACACGTTTTGAGCGAAAGGCTTTAACATTGCAACAGACGGTAGATCTTAAGAAATTTAAAATTTATGCATATAAATACGTACATGCATTTATATAATAATATTCATACATTTTGTAGTATTAAATTTAGTTACTATGTTAAAATAAAGGTGTTCTTGTTATGTGATATTTACTTAAGTATATAGTATAGATAGATACTTAATTTCAGTTGGTACCTGGGGGTGCAGATCTGGTGGTCTGTAACACTAGTATGTTCTGACTTACCATAGGTCACCATTCTCCAGGAAGAGATATGGACCACAGTGTTTAAACTCAATATCAATATGACTGAAGTACTTGCTTGTTGATGGCGAGAAAAAAAATCCTTTGAAATACTTAAACTGACAATAATTCAGCTAGCCCTTTCATGCATAACATAAAAACATATAATAAATTTATGTACCTACATGTGGTGGAATGGGAAATGAAAGAAGCAAATGTAAATAATCCAAATATATTAAAGCCAAATAGCCAAGTCATTATCTTCATTCGGATATTCATACGTACAGGAATCGCACATGCACTACGTTCGAATACATCCGCTATCCCACTTACATATGAGTTCTAATTATAATATGAATCTGATGTTAATGACTGCCACTACGTAGTAAGCCCCTAGTGCCTTTTTTACTGTAATTAAGTAAAAAATATCTACTCTTAATAGATTATTATCAAAAGCAGATATTACCACCACTACCAGCTGCAATTCCTTATTAAGTATTTAACATTGAATTACCAATGTTTGTGTAAGGATACTTGCGCTGGGACGAATGTCGAATTTTCTTGAAGTGTTTTCATTCCATTATGCGTGTTTGATTTGGTTAATAGGTAGGTACGTATGTAAAATGAGGGTAAAATTACGATTACAGTACCATTATGGAAGAATATCGTTTTTTACAAAAGTCTGACATTTTATCACGACAAACGATTTGGATATTGCATAAAAAAACGATTTAGGCGTATTTGACTTTTCTTACGGACAAATGTTTCTAGGTTTTTACTTACATATTTTATCAAGTCGACAACTATTGAGTTAGCTATCTATCTTCAATTCCTAAACAGACAGCTACCTCACAGCGTGTTAAGCAACCCAGATTCTGAGGTAAGAATTTGCAGCGGTTTTATTACCTATTAGCTGCGTCAAAGGCAGCCAATTACAGCGCTTTAGTTAGACCGCAAAGATCGGTGACTAGCCCCTAAGTACGAGTCAATATTACTTGACAGTTAAGTTTTTAAATATAAACCAAAATTTCAATATTTAACAGCCAATTTATGTATACAAATAAACACCAAATAATTTAATCCATTCTAAAATTAAAACAATTTGTATTTTTCAATGTAAAATTTAAGACAGTTTAGATAATAATAAATAATGCTTTATTTCCAGAAAATTACAGAGTCATTATAAAATAATACATTTATGGTTTATGGTTTTAGTTGAATTCTACGCACATTACCAATTCTTTATTGAATGACCCATATAGCTTTGAGTCTAAAGCCTAAATCGACATTCCCACATTACGCCATTGCAGCGACCGCATCCAATCAAGAGGGATCTTTGGTACTTTCCCGCTATCCTGGTAAAAGATTTCAACAAACAGCTTCCGAACAGCGCGTTAAGCGCTTGCAGCGGTTTTATTACCCCCCGGCTACGTCAAAGGCAGGCAATTACACCGCTGCCGGGAGCGGGGAGATTGCCTGTTAGATTTCTAAACGTGTCGTGCATTTTAGCTAAGAGTACAATGTCCAATCTTAGAATTTACACAATAATTTGACTGGGCTAATTGTTGAGGCCGTGGATGTATCCTTGCTCAGAACGAATTGGAATGATTGCCAGTAAAAAATCTACGTTGAAGTCTTTCAATTAGTGATTTTGCACTGAGAAATATTTCTTGTATCGCGTCAGCTAATAACACAATTACTCAAACAGTTATTATAGATGCTAGTCGTATATTTTTACTAACGTACATTGGTAATGTTTTTTATTGTCTATGTAAACCAAATAAAGTGACCTCCGGTTTGTAGCCTATAACTACAGAGAAGACCGGCAAGAAAATCTGTAGTTTAGATCGCAAAGAAAGCTGAACTTTTAACTAATTTTATACCAAAACATAGAGCGTAGTAGTCTAATGCCCGGTCCTAAAATTTTAAAAACGATGCGTTTAAGTAACGGTTAGTAATGCATGAGCTAAAACCGTAAAATGAGGCGTAAGCTAAAACCGACAGACGACAGATGACGGCTGATATAGAAAATAAATTATGGTAGGTACGGTATTAACACCTCGTAGTCGTTTTGAGAAGAAGGGATAGTAATTTTTGACTTATTATGAATCGTAAAATGTTTGCAATTGTACCTGCTGCTATTCTAAATTCTAAATAACAACAATTAAAAAAAAACTAGCAGTATAAAAATAGCCTACATTAGATCAACCATATAGCTTAGTTTCGATGAGTGTAATAGCAACACCTGCTTTAGGTTTACGATTTTGAGGAAAGCTGAAGTAAACAAGTTTCCAAAAGCGGTACAAGTATGTGCCAGCCATCGCTTCACTCTACCATGTAATTCTTGGCGTTACATACACTAGTCACTCAGCACTACCACCCCAGTGACATTTTAGTGAGCATAACGGTACCACCTCTATTTAACGCGAAACCATCATTTAAATATTCATATGATAAGCATTTGTGTTTTGTTTTTGATCATGTATTATTGTCGAGTTTGTTACCGGTTCTTCTCGACATGATCAACATTCCAAACAAGGCGGTAGAATACTTAATTTGTACTGGCGATTCATAAGTGCTTTTGTAAAGCTTGCATGAATAAAGATGTTTTCTATTCCATTTTATTATAGATATATACAAGTGCTAAGTTACTTTGCTTAGGGATCATGTCAATTTATGTGATTTTGTGTGGTATTTATTTGATGTGAGTTTTTCAGGGTATCAGGTATCAAGCTGTGTTTCTGAATATCAAGATAAAGCTAGTTTATCATGATTACATTAGGAATATTCATTCATTTTATTTTATACTTAATGATTTTCTTCACCCTTTTATGAAAGTCAAATAAGTTAACATATTTTAGTAGTGAATCTACCCTCTGAATTTTTGGAGCTCTCATTTAGTGGGATAATCTTGTTAGGTCTTAAAGAAAGTCCTAATGAATATATTTTTCCAGCCCAGCTTTTAAATGAGAAGTCATTATGCTAAATATAAAAAAATATATTTTTTTAATTATATCAGAACTACAGTCCTAAAATTTGTTATTTTGTTAAATATTGTACCATTTGCGCTGAAATTGGATTTCATCGTAATTTATAGTTACAAAAATGACTTTTGTTGAAAATTTATGCTTTGACCACATACATTTAAGAATCAAAACCGCTTAACAGCACTTTATTGAGAAAATGATTTACGATTTGCAATTTGACAGTGACATCGGTTCTAAACTATCGATTCCAGTCTAAAGGTTCATTTAATTCATAATCACATGCATTAGAAACCAAAACGTTGTTTAATTATTCCCTTTTAATATAGGTACTCACGACCGGAAAGATCGAGAGAAACATGACAGGTCGTGGAAAAAATAATGACGCTTTTTCCCAAACCAAATATATCATTATGTGATCTATATGATGGTAACAAAAACAATTTGTATCATATTCGACGTTGACGGATGGCGAGAGAGTAACAGCTCCTCTGTTTAATAATCGTGCAAATGACGCGAAAAATAATAAGCAACAAGTAGAAGTTACTAGAACTGGGATCATTTAATTAAGATTATGCGCTCACGTATAAATAGCATATGAATACACGTACAAAAAACTGATAGTGTTGTTTTGTTACAATTAGAAGTTGAGTGTTCAAACTTAAGCACTGCAATAAGAATAGTGTTGCCCAAATGCAAGAACAAGACGAGACTTAGCCAGTCTTGGTCTTGGTCTTGCGCCAATACACCTGGTCTTGGTCTTGGTCTTGGTCTTGCGCTCCCAGTCTTGGTCTTGGTCTTGGTCTTGCAGCAAGAGTCTTGCAAGTCTTGGAATTACCTACGCCCTGTGGCTGCAATCAAATAGTGTCAAATGTTATGATTTCGGCGCGGCGGCAACGATTGTTTTAGATTTCAAAAGAAGCCGCCGGCGCATGTATCATAACCATGTACTTCCGAAAAGCGGCAAATTTCTTTGAGAAGTAAGTACAAAACCTTTGATGCCGCATTATCAAAGTGCCGATGGTTAAAACATAACTATGCACGCACTCAGTTTGATTTTAATAGATATTTTTTTATTCGCTTTGTTTATGGTATTAGTCGTAATGCGCATAGGTCCAGTTTTTCATATTCTTTGATACATTTTTTTGCGTCTCATAGAATTCCTAAGCGTACCTACCTATACACCGAACTGTTACACCTAACTACTCCGTGAAATAGCGCTAAGTCCTAGCTGCAAGACGCAAGAGTCTTGCAGGCTATGTCTTGTTCTTGCTCAAGTCTTGCACGGTCAGTCTTGGTCTTGGTCTTGCTAAAAATACGCGGTCTTGTTCTTGGTCTTGGTCTTGCATAAACGCAAGAACAAGACCAAGACTGCAAGACCAAGACTGAATTTGGGCAACACTAAATAAGAATAAAAAAATCAGATGTTTCCGTGTCACTTAGACACAGTCTCCTTTTTAATTAAGAAATGGAAAAGGCCATGTTTCTCCACGTGGACCCGTGAATTGCTGTGTTCACCTTACTGTCACGTGTTCTCAAGCCGTTAAACGACCTTTGCTTATTGAAATTGACTTTTAACGGGCCAACAGCTAAACGTGCTTTTTAAAGTACAAACATGTTTGAGAAAAGTTATTAAATTTGGTCGGACTTACCCTCAATTCAATACGGAACGTGACATGGCGACACAAGTTTATAGCTTTATTGTTACGTCAGAAGTCCAACATCAAATAACAACTTAATCAATTGTGTCAAAGAAAGTAGAGTTTCAAAGCAAATTACGTAATAAACAAAACGGCAAAACTCAACAAGTCCAACCCTTGCTGTAATCGGATAATCAAATGTTCTTTACGTTTAAGAAAAACTTACGTCGCTCCTTTTATATCCTTTTGTAGCAGGATATTCACCTCGAGGTCAGTGACCCCGACTTTTGCGACTCTGATCTGCGTTTCCTGTAATTCAATATGGCCAGATGTTGTAAGTCTTCGTTTTTGGCTTAAAAATGTTGGTGTATAGGTATAACGATATAAATAGACAGGTTTTGCGCTTAAATAACACTTATGAAAAGTAAATTGTTAAACTTCGTTGTTTTCTGAACAAACGAGTAATAAGTGTGCGAGTATTATTGTTAGAAAAATAAAAAAAAATAGTTCAAATTCTAGAATGTTTACTTTTAAATCAACAAAAGTGATAATGATAAAAACCCTAAAATAAATACACATCGGGCAATTTTCCAACAAAAAGTTATAGGCAGGTATTACAAAATACAATTAAGGTTAGTTAGGTAAATATTTCAATGAATTGCGTTGATAAATTACTAACAGAGGAACCTAGCTGAATAAGTGCTACTGAAGTTGGAGCGTGACAAACAAAATACTGGATTTACAATAGTAGATTGATTTATAGAATAGAATAGATTAATCATAATCAATTAATGAATTCAAGTTGGTTACACGTAACACTTATGCATCGTCAAAATCATTACAAACCAAAATTGAAGCTACAGCCGGTTTGGAACCTAATCCTACCGAGAAGAATCCGGCAAGAAACTCAGTAGTTATCCTAATCTTTACAATACTTAAGACTAGAGAACTTAAAAATATGGAGTGCGAGCGAGCAGACAATCATATCCATTATCTTTATCGTTTAAATATTCATAAAGTTTATAGTACCCTTCTTTTATCAAACGAGTTCATTAATATTTCATTAATATGGACGTTCAATCTAGGCTTGGGTAAGTCATTAATACATTGCGGTAACTTGCTGAATAATTTTATACTTAATTCAACGAAGGTGGTACTGGTTTTACAAAGTCTATGGTTTGCAATAGCGAGCTTATGTTTAAGATTGAAGGAAATAGTTTCAAAACATGCCTGTCGATCATGAATAAACCTTTTTGGAAAAGTCAATTTCTAGATACTTAGTAAGACAATTGATTTGATGTGATATAATGAAAATATTACCTACCTATTTATAGTTTTCCTCTCAAATAGTCGTGGATTCAGTGAAGTCCAAGAGCCTCGACAAGTTGAGGGCCCGACCGCTCTTCAAATCACGGTCAACTGAAGTACTCTTCAATACTTGAGACACTAAGAGTACTTCGATTCGCGAAGACAAACTATTAGGTATTGGTACAGCTTTAGAGTTTCAGTTTATTTTATCTCAACTGTTTTAGAGTTTACATAAACGAGGCAAATGATTTAATGTGCTTCTTTAGTTTATATGAGTAATATTTTTGTTGTTGTGTTCCTGCGTGTGAGTAAGGTTTCCAGAGCTCCTGGGGGGTACTACATTAGTAGCAGGGGTCAAGCCTTCAAGGTAAGAGCGACAAGTCCAGGAATAGATTTATTATGCTGTACTTGTCACCCTTAAGCTAGGACCTCATTACCACTTAACATCAGGTGGGATGAGGTCAATCTTGAAGTGCAATATAAAAAAAAAAACTTTTGTTCACACGAACAACCCTATTGTATCTTCTTAAATGTTTCGCAAACATAACAATTTTTTTATACGAAATTTACAAGTGAGCATAAATTGGAACTGAAACTAATATTGGTGGTTAAATTTGCTTGAAGATTGAGTGAGGTCTATAACAAATCTGTAGAGAGGTAAATTCTGTACATGAAATATATTTCCAATGGGTGATTAGTGATAGATACTGATGCTAAAGATGCAATCAGTAAAATGTTTGTCTGTCTGTCTATATGTTTGCTATAGAAAAAAAATGGATTTTATCGAAACTTGGTACAATTATTTTTCATAGTCCTTTTTTTCTAAGTGGTCCTCACTCAATGCACACAAAGCCTTATTGATATCAAGTCATCGTTAAGAGAATGTATACTGGCTTAATCACAATGCCAACAAAATGCTGCTTTGATCACAAACTTGAACTATGGTGAATAGATAATGGTAGGGAACCCTTCGTGCATGAGTCCGACGACTCGCACTTACAAACCACCACTGTTTACACAAATTTCAAGTACAAGGTCGCATTGCGCAAACCACGTGTCCCTTCGCGTGACTATGAGCCAGTCAAATATTTAGGAGTTACGTCCATCATCAATTTCGCAAGCGGCGTCTTCGTAACATAATTAAATATTAACGGGAACTCTATTTGTCTACTTCGTTTGTATTTGCCTAAGTAGAGGAAGAGTAATAGCTGTGGTAACTTATATATTACGCGGCAATATGTGAAAAATATGTACTTATCTTTGCTGTCTTTTGGAACTAGTGAACAATACATAGGCAGTAACGTAGTTACATTATGAGTAGTTATAGCACATGAGTAAAGTAATGTAATGTAATGTAATGTAATGTTTCTTTACTCATGTGGTTTAATAACGGTTCTTTGGCAGAAAACATAAGAACACAAACGGATGAGGACTCGGTTAAAAAAACACTGATTAATTTTCAAAATATAACTTAATATTTTTTTTGTTTCAACAAACAAATATAAAATTGATACTTACAGATACAGTGCATCAAAGTTTAGCCGTAAAAACTATACTGAGGATTGACGTCGCAATAAATTAACGCAATGTATCTCAGTAAATAAAAGTTGGTTTGTGGGTCCTGTATGTACAGTCACGACAAATGAAACGTAACACTTGACTTCTTATGACGTTACCATAAAGTACACGTTGAAATAAGGTAGAATACATATAAGTGTACGTGACTCAACTAAACTGTTGCTTGTTCTTAAACTTAACGACTAACAAAAGTATCCCTGAAAAGTTAAAGAGAAATATACTTCCATTCATCTACAAAACTGTCACGTACCTACTAGAGTGAAAACTTCTACTCCAATTTAATTTATCTACATAAATCTATTTGATACATCAGTTTGTAAAAAAAATCTATACTTAACGAATTCAGATCGAATATAAAAATGAACTCCACAGTGAACTTTTGAGAAAAATTTAAATTTAAAAGTTCAATTTGCACAGCAAAATTTCTATTGGTAAAAGTTGAGAACTTCTATTTACTACAAGCTCTTCATAATAGACTTCAGTTTAAATAATTTGGCTACAAGACATCAGATGAAGTTTTCAAATTTGATTTCAAAACTTTTGAATAACGTTAAAGCGGTGATTTGAAATTCAAATGAAGAGGAATGAAAGTAAAATCTTTCTGTGAAGCTGAGGTTGGTGGGTGCGGTGCTACATGTGTCGTTGTATTCACTCATAGGTGTAAAAAACTGCTACGATTTTTAATTTAGTATAAGCCTATAAGTATAGTGCCTATGAGAATAATGTTGCATCTTTGAACTACTAAACAGCTGTGCGAAATTAGAAAAAAATAATTTAAATTAAATGCAAGGTATTAAATTATCAATAAAACTCATAAACTGCTTGACCGATATAGCTGATTTGGTTTTGAAATATTTGCCGTAGTTCAAGGAAGGTTTAAAATGTTAGAAATTTAGAGGTAAACGTATGCAGTACGTCGTTCACCGAGACAACTAAACAGAAATAAAGATTCCGAATTATAAAACATAATTTTTTTACTAAAGCATTTCGTGTCATAAAAATTTGCTAAAAGTTTCGGCTTTTCAAATTCGAACTTAGTAACAGAGCCTGTAACGTTATTAAAAAAGTTTTACTCCGAAGTTGGCAACTCATAGTTGTGCAGTACTTACGTGAAATGAATCGTAAGTTGCTAGTAGAGTTTTGTAGTGGACTAGCTGTGCCCGCGACTTCGTTCGCGTGGACTACAGGGTTTTTCCATTTTTTTCCCGCTAACTCCCGTTCCTGTGGGAATTTTGCAATATCCTGTAGCAACTAAGCTTTAAGTTTATTAAGGTACCTACATGCCAAATTTCAAGCGTCTAACTTAAGCGGTTCAGATTTTTCATACAAAAGGATTTTCTCGCTAATTCCCGTTCCCGTGAGAATTTCGGGAATACCTTTCTTAGTGCACCTCTACAGTACCTAAGCTACGTCCCTTCCAAATTTCAAGTGCCTACGTTTAGCCGTTTAGGCTGTGGGTTGATATGTCAGTCAGTCAGTCAGTCAGTCAGTTTCTCCTTTTATATATTTAGATAAGACCCAACGTTGGGTCAAGTTGAGTCACAAAATTCCATGTGTTGGTTGGGTGTAGCGATTGATTGCGGCTACTAAACATTTCTCTGATATTTTAAGTCACATTGGGTAGTTTCAAAAGTAGAAGAAAATAAGTATAACTAATTTTGATAAAGAATAATAAAGTGATTTTTAACAATAAAGTGACGACCTCCGTAGCCGAGAGGCAAGCGTGCCGGACTTTGGCGTCGCGCCATCTCTGAGGTTCCGGGTTCGATCCCCGGTCGGGTCAATATGGGAAACCAACTTTTCTATATTGTCCCGGGTCTGGGTGTTGTGGTACAGTCGTTGTGTCTGATTTCTGTAACACAAGTGCTTTAGCTACTTATCACGGAATCAGAGCAATGTATGTGATGTTGTCCAATATTTATATATATATATATGTATATTTGACCAATTGAACATAACACAATAGCTGTAAATAAAAGTTAATTCTGAAATGTAAGCTTTAAGCTAACATATAATAAATATATTCAGCATACCATTTTTTAAGTAGAATATTATAAATAATAATAATGTAAATTTTCTGACTCTTTCTAACAGGATCTTTAATACTTTGTTAGCACATTAACTCTTCGACTTCGTCGGTACTTGGTACTATAATACAATGTATTCCACATTACATGACGTGGCTAACTATTAATTTAGATGGTACTTACTTTAAATTAATAATATAAATAAATAATTTAATTCTTGAATTCTATTTATGGTGATAAATAAAAACTAAAACGTTTAATATTTACTTGATTTTGTTCTTGCATAAAATATTTTACATATTTACAACATTATATTTCTATAGTCCAATGATATTTTGAAATCTCCCCTTAATTTCTTTCTTTTTTATTTTATGGCAGTAAGTTGCTAGTATCAGCAAAGAGGTTAAGCTAACATATTTTTAAAGACTAGCGTGAATAATAAATATATTTTAAGTCAAAATCAGAATTTGAATTAGAAATTATTTTATTAGCCACGCAATCAATACACGGTACATACACGTTAAAGTAACACGGACAAAAGATAAACAGTAAAATGAACAAACAAAAAAAAAGAAAGTCATCATGCTCATTTGAGTACCTACTAGTTTTATTGGTTGTCCAAAAGAAAATTAAACTCGTGACATTCATAAATCCTGTGCCCTAACTTAAAACGTCGGTTAGGAACAAATTGCGAAACAAAAAAAATAGCTGTAAATCGATTTGTGGTCGCTTCGATTCTAATCTCGCGATTCGATTATCGGGACGAGCAAAATATGTTTTCGAATTATTCGAAGCTCGAGTTTGTGATCAGCAATCCGTATTTGGCCAGCATGGTGATTTGGCTAGTAAACAGTACTTCAAAGTAAACAGTTGCAGTTCGAAATTAGTTCTTGTGTGCACTGCATAAGGGCTGTGCAATGTCCAAGGTATATAGTCTGACGTAATATTGATCGCAACTTTTGTTATAACGGAGACTTGATTCAACAATGACTTAGCCCTGCAGTGGGATAATAAATAGGCTGGTATGTTTCCCATTGTGACCCGACCGGGAATCGAACCCGGAAACTCAGAAATGTCGCCACGTTAAGTCGTCGAAGGATATTAAGTTAAGAGACTTTGTTTCTCATTTCTATGATCTATTTATATAGGTAATTTATAAAGAAATTCGTGTGTATCCCGTGTACATAAAAACTATTCCGGGATTACTCAAATAGGTAGGTATAAGCCCGTTAGATAAATTTTTAGTGTTCCTAGCTACTGAAGTTAGGGTCTTGGGTTCGATCTCCACCCACGACACACTTTCATGTGATGAACAATAGTCTTAGTGTTTAAAATGTTTTTTACAATTTTTGTTGTTACCACCGTTGTTATTAACAGCACAAATACTTAAGCTACTTACTTTAGGATCCGGATAGGTATGTGACGTTTTTCGATAGGTATTTATGATAATTAAATCTGTCACAATGGCCGCAAATAAACAGACTTTCCCAAAATAGTACCTAACTGTTTTATACCTATGTATATTTGCAATCATCTGAGGAGAAGTACTCGGTCGATATTTATCATGAGAAAATCATAATTCAACACGGAAAAATGGATTAAGTATTATTTTAAATAATAAATAATCCTGGCACATAGAATATAGTTCCGTTCATTCGGCAGTTTGAAACCAATCCCAAGAAGGCAGTTAAATTATGAAACAAATACATCCAAAATACTTTGATGACGCGCATAATAGTTTCTGACTATCACGCATCGTCTGAATTCACACTTTTTACGTGCTTACCTTAACAAACGAGCGTCCCCTATCCTATTCTATCTTCCTCATAAAGAAGTCCACTAACCCTGTTCTGAATCGCCGTCATAAACCCTCGGCAAGATGGCGGTGAGTTTCTGACGCTCGTCATTTGACCCTCGTTACAGGGTCGCCTGTCTTTGTTGCCAAGATTGTCATTTCTCTTCATTGTAAACTAGCTCATGCCTGCAACATCAGTCTTGTTCTTGGGTTTGTAATATTAATCGTTAGTAGAAATATCGTTTTTAACACTAATCTTTTATGAATAAATAAATAAATGCGCCAGATATCCACACCAATCAGCTGGTCTCAAACTAAGGTTTTCCCTTGTACTATGAGCACCAGACGACGGATACTAACTGGGGGCGTCATCCCAGCACACCTAGACAAACCTGAAAGATAAATCTGAATGCTTCTCTTCTCTATTATGTGTTTCTAAACCAACAATATAGCAAAAGTTCATTTTTGGGAATTTTGGTACGGTCCTCAATGGATAAAGTTATTGAAACACCAACAAGCAAGAAATATGTATTTCTAAGATAAATTTCAGAATGTTGAAAAACAAATATCTTTCATTTGAGTATGAGGTTATTTGGTTACTAAATACTAATAAAAAGCATTTTTTTTATGTTTAAGTGTCCGGACAGTTTTAAATTTGTACGTTTATTTATTGGTCTGAATAAGGTATACACTATGGTTGATGGTTTAGTAATCACACAGTAAATAATCATTAAAAACGATGACAATTTTAAAAGGTTTTATTGCTTTGAGTAATTCTGTACAATATCCTAATATTCAATTTGGCAGCCCTGCTCATAAACCTGAGGGATCACAGCACACTCCATGCATATTGTCGCTAATAGAACTCACTCTATTCGTCATACAGAATTTCCTACCGTATCCAGATCTGGTAAGGTTGAAATGGAATAAACGCTCCAGAAATAGCGTACTGATGGGTTGAGATATAAGAATAAAGTGCAGTCAACGTTGAAGTAAGTGCTCTTTGGTTGTACGAGATTTTTATTGTGATTGCATGTCGCCATAAATGTTATTGTTGACAATCTCGGTTTGAACTTGATGTCTTTTCCGAGGTCTTCACGGCTTATAAAGCGACTACAGTTTAAATATATGGTACCTACTGAAGCATGAGATGTAGTAGAATTAATTGAATGGACGAATTCAATCCCATTGAGGACAAATATTCTGTTACGTAAGCTCTTTGAAAGCTGATTTTTGGCCAAAAATATACTAAGAAAGATTCGTATTTTTGTATGTTTATATTAAATAATATTTCTATGCCGATGTCAAAAATTATTTGACCATTGGAAAGCGACATTAATCTAGAGTAACATAGGCTATATTTAGGTATTTCTGGAAAAGACTAGCTCCACGCGTACCATTCCGCGGGCGGTCGCTAGTCTATCTATATAAATCTCAGAAACTATAACACCTCGAAACTTTAAATTGGCAAGTTACCTTACAAAGTGTTCCCTGCTAAGACCAAATTTTTATCTACTCCTACGGGGTTAAAACTCCACCCCTAAAGGGGTAGAACGGAGGTTGGAAGTTAGAATGAAAATCATAAATGTTTTTAAGGGACTTGAAATTTAAAACGTAAGTATGTTGTATACATATATAATGTGGATATAAATGTAATTAAATAAATATTGGACAATATCACATACATTGCTCTGATTCTAAGGTAAGTAGCTAAAGCACTTGTGTTACAGAAATCAGAAACAACGATGGTACCACCACACCTACACCCGAGACAATATAGAAAAGTTTGTTTCTCATATTGATCCGACCGAGGATCGAACCCGGGACCTCAGAGATGGCGCAACGCCAAAGTCCGGCTCTCTCGCCTCTCGGCTACGGAGGTCGTCAAGATGTATTATTGTTTTTATCCCTCAGTTTGGTCTTTCATTAGATATTTAGCTTTTTCGAATATAACTTACTACACGTGTACACGTGTTCATATAAGATTAACAGAAACATTGTGGACTAAGAGATTTATTGTATCGGAAGAATTCCCTAGTCTATTCAGATAAATTATCTCAAAATAATAAATCCCTGAGCAATTTCAACGCAATTACTAGAATAAACTAGACACTAGGCCAAAACTCTTTGCTGTTTGGACAAAAATTATAATTTTGTTTGGTAAATAAATAACATCTTATTGGCATATTTTGATCTAGGAATTCACGTAATACTACAATCTTCTCTCAATATACACGCTCAAAATAAATGTGTTTGGTTGTCTGGGAAAGAATGCCACAAGGCATAAACTGCTAAACTGTTTTTTTTAATATTTAATTTTCGTGCGTTTTAAGTTTAATAGATACATAAAAACACGACAAGCACTCACACATGCAGACATAAAGAAGTGTGTTGTATTTTTTTAGTGTTAACTTACTTGATGTTGCTTGATGATGTGCTTTTGTTTCTAAAAATTTAATAAGAGGCTTTCCAAATTTGAACTTATTAAAATGCAAATAGAAACTGCGTTCATAATTTACTTTTTTTTCATGTCAATAAGAAGGTCGGTTAACAAAGAGTACCTACACCTACGTATCTTCGAAAGCTTAAGGGAACCGTCAAATAAATGCGACAGAAGAATTTGTTTGAGAGACACTCAAAAGTCTCCTACACTTGTAACTAGATATCGCGTCGCATGAATATCGGCCTGGAATGACGTCTATTGGATTCCGTTGATGTTATTTTCGTTGCCAGAATTTGATTCTCTTTTACAGATTGCCAATGGGGCAGACGCCGATGCTTCGTTAATAAACCTGGAATTTGATGCCTCGACTTTTTCGTTATTCCACTCGATTGTTTAGTAGCTGGAATTAGGACATTTATTTTGCCTTAGGGTGAATGGTTTGTAAGTACCTATATTTTAACTCTGTTGTTAGACTGAATTTGAATTAGGAAACATGTTTACGGTACACATTCGTAATTATATTGAGAACTGCTTAATTGATTTGATTCTACATCATTATCATCGGTTATATGAAGAATAACAATGTAAATTTTAAAACATAAAATTGACAATGTGTTTGCTTTATTTAGTGTTTAGCAGTTTTTTCTAAACTTTTTGAGACTGTGACCACTTTGTCCTATAATTTAAGTAATCATGATTTTAGTAATTTTCAAGTACCTACCTTACCTACTTAACCAAAGTGACAGAGTGTTTTTCAAACTTTTCGAGAACGAGACCTTTTGTCTTGTAATTTAAGTAATAAAAATTATTCCCAATTTTTAAGTACTAGTTATATAACTAACAAATAACCTTATTATAATTTGGGAACCTCTGACAACAAGCTACCTACGTTTTGTAAAACATAGATCCAAAATAACGCGCCGTAGGTCTAAACACCCACCTTAATTTTGTCAATAAATGTATTTTCTTTCTTTCTTCTTCTTTCTAATTTGTAACGATGTCAATCTCACGGTTTGATTCAACCTCATTGCCAGTAATGTCTCGAATCCACATTTGCCAATGAATTAAGCCCGGAAATGGCTTTGATGATGAATGAAATCGCGAACAAGGGATGACTTGTGGCTGTCATTTCAACAATGTTAGATTATACGTACATGGACATGGTTGTTTGCTCACTCGCATATTCTCTTGTCGGATCATTTTTGGTAGGATTAATTTTCAAACCGGCTGGAGTAGCTTCAATTTTAGTTAGTTAGGTCTTTGTATACACAATACTCGCAATTTTTTTTGCTGTATGTTGTGTAGAGATTTCTGATTATCAACCAATTAATAAAATGAATCTTTAATTAAGTAGGTTACATTTACATATTTTTAAGTCACTAAAGAACACAATAGCAACATAATAACAAATAAAACACATAGGGACTTCTATCGGTTTTATTTTTTTTTGTAATTCAAAGTTTCCTTTCAATTAAAAAAATATATATCACGATAACGACAACTTAATTTAGATATTTCAAATAATAAAAATAAAAAACTATTTATTATTTGATTTCTGTAACACAAGTGTTTAAGCTACTTACCATAGAATCAGAGTAATGTATGTGATGTTGTCTTATATATTTTTTTTTTATTAGGCAGAATTTTTGACGTCATGGATCGCTATCTTCATAGAAAATCTATGAAGAAATCGTGACTAGTATTGCCTAGTTGATTGAAACATTCCTAATACTTAAACTTAGGTCAACACGTTCTTTATTAACGAGTCAAATAATTCTTATTTCACGCGTAACCGTTCTCGCGAGTGACATCAAACTTTGAACTCAAGCCGTCTCGCTCGGGGCACCTTGTGAACTTTTCATTCATACATCGACCATGGTATTGACCTGGAAACCAATTAGCATTGCTCAGGTCGAAGTCCTGAGGACTAATTGGGCAAATAAAATGCTGAATGATAAGCTGGCTTGTAGCTCTTGAGATGTCTTGAGTGAGTTTGCTAACATTTAATTAGTTTGATGAATTTTTTTTGAGTCGGACAATGCTCTGAAATAGTATTGACAGCAGTTTTATTTAAATTAACTATTTATTACATAATTCACAACTCATTAAAATGTAGGTATAAAATGCGTATTTTTTTAATTAAACCTTTATTACTCGTTTCTGTTACTTTTCTGATGAATGCCTAATAACAATTAGTTCGGTGTTAGACCAAATTCCTGTCAAAAATATGACCCATAATAGTATCATGAAATATTCAAACATTATCATACGACTAAAAATATTACGAGCTTTAAATAGAGCAAGCCCCGGCCTTGTTTGTGTTTAATTTATTGAGCAAACAAAAACCAACCGTAAGCATTTCATCATAAATGCGTAAATCCCCTTAATGTTTATTTTTTCAAACGCTGCGGGGATGGTAACCTAGTTAATCTTTCTCTTGTAGCCTGGGTCTATTTGTAAAAACATAACTTGTTGACTTTATATAAAGGTCATTTTGTTAGTCCAGCTTTCGGGAGCATTAATTAATGCAATAATATGCTTGAAAGGATTTTTATTCGACATGGATGTATGTAGGTTCAGGATTAAATTATAAGAACTTAGAAAATTATAAAACTTGTTTGCCCTTTTCTCAGTAACTTTTCTAAGATACGTAATAACAGTAAGGAATTTGAAACTTATACCATAAAATACCTACGCTAATACTTAAGCAACGAATTAATAAATAACTGATGCAATATAGAAAAGTTGACGGATGGAAAACGATCCAACTGGGAATCGAACCCGTGACCTCAGAGATGGTGCGATGCTAAACCAGCGGCTCTCGGCCACGGAGGTTGTTAATTACTACTTTTTCGTGTAATTATCTGACCGCTTTGAAAGAAAACTCGTACGAAACAGCTATATTTATAGACGTTCAAATGAAAATATAAGAAATTGACTCAAATATAGTTCAGAGACGTAAAAGTATAAACTTCCATCATTGAAATCAAGTCAGCATCTTTAGTTGCTGATTAACTCAGTACCTTGTCACAATTAAGTAACTGTCTTTTTGACTGACTAAGACACGCGGACATTTAATGTGACTAGGTATTGAGGTGTACACGAACTAATGATTTTGACTGTACCAACATACTGGCATAACGTTCAAAATTCAAGCCGCGTTCAAAAACGTCGTAACATATTTTGTACCATCTGATAATCGAACCCTAAACCCTAAATCATTGTCCAGTACTTAAACCATCAAGGCTTCTTTTATCTTCAGAAATAAATGATGATGTGTGATGAATTCAAACTTTCAAACGAAACCCGTCCTAACAATATGCATGTACTTATGACTCTTGTGGGTTCCACTAAAAAAGATAATTCTTGGCACGTTTTGAAGGCATAAGGCCCGTTACACTTTTTTTCGTATTCAATCAAGAATAGTATTATAACTGAGATCACAGGTGGTATAAGGAAAATAAATTGACGAGTTTGTGGGTCGTGATGTGATTGGAGAAGCGAAAATTGAGCTGACACGAGTTTGGTTACAAAAATAACCTCTATTGACATATATTTTTCATGTAACAGTATTTTATGAAAAGTACACTTTTTATTTAACTAAAAATAAAAACAGTGAATAACAGTTCGTGTATGTAATAAACAAAAATAAATGAAACAATTTAACAACCAACATTTTTACCAAAATAAAATAGTACATTTTTTATTTTTACGTGGCTTCGATTCCCGCACCGCAAAGGGAGATACAATTTTCTGTTTCTCTAAAATATATAAAATAGTACAGTTTAGTAAAAAACAAGTTTTATTTTTTTCTCCTATTTTTACGTAGCTTCGATTCCCGCACCGCAAAGGGAGATACAATTTTCTGTTTCTTTAAAATATATAAAATAGTACAGTTTAGTAAAAATACAAGTTTAATTTTTTTCTCCTATTTTTGCGAGTGTTCGATTCCCGCACCGCAATGGGAGATACAATTTTCTGTTTCTTTAAAATATATAAAATAGTACAGTTTAGTAAAAAAACAAGTTTTATTTTTTTCTCCTATTTTTACGTGGCTTCGATTCCCGCACCGCAAAGGGAGATATAATTTTCTGTTTCTTTAAAATATATAAAATAGTACAGTTTAGTAAAAAAACAAGTTTAATTTTATTCTCCTATTTTTACGAGGCTTCGATTCCCGCACCGCAATGGGAGATACAATTTTCTGTTTCTTTAAAATATATAAAATAGTACAGTTTAGTAAAAAAACAAGTTTTATTTTTTTCTCCTATTTTTACGTGGCTTCGATTCCCGCACCGCAAAGGGAGATACAATTTTCTGTTTCTTTAAAATATATAAAATAGTACAGTTTAGTAAAAAAACAAGTTTAATTTTATTCTCCTATTTTTACGAGGCTTCGATTCCCGCACCGCAATGGGAGATACAATTTTCTGTTTCTTTAAAATATATAAAATAGTACAGTTTAGTAAAAAAACAAGTTTTATTTTTATCTCCTATTTTTACGAGGCTTCGATTCCCGCACCGCAATGGGAGATACAATTTTCTGTTTCTTTAAAATATATAAAATAGTACAGTTTAGTAAAAAACAAGTTTTTTTTTCTTCTATGCCCGCGTTGTGAATATAATACTGATTTGATAAGTTTTAAGTTTGTTTTGCACAACCCTTACAAAGAAAATGAAACCTATATGGATCATAGTTGAGATCTAATTGCGTGCCTTCTGAAGCAACATCAAACTTCATTCTAATCGGACAAGGTGATTCAAGCCAGGAATATCTTAATCAAACTAAGAAAACCTTGCTCAATTAAAACGATCCTCACGGAATTTCAACGCACAACTCAGCCCAACGATTTAATGACTATTGCTAAGATGCAAAAAAAACAAGAGTTATATATTAAATATACCATATATATTAAAATAACGTTAAATTAAGTAGCGTTAGTTGTTCGCTACTTAACCATTTGTACAACAGAAAGTGTTTAGCTTTTTTCCAAATCAGGATTTGCATAGAATGCTACACAAAAAATATATATAAAGTTTTTTGACTAACTCGTTTATTTAGATTAATTCGTTTTTTGAATAACCAAAAAAATAACCTTAAATACATTATTCAAAGTGCTTAAAAAAGTTTGAATAATTCAGTGGTAACAAGCTGATTCTGATAGCTTTTTACGTTTTTCGTTGGTCTTACTGAGGGGTTATTTACAATTTGGAATTAACAAAATATTAATAAGACCACAGTATAGACGAAAAAAAAACAAGTATTTTTAAAAATGAGGTGTTTCTCCAATTTTTTTCACATCGTGGACTGCAAATGTTCTTTCGAATTTAAAATTATAAGGTTCAATTAATTAATTTATTTATATAGAAAATACGTACATGAATTAGGGTTAATATAAAAGCTACAATTTAATTTCTCACTAGGTTTTTGGAACTAATAATAACACAACGTCGATGTTTATTTTTTGTTATTTAAAAAAAAATAGAAACTATATTGATAACATTTCCTTTCTGGTGTCAGTAATGATATCGAATGTAGAATCAGAAAGTTTTTCAAGCCGCCAAACAAACTGCAAATAATAATTAGATGAAGTCACTATCAGTAGTTTATGATCTGATAAATAAGGCTTGGCACGTTTTTACGAGACCAGAAAAATCGAATAACTCGAATCATTTCTAATCATGGGAGTTTTAAAACTCTGGCATCAAGTTGTACGGGTAAAAAATTTAATAAAGAGAGGACCTAAAGATACGGTCACCGACTTCGCGACGATATCCAATTAACTTTACGACCTATTTTCTACCTAAAGTGGAGGGACCTTAATTTAAAATAGTATTTTCAGATTTACTTGTAAGTACGCCAATAAGGTCACACTGACATGTCATAAAGGGGTATAATTACACTTGGGGCTTGATGGTTTTAATTAAATTTGAAAAAATATACCTTGCCGCAACATAACCACAGAGTTTGTTAATTTAATAAATCAAAAATATTTTGTTTAGATATTTAATTTCATGAGAAGAGATCTTATTATTCCATTTAAATGACAATTATCGCAATACTTGAGTGATCTTCAACCAAAAAATTAGGAGTAATCAGAAAACGAATTTAATTACATGTAAATAATATTTCTAAGATTAACGTTTTAATTTGTTAATTACAGAACTAAACGTGGTCTTGTGAATATTAGAAAATACGAATACATTTTGTAACCATCAAAAACTATTCTTAATTTGCTCTTAATGTTCTGTTTTAGTTTACGTCAATTAAATTGTTAATTAAAGACCAGTATCCACTTGCAGTTCTTAATCTAACGTAATAGGTTTTGCCTACTTGATAACATTTTGTTTGTACTATCTGTTCAGTATATGATTGGGAATTGCCCTCACAGATATCGACGTTATTATGAGTGGTGCTGAGGTCCACCGATAGGGGTGTTGTTAGTAGGTAGCTTCTTCCTTTTTTAAAGTAAAATCGAGGATATGGTCTTTTCTAATGGGAGTTCCACACACTTCTTTAGCTATACACATATTTACAGGCGTTATATATAATAGATATATTTGCAGTCGACTAAACAAACGATTCGATAACGAGGAATTAACGAATCCAGCTCTAATGGCAGCGTTTGGAAGGTTCTAGTACAATTTTTAACAATATCTCTAAATGAAAATATTCGACCTAAGCATGGTTCTTACCAGAAAGCTTGATGTTGTCCAGCAGGCAATTAAGAATATTGTGTGTCCATGGAGCACCCATGACCTATGCGGCATCTTCACTCTTGATTTTTCAGCATGTGGTCTCCAAATGCTAAAAATATAGCGTAACGTGGTAATGCATAAATTATCCTGACTCAGTGGTATGTAGCTAAAGCACTATTGTAACAGAAATCAGAAATAACGACGATAGCACAACACATAGACCCTAAACAATCTAGAAAAGTTAGTTTACGGTATAGACCAGACTGGGATTCGAACCCGGGACCTAAGATTCGTTCGGCCTGTTTACCTTTCACCTACGTAGCCTACTACTTGTTGAAGCCTAGGTTCGTGACATGATGACGATGGGCCTTAAGCAGGAGTTGTTTGCCATTTTCTAGGCACCAAACTCTTCACAGCATCATATGATAAAAAATGGCTGATTTATAAGTTTACACAACAAAAAAGTGTCTCATAAAATACAACAACGAGAATAGGAGTCGTTCAAAATTATGACTGTCATTATGTATTTTAGGCTGTTGCGTAAAAATTTTCCTTACTTCGCTGGTTGAGTTAGTACTTCAGCAATTTTTTTGCAATCGGTGGAGCGCGCCGTTAGCAATATTTTATTAAAAAAATGAGAGTAATATCGTTATGTAGGCTGCCTAATATACATTTGAAATTTTTTTTTATGAAATGTTACAGGATTGAACAGAGGTTTAGTTAAATTTCACAATAGTTGAGTTTTGCACGGTTGTTCTCTAAACCGTGACTTAAAAAGTATTTATTATGTTCATTTTGAAATAAATAATAGATTTGTACGAAATAAAATATTATTACGCATTTGTCTTGGCGGATTTGTTAAGAATCTCATTTCTGTAAAAGTTAAAGTTAAAGTTGTTTTAGAAACTTTAACTTTAAGATTATCAAAACATTGTTACATAATATAGAGAACTTGAAATAAAATATTAGTTTTAATGAAAGAGTTTACGAATATTTTACTTTGTTCTTTCGATACTGATTTTAATTTTAATATGACTCAGTTTGATCTTTGACTTAAAATTTTAAAGACTTATAATTTGCATACCGTTAACATATCATCTTCTCTCGCTTTATCTTTAATTCGCCAGTATTACGCTGACTGATCTTCAAAACTTTAAGTTTTGCTAGCGTAGCACTGTAAAATGTATTATATGACTCATAGTATTTTGTAACAAATTGTATTGCTCAAGATTTATAATAATTATGATTTCAAAATGTGAACTACCTACAATAGGTAAGATATATCCATTCAAAATACTGTCACTTGTTCATAAGCAAAGTTCCATCAAAAATCTATTGGTGTCATGTAGGTTGACGTCATTGGGTATTATAATACGAAACAACGCAAATATGACTTGGATGGCAAGACAAATATTTTGTGGAGCCCAAAGCGATGACGTACTTCCGAACATATTTAGGTTATGAAGATGGAGTGTTGCCCCAGGGGTATCAAGTACTATGTAACGGTATGTTACCAAGAATAGTAGGGACAAGTTTCCAAATAACTGTTGTTAGATACATAACTATGTTTTTTATGTTCGTTTCTTAAATTCTAACACAAAGTTAGTGCCCAGAAAATAATTATACCTATGTACTCGTAGTTTATAAAAATCTCATGTAAGTGAATGATTAAATTCTTTTGAGAAATATTTTTTTCAAACCTCAAATAACGACCTTCGTTATTAAGTAAGGAAAATAGTATGTAGTTTGACTACATGTACACATATCTTACACGAAGAAGACAAATTCACTAAAACATGCACAGACCACAGAAAAAACGACAATATCAAATAAATGTTTGTTTTCTATTTTGAGCAGACTAAGAACTATCTAAGGAGATATTATGATGAAATGTATAAGACCGTCCTGAATAAGTACTTTAAGTATCGGACAATGATCTCACAAATTAACCGGATCGAATAAAACATATATATTGCATACATACTTATTAACTCGGATTTATGGTTACAGCAACAGAGTAAAAATCCAGGCTTGTACAAAAATATCCTAGATTCAGCAACAAATAAATTTAAACAGCTGAAAACAATAAACAGTAAATAAAAATAGTTTAGTTGGTTTAATAGGTACTTAATAGTACACAACACTACAATTTACACGGTCTTATCACTAGAAAGCGATCTTTTCCTACATGATATTAATTATTTTAATTTTTTCGACCATAACTCGGGTTTGCCACTGTCTTTTCCAATGGTGCTAATTTTTGGATAGCTCGCCTATACAAAATATTGTAGAATAGGATGGTTTGACTACATTATTTTTAAATACCTTATTTTAACGGCCAAAACCGAACTATTTGGTATTCATACCTCTAGACAATCTAGACATCGCGCATATTCGATCAGGAATAATGCTTGCTACGAGCTGTAGATGTGCTACGAAACCACAATAACCTCGTAGCAGTTTCGATTCACGCTACGATTCGTAGCTGTATTTGAGTTTAGTCGATTGTCTTAGTTATGTACCTGCGTTTAGTTTACTTGTCAATAGGTACTTTTATAGTTCTCACATTTACCAGTAGTATTTAGTAGAAATAATTATTGCCATTTTGTTTAATTGTGCAGACAATTCGGAATATATGCCTCTAACTGTTCCATTACTTAATCCATTGATTACGAGAACTCTCAAAATCAAAATGCACATAATATGAGTCTGTATCTGTGTTGACAGTAGATGTTAAGAGTTATAACTTAATACGTATTTTATACGTTGAACAATATTTTTATTTATTTCATTCGATTTTCGAAAAGCATCGTTAAATTTTTTAACTTTTCAGTCTTCATAGAAATTTTATTTGTTTGAATACTTGAGTCAGACAACTTTTTGTAAACGAAATGGTTTGATGCGTACTACATATTAATATTTAAGACTTTATTACACAATAAGTATTTAAATGGACTTTGTGCACGGTAACAAATAAGTGATACAATCACGGCTATGTATGCGTCTATACTAATATACTAATATTATAAAGCTGAAGAGTTTATTTGTTTAAATGCGCTAATATCAGGAACTACTGCTTCGAGTTGAAAAAAATATTTTTATGCTGGATATTCCATTTATCCCCGAAGGCTTTAGGTTCTATAAAATCTCGCTTAAATCGTACTTCCTCTCACTTGATTAATGTTAATGTATGTCCTCTATCCATAATTTTAGCTGGGCATGTTGGTTGTTAGTAAGTTTCATACACTTATCCATATTAACTTATTATTATTATTTTTTTTGAGTCAAAATACTTAACTTAATTTTATATTTGATAAGCATGTCTATTTGTATATATATATATATACAAATATATATTATGTTATATATCTATGAGTTTATGTATGTTTATCATGCTATACTATGAATATAATTCAAGAAATAAAACTTTATTAATGTTGCACGGCCGTACCCATTTCTCGCCATCTACTATTTCCTCTACCTTAAGGTTGTCTGGAAGAGATCGCTTTCTAGCGATAAGACCGCCTAAATTGTACTATAATCAATCTGTAAAACCTATTTCTGTAAAGTTTTGTGCAATAAAGTATATCTATCTCGCTGCGACCAATAGGAGCAAAGAATAAGCGAAATATGTAGAAAAAACGGAGACAGTTCGTGTACAAAGCTGCAGCGGGCTGCTAGTACAATATTTAGTTGCTTACTTGAACATAGTTTATTTCAGGGTCCTATAGTTGGTTTGATGACTTTTTTTTTTTTTTTCTACTCCTACCCTCCAACATAATCGGAGCCTATGGTTACAGTTTTTGTGTGTATTTACTCTTTCATTCCAGTTCTCTCTTGCGCTACTGGTGCTTTCATATTTCATACGAATCTTTCTTTCATTCATCTCTATCATACCTTAGATCAGGGACTGATCTCTGCCTCCGACTTTATTTCTCTCTGTGTCTAGCTAATATAAATATATTCTAATGGATCTTTGTTCTGATTTCCTTTGTTTCTTGGCTCTACTTTTTTATTCTTTCTGGGATGGATGGGATCGGGTGAGACTTTATTTATCTTATTCTATTTTACATTTGTTCTTATGCTATTTGGCTTTTATTTTTCAGCCTTTTCTATTTTCTACTTATATTTAGGTTTGATGACTTAAATTGTAATTACTTTCCAAAGGGAGTTGGGAGTTAGTCATGCTCACTAAAATGTCACTGGGGTGGTGGCGCTATGTGGCGGGTCGTTACATTCCCTTCAATATGGTTGAGTGAAGCGATGGCTGGCACATACGACATGCTTGTGAACAGGTGGCACCTTTGGAGACTGGTTTGCTCCAGCGTACCTCTTAAAATAAAATAATACTTAATGCTTTTTTCACTCATCAAAATAAAACTATATGACTTGATCTAAAGTGTTCTACACATAGTTATCAGTTAGATACTGCTACTGTAACTTATCTGCTGAGTTTCTTGCCGGTGTCTTTTCGGTAGATATAGGTTCGGAACCGGAAGTAGAATCACTTTGCATTGTATTCAATGACGATTCAAAAGTGTTACATGTAACCTACTTGAATAAAGAAATATTTGAGTTTGAGTTTGAGTTGTTGAATAGTTTAGTTACACAGCAGTTTAATGTGACATGGTACCGAGGCGCGAGGCAAATAATGTACCCAACGTACCAGTTTTCACCGTGTACCACCTACACGTAATGAGTCAACATTCACAATAATCCATTAAAGGCGTAGACTCATTATTCGCAGAAACTATCAAAGTGTTAAAGGTCGTGCATGCCACCTACATTCAAGCAAAATGTTCTGCGTAAAGTTTAAGGAATTAATAAATTATGACGCAGTTATTTTGTTATTAATGGTGAGTCATTGCGTGATCGTTATAAGAATTATTTACCTAATACTAAGTCAGCGCTGTCGGTTTGTCCCTTTATCACCAAGCGGTATCTTATGAGGCATGATAGTTAGTCAGTCAAAATATTCGCAGATGTTGATTAATGATCCATAATAAAAAAAATCAAGGTTGTCCCATACAAGAAACAGTTTTAACAATTTTAGAGGTAATGATTCCGTCTCATTGTATTTATTGCCGATTTTAAGAAAAAGTAAAGTTGCAGCGAAAAAAATTTTTATTACGCGTTTGTCTTAGCAACTTTATAAAGAATATCATGACTACAAAGAATAAACTTAAAGTTGTTAAGTGTTTTTGGAATAAACAGCTTGATTTTTAAAACAACGACCAATGCTTCAGAGAACTGAAGACTGAGAACATAAAATAAAATATCTGTTTTAAGTGAATGTGTTTACGAATATTTTACTTTGTTTTACAAATCCATTCTGATTTTCAAAAACAACATTTTGGAATTGTTTACAGAAAGTTATTGCAACTTAGCTGACTTTTTAACTTTCTTTTTAAAGCTACTCTGATTACGAAAGACTACACTGCAAAGATAGAATGGTGTTCTTTCTACTCCATTTTCATCTTGTTATTTAACGCTTAATATAAGTACTCATAGCATGGGTTTTCGGGGAAGTAACATCAAAACCCCAATTTATTCCCCATTAATGCAATTTATTCCTAAAAGCGTAGCCTCAACACGTACTTGCGAAGCATTACCAACAAAAGGTCGTTTACACCCACACACTCTGCGACAAGGCTTCTCAAACTTACGGAAGTCCGTAGGTCCGTAAGCCAGTTGGAGAAAAACGGAATGTCATTTTTGATACATTACGAATCGTTAAATATTAGAACCGGACATTAGAGGATAAAGATGTAAGGAACTTGATATTGTAGTTACAGGCTAAGGAGTAAGTAAGTGATCAGTGGCGTGGTAATTAAGTTAGTACCCATTCTTTAGATAGATTTGAATTCAGAAATGGTGGCTGACCTTTCTTTTTCACGAGGAGGAAAAATACCCTCTCGGTGGCCAACGCTGTGCAGTAGTCGGGTAGTAGGGATCCTTTGTGGATTCAACACAGGCTCCTTTACTGCAAGACACGACGGTCACCTCCAGTGGCGTAGCCAGCATGCTCCAGGAGTATGATGACAGTACAAAAAATCCACAAATAAACATAATAGTTAATATTATGTTTATTCTGCAAAATTACAATTTTACGGCATGAAAGTTTGTGTTTTTTTCTGATTAAAGTAAACTTTAAAAACGTTTAACTAAAGGTGGGGGTGAACGGCAGAGTGTGACTTACCTAAAGGGTACATATATCAGACTTTGAGAAACCCAGCTCTACGATTTGGTTGAGGAAAATTTTCAATTTACTCGAGCTGAACATAATATGCTTGGAGTCGAGGCTTTATTAACGTCTCCAGACAACTTCTTAATGAAGTCAGGTCTCTCTAATGCCATCACAATGTGAATGCCACATGCAACATAATTAATCCTTATTATGATTATTAATCCGATAATATATCCGTCTCTCAGTCAGTCGCGCTGAAAAAAAAATAACGTAAGAGCTTTAAAACACATTATAAACATTTGAGATTTTTTGAATTTTTACAGCGCTCCATGCTGCACCAACAAAATTTAAATATTTTAAAGAAACAAAAGTCGTACGTTCTAGCCTCACACCGCAAGGGCAGATTACATTTTTCTGTTTCTTTAAAATATCGACTACAACTCTAAAATACAGGCTGTTTATTAGATACAAATGAATAAAACATACAACGTTTGTAAAAGATCCCTAAAAAGGGTAAAATAAACACCGGTATAGATGTAGTTCTACAAAGGTGAAGTTCTTTCGGCTGTAGGAAAATAATTATTAATTAAATATTACACTTATGTGGCAATATTAAACATGTGTGATGATGGGTGTAGAAAGGCGTTTGATGTAAGGCAATAGAAACAAAGGGATTGTAGAATTCTTGTTGGAATCTTATGCTCAAAAGTCGACGTCCTTCGGCTTAAAGAGATTATGATTATTATTAACAAGCGCTTTACTTTGCCGTCAAGTTGAATATGATGTCAATTATAAATAATATTTATTTTTTATTAATTTTAGTTGAATACTTTGTAAGTTAATTATAGTTAACTTTGTGTTATCTTAAGGTTATTTGTTTCTTTTAATAAAGATTTATACTAATATTATGATGTTTATTTGGTTAACGCATTTACCGCTAATGTATTGTTTTGCATACCCGATCGGGTCAATAATCACGATGGAAAACAAACTATTCTATATTTTCTCGTGTCTGGGTGCTGTAGTACCCTCGTTGTTTCTGATTTGAGTAACACAAGTGCTTTAGCTACTCACCATATAATCAGAGCAATGTGTGTGATGTTGTCCAATATTTACTTCCGCGCCTTTGTAACACCGTATGTCGCAATATCGACCTTAAAGAGCCTTTGAATCGCAAAGTAAAGGGAGTATTGAAAGCTTGGCTTAAGGATGAAACAGAAAACCTGATGGAAATATAAATCGTGTTGCAATACAATCTACCACACAAACAAACACAGAGACACACAATATACACACATGTTGTGAGTTTTGTATTTTTTTCTGTAATTAATGTACGTTATGTAATTGGCAAATATATTTTTTTTATTATTTATGTATTTATTTAATATCATGACGACAATTGGCATATTAAGGGAGGTCACGGTCATTCGTGCAGTGCAATAAATATTGATTTTTTAATTTACCAGGAGCTACGTCACACTTGTTTACTTTGCAAAGAGCGCAACGTGTCAATTATACTACGACGTTACATTCGAATAGATTTATTATTTTATATTAACTATGTAGTTCACTTGACATTGAACTGGCATCGCACATTTGTTTAAAGATATAAAAAAAAGTATTGAAATGACTATTTTTCCATCCCTACCCGCACCGCCGCAACTCCAGCTATGCGCCCGAGCGCGACCGTGCCTCATTCGCTTACTTTGTGCGGGCATCGACACATCGAATTTAGTAGTCAGTATCTTTCTTTTTTTTTCCAATGATATCACCTTAGTGTAAAGCTACGTTAGTTTTTAGTAAAAAGTGAAAAAATGTCGAAAAGGAAACGTAGGGAGAAAAAACAAAAAATTGTTAAGAAGTTAAGGAGATTGGAAAAACAGTTAAACTATTATTCATCGGATTCATCAGATGTTGAAGGTAAGTGTTATTCACGATAATGCAAATGCAATTTGTTTAACTTTTTAACTCAAATATAGTTTTTCGTAACAATAAACTGTAGGTATCAGTAAATTAAAGAGAACTTATGCAGCCGATTGACACGTTCATTTTGCGTTCTCGCTCCTTTTGTTCGTTAGATAAGAACTTCGAATACATTCATTCATTCATTCATTGATTCAATATTTTTTTGTTGAACGCCGGGACGTGCGCCCGGCTCACAACAACACAGTCTAGCGATATAGCGGGCCTATATCCAACGACTTTAAAAACTATAACTGAGCTAGTTATAAAACTTGTAGGTATATAGTTGTAGTCACTTATTAATGCCTAACAGAATAATACCACGCAGTCTAGCGTCGTAACGAGCTTACGTCCAATGACTTTAAACACGTTATATTACAATAAAGTAAACATCGGTCGTACTATTCCAGATTATGAAGTTGATTATCATCAAAAGAGGCTTCAATCGCCCATACCATTGGAGAGTGAAAGCGAAGTCCCTATATTGCCATTGTCAGACTCAGAAAATTCATTAAAAGGTCATACATCGACCTTGATTCCTAGTTCTGTCGTAGTTGTAGAAAAACCTACGCCCAATCCAATGACATCAGAAATGCTGCATGAACGGGATTACATAATGGAACCTTCAACTAGCACCGCTATACCGGGTACAAGTATGGAACCCTCGTCATTGCCGTTTGATATCCTAGAAGCATTGGGGGACCCAAAAGGGAAAGAAGAGGTTTTCGGGCCAAATATACCAGAAGAAATTGCTGAACGTTGGGGTCGTGTCTTGGTTGATGGTATGGCTAAGGAGCAAAAGCAAGTATTAACAGAAAAGTACTTAATACCTACGAACTTCCGTCTGGCCAAAGCTCCCTTACTAAACCCAGAAATATGTTCAGTATTAACTGATTCAGCTAGAAATCGCGACAAATTGATGGAAAAGTCTCAAAATCAACTTGGACTAGGAATTTCTGAATTGACAAATTTAGCTTCTGCAATCATCAAAGATGATTTAAACAAAATAGAGATCTTGAAAAAAATCTCGGAAATAAGTCAGATCTTCCTAGACCTACATCGTGAAGACACTAAAAGACGAAGGAAACTTATAACGGCTTCCTTAGACAAAAAATTTGTACAAATTATATGTGATGTAAAAAGAGATTCTTACCTCTTCGGGTCAAATCTGGGAGAAAAAATAAAAGCCTCGAAAACAGCGGAAAGATCTGGTTTACAAATAAAGCGCCCTGATCCCACTCCAGGGACCAGCTACAGAAGAGTACCACATTCGGGAAACTGGAGGGGCCCACCCCGGTTACAAGCTCAGCGGGGACAAAACAGGGGGGGCGCAAGGAACCGATATCCCTCCCAAATAAATCGCCGCCTTCCACCAGTCTCGGATCGCCCAACACGTGTTCCGAACAAGATCTCCAAGTCTCAGAAACATTAAGCGAGGTAATACCGAATGCGGGTAGATTACAATATTTTATAAATAATTGGAATATATTGACTAACGATCCAGTTGTTCTGGGATTTATTAAAGGTTACGTCATACCAATAAATTGTCCATTGGTACAAGGTGTTATTCCGCAAAATAACAAATTTAACAGAACTGAAATTTCACAATTAAAATCGGAAATTAAAAATTTAGAAACAATAAGAGCTATAGTCAAACGCAAAGAGGTGCCTGGACAATTTTTATCTAAAATATTTCTAACTCAAAAACCTAACGGTTCATTTCGGTTTATACTCAATTTAAAAAATTTAAACAAATACATCGCTCCACAACATTTTAAGATGGAGGATATCAGAACAGTAACTAAACTTATGTCTAAAAATTGTTTTATGGCAACAATAGATCTTCAAGATGCATATTATTTAGTACCCATTGACGATCATAGTAAAAAACTTTTAAGATTTAAATTCCAAGAAAAAATCTACGAATTTCAGTGTTTACCTTTCGGGTTATCGCTGGCACCATTGGTTTTCACTAAGCTTATGAAACCCGTTATTACTTATATAAGAAACAAAGGACATATAATTGCTATATATTTGGATGATATTATTTGTATGGGTAATTCATATGACGAATGTTTGACGTGTATAACTGAGACTGTTTCATTACTTAAAAGTTTAGGCTTTATTATAAACGTTCATAAAAGTAAATTAGAGCCGAATCAAATTCAGACCTATTTAGGATTCGAACTTGACGCCAATGATATGTGCTTACGTTTACCCGTTACGAAACGCCTTCGAATCCTCGATTAGATTGAAAAAGTTTCCACGATGAAAACCATAACTATTAGAGATTTCGCTAAAATATTAGGAGTACTCTGTTCTTCCTGTCCAGCAGTAGCTTACGGTTGGTTGTACACGAAGCGTCTAGAACGCGAAAAATTTCTTGCTTTACGGCTCTCCAAGGATAACTACGACAGTTATATGGAAATAAAGCCTTATTTACAACCTGATTTTTATGGTGGAAAAATCATATCATAAATGCAAGCAATTCAATTCGTGAGGGCAAGTATGTTTTAGAAATATTTTCCGACGCTTCCTTGACCGGTTGGGGAGCTTCATGTAATGGAGAAAGAACAGGTGGTTTCTGGAATTCACAAGAAACCGAGAATCATATAAATTGGCTTGAGCTATTAGCTACATATAATGGTTTAAAATGTTTTGCCAGCACGTTGCGAAATAAAGAAATTTTGCTTCGTATAGACAACACTATTGCTATTTCATATATTAACAGATATGGGGGCGTACAATATACTCACCTTAATGATATAACGCGAAAAATCTGGCAATGGTGCGAGGAAAGACAGTTATTCGTATATGCGTCGTATATCAAATCTATGGAAAATATAGAAGCCGATGCAGAGTCTCGCCGATGTAACGTTGACACAGAATGGAGCTTAAGTCAGTCAGCTTTTGATAAAATTATTTATAATTTCGGCCATCCTGAAATAGACTTATTTGCCTCACAGATTAACGCTAAATGTCAGAAATACATTTCATGGAAACGTGATCCCGATGCATTTGATATTGACGCATTAACGATTAACTGGAGTACTTATTTTTTCTATGCTTTCCCACCGTTTTCACTTATCCTAAAAAGTTTACGAAAAATCATTAATGAAAAAGCTACCGGTATTATGGTCGTACCCTACTGGCCTAGCCAACCCTGGTTTCCAATTTTTATGAATTTGTCAAGGGGTGACCCCATTTACTTCACACCAGAACCTCAACTTCTTCTATCTCCTTTCAGAACCAGTCACCCATTATGGAAGCGCCTTACCCTGGTGTCGACACTATTATCCGCCAAGCCTTCATAAAGCAATCACTATCTTCAGATACCATCGAGATAATGCTTGCTTCTCTGGCGAAAAACTCTCTTAAACAATATAATTGTATTTATAAAAAGTGGTGGCAATATTGTTGTAAAAATAACACTGATTATTATACTGATAATATTCCCTTCATCTTATCCTTTTTTACGACTCAATATAATTTAGGAGCAGGATATTCTACTTTAAATACCACACGTTCGGCTTTAGCTCTAATACTTGGTAAGCATGTCGGCAAAGACGAAAGAGTATAAAGATTTTTAAAAGGTGTTTTTAGAAATAGACCATGTCAACCTAGATATCACTCTACTTGGAATCCTAATATAGTTTTAGAGTTTTTAGGTACTTGGTATCCAAACGAAGAATTGTCAATGGATAAGATTTCCAAAAAATTAGTGGCTCTGCTTGCGTTGTCGACCGCACAACGTGTGCAGACGCTATCTCTGATTCGATTAGATAATGTTAGAGTACATGATGAAAATATAGAAATTATTATTACTGATCCTATTAAGACCTCTGCTCCAGGTCGTCCTTTACCACGATTAATGATTCCCTTTTTTAGAGATAAGGAACAAATTTGCCCAGCAAAAACATTTACTACGTATATCAAATTGACGAACAAATTTAGACATTTTCCCGATACCGATAAATTGTTCTTAACATTTAAAAAACCTATACACAACGCTACACCCGCCACCATTAGTCGTTGGATAAGGACTGTGCTCTCAGAGAGCGGTATCGATGTAACCGTATTCTCAGCTCATAGCACCCGCCATGCCTCCACCTCCACAGCTAGTAGGAAAGGAGTACCTCTGGATATCATCAGAAGAACGGCGGGGTGGTCAGGTAACTCTTTGATATTTGCTCAGTTTTATAAAAGGCCGGTTATCGAGGAAAATAAAAATGTTTTTGCTGAGGCTATTTATGATTTAGATTAATGAAATTATCAAATGTTATGTAATACCTATTCAAATTATGTTGCTGAAGTAAGACTGTTTTGTTTTCTTATAAAAATGCTTAGTTAGTTTATTTTCTCACTTTAGAACTAGATAATAAAAAGTTACAAGGAATATAAATCTTTTTTCTCCTTTGTTTTTCGTGCTATTGCAACTATTTCATGTAATCGCTAAACATCTACATAGTTAATATAAAATAATAAATCTAGAGAATGTAACGTCGTAGTATAATTAATGGTTAAACAAGCTTACCTTAAGTGTAGTTTGACCATAATTATATGAGACGTTACATTCGAATAGATTTATTACCCCCCCTGCCCGAATTTAAAATCATACCCAATACTCATGAAATAGTTGTGTGTCTCTGAAAAGAATGAGGCACGGTCGCGCTCGGGCGCATAGCTGGAGTTGCGGCGGTGCGGGTAGGGATGGAAAAATAGTCATTTCAATACTTTTTTTTATATCTTTAAACAAATGTGCGATGCCAGTTCAATGTCAAGTGAACTACATAGTTAATATAAAATAATAAATCTATTCGAATGTAACGTCTCATATAATTATGGTCAAACTACACTTAAGGTAAGCTTGTTTAACCATTAATTATGTTTCCATTCACTTGATTGGTGAGTTGTGTTACCCTCAAATTATACACTTAAATTTCAGCAAATGAAACACGTTCACTTATTTTTTACATCACAGAAAATATGTTTTGGTTAAAACATTATTTATGTTCAGAGAAATCGGTTTCACAGACGAAACAAACCACAATTTAGGCGGATTTATCGCTAGAAAGCGATCTCTTTCAGAAAAACTTTAGTTAGAGGAAAAGAGACGACGAAACACCAAAGATTTTTTAGAATACTTCCATTATGTAAGAAAATATAAACTTATAAATATATGTATGTATAAATTTCGGTATAAAAAAATAGTATTGTTATGTCATTTGTTACTATATTTTATATGTTTAACGTTGGGTGCTCTAAAAAGTATTATGTTTTAAAAAGGAATCGAATTACAATTTTAACGTGACTGGAGATCTTACCAGGAATGTATGAATGAACAGGAGTAAACTCTTACATTACGGATTAAATTCTAACCATTTATGGAGATGGTGTAAGCTCACTACTAGGGTCCTGATAATTACCTTCTGACTAAGAATCCTTAAAAGTAATGTACTTCGGTGCATGCTACATACTTAAGCTCGGACGAGTACCTTGTAGCTATGAAACAGATTAATGGGTTTCTTACTGTTATTACAACTTTATGGTCGCAGGGCTTTTACGATCATGAGTCACTGCGACAAATTGCTGACGCTAATCAATGATTTTGGATATCGCTAGATGAACTTCCTGTAGATACCAATAAATAAATTATTGGTGATTTTTTTTAATTTTTATGAGCTATGGTTTATATATACTACAGTAACAGTCCTTTATATAATATAGATTAGCATGCAATAGTACTGGGGCAAAAGGAGTTTCGTCGCTTAGCTTTGTCGTAATTTGGGATATCGTCATATAAATTTGTGATATCTGATGCTTTGCTTGTTAAATATTCCATGACTATGTAGTGTTTCAGCGTTTACATTAGTGTGGTATTCCATATTTGTAATAGACATAAGATGAATTAGAGTGGATTTTAATTTAATTATTGGCAATTTGACAGCCACAGTTACAGTTTGGCGTAAATCACCATAATATATAAGGCGGCATAAAGCCTAATATAATTTTGCTATGTCACAAAGTAGTTTAGTCGTACAGAGTGGTTTATTGGTAACGAGCTTCTGCTCGTAATTCAGGGGTCGCGGGTTCGATTCTTGAAACGCAACGTTTTAGATCAATCACTCGATGTGTGTGTAAAGAAAAAATACCCATGCTGTCGGAAGGGTATGTTAAGAGTCGGTCCTGGGGGTCTACTCTCATAAACGAAATATGTCGAATCCGACAACGGATGGCAATTTTTAATCCTCATAATCTTAAGAAATCACTTCGAATGCAAATTAAGCGTTTTCAAAAAACAAAATATTATTTATGCAAATCAAAAACCACGTCTTCATTTCCATACTTTTGAATAATCTTCAAAAACGAAACCTTTCGTTTGTTCGTTTCGTTTTTGAAGGTACCCCTCCTGGGCCTGATCGGTCGTGGCGGTCTGCCGTCCTATTTGGTTATCAGAGTGAAGGAAGAGAAAGAGTGCATTGTGCGTGGCGCAAAACGTTCAGGTACTACAAACTAAGTCCTGCGTAATTGTTTGATCTCAATTAGATTGGTCACCTTGACCAAATACGGGATAACATAATTATTATTAATGTTGTGCTAGATCATCTACTATATAAAAATAAGTCGGGTTTTCCTCCCTGACGCTATAACTCCAGAACGCACGAACCGTTTTCCACGGTTTTGCATTCGTTGGAAAGGTCTCGGGCTCCGTCAGGTTTATAGCACAGAAAATTCGGGAAAATTTTCAACAGAAAAGCGGGAAAATCCTCTAAGGCGAAACGAAGTTCGCCGGGACCGCTAGTATGATATAAAATCTTAACCATAATATGGTTAACCATAAAAAGGGAAGCTCCAACTATCTAAACCACACATTTCGTAAATATGACACAAATAATTTCAACGTAAAATACAAACACGTATTACAAAGTCATCTATGTTTCACGATAAAGTGGCTACTTCACATTGCACACTGTCCACAATGCCACTGTTTCTATTTGTCGTCTGTCGCATAAGTGCTGTAAAGGGATGACTGAAGCGAGACTGCTGTAACGTTTTAAAATACCAGTGTAATGCAATATAACGATGGCTTTGAGAATATAAATTCATTAACAGACTGCTAGAATTTAGTTTCAACTGTAAACATAAGAATGGAGAGTTGGATTGAGTCTTGTTTTATTAAATTAGAAGTGAAAGTTGACTTAGCCCGATGGTGTAAATCATATTGTCAGATCAATTGCCATAAATCAGTGTTCCTTAAACTGATTGCCTATAAGCCGTTTTGGTAGTCAGTAAATTTCATACACTAATTCTACTATGAGTGAGTGAGTTTTTGCTTGTTTATCACGTCAAGGTAATTGGAATATAATTTTATAAAAACATACAAAGTACACTTGTTATGTTTATGTTAATTTTATGTAATTCGTTGATATAATTTATAGCGCGACTAATTTATCCTTTGCATTAACTCTTTGAAATGCTTACTATTTTGTAGCATATTTTTAGGCGGATTTACTTGTTCAGCGTTTTCAACATGAAGGTTTTTAAATTGGGTTTAGGGATTGTATAAATATTATTTTAAAAAATTTCAACTGTTTTTGTTTACTCGCACAGTTAAATTTCACTAAATGCATAATAAATTATCAAAAATCAACTCTCTTCTTAAAAAGTCACGCCTATTTTCTTTGATAACATCGTTTTAACGCTGACCTGAACCTAAATATATGGAAAATACTAACAAAACCATTTCTTTGTTCCAGGTACATGGCAACTAATACTTACCCAATTTATTCTTCGACAAGGCTCATGAAATAATGGGTACAAAGGTATACAACAGCAGACACACCAGGGATCACAGAGCGGCGTACTGTCGACACAGCCTTTGTATAATTTATTTTTTTACTACGCCGAGTCCGTCCCAACGGACATGGGTCGACACAAGAAGCTCATTTCGCAATACAGAACAAATGCTGATGGAGTTTAACTCTTATCTAAATATAAGTAGAGAGCATTTTTCACTTTCCTTCGTTGTAGTTTAGTGGATTTAGCTAATACATCGTGTTTCAATTGGGCGTATAGTGACAGACTACCCTTGACCTAGCTTTTCGGCGCGTCAATTAATACGGAAATGCTGCTCTACCCTGATAAATAGTTAAAAAGGCTTTTGTTTTTGTTTCAGGATAAAAATAGTGTTAAATTTATGCTTAGATAAAGAGATCTAAGTCTCCACTTAAATCAAATATCATCTAAACTTTCGCAGATATATATAATTTGGTATTCGAAAAGTTAGACGAAAACATTTTTTCTAACAAAAGTAAAGTTAATATTCTAAAATAGTGCCGAAGTTGTACCTTCATTCACAGGTTGCTCAGTAATCTCATTCATTGTTCCCAATTTCTGTTAAACCTGTTCGTTCGGATTTTGACCCTAAAACAATTAATTAAGCAAATTATTCTATTCATAGCCCTTTTAATTATTTAGGCTTTCCGGGCCAAACACTTATTAATTAACATCACAAACACAGTAGGCGGCAATGGTGGGACTCTTCATCTATTCCACGTGTAAGCTCAACAGTTTGAATTGGATCACAAAACTCAAGGACACTTAAGACATGAACGTTTATTAATTCTAACTTTCTCCTTTACTAAAAATAACTTTAAATTTACACAATTAACTTGTTCTATCTCTCTTCATCGAGTGTCACTTTAAATGATGCTTTCACGTAACTTATTTAGCAGTCGTTTAATATGTTAATTTTACTTTCATTAGTTTATGGGTTTATATTTGCAAATAAACATACGTTTAGGTTCCTTGTATATTGTCTGTATGAATTAAAATAAATATTTTCACATTAGTACCTACTAGATTTGACTAAAGTACTTCCATAATCAATTTTATGTGATATACTTATGACTGTGATTTATGTTTTTTATCGATAATAATTAATAAATTCCTTTATTTCAACCAAGATGGATCCGTTTGTTAGGTACAGATAATTTACCACTTAGGCGATGAGAACCAACCGGGGGTTTTAGTGGGTAGTCCTGCCGTTATAAGGGCAGGGAGTCCCACACACGCCGTCACCTCCCTCAGGTGACGGTACGGTGCGTCAAAGCATTTCCCCTCGTCAGAAAAAAAGGTACAGATGATAATTAGCCTGGTGTCAATAAATATAGCCAAATTAACGAACAATACATAAAAAAGATGACGACGTCAGTCGATTACCGTAGGTGTATCACTACTTTAATGTGAAAAATCGTTAAAAACACGCTTTCCTTGGATTTCAGCATCTTTATATAACACTAGCTGTGCCCGCGACTTCGTTCGCGTGGACTACATCATTTCATGGTCGGTTTTACCCCTTTCTCCCCTAATATTCGAAAAAAAGTAGTATATATTTTAATCCAAGTTTCGAGCTATATTTGTGCCAAATTTCATATCTCTAATTTAAAAAATATACATTTTTCCATATAAACTTTCAAAGGTGGTATTACCTCCATTCCCCCTTATTTTCTAATAAAAAGTAGCCTATGTCCGTTCTTGAGATTCAACGTATACCTATACCAAATTTCATCAAAATCGGTTGAGAGGTTTAAGCAGGAAAGCGTAACAGACACACAGACAGACAGACAGACAGATAGACAGAGTTACTTTCACATTTATAATATTAGTAGGGATAGGGATAGTAGGGATTGGGCGATGAATAACAATCGAACCCACGCATTAAAAGCACACTAGATTACATTTCAGTGAGCATTGAGATATGGAAGCAGGATTCTCTTAAAAATATTGGTAGCATAAAAACATAAAAGCTCGATAAACATAAAGGCTTGCAAATAATATCAATAATAGCCGGTTACGGACTGTATACACATTGCCTCGGCTAGCAGGATTCCGAGATTATAAAACGTCACGTTCAATCACCGCAATGGTTTTAGCACGTCCCTTTATTTGCACTTGTTACTATGTTTCTATTCTATTATTTAATCGGGCTCGATTTAAACCAGAAATGATAGGAATTGGATCAGGGGATTAAACATCCCACGCGGGAAAATATATCGCGCGTGATTTTCAAAGTTTTTTGTTGTGTGTTACGAGTTTCATGGTAGCAATCCTCGTTAATAAATCCTCGTAATTACTTTTTGAAAAACATTTCGTTAATTAATAGAAAATTTCGTATTTATCACGCTGCTGCGGTTTTCTGTAAGTCCATATTCAGTAAAATATTTATTATAAGCCTTGTGCTACAAATTATGAACAAATCAAATTTCCAGAGATTTTTAAAGTTATACAAAATTAAAGGACGCTATCTTTCTGGGCCTTACATATATTCTAGTTATTATTAACTTAAACGTATTGTAAATTCACTAAAATAGGCTTTACTACTGTCAAAGAATAACAAAGGATTCGTTTTACTTGAAAATTTATGTTTAGTAAAAACACAACACAGCTTAGTACTTTTTATGTACTACTAGGTGACCCGGCGAACTTTGTTCCGCCTTAGAGGCGTCATTTATTGCCTCTAAGGCGGAACAAAGTTTAAAAAAAAACAAAAATAAATTAATAAAAAAGTATCCTATGTCCTCCTGTTCGAAACTACCTCCCCACCAATTTTAAGCCAAATCTGTTCTGCCGTTCTTGAGTTATAAATAGTGTAACTAACACGACTTTCTTTTATATATATAGATATACAAATAATTATTATACTTATAATATTGTCTAAATGAGTGAAAAACCTTTATACGATAAAACGAATGCATAAATTATTGAAATTTGTTACGGATAGGATTTTAAAATAACAAATCCACCATATTTTTCTTGAAGCAATTTAGGCAATTCTAAACTCACCTTTATTAGTTGTGTATTTTATTTGACCCAAAGGAGCTCATCATTTTTATTTCAACTCATTATTTTGATTACATTCTTGTCTGTATAGGTCGACACGATATTTACCCGATACTTAAGTCATTAGTTGGCTTGAAAGGGCATAGGTTGAGCCCTACCGCTTTGTAGGATCAGCGGATTAGCCAACAGTAAGGGTATGCACTAATGGGCAACAGCGAAACACAAACGTATCATACCCATTAACACGTGATCTGGCTGAGCGCGTATTTGTATCGAAAGACTTTCAAATTGTAAAACAAGGTACATAATAAAACGTGATAAACACTAATATAAACGTACTTTTCATAGATTTCGTATGAAAGACATCGTTAATATAATGATTTTAGCACATATAATGCCTAGTGTTAAATAAAAGCAGTATTTCAACCCAACTGCTTGCTAGCAAATTTGGCAAGCCCGTTAGAAAATGTCTCCTGGATGGTGAACTAAAGTTCGTGGATTTGAGCCAGCGCAATCATGTGTTTATTATGTATTTTGGAGTCAATAATGTAGGTATTCTCATCTTATATGGTACCATTGTTGATTCTGATGTCTATAACAGTGCTTAGTTAAACTACTTAATTTAGGATCAGGTCATTATACTTTAAAGTTCACTAGCGCGGAGTAATGTTTAATAAAAACATTAAATATCTACTTTTGTCAATGTCATTTTTATTTGTTTAATAAAATAATTTAATAAATATTCGACAACACCACATAAATTGCTCTGATTCTGTGGTAAGTAGCTTAAGCACTTGTAATACAAAAATCAGATACAACGACGGTACCACAACACCCAGGCCGAGATAATAGAGAAAAGTTAGTTTTCCATATTGACCAGACCAAAAATCGAACCCGGGACCTCATAGATGGCGCGACGCCGAAGTCTGGCCCACTCGCGTCTTGGCTATGAAGTCGTTAAATGAAATGAAGACTTTTCCAGTAAACATTTAGTCATTAATTTTAGATATTCAACTAAGTTTGTTGATTCTGGTAATACTTGTGCATTGTATTAGGAAAATAGTTTTCCTTATTTGTCCTTCCTTTATGTGAGTTGCCCAGCGAATTATATAAACGTAAAGAGTATTTCGAGCATCTAGTATTGGATTAACGTTGTTTGCACTTTTATTCGCTGACGTGGGCGAGATTAACGAAGATATAGTAGTAAGCTGAGATTGGATTTGAGAAGGAAATTTCCCATTGACGTCTTGGGAGAAACGCTTCGTGACGTCGTCCTAACTAAAAGTATTTTAAGCTAAGAACGTTCGTAGAACTTCAGTGAGTACATTAATACGTACATTTCACGTCATTATTCAACTATCATTACGTGGATATGACGGAAATGGTATTATCAGAACGTCTCACATTTATTTTTAATTGTATTTTTTAAGATTTAAGATTGACCTCATCCCACCTGATGTTAAGTGGTAATGAGGTCCTAGCTTAAGAGCGAAAAGAACAGCATAATAAACCTGTTACTGGACTTGTTGCCCTTACCTTGAAGGCTTGACCCCTGCTACTAATGTAGCACCCCCCAGGAACTTTGGAAACCTTACTCACACGCAGGAACACAACAACACAGAAGTGATTTTATTATTTTTATAGTACTATATGCCGTACTAGCGAACTTTAAATATTAGAAACAGAAAATGTTTATCTCCCCTTGCGGTACGGGAATTGAACCCACGACCTTCACGTATCGCGCGTGCTGCTCTTACCAACTAAGCTAACTGCAAGTTATCGTAGGCGATGAAATTTTTCTGCTGTATCAACCGTTAGCCTCCGGTAAGTGCACTCTGCAGAATATGTTTAGAACTACATACTTATCGGCCCGTGGTACATTCGTTGCAGAAATGTTTGAAAACCACGGTTAAACGATTTATCGATTAAGATGCCAAGGTGCCACTTTGGAGAGTTGAAGCATGTAGTTATAAAAAAAAACGGCGTAAGCACTAAACAAAAAGAAAAAATATAAAAATCGATGTAGTTATGAGTTAACTAACATATTTTTAAAGTCTAGAGTAAACTCAAGATAGTTTTGATTGTTCTATATTAATAAGTAAGCATTAAGATGCAACATATTATCTTGCAAGCTTAATTTTATTCACATTCACGATCCTTCGTCGAAAATTCAATTTATTTTTCTCTGGATAATCTTGTTTAAGCTGCGTTGTGAAGAAAAATGTATTGTATGACATTCTTGAAGGAGATATTTTTAGGTTTTGTTAGATTGTGTGTCGTAGTAAAGGTGAAAGTGTTCTTAGAATGAACTTTCTAAAGTAAGTCAGTTATGTACGAGTATAGTCTTGCTTTCTTTGGTTAAACTACGGGAGAGTGAAATACTTTTATGAAAATAACTTTATAGCTACAATAGCTTTTTCAAACTGTGTTTACTGTGATTTTTGTACCCGTATCCAATCATTTGTAGCTAGGATTTAGTTCGGAATTCATAATAACTCTTTTTTAAATATTTTTTTTTGCCTATTCAGCAACATGAACACAATGAATATTCCAGTCGATAAATAAGTACACAAGTGCAACTCTTCAAGTGATATTTACGTTCGGTTTTAGTTCCTATGCTCTAGACATAAATGTCACATAAAGTTCAAAGTTTGTAGTCTGACGTGCTTTCGGTAGTACTAATAAAAAAAATGCAATGCGCGCACCGCACGCGTATTCCGCATAGGACCATGCACAAACTACAACCGTGGCTTTATTCTGAAAAACGTCCGTTGAGCTCCCTTTTTAAATCACACAAAGTATCGATTCACCCAGCGCATCAAGTAATAGTCCCGCCTTATTATCGTCCACACGCAAAGTCCATTAGCAGGCAATGAAGTTCATTGCCGAATGAGTTCGGCACGGTATCCAGCTGGGAGACGTGTCAGCCGGAATGGGTACTATACGTACAATTAATACAATCTGTGGCACTTCTGTACCTAGAGTTGTCCCTGGTTTTCAACCACTTATTGGCCTAGCTTTTGTATTAATGATCGTATGATCTTTGGAATATAAGGTTGGCTCTCTAAACTGAAATCATCATTGTTGCTATTCATTAATCAAAACATGTCTATTTAGTTTTTTGCGGTAGCTGTTAATACGCTTTCGACTGCCACTTTTTTCTTTTGGTCGAGGCAAGATGCGTGTGTAGGACTGCCCTAAGCAGGCAACCGGGGGATCTCGTCGCTTTAATGCTGATGCTGTGTGATACTTCAAAACCACAAACACTACCCCAGGCGGGGGAGTGTTGGCGGAGAAAGCGGTGACGGTCAAGCCCCTAGGCCGTCCCCATCTTGCATGAGAACTGTGGGGCAACGCTGACTGTACCTAGTGGATTCACTTAGCATCATGATCAGTGGCGATTCTAATAGTGTATGAATGTAACCTTCTTACAAAATATTTGGCTGCTAAAAAAGTATCGGGTGGAAACGATAGAAACTCCAAACTCGGCTTTAACTTTATCAGACATAAGACTTTGTATCAATGTCAAGACGCAAGTTCGGAACGTTAAGATTTAAGCTGTCCGGAGTTTGAAATTGATCCGCTCTAAAGGTTCCATTCTTCACAAATTTTCTAAGTTACTACAGACAAAACACGAACGACCTCTGTATTTAACTCAAAAGGGAAAATTACACCCGATATCTCAAACAAGGCAGTGTCTTAGTCCATTTAATTTCCCAACTTCAAAGAAAGAAAAGACTATCTTGAAATTGCGTTAAGTCTCACAAGACTTTTGCTGCAAAAAAACTACGCTAAAAAGTCTCGTTTTCATTCCTACTACCCTACTTCCCTACAAATATTATAAATGCGAATGTAACTCTGTCTGTCTGACTGTTACGTTTTCCCGCTTAAACCTCTCCACCGATTTTGATGAAATTTGGTATAGGTATATGTTGAACCTCAAGAAAGAACATAGGCTACTTTTTGTTAGAAAATATATAATGTGAAAATAATTGAAAGTTTATATGGGAAAATGTTTATTTTTTAAGTTAGAGATATGAAATTTGGCACAAATATAGCTCGGAACGGAACTTGGATTGAAATATAGACTACTTTTTGTTTCGAATATTAGGGGAGACAGGAGTAAAACCGACTATGAAAGGATGTAGTCTACGCGAACGAAGTCGCGGGCACGGCTAGTTTAATATGAAAAGGCACCGTGTATCGATAATATTCGTCGCCGTCGCTTAATTGAGATGTCTAAGGCGAACTCTGACGCGCGTCTACACCGCCCACGATGATTAAATTCGGTACCTACCTGTTTACCATATTAATGAAGTCTGTTGAAGGTTGGTACACATCTTGTGGTGACTAGGAATTGATGGACTGATGTGCGATCAAAATACCCCCTCTCCCCTACCTCACTTTTTTTAAATTATACTGCATTTATATAACAAAGGTGAGCAAGAAGAAAGTAACTGGATTTAGCCTGCGTTGGCCCGAGGCTACTAGAGGCGCCGAGTCCTTCATTTATACATTTTCTGTAAGATACCATACTGTGACGTCACAATATATAATGTTGATTTTTTTTTGTAATAGCAAAGTATATTAGCTCCTCCCAGCCAATGGTAAGCAAGTGGGTTCCTCCCACATCGCGATAATAACGGATTTGATACCATAATATCCTATCTGTTTATTCACACTCTTTTTGAAAGAATCCATGTCAAAGTAACGAGTTAAAAAGATGATCCTGTTTTAATAACTGTAACATTAAGTCCCCTTTTACGGAATTATTACTTTAGAATTATTTGTGAATGGTGTCAACATCCCAATTCCCTTGTAAGCTTTAATCCAATAATAGTGAAGTGAGCGCTCATTTAAATATCAATAAATACCAAAAACGTGGACATTTTATAAATGGCGGCTTCCGTAATATTATGCGTAAGTATTCCTTCGTAATAATAGGTAGCTGTTCGCGAAGGCAAATCAACAGGTCCATTAAAATTTCGTTCTTTAGTATAACATTAAGTAGGGTGTACGTACTAAGGGCTAGCGACTACTGATAAGAAATAATAAGTTTTTCAAGGCATTGCTAACTTAACATTAAAAAATGTGTACTTATACGCGACCACAATCTAAACCGAACAGTGTTAACTAAATTACGTTTTTCATAAATAAGTTTTGTGCTACCCTTGATTCTATTTTAAAAAAAATGGTAACGGAAAAATTGCAATTCGTCGACGTGCGTGCTATGCCGCGGAAGAGCAGTATGATCATACCGCGTAGCTGCAAAAGACAAAAAAATTAAATATCTTGCCATCTAAACCAGTTATGGATCAGATCAGAGATCATTTAGTATAATCTAATTTAAACCTTATGTGACTAAGGAAATAAATCATTTTTGACGTAATGTCATCAGCACGCCCACAGAGGGAAAGAAGGCTTGAAGCCTTGTTTTACCGGTGTCCTTTTTTTTCTTTGATCGAAGCCCGTAAATAGCATTCAAGCATGCTCGTAACCACAACTGAAGAGCCATTAACCATTTTACCCGACTACAAATTTCGCAGCCCTAGCCGAGTTCAAAAGTTATTTTCTATTACGTCAAGGGCGACTTTGCAACTACGTGACCAGAATCCAATGAACGGGACTCAGTTTAGTAACGGAGGCGCTCGAAAATAGACGTACATTAGCGTTCGTAACGATGCGATAAGAGCTATAGTTGTGTATACTTCGGTGGAATCAAGATGTGCCTAGAAAAACCCTCGTCAAAAATACCTACGTAATTCAGTTGGTTACCAATGTTATCGGTGTTACCGCCATCGTAACTTTTATGCTCAATAAAATCTGTGAGTGGAGAGGTCGAAATACACTCGAAATATACCAATGTGTTTTTCTCGTTCTGTATTTGGACGAGGTAATTTTTGCTAACGAAAATATGTCTCGGTCTTGGCAGGGTTCATGTTGCGAATGTTATGTACAATAAGGTTTGGTATTTTATTCTAAAGTTCTAAAAATCGTCCATTGCTAAAATATTTCAGTGAATATATTCAAGCCTATCATTTTCATATTAAATTTCCAGTGCTTATGCACTAGTAAATGACAAATAAAATTTAAGCGAAAATGTTAGCTAAGTTATTGAACTAACTTAGGTTTCATATTGAGTATTCGCTTGTCTCGAAGCTCATTGAGGAATTAGTGCAGCCATTTATGGTTCTTTATTTCGTAAAGATCAGTTCGAGAACTCGTAATATCGCTTTATAGGTACATTATCACTCATCTACTTATTTCAGCCAAAGTAAGTCCAGTGCTGAACTTAGGTTTCCCTGCAAGACATCCATATGTCTCTGCATTGCACCACTCACTACCTCACCACTTGCATCCATGGCCTCTCTTCCATCGTAATAAGGTCGTCTATAAATCTTTAGAAGGGTGGTACAACGCTGCGTTTTTCGTTACAAGATCGCAATCCTCGAACTCTTCTGCCATCATCAACAAAGTTGTTTTATGAGCTGAAACAGAATCAATATCGGAAATATTTTTGTTCATGTAAATTATATCGGTATTGTTCATGAAACGTCTATATAAATATAACCCATAACTACAGTGAAGACGCCGGCAATGAATTCAGTCGTTTTATCGGCAAACTAACGGTCGGTCAGCGTACCAAACCGTACCTCACCAACTGGTAAATTTTCAACTGTTTTTACATACCATGTCCTGATGATTACAAACACAGCAAAAGAAATATACAAACGTATTTGACCTTTGGGTACATTTTGAAAAACACTTTTTCTTTTCCAATGTTACGAAATTTTCCTCGAGGGCGACTCCAAGCTAAATTGAAGAGGTAATCCCAAAAATAAGTTTTAATAAGGGATTAAATACATCCTGTAAAAGTGGGAACCGCAGCACAAACATAAGCCACAAATCCAGAGATTTCGCCGCGAAAACCTTTTGTCCAAGTCTTGTGACATGTTGCGCAGACGTCAACTTGTTCCACGAAACTGAACTCTATACCGCTAATCAAAGAGTATAAAGTATGAACTTAGATCTCGCAGAAACTCATGAATATTTGAATATCTCGAGGTCCTCCAGCCCTTCCTAATCTGACAAACATTACTTAGGTTCTCAGATTATCTATCAAGCTTTGCATGTGGTTTTGTAGCAAATATAAATTAATATTGAAATATGAATAACAGATTAGATTCCATATTAACTTAGACCTTGATCCTAATAAATGTGTTCCTTGAAGTTCAACTATTATTTGGGAAACTATGGTTATGTTAATTTAATATCTTATCCATTTACTTAATTTTATCTAAATAAATTGAGAAGTTTCATTCATCATCATCTAATGACCTCCATAGTCGAAAGGCGAGAGGACCAGACTTTTTGAATAAAGCTAGAGGTCCCAGGTTCGATTCCCGGTCGGTTAAATTTGAAAAACTGACTTTTCTATATTATCTCTATCGTAGTCTGGGTATAGTAGTACCGTCGTTGTAAATTACCGTTAGGTACGAATGACAGAACATGGAGATTAACACTTGCAGTACAATATTAGTTCTTATGCCCAAGATATAAGAATTTTACAATCGAATCCATGTCCCTTTTGTACAGACAGTAATAGTAAACAATGTTCAAACGGCCCAGTGATATTAAAAGCCTTTTTTGTATAATAAAAACTTTGAGACTTTCGCGTTCCATTTTAAACATTTAAAATAATTTGACAAGTCAGAACGCGACACCATTTTTATTTAGTAGTTAATACGAACTACTTACTGCGCGACGTTCTGGTTGGGTTGCACCAACCGTGCTCACGAGCTGACAGCAGTACGTATTAACTACTAAATAAAAATGGTATCGCGGTCTGACCCGTTCAATTATTTTACAACCCTTTTTTGGTTCATTCTATGGTACAAAGTTCCTAAGTACCCTTAAGGTACAAAGGTCTAGAATAATCTGTGAGGTAGAAGTAAGTTGATTGGTAGTTGCACTTAGTCAAAGATAAAGTTAGTTAAATAAGATCACTCCCAGACTCCGGGATTCCCTTGTGAAACAAAGAACTTTACTCAGAATTAACTCATCTGAGTGCATTTCAAACACAACAATGCACTTTAGAACTTAACCTCATGGAAAATAGCGAGAAAGAAAATTATTATTTGTGTGGTAATTATTTATGAGAATTTACAGAAATTCTCTTAAATTTTTTTTTTCGACGGGCAGATGCCTACCGCTCTGTCACTCTAAGCGGGGAACAGAGAGTGGTGTGTCAGGCTTGCACCGACTAAAACCTCCTCGGTGGCCAACGCTGCGCAGTCGTGAGGGAGTCAGGTCAGGATCCCTTACTCTACTACTCTCTACTGCCAAATCACAGTCGTCCAAGCACAAGTGGCTCACATAATCAATTGGTCCACGTACCCCCCCCCCCCCCCTAGTTAATTCATGCTTAATGCTAGCTTAATTATATCAAAAAAATATCGAAAACTGAATTTTAATCGATCTCGGAAATTAAATACTAAATGTAATACATAAAAGTCATAGTTTTGGATATTTGTAAACCAAAATAGTAGACATCCAAATTTCCTAAACTTGATCAACTAACAGATGTGTTTGTTTCGTATGTTCGTACTTCAGATTAAAAATCCTACGAGGCCTTGACCCCAAAGGTCAAAAACGTTTAAAACCTATGTACATTGAACTCTGTAATATATTTTAATTGCTACTAAATTCCTTGTTGACCCCTGTCTCCTCTCATCATGCCGCTGATATTGTCTTCGGCAGACGTGAGAAGCATATTGAACAATAGACACCAAAATAAACTAAACTGTAGGGCAAAGGCATAGTGTTCAATGTCGATCCTACGGTCGAGGGATGGAATCTATTTCGAGGTGTTTCAATTCTGGCAACAGTACATCTATGCTTACTTCTTTAGTATTATATTTGTAAAATACGCAATACGTGGTGTAGTCGTTCCATGCCACGTAGGATGAAGAAGGCTATATGCAGTCATCACCAATAGTCAATTAGGAAAAAAAGAAAATAGGTGTGTACGGAATTTTTATATAGGTATAAAAATTTATATATAAAATAAAAAGTATTTTTTTCGAACACTCTGTGGTTCATATCATAAGGTAAGTACGAAATAAGATCTTTGTAACTGGTGTTAGTACAAATATATCATGCAAAATTGGGTGGAGAAAAATTTTGAACTCAATCTCACAGAATATAATCAAATGTTTATCACACATAGGTATGCTGTCATCTGGGGATCAAACTCCTTGAACAACTAGAAAATCTTAATTGCTTTTATTAGCAAAGATCGATCCATTAACATCTGCTAAATCTAGGTCAGATTAAACTAAAACTACTAAGTTAACGAGCAGCAAAGTTTCTCGAAAGTATAATAAGATTACGAAGCAACAATATAAATAAAGTCGACGTCAATATTATTTATCAAAATAATCATATTACAAATTTAAAGTTAAAATACTTTATTAAATATTTATGATGTTTTTGTAACACTCCATTAGTAATTTAATTTTATACTGACATTGTACCTATTACCTATATTTATGTGTGGTTTTAGGTATGAATTATGTAATATTGATAATAATAATAACAGTGTATCATAAAAGCACTTTGGAATAAATCTGTTAAGATATATAGATAGATACATTTTCTGGCACAGAATTTTAATATACAGACATTGGTTTTATGTGGTTATTGGTACAATTTTGGCGGTCTTATTGCTAGAAAGCAATCTCTTCCAGACAACCTTTAGGTAGAGGAAATATTAAGCTGTAAGTTAAGCTGTAAAATGTTTGAATAAATAAATTAATGATGGTTGAGATTGAAGTCCAATAGAAGAACGTAATACATTTTTTTTCCACATTTTGTCGATTTCTGAAAGAATCATAACATCAACATAATCAGGACAAGGCCACGTTGATAGCAAGAAGTAAGTTTAGATCGTTTTCATAAAATCCTGGATCAGAAATGACATTGAGGGCAAACGAACCTGCAACGTGTCTTGCGGTTAAATGAGATATGAAAAACTTGGCCTTAGGATTTTGTTTTCCTCTTACTTAAAAACTTTGAAGTCATAAGCGCGTAGTAGTAACGGATGATCGACCTCAACAATTTGTTCTTAATATTTTTTACTTTTATTTACGAAAATTCTATTCTTATGTTTAAATACGAGTATGTAAGTACCTTTGTCAAACTTAGATTTGAATATTAGAGAGAAATTGTAGAATAGTTTAAAAGTTACATGTAAGACTTAATTACACGTACCTAACTAATTTTAACGGTGTCTTGGTTTTTTCGTTCACTTATAGTCTATGGACTTAGAACTGCACTAGCAGCTGCTGTAGCAGGGATCAAGCCTTCAAGGTAAGGGCGACAAGTCCAGTAACATATTTATTATGCTGTACTTGTCACCTTTAAGCTAGGACCTCATTACCACTTAACATCAGGTGGGATGAGGTCAATCTTGACGTGCAACATAGAAAAAAAAAAAGAAAAAAAAAAGTGTCTCTTCTGCGAGTACGGAACCTATTATCTACCGAGAAGACACCGGTAAGTAACTCAGTAGATTAGTTAAAGTGTTAATAGCTAACTTATTGCTATATGTAGACCACCTTGTATTAGTCATATAGTTTTGTTTTGAGTACTGAAGAAATATCGATTATTTATTAACAGATAAGCTGGATCAGACCAGTCTCCAAAGATGGCACCTGGAGATCTAATCTGAAACACAAAGTATATCGGATCTGATAACGGGTATCAATTTTCAATTCTCATAATCGTAATCAACTCACTTCGAATGCAAATTAAAATGTTTAATAAAAATAACATACTATTTATGCAAATCAAAAACTACCTCCGAATTTTTGCGTAATCTACTAAAACGAAACCTTTTATTTCTTGGTAGAAGGCCTACTGTTAACATGCATGACGTACGCTCCATTGAACCATGTTAAAAGGAATGTAACGGCCCGCCACATAGAGGCATCACTCCAGTGACGTTTTAGTTATTCTACCTTAACCCAGTTATCTCGAACCATAATCTTTCAAGCAAGTTCCTAATCTGGGTCGACCAATGCTCAATCTTCAAGGACTATCAAAGTTTTATTGCACCTATTCACGTTTCACCACTAACGTAACTCCTATCTGAAATGTTCTTTGTAGGTATGTGCTAAACATTAATGGTTTCGTTTAACTGTTAATGAGAAAGGTGAAAGAGCTTAGCAATCAAAATAGCCGTGAAAGAAAATTGAAAGTGCTTAACATGTCTTTTGAAGGGCATGGTCATGATAGGTACAATCCCAGTGTGTGTCATTGACATCACGTGAACAAAGACCTGCAATCACTAAGTATCAACATTTAATTGTTATGTGACTCGTCATAATTGAGATTTCGGCTATTAAAATTTTGAAGGTTGAATTAGTGACTTTTGAACCAATTTCAAAACGAAATTACGACATTGTGTGCAGCATTAGCGGCTTGTAGCGTCATGAACTTTATTTCTCAGTTGAAAGGTCTTAAACATTGGTTTTAATGGATTGGTAAACCACATTATGAATGGAATTACCTATAAATTTTCGTGACATATCATAAATCTTTAATTCGGTACTGATATTTGAAAATTATTTACGACATCTTTATCAAGATATTTTATCGTCTCTAATATTTGATTATCAGAGTTTTGAAAGATCAAATTTCATGACTTAAAAGTCTTGCATACTATTGAGATAAGTAGATCAAGTTCTTGAAAAGTAAGGATGAAATTGTACATTGTCTGATGATGCACTTATTCCAAATATTTATTTCTAAAGAAACTTAACCGAAATGACACGTAGCCGCAACCTAGTTTCACATTTGTGCATAGCCTTGCCCCAATTACGTATTCACAGTGTGAATTGACCCAAATACAATACAGTAACAGCTTTCTATGTACACAAGATTGAGAGGCTGCGCAAACGTCTTGGGCACAATCGGGTCCAAATCGACAGATATTTTCAAGCCAGGACCTTATATGATAATTAAGTTGATTGGACGAATTAATCATGTTTTATAGCTCGCTTCTTTCTAGAGTGAAACCATTTTGTCTATCCATCACCAACGACGTTATGACTATAATCCTGATTTGACGACCCCGTTAAGTGCGATTGCAATCTGGCCTTACACAGTGATAATAATGCCCACGTGATTTGAATCCACCACTTGGAGCTTAAAGCTCTAATCACTGCACTGTGAGGTAATATAACCGAAACTGCAGATTTAGTCATATTTGGAGAGATTGGATAGATTTTTTATGAATGATTCGGGAAAATGTTCATCTGTTTTTTTTGAAGGATAAACTCAACGAAATACTAACTAGGGTAACTTTATTTAATTGTTGTTTTTGTCTAAATTAAAAGTATAATATGTTGCATTGCTACTTTTACATACAAAATAGCTTATCAATTTGGCATGAAAAGTACCAATTAAACTTTTAATTATTTTATTTAGTTAATGCATTTTTATACGTCGGCGGATTAGTACTTTCATTACAATAGCTAATTTTATTCCCAAAATTAAACACCGGGCCTTTAATCTGGATTTAATCAACGCCAAGTTAAGGGTATTAATCGTAATGAATGATGTGGCCCTCATAATGCGAAGGTATACCCAGACTGTAGAGAGTGGTTTGTGGCAATTTGTTGAAAATTCCGTATTTCAGAAAGGGTTGGTAGGGTTTCACGCGAATTTAGTCGCAAAGATATTAAAATTAGTAATGAAACTCTGTGAAACAAAGACATGATGTAATATATTAAAACGATGTTAAACAAAGTAGCGTGTTAAAAAAACTAACCGTAAAATTCTGCATTCGCATTTCTGACATATTTTGCTAAACTAGTTATAAATTCAGCTTTATTGGTAACTGGCTTTCATGGTCGGTTTTAACCTTATCTCACATTATATTCGAAACAAAAATTAGTCCATATTTTATCTTAATGTAAGTTTAGATCTATATTTGTGGCAAATTTCATATCTCTAACTTCAAAAATAAATAATTTCCCATAAAAACTGTCAAGGGCGGTATTACCCCATCACCCCTTATTTTCAAAACAAAAAATACCTTATGTTCGTTCTAGAGCAGGGGTCACCAATTAGTTATGCTCGGGGTCCGTTTTAAGAAATGAAATGACCATCGCGGTCCGCACATTTTATAGAAAAAAAAAATTATTAAAGAAATGTAGTTACGGAAATAACAAAGATAATTTTTTACTTTTCAATGGGAAAAATGATTTTTTCTGTTGTGGACTATCTGTCTGAAGTTTGGAGTATAATTGGTGCACGCTATTGTCATTAAATCCTGGAAATGTTCATTAGTAAGTTGAGATCGAAATTTATTCTTAACTAGCGGTCCCGGCGAACTTCGTTTCGCCTTAAATAATTTTTCCCGCTTTTCTGTTGAAATTTTTCAAATTTTACCAAGGATCCCTAAAAAAGTGTGTTTTTTTACGACCTCACATTAGAAATCTCAAAAATTGTAGCCTATGTGTTATTCTGATGTATAAGCTATATTGTGGTAAAGTTTCATTCAAATCCATTCAGTAGTTTTTACGTGAAAGAGTAACAAACATCCATACATCCATACTTACAAACTTTCGCCTTTATAATAGTAGTAGGATGAAATTCATCTTTGACATTTCACCCCCGCCCGCTCCGCGCGCTCCGACCGCGCGACGCGACGTCCCGCGCGCTTCCCCGCCCCGATGATAAACCGTTAACAATCCGCGAACTTGCATGTTTGTTGAAATTTGTCGAATTGACGTTAACAAAGATAGTGCGGGAGATACATTTTTATTAAATTTCGTGCTCTGTAGTGCAAGTTGCTGTGTTCTTGCGGTCCGCACAAAATGGGTTGGCGGTCCGGATGCGGACCGCGGTCCGCCATTTGGTGACCCCTGTTCTAGAGGTTCAACCTATACCTATACCAAAATCGGTTCAGTGGTTTAGGCGTGAAAGTCAGACAGACAAACAGACAGACAGAGTTACTTTCGCATTTATAATATTAATATGGATGTGCTACAGAGTTTCTTGCTGGGATCTTCTCTGTAAGTTGTATGATCCTAACCGGAGGTAGCGTCATTTGCATTATAGGTACATGTTTTATGAATATTACACATGAATAAAATAATTTTGAACTTTGAACTATTATGTTAACTCATTTAGGGATTAACATGATACCATACTGCTAAGAAGTGAAACTTCCAGAATATAAGAATTTTGTTACATTGAATTAAAAGTTGGTACCACTTTGTCTATAAGTTCTGAACTCAAAACTTGAAATGTACCTAAATAGAGTTTTATTTAACCATTATTACTCACTACTTACTCGGATGGCTTTGACTTTGACACAAAATGTATCTTGGCCACATATCTATTTGTCCTAATCCTGCACACTTGCTTACCAATATTAGAAAGAAATAGATTCGATGTCAGTTCGGTTAGTTTACTTCTGCTGAAAGACTACATATACATACATAGATCATCTCGATCCGTATTCTTCGTTAACTTATATAGCACATTCTGTTCCCATTTTGCTTATCTGGTGTCCCTTACACCAAGTTACGATTCCAAACTCCACTTTTGTATCGCAATAAAAAAGACTAAATATTCTCGTAAATTCTAGTATTCGTCAGTTCTTTAAATAAGGTTTACCGTTTTATTATATTTCGCATCTGGATAATCTATTTACTCACGTAAATACGCGGCTGTATTCATGTAATGGAAGCGCTCAGACCTTTTTGTATTCATCATCGTCGAAAATCTGTGTTGAATAAATAGGTCCCGGCTTGTTCGAATAAACTTGCGTTTAATAAATACATTTGAAGGATTTCCAGTTTAGTCCAGGTAAATTAGTGAACCTACGTCCTAAATATCTTGATTTCCTTTTGTTTAATTTAATTTTCTAATAAAACACTACCCATTATTCACGAAACTTTCGTATTCGGTACAGGATTTGAACTCAGAAACTATGATTGATATGTATCTTAAAGTAAACGGTTGGACAGAGACAAACCATAGACTTTGCGTATTGGATAATAATTCTCGTTTTTGTGAATATGGGGACTGAACTGTATCATGGTCAAACGAAAAGTATAAGCATTGTAAGGTCCCGGGTTCGATTCCCGGTCAGGTCAATTTGGAAAACGAACTTTTCTCTATTGACTTGGGTTTGGGTGTACTGGGATGACGCCCCCAGTTAGTATCCGTCGTCTGGTACTCATAGTACAAGGGAAAACCTTAGTTTGAGACCAGGTGATTGGTGTGATTGTCTGGCGCATTTATTTATTTTATTATTTATTTATTGTTGCTTGTTCTAATTCAACTGCGGCTAGGTTATGGTTTATAGACTTGTCTATGTTATAGTTTTATTGTGCTTGAACGTAAAGAGTTTATACTACAATGGGAGCACGCTGGCTGGCCTTGGATGGTCCTCCGCATTTGAATTGGAACGGCTAAGCATCTTCAGCCGTTACCGCCAGTCCTCCGACCAACTCGGGGGAACGGTGTATTTTCAGCTGATGGAGCTGTAGCCTTCATAGTTCTGCTATAATCTCATGATGCCATTAATAGGCCATGAGGTACGGGTTAGGGGCCTTAGTAGATAGTCCTCGCTTATCTCAAAGAGTCCACACACGTGGCATGCCGCTTCCTTTCCCCCAGGCAGCGGTTTGGAGCGCCAGAAATTTCGTCTCTTTAGAAATAATTACAGTTACAGGCGTACTGCTGTTACATTCTACGATCAAAAGCATATCAAACCACACACATTGGACTTCGCACCGCCTCTATGTCGTGCACATAAATAAATAAATAAATATTGGACAACATCACATACATTGCTCTAATTCTGGGCTAGCTTAAGCACTCGTGTTACAGAAATCAGAAACACCGACGGTACCACACATCCAGACCCGAGACAATATAAAAAAGTTCATTTCCCTTATTGACCCGACCGGGGATCGAACCCGGAACCTCAGAGATGGCGCTCGCCAAAGTCAGGCCCGCTCGCCTCTCGGCTACGGAGGTCGTCAAAAAAGAAATATATTCTGCGTGGGAAAAGAAGGATGTCGCGGTTGATAATTGGGTATTTTTAAAACCACGGAGGCTACTGTTGTTTACGGCCTTCTAAAGCGAAACAAAAGTTTGATGAATTCCCGACAGATGTATCCTTCACCTAGGCTTAGGCAAGGCTTTTAGTTTTAAACATTGGCTACTCGTTTGGCTTTGCTAATCGCTTTAACAAAGTTATTATTAAAGGTAGGTTTTCTGATTGTATGAAGATGTATACACGTATGCATCTTCACTTCATCGTACTTTATTAAATTATACAACACTAGACTCAATAGATGCAAGAAATTAAGTAAAATATATTTCTGTGATGGCCCTGGTGGTGCATCGGTGAATGTAAGCATATGGAAGGTCCCGGTCTGGGTTCAATTCTCAGTTAAGTCATTTTGTAAATCTATTTATTTATATTTAAAAGAAAAAATATGTCCCCGCGCCTAACCACCACCCCAATACGTTTAAGAAATTTGAACACGGAGTGGAAAAAAAATATTTTTTTTCATAAAAAAGATTGATGATTTTTTTTTTATTTCAAATCTATAGCAGTAACATGTTATCAAAGTGCTTTTTTATAAGAGCAATTAAATAAATTTGTCATGTCTAGACAGTATGAGTCATCGGTATATAACCATAATTTAATTACATATTGACATGTATGACTCACTCGACTCGAGGATAGCTGTAGTACAAATAAAGTCATAGACATAGCTCAAAAATAGGGTAGACAAGTAAATATTTCGGTTTTGTCCATCAACTAGATAAACAGAAAAAATAAGACCCTTATTTTTTATCATGTAAACATACATTTGGCAATTTTAATTGCTTTAACATATAGCGGTCACTTCTTAACACATCCCATACTGAACTTTGATAAATAAGCTGTATTTATCAATTATAATTTATTGTTTGAAGAAAAAAATGTGAATGCTCTAAGCATTAATCCCGTCTGTTCCAGTTAAGCTTTATATAAATATTTTGAAAATAAAATATTTCTATTATCTACTCGTACCTATATAAAAATACTGTTTCATGATTTTATTATTATTATGGATTGTATTTTCGGATAGTCAGTGTAAGGTCAAGTCATATACTTATTAATTCACGTAGGTTTCATATAACTCTTATTTGTCACTAAATAAGTATTTTTCAAATTCAAATTCAAATCATTTATTGCATCCATGAGTATACAGCAGGTCTTACAATAGCTATAGAATAAGTACTCCATGATACCCACTTGAGTATTCATTGCAAAGTGATTCAACTGCCGGTTCGGAACCTATATCTACCGAGAAGGCACCGATAAGAAACTCTGTGGATTAGTTAGGTACAGTAGTAATATCTAACTCAATATGTAGTTCACTTTAGTTTTGTTTTGATGAGCAATGAAATAATTGAGTCTCAAGTAAGTATTTATTTTCGAGAGGTACGAGTAAGCTGGGGCAGACTAGTCCAGTAAATTATGAATGTCATCAACTTAAAATTAGTTAGCATGTAAATGTATGCAAATTATGTTAAGTTGACGTCACGCTCGAGTTATTATAAAGGCTAGTTCTAATATCCGTTTTACGGGCTCATTGGAGCGACATCAAAGGCGGGGTAATTACACGCGTTATTGGTATTGCCTTCATCGATTTTCAGTTTATGCTGCCCATATAACTCCAGTATAACTATTTAATTTATACTTGGGTATCTGATATCATATCTAACCAACTTGAAATTGGTGATATCCTAATTTACAGATTTCGTTTTGGAAATGTAAAGTAACAAATGTTCCACTGCACGAACTAAAAAGTGTTCCACTGCAGGAACTATCGAAAAAGTATCGTCCTGCTCGTCTGACAGAAACAATGCAAGGGAGGTTAGGTTTGTCAATGTCTTTTCAGCAATGCACTCAATGCTTTTTTTATATTGCACTTCAAGATTGACCTCATCCCACCTGATGTTAAGTGGTAATGAGGTCCTAGCTTAAAGACGACAAGTATCTATATTATGTAGATAATATATACTTATAATAACTTGAAAAAAACTTTTATAAAAACGGAAAAAATAAGTAAAACAAAGTAAGAAACATTTTTTCTGTGTAAATAATTCTAAACCAAACCTCAAACCGTTCAATATCCTAACGGTAATTTGAAACAAAAAAGTTACAAACACAATAATTTAGTATTTTGAAAGGGGGGAATTAATGTGAAAGCCAGATAGACAGAATTACTTTCGTATTTACTAAACTGAATCATTGACCTGTACTGTACGGAATCATTGAGAAACCATAAAACTTAGAGTGTTATATTTGAAGTTATGTCATGTAATATCTATAGATTAGACTACAGAAATAGATTAAGTTAAAGAAGTTGCCATTAAACATAAAAAACAAATCATTCACGAAACAAAAGCCGTCGTAGGTATTCACTGCTTATTAATTTGCGTCCATGAACCCTTAAAAAGAGTCAGAAGAGGTTTCTAATTTGGGCCAGACAAAGACAAGCCCTCCATCGGCCGGCGCCCACGCGGTTCTCAGTTTTCAACTTAGATCATCTTTACAATCAGAGAGGCGTAGGACCAATGCCTACGAAAATCTTCTTAAGAAAATTATCCCAATAATTGGGATAGACAGCAACACAACTATCCTAATGGGTTTGACACCATTCTTGAATAATATTGAGCAGGCTGTCATCTAAGATATTTTTAAATTAACTGTTAAAACACGATATCTTCATAGATTTTCTATAAAGAAAGCAAAGCATTGTTCCAATTTATTGAGAAACCTCCTTTAATCGAGTCAGTACATTTTGTAGTCGTTTGCGTAATAGTTAGCGATTCTGGCTTTTAATCCAAGGATAGTGGTTTCGATCCTTATGCAGCACGAACTGCTATTTTTCCCTAAGCTCAGCCTAAAAACCTAATAGAATGAGATACTTTTAAATAGGTACCTGTTAAAATACTATTATTTTATAAATTATCTTATAGAAGATAGCATTCCGTGACGTCACTTATTTTCTTATCAACACACTAACTGTTAAATTGTTTCTTGCGTTTTAAAGAAAATTTGCAAAAAATATGTTTTACGGCATTGATACCTTAAAAATTAAAATCATTTGAAAATGGTTTCCACATCCCAATTATATAATATCTATGCCGTAAACTTTATGTAACATGAGCCAAATATTTTTATGAAAACTACCTTTAAGTAGCAATTTTAAAATGCTCCAAAACTAATCAATAGTAAGTAAACATACTCAAATATTAATTACAGGAATGTTCCTTCTGCGTGGTGTTCGCTACCCTTGGTTTATTCGGATATCCGGAGTCCGTAGTTCCATGATACGAAACCAGGAACGGATAATTACATCCCACGGAATTGAGAGGAAGTCGGTTTTTTGATTAAAAATATTATCTTCTTAGCATTATATTTGCCTCATCACCACACCACCGCCCCTATGCATATACCGCATATGTCCAACACACGCCCATCTTTCCGTTTATAACGAAGGCATAATGATTCCACGAACGTATTTTACACAGAAGGCTATTTATACCCCTGATGTTCTATTTCGAACCAACCGACCGTGAACAGGTTTCAGTTTCATCGGCTTTTATTGTAGCTGTTCATTCAAGTTCTTTATGCAAGCAAGATAAAACTCCGTTAAAAAATCCGCTTTTAAAATACAGATATTAGTTTAACCCTTAATCAAGTTATTCGTATAGGCATTTGTTATGAAATCGGGTATTTGTTTTTAAAATACAAATGTATGTTATTAGCTTAGCCCTCACCTACTTAAAAACTTCTAATCCCTTTTTATTTATTACATAAAAAGTGATTTACTTATTGCCTCTTAAATTCCAATTGCTATATCCTGTTTGTTACTCCTTCACTAACAAACAAATGAATCAATTATCATGATATTTGGAACACGTTAATTTTGAGACATACAATAATTTTATAATGTGATCATTTATAAAAATCATTTTACGAGTGGGCAGAATTATCAGTACAAAAGGAACTTTATGAATGATGCTATGTCACTTTTATTTCAAGTTTACTTTTGAAGGCATTGAAAGTAACTCCGACTGCACTGTTGTTCAAATTCAAATTCAATATTTGTTTATTCAAGTAGGTGACATATAATAACACTTTCAAATCGTCATTGTATATAATGCAAAGTGATTCTACTTCCGGTTCGGAACCTATATCTACCGAGAAGACACCGGTAAGAAACTCAGCAGATTAGTTACAGTAGCAGTATCTAACTTATAGCTATGTGTAGAACACTTTAGACCAAGTCATATAGTTTTATTTTGATGAGTGAAAAAAAGCATTAAGTATTATGTTATTTTAAGAGGTAAACTGGAGCAGACCAGTCCCCAAAGGTGGCACCTGTTCACAAGCATGACGTATGTGCCAGCCATAGCTTCACTCAACGGTTGTGCTTTTCTATTCGAATTTGATTACAGAAAATATGACAATCAATTATTTCATCATACATATAAAACCGTATTTTATCTCTTAAAGGTTGATTATGACTATGACTATTCTAGGCGTTTACACCAAGTTTTTAATATTTTTATTTCTCTGTAAGTCTTATTACTATCTAAACAATTCTAATTTGTAAATTCATTCCTTTGTCTTTCAATTATGGCTTTCCCCTAAAAGCAATTTCAGTTAATAATTTGCCTAAAATTAAATCATGTTATAATGAGCAGTCATATTAGTGCCTCTTAATATAAAAATCGATGTTTGCTTCGACGTAAGCATAGCTTATCCGTTTACGTTTTAAAGTGATGTTTTCGTAAAATAATGTGGAACGATTCTAAATATTTTTTAATAGATTAAATTACTAAACAAATCTGTATAGCTACGGCATCGGTTGGGAAACTGTTAACACGTAATTCCATAGTTTTCTTTACAAAATCATCTAAAGTTATTACTCACATTGCAAAACGTACTCACATATTACTTTGTTAATAAAAACAAGAAAGAAAAAATACTATCAAAACATAATTATTTTTCAAAGTTCGTGTGTGACAAATGACATTTTGTTTAAACAAAGCTTCATAAACATGGATATAAATATATTTACTTACTAATGCAATTAATATGAAATAATTATGTCATGGACTGTTCTTGATAATCAATTTTTATTCACATTAAAGAGCACTAAGAGCAAATGACCTTATCAACTATTCTAATAAATAAATAAATAAATAAATATTGGACAACATCACATACATTGCTCTGATTCTGTGGTAAGTAGCTTAAGCACTTGTGTTACAGAAATCAGAAACAACGACGGTACCACAACACCCAGACCCGAGACAATATGGGAAAGTTCGTTTCCCATATTGACCCGACCGGGGATCGAACCCGGAGCCTCAGAGATGGCGGTCGCCAAAGTCAGGCCCGCTCGCCTCTCGGCTACGGAGGTCTAATAGGTATAAAATAGAAATAAAACAGTAAACAGTTCATTCACAAGAGTCCAATTTCATTCAAGAGTTCTCAGTAGATTTAAATCTTACTTTAAAACCAATTTCGAGCGTAAAATAGTTTTATTGACCAACACATTCTGAAACCTCTCAAAGGGTCAAGAACCTTTGAAGAAGATTCATAAATACATCCAATAGCGTGAGCACAGTTCAAATTCAAAATAACGTACCTAATCAACGTTCAAACATAAATTATCCTAGATTAATTTTAATTGTGCGAAAACGGTTTCCAGCTAAATTAAGTTGGTATATTTAATAAATTACAAGCAACGATTATGTAAGTAGTAGACATTTAGTTAGAATAATAAAATTCTATTTTTACTAGCTATTTGAATGGATGAATAATTCTAAGTATAAGTGGGTAGCGGTACTTAATAATTAAATTATCGACTAGTACCAAAAGGTCGTATGTGTTGTTTTTATTTTGAAACTTTTATGCTTTGACTACGTTCCATGAATCATAGGTAATTGTATATATAAGAACACTCTTAATAACGAATGTTATTAGCGCGGCACATACATAATGTAAATAGCATCTCGTGATCACGTCGCGATTTTCTAGTCTAGTTCTTGTTACAAGAAAAAATAAATGCGGGTAAAAAATTTTACTTCGCTGTTTTGTGTATATTCGTATTTTACGATAAAATACTTGGAGATTTTCCCTACAGACATCATTGCAGACACATTACAGTTTACATTTTTATCGTCCTGTTACGGTCTATAATTAAACGATTTTTTTATTTTTATAGTGCTTTACACCGTACTAGCGAACTTTAAATATTAGAAACAGATTTTTTTAACTCCCCTTGGGGTGCGGGAATCGAACCCACGACCTTCTCGTATCGCGCGTGCTGCTCTTCCAACTGAGCTAACCGCAAGTTATCGTAAGCGATGAATTTTTTCTGCTGTATCAACCGTTAGCCTTCGGTAAGTGCCCTCTGCCGAATATGTTTCGGCGAAGGTCGTGGGTTCGATTCCCGCACCGCAAGGGGAGATAAAAAAAAACTGTTTCTAATATTTAATGTCTATAATTAAAGTTTACGTATTCTATCACATACAAATATAAAGAAACTAAGCCGCAAACTGTATGAGTAGCTATAAAAACAGACAGGCCTTAAGAATATGGTCGTATTAATTTTTTTTTTGATGCACCCGACAGATAGACACGTCAAACTATAAAGTCTTTATTGCGTCGGGCTCAAATTTAAAATAATTTTCCTGCAAACTTACTAGCTTGAGTTTAATTAATTAATACAGGGTAACTAAGTACGTTTGTGTACGAAGTTACGAGAAAAAGTTGGATTTGATCGTAATTCTAAACATTAAAAACCGGAAAGACAACATTAATGATTTCTTTGCATTCAACAAACAACATTTATAAAAAAAAGGTTCTGTTAACAATAGTTATCTGAAGGAAAACAACCGATTTTTGATACTTAAATCGTCATTGGTACTAAAATATTATTCACATTTATTTTAAATTTTTTTTTGTTTAAGAAAAAATTAAGTGGCAAACATATAAGGGAATTTGCAACTTAATTAGCTGGTGAATAAAGTATATTCTACCACGAGCACTAAGAGAAAGGCTGCTAACGTTATTTAGCATTAACATTCAGAGAAGGTGAACTCGCTCTTGGAATACTTTATTTAAGACCCATATACTCGCATATTCCTTTTGCAGGTTACCCTTAATAAATCGATAATTTTTTCGTTTCCAGTTTGAAGTCATTATCTTCTTTGCTCTTTAGTAGGGGTTTTTCAGGTCCAGTTGGCGAAATCATGAAAACGATTTAAGTTAAGCTTTAGTTTGTGGTCACACTTAATACTCTTAACATATCCAGATAAAAACATAATAAGTTATACTTATTTTGAACCTCACCAACTAGACAGATGTCCAGTCTCAAGTGCCGAGTTGGTGACAAACTCTAAGTAGGTACACATGACAACATAACTTTAGCAACATATCTCGTAAAATAAGTATGAGTATAGGAAGTTAAGATAAATAATTGCTTTTTCTGTCGTCGTCAGGTTCTGAAAAAGGAATCCACTCCACTAACGAAGTAAAAAATAGACCGCTATTTATAACTTTTACAAATTCATGATATTGTATAGAAAATGGCACCTCTCTGGGCACGCTTATGTCCAATTAAAACACACGCCCAACTGAAACGAACTTATGATCTAAAAAATTTTAAGAATCAGTAAAAAATTAGCTACCTTTGCGCTGTGGGATTCGAAACCATGACTTTCACGTAACGCGCCTGCTACTCTGCAAACTGAAATAACCACAGGAATTTTCGATTATATTTGCCTTCCGTAAGTGCCATCAATAAGTGCCCTCTGCCATATAAATATAGACCTACGCACTAAACAGCCCATGGTACGTAAATAAATACATAAATAAATGCGCCAGACAATCACACCAATCACCTGGTCTCAAACTAAGGTTTTCCCTTGTATTGTGCTGTGAGACGACGGATACTAACTGGGGGCGTCATCCCAGCACACCCAGACTCAAGTCAATTTAGAACAGATCTTTTTCCAAATTGACCCGACCGGGAATCGAACCCTGGACCTTTCGCGTTTTGGCCGCCTACCTTAGCCACTGCACCACATTATTTGAGTTATGTTCATTAGACAATGCAACCGAAATTTCCCAATGCCAGATTTATTAAATTTATGTTACTTTTTATCACTCAGTGCAATAACTAGGTATCACACTGGTTACACCTCGATTTTAGCGAGGCCTCAAAAGTCAACGAGCCTATTCAAAATATTTTCCGAAGCAAAATCGTCGTTTCATATCATAATATCGTCTGGCGAATTATCACGTCACCCCCACATCCAATATTACAGCGGTTACGTGATCTGTGAAACACAGCGGATACGTGCGGGGTTAAAATTGAACCGGCTTGTACAACTGAATGAAGAACAGTGTAACATGACCATCTTTGGAACCACAGTTTTTTACGTATAACTTTTGTCACAATAGGAAAGAGGACTGTGTACCAAAACAATGACTATTTAATCCGTCAGTAAGATATTCAAAAGACAATTAAAACTTTTTTTTTTCCTTAAAAAATTAAGTAAACATTTGAGATGAAGCAACGTCGCGGTAATTTGATCTACTCTTTTACGATAATGTAAAATAAATAATGTTTATTAGATTCCTGAACCCACAGATGGTTTTGTAGGATTCTATTTATTGGAACATTGGGTTTGTATAATTAAATAAAATAATAAACAATCTAGCGATTTAAGTGTAAATTATTTAATCCCCTGTATTAAATAACATACATTTAAGAAAATGACATTTATAGAAACATTACTTGCTTAAAAGCATACAATTGGCAGGGATAATTCTTGAGCAAGGCAGAATAAAAAACAAAATTTTAATTACCTACTTAAAATTGCAATCAAATCCATTGCTTGGTTTGGAACAAGTCCGTAATCTTAGAAACAAATAGACCGAGGATAAAAACTTTCTTTACGTATTTTTATGCAAATAAATGAAACGTATTTATACATTTATAATATATATATACCGAAATTCGTTTAACGATGGCACAGAATATAATGAGTTTGCCCTATTGTTTATTATAATGATTTTAAATCAACAGTAATACCTACGTGATGTTGACTGTAATTATGATGACGATTTCTTAAATATCGTCATAAGACTCAATTTCGTACGAGTTTGAATGTTTCGTCCCAAATAAACTCAATTGTTATTGTACTGCTATTTGTTTAAGCTGTGGTAAAAGCAATTCTGCGGAGAGCGTGAGAACGCTGCTGTATTTGCTGTGGTTGTTCCTGAGAAGTTTACTATTCAGCAAATGAGATATCTTAGCGCAAGTTAAATGAAACATTTACTTACGAATATTACGTTTCTAGTAGCTTCTTAACTGTTTCTGACAGAATAATATACACGTTAATTTTTAAGCTGCTATTGCATAAAAATGTTCCGGCGAAAAGGTCATTAAAAATAGTACGACTGAGTTACATCGTAGTTTAATTTGTTAATTCTTTTCTCCCAGTTTTTAAAGCCAAACATGTATAAACAAAATCTCCAGTCCAGTCTTAATTAAAAGTGAACAATTTTTGTTTATTGAACAGTTTATTTTGATCTATATCTACAACACATCCCTTAGCATACCCAAAATAGTAAGTTATAAGTTACATGGAGAAAAAAATGTGTAATGAGAGGTTATTTATGTAATACATGTTCAGTATGTATGTACTTTAGTCCTAGAAGTTTTCATTTATGGTGCAACACGCAATTAAACCGTAATCCGCATCCCAAATAGTGGACAATGTAGGTATATTGTGTACCTAATTTACGGGAATTAGAACGCTAATCTTTGGCCATTATTATCATGAAATAACCAAGTGTTTAGCTGTCAATGTTATTAAACGCTTTTCATTTATCTGGCCAGACCCCATCGTATTGTGCGTACCTAATTTAAACGTAGAACATCAAATAAAACCATGTCAATTGGCCACGTCATAATGTAATCAATTATAAGATCTTGCCACGACATACATTTTGCATTGGTACTGTTATTTAGGTTTTTTTTTGCATTTAAAGCTACTTAAAGTATCGAATAAAACTGACACTTAAAGTAGTAGCTCGAGTTACTACTCGATAGATAGCCATTTTAAACATGCTTAGGGTTATGTATTTTATTTCGTTCAACTAAAATAGATGGTAAATACAATACGAACTTGTTTCGTGTACAAAATGATGATGATAAATAAGTAGTAGGTAATGGGCGCGTCTGGTTTTTCTTTTCCTCCAGTTTCTTACTTGTCGATGTTTGTAAAAATGTATTTTTAACAAAATATTTTTGTTTCAGGTCTCGACCAGAGATTGGAAGGGAAGTCGGTGAGTAATTAGTAGCTTGAAATTAATTAGAAGCGGCTGTTAGTAGTGACATTTAACTCTTCGAAGAACTGTTATTTTGGGTCATTTGTATTTTTAAAGTAAATTTGTCAAAACGCGATAACGTTTTATTGGTTAATTGTGAACCGCTTATGCCCGACAATTTGGGTTTGGTTGAAACAACCATGGTAACGAGCTGACTGGCTTATCTTGTCTTCGTCTGCTCGCTTTTTCATAACTGTATTTCGTATCTTTAAAACATTAGCGTGGCATGTTTCGTGGGTAGTTTCCGCCTTGTATGGTCATCAGCTTCTCGTTGGGTGGTTACAACAAACTTTCTTTCTTTCTTTCTTTCTTTCTTTCTTTCTTTCTTTCTTTCTAAAGTAGTTATGGTTACACCAACAACATGTCTGCTCGCACAGGCTGGCAAATCTTCATTTTTCTTTTATCTCTACCCTTTTCTTCAATCTATATCTGTTTTCACAATCACATTCTCACTTTGAAGTCAAATCAAAATGTTGTTGATATTATCTCGACACATTAGAGACTAACACTAACATACACGATGTTGTTTACAATTATTCGAACTGCTTATTTGCTAATCACTGGAATTTATACTGATGACAATGCATATCGGTCTCCTCTATTAAAATATTTAATTATTTCAAATCTGAAAAATGGAACGCGGAAAATCTTTAATTCTTAACTTCCATCATTTGACGTAATTAATACATATACATTAGGTAGCAGAGTTCCAAGGAATTGAGAATAGTGCATAACTCTTGAACTTATTCTCGATAGGCAATGAATCGAAGTAACAGTTTCCCCGTAGTTAGGTGAGTTTGTTTACCTACCTATTTAGAAACTGCTATGACTGCTTTCCTACTTACTCCATTGTTCGTGTAATACAAGCGCAAACCTTATAAACGCTTAAAGGTTTATCGTAAGCTTCCTTTTATCCGTGACTTCTTACGTGTGGACTTACTAATAAGTTTTTATTGAGCTTTCTAATTGATCGTTTCTTATTTAACACATGATTCAAAATTAAAACTCAAAATTTTCACCGGGACGGGCCAGGGTTGTTTGTTTGGGATTATCCGAACCGAACTTCCATTACCCCATCCAAAACGTTATTTTTTAACAATTGAAGTTATGCTTTAAATACGGTGTACTATAACATGGGTCGGGGTATATCGCTTTTTTACTCTTTTATAAGCTTGGGTTGTGCGTAACTATGTAGCGGAATCTTTGAGAACGATTTTCACCAATTTATACATGTTTGATCAACTGGTAACTTTGCATTCATCTCAAGGATCGATACAATAATAAAATACAATAATTCAATAAAAGTTTCCCATTATCTTGATAAGGATCGTCAGAATTAATATTTATTTAAGGATTCTCTGCATGAGCTTAACAAAGTCCACCAAACCACCACCCACCAACTCCGGCTTTTGGGCTTTGTAGGTAATCGGCACAGATGGAACCTTCACCATCAAGATGTCTTATAATGCTATACGGTCACAGCGTTTAAACGATTAGTTTCACTTAATCTGTGAACCTTTTAAATAGGTATCTATTACGGTTTAAAGCTAAAACATGTAGCCGTGGGAATAATTAGAAGGAAACCTTCTAATTCTGGTACATTTCGGGAACAAAATCTTTATAAAATGGGTAAATTTTTAAGTTAGTGTTGTACTTATACATTTTTAAAAACTCAATTTAATTTAGTGCAGAAGTATTCTAGTAATACCCACACGAACCGAATACACGTACGAAAATTCTAAAATCTACTGCTCATTTAGTCATCCCTAAAGAATATATTTTTTCCAATATCTCTTAAGTTGTCTACCTATTTTTGAGTTGACTGCAGATTAAGAAAAAAGAAAAGACTATTCCATGAGGTTTCTACGATCAAACTGCGCAGCGTTTGACAAAATATAATGAAATATTTTATTGTGGTTTAATCAGGAAAACCGGCCACTTTTAGAGCTTCTTAATTGAGACATGAAAGAAAATTATCTACCTGTTGATAACTTTGAGTTGCGTTATTACACTTGTTCAATTTATGGCTCTAAGGGAAATAACTTGGTAACTTGGTAATTTTCATTAAACATTTCAAATAGCGACAGAAAAGTTCCTAGTTTAGTCGTTACTTAGTTCCTTAGTTCGCTTAAGTGAAATTTTGTAACGACGAGTGTTTTTGTTAAGCGAAAACAATTCTAGGCAATGTTTTCTTGAATTTTAGTTTGTATTTGTGCTAACATTGCGTAGAATCAACTGGATGATCAAAAGTTATTTTATTAGAAAAAATAAAACTTACCACCAATATTTTCACATCACGTCATTATAAAACAAATTCAATTTTATATTCTAAAAATTATAAAACCGTCAGCGCATTTTCAAATTTCCGAAATGGACAAAGACATTTACCGATCCCAGCATCGAAGTAATAAAATAAAATCTTATTTTCATCCCGTACCGCAAAGTACGCAGAATTTTAAGACCTTTCCGCGTATTCGTTAGACCCTTGGGAATACACAAACGAAAATTTTGGGAATGTAGTACAAAAGTGTGCGAATAAAAGGCAAACTCCCGAACACAATGATACAATGTTTTTCTCAAAATGATTACATTCGATCGCGATGCTTTGTTTGCTTGTGACATAATGTAGCAATACATTAACATCGGTTTTTGTGCACACAATTATAAGTCGGGAAAAAGTGGCTGTGACATGCTGACGGACACACAAACAGACATGACGAATCCATAATAGTTCGTTTTCCGTCATTTGGCTATAGTTTTTGGCAAAAAGCTGGTCTATACTTTGGGTGACCCCAAGGCTTGCACATACCTCGCTCAGCGTATTGCGTTGGCTTTTCAGCAAGATAATACTGCCAGCGTCTTGAGCTCGATCCCACATGGCATAATCTTAAAGGATAATATTTTATGTAATGTATTTATATTTGTAAATATAGGGGTTTAGTTTTTTGATAAATATTGTGAAGTTTTGTATTCGTAAAATTCGATTATTTATATAATTATCCTTCATTGCTAAATATTGATAACCATCTGACCTCCAGCAATAACCGACATCGGTTCGCTAATGGGAAAACTTGGTGCAAAATTGGAAGGAGAATTCAGATCAAAGTGCGAAGTCCAAGTTTATCCGCAATCAAAGCGGGTTTTTTCCGGGAATCAAGCCATGACAGCCGAAACTTTAATGACTTTGTAGTATATAGCATTCTCTAGGGTTGATCGGAATAACTTTTTCTTAGCGTGCTCCCGAAGGTGTTGTGTGTAGGCAATTGCTGTTTTATCGAAGATTTTCGTTAAGAACAGTTGAACGTAGGATCACCGAGGCCTGTGTTATGAATCCTTCAATGAGTATGGTCAAAATCAGCGAGTTGAAGATTAGAAATTACAGCAAAATATGTAAATAAAAAAATCAAAAGCTGCAGTCAACATTTTGACATCTTATTACCTTTTTTTTTGTTTTTACAAGCACCTAATCTTTAAAATTTTCAATATTTGTTTTATATAAAATATTAGTAATATGAAGAAGATACCTTAAGACCTATAAACAAGTATTAAGTTTAAATCGTTATAATGTTTTTTCTGTAGTTTCAAATTTTATTTTTTATTTACAGGACGTGCCAGTGGAGCAATTGGAAAAACTTAAGATAGGTGAGTGCCATACAATAATTACCTTAATTTTAATCACAACTAGTTAATAATATGTACCGTATTCGAACAACTTTAAGGTTCTCGTAGTTAAGCATAAAGTAAATAGCATAATAGTGCCAGAGATATCAGTTTTGTAATTTTAATATCATAACAGTCACATATCTCTAAATTAAAATTTCAAATAGTTTTTTGAGGTAAGGTTAGTTAGTTAACTAATCTTACTAGGTTTCACTTTTGTCACAATTATCGGATTATATTTGGATCAGTGGACAAGTGTTTAACACCAGTGTAGATTCTGATTTTCTCTGTTGTAAATAAGTGATACATTATATTAAACGAAAAAGTGGGTAGGTACTTCAGGATTGGAACGTATTTCTACTGAGATGATACCGGCAAGAAACACATGGTAGCATTATTTAAAACGCGTGAACTTGGCCCAAGTTAAACCTATAGGTTATTTTTTATTAAATACACGAAACATTTCAGAGCCTACTCCAATCTTGGGACACTGTTTCTATAATAAGATATAACATCACAACATTATATATTAACACAATGTACATACATAGGTATATAAATGTCTTATTTTTGCTTCCAACAAACAAATTAAAATTGTACTATATTACTTTAAGTTTTAATCATGATATTTGAAAGACATCCTTCCTTGAAGATATGTAGTTAGTTTACTTGTATTTGTCGACTTTCCATTATTTACAATGAAGATGAAGCATCCATAGAATCGTTATAAATAGGAATATGGACTCAAGATAATTTTGAACAGCTAAAATCGTGCTTAATTCAAAAGAGATCTGCCGCACGTAGGTTTAATACAATATCAATTCAAGTCTTAACAAAAGAACCCAATTACTGGGCCTATCTGGAGACAAACTGGAAGATAATTAATATAATTTAATTAATTTGGCTCATCTAACTATCCAATCGCAATTATACAATAACCTACTCATGGATAAAATTTTAATTTCAGCTTCAAAATAATTAGTAGACTTTAAATATGCTTGGACAAGCTGGAATATAAATCACAACTTTCTAATATTTACTAGTCACCTAAAAAAATATCATTGTTGTATTGTCCAGTGAGATTTTGGAAATAATGCTAGTTTACAAAAACTTTTTAATATGAACTACATTTCTTTTCACGAAAAAAAAAGTTCATTATTTATGAAAAAAAAAATATTTTGGAATCTTCGGTTAAGCGGTTATTTTAAGTTCTTAGTTAATTAGTTCCACTTAATATTTATCATTGTACACAAATAGGTTGCCTTTATCATTATTAAAAAAAAAAGATTTTGCGTGTACTGCTTTTGGACTTCATAGGTAGATCAATTAATGCTGAAATAAAGTTGCAATTTAATTACGTAGTAAAATACAATCAATGCTTTATAATTCTTGGTGAACAATTAGACAGATAATATGTGCTTTTAACTTTGATGCTTTTTGAAGATAAAATTCATTACCTAATCTCTAAAATAGCTAACTTAAATAATAAGTTGTACTTTGTAATTACGAATACTTTGGAAGTAGCAACTTATCATTTATCGACATTAAGAGTTTTAAATTTGAATTTGTAACAAGTTTTATTTCTTACATAATACTAATTTCGCTATGATATTGTGAATGTGGTATGTTTATCAAAGTAAACATGTTGTTTTTTATTAATGATTAGTATTTACTCGTATTAAGGTTTCTTTTTGGCAATGTTTAGTAACTGTTTTCTTGTGTTTTTCTTTGAATAGATAGCTTATCTATATAAATCTATTTATTTCTTGGTAATAAAGTAACTTAACATCTTACGCAATCACGTAAACATAAATATGTGACTCTGTTAAGTGATCTTGTCACGTTTTCCATTACGGTGTCAAAGTGATGGCAGAGAGCGTATCCTGAGCCTAACACAAACCACATCAATTTGTTACAAAATATACATATACATATATGTGGTTTATGTTACATTGCAACACCTTGAGCAAAGTCTATTTGTGCCAAGGCACAAGTGCAATTTTTACTTTCACAAATGTACGCTCACGTTTCGTTTCACGTACGTGTTTATATAATAACCTAATCTTTGTTAGTTTTAATTATTTGACAAATGTGGTGATTATTGTTTTAGCGTGGCCTTTATTATTTCCGGAAGAGATGGTTTTCTTGCAATAAAAATGCCTAAATTGTACTAAAATGTGTTTTTATCAATTTCTGTAAATGTTAAGTGTAATAAAGTATATATATATTTTTAACCGTAAAGGTCCCGGGTTTGATTCTCGGTCAAGTTAGTTTGAGATACGAACTTTTCAGAATTGACTTTGGTCTGAATGTGCTGGGTTGACGCCTCCAGTTAGTGTCCGTCATCTGGTACTAATACAAGGGAAAACCCGAACTTTAAACCAGTTTATTGGTGTGATCGTCAGGCATTTATTTATTTATTTTTAAAAACCCCCTTTTTCCTAAAATATTTAGTTCAATTTAACTATGATGCTAAATAGGATTTTGTTTGAAAATCAAAACCAACCGGGCGAATAAACGACCCATTTATGGAACAAAGTACGGCGGTGCGATTGGGAAGCAAGGATGCTATTTCTAGGGAGAGTGGATCAAGCTATTATGTCACGGAGTGATTAATGAATGTTTATAAAACCTACTCCTAACAAACAGGCTGATGCTATTTTAAATATGCTTTAATATCCGCTGTATTATTACAGTGTAAGTACACGATAATTTTATACGTAATATTCTGACTAAGGGTATTTTCAAAATGAGAGTCTGTTTAATCTCTTTTCGTGATATATAAATCATAATAAAGAATTAGTCAATCGCTGAATCAATTTACTTTATTTATGGTCTGATTTTCTTGTATGTTAACATCCATTACAGTATATTTATATGTCTATGAATTTTTGGTATTAAAATATGTGTAATGTTTGGCTATTTATTGTTGCTATTTATATTAATTTATTAAAATCCATATGCGAATTTACCATGTTGACGTACCCATAAACAACTCTTTGCATAACCAAAGGTTAATTGATAGAGAATGAAAATTCTATACGCCAGTAGAGAAAGTGTGTGAATGAGTTCTTTTATTTCAGTTCTAGTTCGAATCAAGGGTGGTATGAATCGATGAAAACCTATCCTTGGAATCTATATAACAGCTTAATTTTATTCACATAACAAATCCGAGGCAAGATAAATGTTCCATTTAAGGCACAAAGCCTGGCGTGGCAAGAGGGAAGCGAGTATACTATTTCTGGGGCGAGTGGATCAAGTTATTATGTCGCCGAATGATTAACGAGCAAGCTGTGTACAATACCCGATACGGGCACCTCCTATTAAACCTGTTTTATGGTACCTCTTGGATACGAGATTTTTATCTACTGTGCAACAGACCCTTTTAAGCCACGTAGCAGGTGAAAGGATTTTCAGTTACGTTGTTGGGGATTATTTTATGTGATTAAAATTTAAAAAAAAAGTTTTTTGGAAACTAACCTTTAAATTTTTATGAGGTAGATTTTTACAAAAGTGATGTTTTTTTTATTCTTAAAATTTTATAAACTTTGACATATATTCGAAGAGCTCAATGATATAGTAGTTATTATGGACTAACGTCGCTTTTATAATTGCAACAACGAATAAATTTCATAAATGTATTTACACACATAATAGGCTGAGATAAAGTTTTTTTGCAACAATACTTTTTCTAAGTAAACATAAGTTCTTTTTGCGTATATAGTTGTAGATTATCTCTCTTTCTCTTTACATCTGCTATTTATAACGAGCTTCCAATACGTTTGTTTATTGGTGCAGGAAGGGATTCTATTTCTGGTTCGACTGAGCAAAGTAATTATATCGCATGAAGTGATAAGGAGAACGTTATTTACATTCTTGAAATAGATTGTGTTTACTCTATGTAATGCCTCACTTAAGATAAAAACTCTATAATGGTCTGAATCAATATTATGTTGGTTGTTAAAAAGTGTTTGTATCTATGTTTAAAAAAAAAGTATTGGCTACAATCACATTTGAAGTGCGTATGGTTGGAGAATATTGTTATATATTTTTTTATTTTGATTTTACATAAGATATAGAAGATGTATGTTTATGTAAGTAAAATGAAGGTTCATGAAAGAAACAACCATTGCATCTTGAACATGTTCAACCTTCAAAAAATATTCACCAATCAGGAACTTTGTTTTGTTATTTGAGTATTTATTTTTCGTAGATATTACTGCTTAAGATTTTTGATCTTTTTCACATCCGAATTTAAAGCATCAGTGATATTTTAAGACCATCAAAATCCAGACTTAAGGCTATTTAGAAAAGATAGTTTCCCTTATTGACCTGACCGATAACCAAATCCGGGACCTTTTTCACATCCTTAGCCATTGCGCCATCGATGCGATAAAACAAATGTATATATAAATCGATCGATAAAAATTGTGTTTTTTTGTGTCACCATAATCTCCACCTCCACCCGTCTCAAGTATCCCTCGCAGTTCTAAAATATTTTTTATAATATTTTATATGCAAAAGTAAATTATATATAAAAATTTACTAAATATCTATTATATTGAAATGAATCGCAAAATGTGTTGGTAAGCGCATAACTCGACAACGCTTCGACCAATTTTGACCATTATTTTTTTTAAACTGTTCGTTGAAGTCCAAGGATAGTTTTACGGCGAGCAAAATTCGAATAATTGCCGGGAAAACTCTAAGACTTTTCTTTTTCCAGTAGAAACATTTTCAAGCTAAAATTCAGAGTCAAGCCACATTCCAAATCTTTTTGACAGGAGGAAGTCTGTCGGGTCCGCTAGTTGTAAATACAAATTTATACAATTTATATACATTGTAATTAAAGTAATTTCTGACAGTTGAGACCTCTTTAGCAATTAGTACTCGTATTCGTAACGAAATGATGGAACGTCTTCAAACCAGTGAATCATGGTAAACGAACTTTTCAATTTTGTCTCAGGTCTGGGTGTTGTAGTCCCGTCGTTGCTTCTAATTTCTGTAACACAAGTGCTTACCACAAGATCAGAACAAAGTATGTGACGTTGTCCAATATTTATAGATTTACTAAGCCAAATAGATAGAAAAGCACTATTTTCTGTTTATAGTAGGCAATCTTTATGTAAATGCCTGGTCCAGTAATTAGTTCAAACTACATTTATTATTAATGCCGCTAGCTCGCAGCTCGTTCAAAATACTAAGGGTAAACTAGTTTTTTCAGACATAAATAATTCCACGTTAGGCTGTAGGTGTCAGAGGTTACCCCAGAGGGTCAGCGTCCAGGGTTGGAATTGAAGCATAAAAATCATTTAATAAATCAAATGGCCTTAGACCTTATTTGGTAAGTATGAGAAAAAACAACCATTAAACGTGTTATATGATATATATTATATATAATATCTCATTCGATTCTTGAAAATCGAACTTTGTAAATTTTAATTAAGTTTCTAGTATAAGAAAATATTGCTTTATTTGAAAAGAGTTAGTTTCGTGTTTCTTGCCGGTTCTTCTCAACACCGTCAACATTCCGAACACGCCGGTAAATGTAATGACGATTCGTAAGTGCCTTTGGAAAGCTTACATAAATAAAGATATTTTCTGTCTTATATTATTCAATTGTATCACATGTACCCAGTTTTCGTGCGCGTGTGTGTTTAAACTAATTGTATATAGGCAAATAATATATTTTTTAAATGAGCCGTAATACTTATAATATCTTTAGACCAGTTCATTACAATTCCCATTTTCAGGTCTTTGAATTTCTACTCAAAATCTATTAGATAATTTTTTTTCTTAAGTGAAGTTAAATCACTCATGTTTGTTGAATGAAAGGCTGTTTGACTTGACTTTGAGTTTGACAAATCATTGGAAAATGGGCTAGTCGACATCTCGCGCGGTTTACATGCCACTTGGAAGATGCGCGCATAACTGTCCACATTTCATAGAAGATCAAACTTTAGCTTGCTCCCTAACCCCAGCCCTGGCGGTCTGTACGTATTCTCGTAAATATTTATGATTACCTACGCGTAGGCGCCGGGCTTCGTAATCGCAAAAGCTCCAGCCGAGGAGACTCGATTTCGGGAATCACTTTTTGGGGTCGACGGCGTATTAGGACGAACTCAATATTACTGCAGTCTGGAATCTATAGAGAAAAAGAAAAGAAAGTGGGTTCCCCTTATACGTCTCTCTTTGTGCTAACCTGTTTTATTGACAATCTCCGCGTAGACAGTGACTTAATGTCACAAGGTTCAGAGTTGTTCACGAACTAAAGCAGTACAAATATTCTATTTCCAAATGCCTGTAAATGTTGTCAGGCATGCATACACATTATTTTATGATGCGGTGATTAATAGTCTCGAAAGCGCACATTTGCTAAAGCCATTGTTATTTATTTTTTTATTTATTTATTTATAAGCATACAAACATAATCTTTACAGGCTTACCCTAATACAATTATGTCGTTTTTGATGCTATATTAATAGCCAATCTTAAGACCTCGTTTGGCCTACTGTAAAATAAATCGCATTGCTCTGATATGGCATTCAGTAATCGAAGCGCTCGCACGAGCGGCGCCCGCTGCAGCAGCGCGGTGCGCGCGCGCGGCACTTGCAGCAGCGGGGACCGCCGCCGGCGCATAGTGTACTGGTCCGGCACACACACACTCATGCACTCTAACAACCGAGGGTGGTGTATAATACCTCTCAACACTTTCACTAAGTAGACAGCTAGAGCGACCTCTCTTCTAACTTCTAACTTGTAGTATCCCACCATGCCCAGCAAGAACAAAGTGGGATACAACAAGGGATAACCTGGGTATACTCCGAATTGTTTTAAATATATGTATCTTACAAATTTATTTTGTATGCGTTCTAACATAAATTTATATTTGATCTCGTAAGGAGACCAAATTACGGCGTTACATTCCAAATGACTCCTAACCAGCGCATCATAAAGAGCTCTCAGAGCCCCGATATTCGTGAAGTTCTTTCCAATTCTCAATATTAGTCCGAGATTACGAAATGCTTTCTTACAAACGTTAATGATATGACCTCTGAAGTTCAAATCAGCAGCGAAACATACCCCCAAGTCCCTAACCTCCGTAATGCGCTGCAACGGTTCCCCATTCATTTGGTATAGACGATGGATTGGAGCGCGAGATCGGCTAAAGGACAACACAGAACATTTAGCCACATTAAAATAAAGTTTGTTATGTCTGCTCCATTGTACAACCCTCTCAATGTCTTGTTGTAGTAGATCACAATCAATCTCATCTTTAACGACACACACTAGTTTTAAATCATCAGCAAATAATAGTGTTGTACAGCTGTTTACAACATTTGGTAAATCATTTATCATTAAAATAAAAAGTAAGGGTCCCAAATTACTGCCCTGACTCACGCCGGATTTAGTTGGATATGCCAGGGAGTAATGTCCATTGCAGTCGACGAACTGTTTGCGATCTCCGAGATAACTGGCGAAAAACAACAACGTGTGCCGGGTGCAGCCCGCGACCGCCAACTTATAAAGAAGGACATCGTTATCGACGGTATCGAAAGCTTTTCTAAAGTCAAAGTAGGCTACATCCACTTGCTGCCCAGCATCCACCGCAGGTACCACGTGTGTCATTAACTGTAACAAATTGCCAGTTGTTCCCCGCCCAGGACGGAAGCCATGCTGCGCATCAGTTAAACGAGCACTTACCTGTGGATATATACAACCGTGTATAGCTGCCTCGAACACTTTGGCTGGGGTACATAACACTGCTACTGGTCGAAAGTCTCCACTTGTTGTGCCCCCGCCACCCTTGGGTACTGGTACCACTCTAGTAAGTTTCCATCGGCCGGGAAATATTGCACGTTGAATACATTCATTAAAAATGTATAACAACGGTTCATCCAACGCAGCCCTACAATCCCTAAAGATATAGGCTGGTATTCCATCAGGCCCAGCTGAACGCTTTGATGGAAGGCGAGCTAGCGCTCGCTGGACGTCCGCGAGCCGCAGGGGTCCTAGATGTGCCCAGGCGCTCGCATCAGCCGCCGCTGCTTTGCTCGCTGCTTCCGTGTCTAGCAATGGCGACTCCGGATTGTACACAGACTGAAAAAACGTGGCGAATTCACTCGCACATTCATCCTCAGTCAGAACCCTACCATCCTTTACTATCCTCTTACTACCCGTATTGCCCTTCCTAGACCTCAAATACTCCCAAAAGGCTTTAGGGTTCTTTGCCAGATGTCCTTGTACACGGCCACAGTACCGGTCATGCGCCCTCTGAGTTTCAATTTTAACTATGGCCCTGTATCGTGAGAATTCTTCATAGTCAGTGCGTGAGTTACTAGATTTAAAACGTTTGTGAAATGCATGTTTAAGTTTTATATACCTAATAATATCAGCAGTATACCAAGGCGGGTAAGTGCGAAACGTAGAACGAGCTTTCTTCAAAGGGACACATTCGTCGAAACATTCGTAGATTTTTTTGTAAAATGAATCCAATATATCATCGAGAACATTCAAGGTGTACATTTCGTTCCAGTCTATTGTCGATATTAAATGGTATAATTGATTAAAATTAGCTTTATTAAAATTCCACCTTCTATTGTGTATCGAAATGATCGGGGCTCGAGAGCGCTCGTCCGCATGGGGAGCCTGTGTAACGTTAGCAAGTGCGGGCGCGGGTTGAGCTGGGCGCGCTGGCGCGGGCGAGGCGCGCGCTGGGCCGCGGCGCACCGCGAGCGGCGGGTGGTACGCGTCCACGGGCTGCAGCGCCTCCTCCGCGAGCCCCACGCTCACCTCGCCCACGCCTCGCGCGCCCAACACTAGATCAAGCTGTCTATTATCACGATTCGGTATTGAGTTGTATTGAGTGAGCTCACAGAATGCCATGAAATATTCGAAATAATTACAAATGTTTACATTACATGAGTAGAGATTAAAATCTCCTAATAGTACTACATTGTTCTTATATCTAACACATACTTTCTCTAATATATTAAACATAACTAAATATTCGTTTTCCTCTGTTTTGGGTGGAATATATACTACACAACACGTAACTAAAAACCTGTTTTGAAGATGTACAGTGACACAAATCAATTCAAAGTTAAAATTATTAATATGAAAGTCATCTGGTAATGGCACTTGCCGTATCTCGAACCGCGGTGTGGCCACTAAACACACGCCTCCCTGCTTACGACCGTCCGTCCTGTCACATCTTAGTACATGATATCCCGGTAGCACAAATTCAGCATCGGATAAAGCCTCGCACAAACCCGTTTCCGTAATCGCGAACAGATCAGCCTCAGACGATTCCAACAATGACAAAAACTTAGTAGTCTTTGTTCTGAGTCCTCTTACGTTCTGATAAAAGATGTTGAGTTCATGATTATTGTTGTTGTTTCTGGTTTGGTTTGGTTTTTGTGGGGCGTCGAAACCAGATCCACTCACTAAATTCCACATAAACAGGCCACACTTCTGGACTGCAGAGTTTCTCATAATTACTCTCTGCAACGCCAATCCTAAATGAAGAGTAATCTCGCTCCGTTTTATGCTTTAACTTTTCAATAATTATGTCAGTTTCATTACCCAGAATATTTTCAATGTATTCTTTCAGCTTATCCTCTGTTGTGCTAACATCCAATCTCCACACATGTAGAAACTTTTTACGTTCGACCGCTTTTATGAACGCAATAGACGAATTACCACCTCTTGTAATTGGCTTACTTCTTTTGTTTCTAACTTCCTTCCATGAATCATCCGCTGCACGGTTGTCGTTTATACTCGCTGATTTACTGGCCACATTCGCGTAACTAGGCGCCAACCTCTCCGCGGACGAAACCTCGGTTGCGGGGCGGGCGGGCGCGGGGCGAGGACCGGGCCGCGGCTCGTGCCAGGACGCGGGCTGCGGCTCGGCGCGCGCCACGGGCTGTGCCGGCTTCGATGCAGCAGAAGACCCTTTCTTAGAAGTAGCTGGCTGTTGCTCACTTGGCCGAATTACATCCCCTATTTTCTCATTTTTTATTATCATGATCTGTTCTTCTAAGAAACTACATTTTTTATTAGATTCGCATAGCTCCTGTCTTAGTTTACTATTTTCCTGTGTTAAAATAGTTACGCTAGCTTTAATTTCATTTAAAATCTCCGTTTTAAAAACACACATCTTTTCCATAATTTCGTCATTCATTTTATTTATCATATCCATAACGTTGACTGTTGGCCCAGATGTTGCCGTATTTTTCTTATTTAGAATAATGCTTTCTTCTAATGATTGCTCCTTTAGTACATCCATATCCATCAGGTTATCCATATCCATATTGTAGTTATAGCTGCTCAACTTATGCTGAACTCTTTACAATAACGTTTTTATAATTTATTTTTTCTGATATTAAGTGTCAGAAGTGTAATTTTAATATGTCAAATTAAAAAAACATATGATGCAATTATATCTTCACGATCTCCACGTTAATACACTATACCTATCTTATTAGTTACAGTACAATCAAAGCCAAATGGATTTCGTAAGAAATAACATTTGTAACTTTAACTTGGCGTCTTTTGTAGTTGGAACCAATTACTAATTGTTTTCTTATCAAAAGAACACGGTGACTCGTCTCTTACGCAATAAAACGAATAAGATTGTTATTGCAATCACTTTGTATGTAAATATAAGCTGAAGAAGGCTTTTTCGTTTATTCTGCGAATACGAGATAGCTTCCAGACTTTAATAATTTGTTCGTTGTGGTATTTTGGCGCAAATGAGACAGAAGCCATTTGTTTCGCGCGGCCGATATTGAATTGGGGCTTCATGGCTCGTAATAACAGGTTTGACATTTTTTTCTGATGAATAAGGAGAATTTAGGTGGAGGAACCTGCTCTGTGATAGATTTAGACATGTGCCGCCCCTAGGCTTCAAGATTTTTGCCGCCCCTTCTGAGCTCTTAAATAAGATAGGTACACTGTATAGCGTTTTAAATTTAAACGACATTTGCTAAAACAAATCTATTAGATTTTTTTCCATAGACCCACCTCGTGTCTGGGGCCTTACTTTACTGTACCAATTTTTTTAAACGAATTCGGCCGCCCTAAGCTTTACCTACTTTTTTAGCTACTACGTTTAATCTGACACTGAACACACTGTATCTTGTTCAGCATTTTTTTAAACTAGACGTAGAGTAGAAGTAGAATACCTACATAGATATAAAGATAAGCTATTTGGTATGTAATATTAAGGTCATTTGTTTTTGTAGTTTAGGAGCATTAAAAATAATATGAAAAACTTTCCTTTTACGCCTCAATCCGCACGTTACTGGCACACAATTTATTGCTCTTTGTTATGGAGTTGGTAGCAAAATACCTACCTACATATTAATGAAAATAAATTGTGGAAGCCTCATCTAATGAGCAATTTACCTAGTTACTAATTCGACCGCGTGAAGCGTTCACTCGACTCCAAAATAGATTACAAGCACTGTGCTTCTATTTCACGCGATCCTGTTTACAAAATGAAAGCTTTTGACCCATATTATTTACTACTATTAGCACACCGCTTTGCATGTGAGTTATTCCCGTTTTGTCCTCATTTTCCACTGTTGTTATATAGCCTATCATAGCCTTCCTTAAAATAAATACTATCCAACCCAAAAACTAAACGAAAAAATAAAAGGTTTCGTTTTTAAGATTTGTCAAAAGTTTGGGAATAAAAACGTGGTTTTTTAATATTAAATTTAATGAAATGCTTAATTCTCATTCGAGGTAAATTGGTTGCGAATATGAGAATTAAAAATTGCTATCCGTTGTCGGATTCAACATATTTCGTTTTTGGGAGTAGACCTTCAGTAGTTCCTGATATTAACGCGTGCAAACCAACAAACAAACTCTTCAGCTTTATAATATTAGTATAGATTTATAATATATAGCAGATCAAATTTATGTTAATTCATTCGTTCTTCAAAGGTCATAGATTTCAGGTTGAACACATTTGTAACTTTCCAATATACCTATAGTATGAAGACTGCATAACTTACAAAAAATATATCTACTAATTATGTTGAACTTCGCTGGTGATTATAGCAAAAAAATGCTGACAAGGGATTAATTAGTGGATGGCAGTTAAATGAGTCGCAATTAAGAGTCGACAAACGATGTCGGGGAATTTGGAGACGTTCCATTCGAGCCGATGGTACATAGGTAACCGTAATGAAAATCAAATATTTAAATAAGTTATTAAGCCTCGCACTAGTTTGACGACCTCGGTGGCGCAGTGGCTAAAGTAGGTGGCAAAAGCGCGAAAGGTCCCTGGTTCGAATTCCGGTCAGGTCAATTTGGAAAACGAACTTTTCTAAATTGACTTGAGTCTGGGTGTGCTGGGATGACGCCCCCAGTTAGTATCCGTCGTCTGGTACTCATAGTACAAAGGGAAAACCTTAGTTTGAGACCAGAAGATTGGTGTGATTGTCTGGCGCATTTGTTTATTTTTTATTTAAGCCCGATTACAACATTTAAAATGTTCGGGCACAGAATTAACTTTTCTTTGTGATTGGTAAAGGACCTATAAATCTGACGATATTTTAACACATTATCGTCAGTATCGTCGTAAGTGGGTTTTATGAATACTAGAACCAACAGTGGTACCACAATTTACACTTGAATACATTTATTAACACCCAGGCACAACACACAATATTTATCACGCGAATACATGTCCAGCTTTGAACCTACGACCACTTTTAAATGTAGTAGCGCGAACCTTTGTTTCACTTGTCCAGGACCAAAAACGATCATAGTAAACTTGTTTATTTTATAATAGAATAGAAAATGTCTTTATTCATGTAAAGTTTTACTAAAGCATTTATGAATCGTAAGATTATGTTAAGCTACCGCTGTGTTCGGAATATTGATGCTATCGAGAAGAATCGGCAAGAAAATCGATAGTTACTCTTTTCAAAACTTAGAGCAACCTAACTGACACGTCAAGCAGTAAGTAGTTCGTATTAACTACTAATAAATGGTGTCCCGTTTGACCTGTTAACTTGCTTTAAATGTTTATAATGGAACGCAAGTTCTTTAAGTGTAAAACGTTCAAATCAATTTTGTCTGAAAGTCTATTAATGAATATTAAGGCACGCCCTGACGTCACATCTAAGTCCTTTAACTCATTCCGAGGGACCGAAAATGGGCTATAGAAAGAACAATTAAACCGAAGTTTGGACTAATTGTTACACATTATCGCAGCCCTATGGCGATTATTCCCAATAGGAGTTTAATTTAATTTATATAGTAAGTTATTCTTGTCTCCATAACTACAAGTAAAACATTGTTTTTGACAACCGGAAGGCAAGCGGGCCGGGCTTTGGCGTCGCGCCATCTCTAAGGCCCCGGGTTCGATCCCCCGTCGGTTCAATATGGGACACAAACTATTCTGTATTGTCTTTGGTCTGGATGTTGCGGTACCGTCATTTTTCCTGATTCCTGTAACAACTTTTCCATATTGTCTCGGGTCTGGGTGTTGTGGTACCGTCGTTGTTTCTGATTTCTGTAACACAAGTGCTTAAGCTACTTATCACAGAATCAGAGCAATGTATGTGATGTTGTCCAATATTTATTATTTATTATTATGTAACACAAATGTTACCTAAGCTACTTACCGCTGAATCAAACCAATGTATATGATGTTGTACAATATATATTTACTTATTTACTGAACTTAATTGATGGTTTAATATATTTTTAAACGACTTTCCGTTCTGCGGTTGCTTTACCCGAGATGCGACTGTCAAAGAAAGTCTAAAGCATCCTCCGGAGATTGCGAATGGTGCCCCTGGCAATGCCTTACTTTACACTATCTTTAAGCACACACGCTTGTGAATAATAGTATTCTAAAGCTTTCCTTAATATTATTATGTTGAATTTTATTAAATAACTTAACTTTGTTTTTTAATTGAATATAATATACTTATGTTGTATGTATAAATATAAAATATAGGTATTATGTACACATTACATTAACGAAGTGTCACGTGACGTGACGGTATAAAGAAATCTCCTTTTTTCACTTGATGTCTATGCTTATGCGGAACAAAGATACTCTTTTTTTTTAACATTCGTCGATTCGAGATCTAAATTGCACAGGTTTATTAAGAAGCATTGGTATGAATATAAGCAGTTTAGAAGTTAGCTAGCGAACATAATATCTATTATAATTGTAGTTGAAAAAAAATATAACAATCCTAATACATATTTTTTTCTTTGTTGTAGCCGAGGGCAAGGATGCGACTGACTTGAAGAGTGAGCATGTGGAATACCATAGACTTGGTGAGTCTAATCAATCATCTATGTACTACCCTTAGAATAAGGTTTTACCCACATGGCCGATATCAAAAAAGTATATATGTACTATTACGTCCAAAGATATTCTAAATTTTATCCGGAATTCTACATCAAAAACTGAGTGTTGTGGTACCGTCGTTGTTTCTGATTTCTGTAACACAAGTGCCTTAGCTACTTACCACAGTATCAGAGCAATGTATATGACGTTGTCAAATATTTATTTATTTATTTATCTCTACTTGCATAAGTATGCAATATAAATATATAATCTACATAAATGGAGGTGAAGGAAACATTTGTGTAAAAATTGACACCAAATCTATAAATAGACTAAACACAAAGTACATAACTTTAAAAGAACAAGGATTTAAAACACCTAAACACGTTTGTGAAGCTAAACGAGAATTCGAGACAATCAAATAAAAGATCTTTCTGCAGTCAAATTTTATGTTCATCATTAGATTGTGCAAATTGAGTGTTAGCTAAACAATACGATCTGAAATGCGAAGCCGAGCCCAATTGACAATCGTTAAATGCATAAATTGCAATTTGCAAGTTACTGTCTGTTTTATGACGGATCGCGAACAACCATTTAATAAAAATAACTATAGTACAGTCGGCATGATTACTTTCTATACAACACAATACCTTGTCACATTAAACCTTTCAAGTTAAATAGTCAGACACTCAGTTAACTCAATGTAATAAGGTAATGAGATTTAGTTAGCTGTTATGCGTTTCCTAACTGATTAAAACTAGATTCATGGTTTATTTCGTTAATAGTCAATTCAATATGGCTGATTGACAGGCGAGATAATATATTGCACACATAGATATAGATACTATCTACTAGTATCGGTGTAACTTCTGATAAGAATACACGATAAATCGATATTTTATCGGATCATCTACAGAGTAGTGTTGTTATGGAGCTTCATATCCGTAACCGAAAAAATCGGATACCAGAAATCAAATACGAACCGTAACCGTTTCGAATAAGGCGGGGTCTGTAAATAGTACATATTAAGTAAATTAAATGTGTTGTGACCAGTTTTAGTTTTTGGCCGGCCGAGTCGACAGATTAGCCGCGCGCGCGCTTAGTCTTAATTAACCTCAATGAGTTAATCTAGATTCACAATACAAAATCAAGTTTTTCATTGAAATAATGCCGGAGCATGTACAATCACATATTACGGAGATACTTGGCTGTTTTAAAACTACTCAAGGTCCGTCTTCTTCACCTTCATCTTTGGTGACTCTCACGGTCTGAGCTACCAACTAGCTTTAAATTACCGTTCACATTTTCCTTCTTCACTACCTTAAAAATCTAATATTCGTAACTGATAGGTACTATCAGATAATCCGAAATAATTTAATTTCCGTAACCTAAACCGAAACCGGTATTATATTTTACAATATAATACCGGTTTCGGTAATATCCGTATCGACATCCGTATCCGAAATCATATATCCATAACATCCTTGCTACAGAGTACCCACGAAATTGTTACATTTGGGTAGCAGGCAGGACCACTTTAGATATCAAACATAATCATTCAACACACACATTAAGCTGATACCAAAGTAAGTAGCTTAAGCACTTGGGTTATAGAAACTAGAATAAACAGCAGTACTTTAATGTAAACTTAAATACTAATAAGGTAATATGGTTCTTACATAAATAAACAATACAATCTAATTATACTAATTTCAGAAGAACTAGATATTGCTTTTGTATTTTTTAAATCTTTCTAATACGTATTAGTTTTAGATTTTTTTAATTCTACCATTTCAGTACTACGAAAAAAATATTGTAGCCTATTTCGAATAATTCTGGTTAAGTAATAAGAACGATTATCGAGCGCCATTTTTACTTGGTCTGCCTCTTCTTGCCTCTCGCCTCGCCTTTAGAATAATAAAAGCTTCAGCTACTCTACGATTTTTTAACACATCTTTCAGGGCGTGTCCTACACATGTTATATTAATGAACATTCAGACACATAACAAACATAAATGTCAATCCCACGAATTATTGTTCTGGGCATTAAACCCACAACCCTTGATTGAACATCTATAACCGTTAACCATTATTTAAATTGAATAAAGGATAGTCCAAATGAATAAAGCATAGTAGCGCTTACTAAGCAGCTTTTAAGTCTTTAGTACTCGTATTTTTCTCCAAAAACGATACATCGAGGAACTGTTTGTTCCTGATGATGTATCGTAAAGTAAACGATCGAATTAAATAGGTTCTTTTAACTGAAAGACGGGCTGGCGAGTAACAATTCGTCCATGATAAGTAATAGTAGATAAATAGGCTATATTATATCTCTCTTACAAATGTGTTTTTCGATCCTAACGAAGGAATCTTCATCTGCGTAAGTTAAGTTCTAAATTTGTTTAAAAAATACACTCCATGTTCATTTTAGAATACCTCAAACTATTATTGAATGCACTCAAGACGGTCTTGGGCTACTGGAAATATATGACAATTTTCTGAATTGTTTTTTGTAGGTATTACTACCATACATAAGTATGTTTATTATTACTAGTTTTACGAGCAAAAAAGTTTAATTAAATGAATAAGAAGATGGAAAATCACAATTAAAAATAAACTGCTTTCTTTACCGGCCGTGACGTGACGTGCTAAGTTGAAGACCAGCTACAAACTGCAGCGATGTAATGGCAATTTAAATATTCATGAGCGGTTCAGTGCGAAACCCGGAGTTTAGATTAGTTACAAGGCGCTAAGTGTACTGTCTCCACGCGCTTTCAAAGGAGGCAATTTGCCGTTTCCATTTTCTGCCGACCCTTGTATTATGCTTAACTGACTCGCTGTACTATAAGTGTTCTTGAAATAACATTCTGAAGCCTTATTTATCTAAGTACTCATTAAAAAAAATCTATTCATTACTGTCCCTGTCGTTAGTTAGGTAGTACCTAGACATATCGCCAAAACTAAAAAGCTTTAGTCATTTGGAGGCATAAATTTAACAAACCACTTTTTCAAACTACCTCGGTAACAAATATAAAGGTCTCTGCTTATAATATCTAATTATAATTTTGGCATAAGGGTCAAATCGATCGAAAGGACTAGCTAGACTTTGTTTTAGATTTGCCTGCCTTAGTAAGCCTACCTGCTTCTCTTTTCCACGCAAAATATATTTATAATTTCTTTTTGTTTATTGGATGACAAGAACACTTTCTTTTGATTTAAAAAAAATGCAAAAAATAACCGTATATAAAATATTCCATCGCGAACCAAAAAGATCGGTAACTCATATCTTTGCACCATTAAAAAGTGGAACTCGTTGCCGGCTCATGTGTTTCCTCCTTCCTTTGACATGTATTCCTTCAATAGAAACATATTGCGGGCCAGTATGGCGATTCTAACGGGTAGGATTACGGTATCAAATCCGTTGCCATCGCAATGGGTTAGTAGTCGATTGGTACGAAATAAATTCGCCCGAACGTGCGAATCGTCCCCTTTCAATAAAAATATTTTTTTGGTAGGCGTTTTCACGAATATATTTTAAGCGCGTGCAAATCTTACTAATCTATCGCAATTAGGGTTTCTCTCTTGGTTACTATCAGGCTGGCAGGAACCAATATACTGTGCTATTATAAAATCAAACAGTATAAGTAGGATTTATCCTATAGTTCTTGCTCAAAAAATTAACGTCATCGGCACATTGAAAGGGCCATTCTGGCTTAAGATTTACGAACGCAGATTATGATACTTGTGTGTAAGACTGTTACTTGATGAATATAACTTTTCTATGAGGTATATAATCGGAGAATTTGTTTTAGACTCGGTGAAGGAGAACGGTGAACTTGTCTCCCGATTAGAAGAGCACGCATCGGCAGATGCGGTGGGCGATGAGAAGCCGCGCGTGCACGCGTCCTCCCAGTTGGACGTGCCCGCTCAGAACATCCACCGCGTGTTGGAGCAAGATGGATCGCACGTGCGCGTGCATGACGCTACCACGACTACCACTGCGGCCAGCGAGGAGCAGACGACAAAGGTTAGAGTACAATTAATATACGAATATAGGACCCCTAGACAAAAACTCCAGGAATTTTTTTTGGGGTACGACGGAAAATGTTTTCAAAAATATATATTAATAAAGTCTAAAGAGGCATTCTTCAGGATAAAGTTTTCTTCAGCTTGTCAAACTAGCCTTCTTGATAGTAAATGTAAGTGTAGCCATTCGAGACAGGAATTAAAGGTGGTAAGGAGAGAGGGCATAGCGATTTATCGCTTGAACTGAAACAGCCCTACTGGTGAAATACCTCTACCTTATTATTATTAGGGGTACTTGGGGCTATGCAGTTCAGCGAACTGTGGTCACTGCGACTTGTTAGATCTATTGTGACTCGCCACCATTTAAAGTAACTCTTTTAGCCGGGTCGATTCTAGGAAGTCTAGTATTTTCCTAGCTTTCAGGGTTTTTAATTCATCCGGTTGGGCTATATGTCGTCCCAGGTGGATGCTTCGTTTGTGGATCAGAGATTCACAGTCGCACAGGAGGTGTTTCCTTTTCCTCCTTGCAGAATCTGCATTCATCAGAGTCACTCAGCTTCATATGAAACTGGTGTCTTTTTAGTTTACAGTGTCCAGTCAAGGCTCGCTCTGTGCTCAAGACAGAGTTTGTAGGCCTCTTCATGGCCCACTCCCTCTGCCTTAAGCCGACGAAGGCGTTTCCGGAGAGCTCCGGAAAGGTTCTTCTCCTTTCTCTCCCTTTTCTTGGTGATTGACGGTCGATCTGAGTCAGCTTTAGTCTGCCTCTCGCCGTCTCTGCCAAGGGCCGGTTGAGTGGAGTGAGAAGATGGGTCCAAGTCGTTAAGGTCGTCCTCGGAGTCAAGAAGTAGTTCCGCTAAGACAGGCAACGAAGCGGAAGGTTTTAGTGGTTCTGGTCGTTCAAGGTCGCCCAGAAGTGTGGAAATATTTTTTTAATTTTTATCAGGTTCCATGCAGGTCCCACGAGCAGCTAGGGAAATATAAGGTCCACTCGGGCATTGCCCCGCTTACCCGAGTAAGGCTATTTACTACCCCAGGATCGCCATTTCTGGAGAGACACCGTTCGAGACCAAGCACCCCCTTGGCCACGCATCCCTCGGCACGGTTCGATTGACACCTTGGATTGGGTTAGGTGGGGGAAGAAGAAGAAGATTTTATAGGGTGTTAGGAGGTGGGGATCACAGGATTGGGTAAGGGGATACCCGTCGTGTTGGAGTGCACTGACGAGATAGCGTCAATTCCCTTCAGCTACTCGGACCCCAGGGTTGATAATAATGTGTGGTGCCTGTTGAGGACCCGAGCATTACCAGGATGTGCGACGTGGACGCAGGAAGGACACTTGACGGTAGATGTGTCTTACCCAACACCACACTTGGGCACACATCAGCCGCCCTACATCCCAACCACCCTCCAACCTCTCCAACCAACCTCTACCTTACAGAAGACCGCAGCCAAATAACAATCATTTCGGTGTTGTTGCGTTCCTACGTATGAGTACGGTTTCCAGAGCTCCTGGAGGGTGCTACATTAATAGCAGGGGTCAAGCCTTCAAGGTAAGAGCGACAAGTCCAGTAACAGATTTACTATGCTGTACTTGGCGCCTTTAAACTAGGACCTTATTACCACTTAACATCAGGTGGGATGAGGTCCATCTTGAAGTGTGATATAAAAAAAATTCGTAACTGCCACTTACACGAAATGCATTTTTGGGTTCCTGGTGTTTCCATCTTGAGGTGCGATATAGACTCAAAGATTGAGCCAGCAGCGCTGCTAGCGCTTTTTCTAGGTAAAATTAAACCTTCAACGCCTGTTTTCGAAGGTCCATTTTATTATACGCTAGAAGATTTTGTAGATGCACAGTTTAAACAAACTGTTGGACCAAACATAAACTTTAAGTCATCTACTCTATTGTTGATGCGTGTGAAAGTATTTGCGACCGTTTACAAACATAGCAGTAACAGCATTATTTCCTCGGGAAATATTGATTAACGAAAGTTTCCAGGAACGTTTGCTTTGAATATCATGCTTAAAGCTCACATGAACGCTTCCCACCGCTAATCTAAAATAGACTTTAATAATTCTACTAATGTTTTAAGGAAAAGTTTGTAACAATATATTGCAACCCTTTGTCCACGCAGATCACGGTATTTTAAATATTGGACAACATCACATACATTGCTCTGATTCTGTGGTAAGTAGCTTAAGCACTTGTGTTACAGTAATCAGAAACAACGACGGTACCACAACACCCAGACCCGAGACAATATGGAAAAGATCGTTTCCCACATTGACCCGACCGGGGATCGAACCCGGAACCTCAGAGATGGTGAAATATATGGATGAATGGATGTGTGGATGTACGTTTGTTACTCTTTCACGCAAAAACTAATGTACGGATTTGGACGAAATTTGGTAAAACGAGAGGTGAGATACATAGTTAACATACGGGATACTTTTTATCCCAAAATAAAGGTCTGAAGTCGCGGACAACAGCTAGTTCTTATATCAGTGATTCTCTCTCAGTTGGTTTTCTTGTCACAGTTTACGAGGAAGTGATGCATGTACATCTTCGACTTTATCACAAACGATGAAGTCAGTTAAACACAGACTCTATATCTCCAGGTGTTCCATGGAGCAGCTCGCCTGGTCCAGCCCGGGTCTGCCACCACCAACCCTCAAAACGGACACACAGCCGCTCGACGAGCCTTCAACGCTGACATCACTAAGGAGACCAAAAACAATGTAAGTTATTTTCTTCTTATGTATAAAACTGTAAAGCGGGCACAGCTGTCCTCGACTACGTTCGCGTGGACTAGGTACAGGTTTTTTCCATATATATCTACTTTCACGGTCGTTTTTACCCCTATCTCTAATTTTCGAATTAAAAAGTAGTCCATATTTTAATCCACGTTTCAAGCTATATTTGTGCCAAATTTCATATCTCTAACTTAAAAAATAATAATTTCCCCATATGACCTTTCAACGTAGTGTACATACTACATGAATAAATAAATATTTGACTGCGTAATTAACTAGGCTGCCTTAAATTCTCTAGACCTCATCTTAATCTCCAATTAGGTATTTGATCCAATTATAAATAAATAAATATTATAAATATTGAACAACATCACATACATTGCTCTGATTCTGTGGTAAGTAGCTAAAGCACTTGTGTTACAGAAATCAGAAACAACGACGGTACCACAACACCCATTTACACACAGAATTATAAACATGATGTATTTTGGCACTTATTTTTATAGCTGTAGGTAAATACTTTGTTTCGTTTTGACGATCAATACAATGAACAACAAATTACTTACAGACAAAATAAAGCACGCAAAAGTAATGACTAAAGTTTACGAACAGAGTTAAGTTTTTATTATTTTGTTAAATGTAACAAATGGAGCACGTATCTAAAAACCGGTCAAGTGTGGGTCGGAATTATGCACAAAGGGTTTTGTTCAATGATATTTAAAAACAATAGATATGTTATACGTTCACAAAACTAACGAAAAATCTTTGCTGGTCGAGTGCGACTGCACACATGCGCAATTGTTATTAACCACATTCTTAGATGATGTGAAAGGGATGGCTTGATTTAAACAGTAAGAACAAAAGAGATAAGTAGTAACTCTCTGTTAGGCACATGACAGAGACGTCACATTTGTCGTATCGCTTTTCGCAGACAGGGGGTAAGACGTCCCAATTAGGACGTTTTAGCGTCTTCATATTGCGCGCATGGGTAACATATCTATTGTTTTAAAATATCATTGGTTTTGTTTCATCATTTGTTCTACGAATGTTTACATGATTTTTTTTTAATGCCTATTTGATTTTTGTTATAGTTATATCATTTTAATTCCTTTTCAAAAGATGTAATTCAGAAACTAAATTTTTATCTTATGTACTAAATGCTAACATACTTGTTTTAACAAACGAAGAACAATTTGTATGATGTATGTAAGAATTTTTGATTTTTGCTATTTTTGCCTTTGCTTATGGTTAAAGATGTTGCTTCAAATCGAACCAAATTACAGGATTCTGAGCTCACAGGAAGGACCCTGTAGGTTCTGATTCCTTTACAAGTGTCAAAAATGTGCGGCATAAACGGCTCTATCTTGGCTTTAAAGTTTGATTTTTTAACATATCCAAGGGTCAGTAGACTAGGAATTTCAGTTTAATAAATTTACGAGTTCCTATGAAAAGGGGTTATTGATAGAGAGACGGACACCAAATTACTTTGGTGTCCGTCCGTTTAGGATTACTCCTATAAAGTGGGTTTTCGTTTTATCCTTTATGATACGGATCCCTAAAAGTAAAAAGAACTATTCCTTATTTTGTTTTACAAAGAAAATTTTGTTAAGATTACTTTGCCCCTATAAGTTATAGAATGGCTTATCAGACAACAGTAATTGTAATGTAAATAATCCAGTTACAAAGTTTGTTCTACTACTTGTTTAATTAATTTACCTGAAAATTAACAAATCTATTATGAACATTAATAAACCCGAGACTTATGAGCTTATCCCAAACTTGCTCTTAGGATATTTTCGAAAGGCAATTACCTACTTCTTTGATCTTAAAGCACAGGGTTAAAATTTTGGGGTCCAGCCTTCTTGGTTTGAGCAAAGTAGGTTTTAGACTTTATGAACATAACTCAAGATTGTGATCACCAACCTACTTAAGGCTTGACTATTACGAAAAATGTATAGTTTGAAAAATGGTTATTTATTTTATTGCAAATAAACCTGCGCTCAGGTCTGTTTATTATCCTTTTTGTTCATTAACTATCTTTACTTTGGCAAATGAGTCCGGAGCTTATTATAAGTTGCATTTTGTGCTAATCTCATATTTTCTTCAATATAGATGGACCATTACTCGTCGTATGCTGGAGTCCAGTACTCTCCCTTGGATATGGCTGAGTATGTATTCTGGACTGGTGACGAGCGAGGAGTGACTACTGCCATTGAAGATTTCCTTCAGGAAGGATTGGTAAGAATAGAATAGTCTATATGCCTATAACTACAAGGGACTTTCCCTACATACCTACCTACTAATAAACTTCTCTTGAAACACGCTATCTATAAATTAAGAAACTGCATCAAAATCAGTTGCATAGTTTTAAGGCTCTAAACGAACCTTAACACCGCCGATATACTATATCTAAATTCTCCAAAATTTTGCAACATATTATACGGGTAAACATGAAAGTAGTAATAAAGAAAAAAGTGCTCCATTAACTTTCTCACTAGATAATAACATATGATTACAGCCAAGAAGTTTCACATTGGTCGATTCTAGTATTAGCTGTATCAACATAGTTCCCAACATAACGTTCCCAAATGTGTAAGCACTAGGTACTGGTGCTTACATATTTAGTTTTGTTGGAGCGCTGTATTGTTCATAGTTTTCTTTTTACTTTCATATCATAATATACGAAGATTATTATCCACCAATGCTTGGTTCCAATATATGGAATACCCGTTTTAGTAACTGATAGTAAAAAATATTATTATTATTATTGTTTCACATTTTGGTAACCTACTGCATATGTACTACAAGATAAATTGTTTAATTTTAATTACTATGTACTTACTATGTTTTATTTCGTAACTACATACCTAATAATGTAAACTACGCTAAACTATAGAAGAGCGGGCTCTCCTGGCACAAGTATTATTGATACTTAAAAGGAGATCTCTGACATCTGGAAATATTTATACGTGTGTAGTTGCTGAATAAACAATTTTTGATTTTGATTTTTGATTTTTTTGATAGTATTTAATAATACGATGCGTAAGCCAAAACCATCCAGACTCGTAGTCAGTTGGAGAAAAACGAATTGTCATTTTTGACACATTACGAATAGTAAAATATTGGAACAAGCATTAAAGTGATTCCAGGCTACTTCAATATCAATGTCCACAGATGTCTAAAGAAGAAGCAATCGCATTCCTGCAAGAAATAAAGTTCAATATCGACTATCTCCGCGCCCACTATTCGCAAAACCTCAAAGCGGCGGAAGAGAGCGCTCAGCAAGAGAAACTGCGGGCAATGTTGATGGAGCAAGCGAATGCCAAGGTAAAATGAGCACTATTTATACCGTTATTAACATTTTAAATTGTGTTTGTCCTCTCAAACTCGATCCCTAACAACATCAGACCAAGCTGATGATCATCAAACTGCTGAAGATTTCGTAAGGCATAGCTAATATCCTTCCAGAGACAAATGCAATCAAACTGAAAATTTCGCTTCCAAATCGGATCGTGTGTGTACTCTTAGTCCCAAACATACATAAACTATTAAATCTTAGAGTCCATAAGTGTTTTGCTCCGCGATAGTGAAAGTTCGCATTGCCAAAGAAAATTGCAATCACGATTTTTTTTCTAAGAAGGAAATCAATACTCTACCGAAGAAACGAAGTGAATTTATTCTAATGCCACACAAAAATCTCCCCCTGATCTTCGAGAAGCCACTTTAACGAATCGATAGTGAAGTAAACTGATGATTTAAATAAATATACTTTCGGAATAAAGCTCTTCAACAGGCTTATAACTAAAACTGGATATTTTTATCAGACAGTTAACAGTCCACGAGCTATTAAGCGATTTTACTGACTCACAGCTAGTAAAACCAGCTGTTACCTCTCATAAACGAGAACTCAGTCTATTTTCTTTTAATGGCAGTGCACCATAAATACGGATTAGACTCCGGCCAAGAGGCGGCAATAGTAGTAAAATTTAATTCATAGACTAGCGACATAACAATGATTAATTTCCGTGAATGACGGCGTCCGCAAAGGCTGGGTCTAGTATAAAATATACACATGTATACATAATTATGTAGATATATGCACTCGTTTAGCAATGTATCAACTCACGTGAGATCACTAAATGTATACCTACCTAACTATATTGTTGATTGGCTAATGCACGAAGCAAATACTCCGTGGGCTCATATCATATAACAATTTTCAGATAATTAACAATTGACAATGTGTATTTTATCGATTTAGAAATTTGAAAAGAGATCGATAAAATTTACTGGTGTTGCGCATCTTCCAGCTAATACTGAAGGTTAAAACCCTAAAACCACCTACTATACCTACATACCACCTAGATATTGATAAATTTTTGGTACTCGTAGATAGATGAAATTAGATTAACATATAGGATACTAATTTCAAGACTTTCGCGTTCCATTTTAAACATTTAAAATAATTTAACGGGTCAAAACGCGACACCATTTTTGTTTAGTAGTTAATACGTCAGCTCGTGACCACGGTTGGTGCAACCTAACCGAAACGTACGCGTCGGGCAGTAAGTAGTTCGTATTAACTACTAAATAAAAATGGTGTCGCGTTTTGACCCGTTACATTATTTTAAATATAGGATACTGTCTATACCGAAAGAATGTGAACAAAGTCACAAGCAAAAGCTAGTACCTACCCCTTTCAACATATAATAGTTGGAAAAAGAATATCAAAACAAGGAAGTAGGTATACCTTTTGTTCGGAACATCCAAGTATCAAGAAAGTTTTGTAGAATTTCTTCTGATAAGAATGTATTCTTGGATGAAAGTACTCTTCGGGAAACACGTAATTTACAATTGAGAACTAAATCCGTACTATGAAAGGCCGTTGCTATCGCAGAACGACTTTTTATGTAGTTCATTGGGATTGCCTTACATAAAAATCCTTTTAGAAAACATTTCCAGAGGCAGTATTGCCGTTGGCTAAATAAATTTATATGCACTAGGTACAATGTGTTTTTTTCGGTTAAGATTAAACGATTTGTTTCATTATTAGCAGAATTTTACTAGTAACACGTCTTTATTTGTCATAGGATAGACTTAAACGGCCTATGGGAAAAATTTATAGCTGACATTAAAGTTCACGTTAAGTTATACATAATCCTTTTGTACCTATGCCTACTCACTACTACTTACCTATAGATGAACACTTTTCATACAAGATTTGAAAACCATAAATTAGATTAAGTGCCACGGATTGCTAATTAACTTTTTATCTTGTCATAACGGAACATTATCTTACAATGCGGCCATTATCATTAGCATCAAAAAATATCTGTAAACCTAACCTAACTTAAATAATAGGTTGGCCACAAATTTTATCAGTCAGCCACTTGGACTTGGCGCAGTCAGTATTTCTGACGTCCGAATTTATAAAAAGGTGTGAAATTATGTCTGTTATTAGATCAATGATGATAATATTCTACTTCAAAATCTATCCACATACATCTATATTTACAGTTCTATCAAAATAGAAACAGGATTAGGGAAACCTATTACCTGTTTCGATGACATCAATTCCCTTACAATCTCATTATTGACGCGTCACCAAAAAGGAAACCTTATTTCCAATTGCCTAAGCAATTTTTTCGGAGTCACGCATCGAAAATTCCATTAATGACGCCGTCTGATTTTCTATACGGCGGTCTGAATGAAATACTCACGTGTTAAGTCAAGTTCGATAGCTTTGAGAATCGGACAATAAACTTCAGTAAGGAAACTTTAGGTTGGGTTCTTAAATGTTTTCTATCGCCGAAGTGAATCTATATCCAACAGATATACACTTTATTGTATCTACCTGTATATTAATGTACACTATGATTTAGGTACATCGACGTCTTTTATATACTAATCCTTAATTAAACCATATAGTAAACCGCGCCATCTATGTATATTACCGCGTAGAGTGACTCGCGGGCAAGTACTGTACGCGCGCGCCACCGTCTTGTTAATGTTATTCCCTGCGCCGCGCCATATACCTAGTTCACTTCCGGCCATCGCGAAACGCACGCGCGCTATCGCTGCCTCGTACCTCGCACACCGCGCAACTACCTAACAAACTCGCTACCTACATGTTTGGGAAGATTAAACAAGTGCCTATCAGCCCCCTGAGTTTCCTTACAAGATGTCCCTTAACTGACGTCCCACGTGGTTGTGAGAACCATATCGGGCGTCCCACGTGGTTAAGAGTCCCATAACCATTTATTATAAGCTTTAAGTCTCATTTGATTTTATAGTACATTTCACATTATATTGAATCAATTAATTTAAACGTTAATAATGTCCTACAAATATTTATACATAAACGCAAAAGTTTGTAAGGATGTAATGTATGGTTATCTAAGTAAATGTCCGAATGTATGTTTACTAGTCTTTCACGGAAAAACCGGGACCGGGAATAAAGGTTGGACGGATTTGGACTAAAGGCAAGAATAGAGATGACATAATAGGTTAAAATATAAGATACTATTTGTCCCGAAATACCGAGGGCGAAATCGCGGGCAGCAGTTACCCAGGATGCTATGTGTATACCTACTTCACTGCCTGTTGACACCTTATGACAGTAGGTATACGATGAAACCAATGTCCTCTAGGGGACCCGTTCGGCTGGACACGTGTATTATTCCATTAAATACGGATTAACTACGGGTCAAAGAGTTGTATTGGTGTAAGTTTCATGACTGACCCTGTTTCGATTTCATTGGTATATAGAAAGAAACACATATTTTATTGGCTAAGACACTACAAATACAAGAAAATATATACATTTAAGGAGATGTAACACACAAAAATACCAATCACACAAGACTTCCAAGTGTTTTTGGCCAACAAGGTACGAGCCTCAGTTTAAGCTGGACTTTCAGGGTCTTTAGTGACATAATTTTAAGGTGTTATCCTTGTAGGTAAACACTATCTATAGATGATATAAAATATTAAGTATAGTGTCGCTGCAACCCTGGTTTTCTGGCCCTACCCCAAATAAGCGTAGGTATAGATGTTATAAATACAGATATCTAGCTAAATCCTCACTTTCACAGCAATCATCTAGTAGGTACCAATCTAAGATTTTATCTCATACTATGGATTCTGGGTTATACCTACACGTAACATAAATAACATGTATAGGTAAACCTTAATGCCTACGTCCGTCATAAAACCAAATACACCCGCGGCCTTTAGTTTTTGATCATTCGTCAAACTGGCCTCTGACTAATAATTTATAATAATAAAACTTACGCTATAATTCACAAACGTTGATTGACTTCTGTGTTTACGGCATCCCGCGCTGCGAACCTCGCCGCTGGACACCCCGCATCTGGGTAAACGTGACTGAAAACCCCTCAAAGTAATAATCTAAGTTGATTAAAGTTGCCTTTGATCGTAACGGTAGGAGGTCAGCTTCAGACGTTTTAATATAGGATAGGTAAATAAACTTGTTACATGATATTGGTTTCCAATATCACAACCTATATTTTACGTAATCAACTTAGTTTTTAAAGCACAATTCGTGGCGAGTTTTGTAAAAATGAAACCTAAGATAAAAAAAACATCGAGAGCACTTACTTTACATTAAGCACTATTCAAAAGCAATTTTAGTTATAAAATTAATTGACATTGCAAACTTTTATTTTATTCCAGCACAAATTTAATAAAAAATATCTCTAAAATGCCTTCAATAAAAGGAAAGTCACCCAATGCTCAAGTTTCATTAAACACAGGTGTGTTACAGTTACATTGTGGATTAGAGAAGGTTCCTCATTCTCACTGTGTTCTTAAGGTGTAATAATAACGATATCTAGGTATCTATAACCAATCATATTAAGCAATTGCCTAGGTCTGCCTATGTCTGAAATGCACCAGAAGATGCACAAAAAAAACATCCTTAGAGCATTGCGTCTCACTCTCATGTCACTAAAAAACGTTTCTAGTTTATTTGAAATTATCGCGTTTAAATCATCTTATTTTAAAATGTAAATGTAAATGGTAAAGGTTTAAAGACCGATTCTTGTTGTCATACGGATAAGAAAGCTCACAGGCGTGTATTGCTTAGGACATCAAGTAAGTACCCAGTCTTAATCCGTCATTGCCTATAACTAATTTCACCCCATGATTGTGATGAGACCTGTACTCAGACCTATTTTCGTAATCATAAGTTCCAGGGGAAAGGCTTATATTGACTGCATCGCTGCTTCAATTCCAGGAGTACCAGTACCGCAACCCCGCCCTCCAGTCGTTCGCGTTCGGCAACAGCCCCGACATTATCCGGTCCATTGCTAGCAAGAACTGGGAGATGAGCAACAACCTCTCGCCCGTTCCTGTGCTCCCGGTCACCTCGGACCTGCGCCCGGAGCCTGTCAAGCGGTACGACCCCATGCTGCAGACGAACATTATCAGTGAGTATGTCTCTGGATGTACCTATACATTAGTGAATTGCGTCTTTGGACCTCCTTTATACACGTTACCTGTTGCCATACGAATTGGATGCCACTTCAAGCCAGTGAAGTGGAGGCCCATATTGGGTATACATTACATACAATATACATTGGAAAGATATATTTTATTTTGCATAAAATGTTTTTGCTAATATACGCACACCGTTTACCTGATGACTTCTGTAGTCGAGAGGCGAGAAGGCCGAACTTTGGCGTCGCGGCATTTTTGAGGTCCCCGGTTAGATCCCCGATCGGGTCAATATGAAAAACGAACTTTTATTTAATGTCTCGGGTCTGAGTGATATTTTTTTACAGAATCAGAGCAATTTATGTGATGTTGTCTAATATTTATTTATTTATACAAAATAAATCATTAGACATACCTACTTTACCCATTTACCCATTACCTCTTTTGTAATAATTAATTACTGTTTATTATTTATTAAACGAATATGCAGTATCCCACAAAACTGTTTAGGTACAATTAATAATAGATTAGGTACAAGTCATGATCATAAAAAACCTTAACATTTACGAGTATCAAATAGACCAAAAAAGTAATAACTACGTACCTACACTTAATAATTAATATCCTAAGATTTTTTTTTCGTTTACAAATCTTTAATTTTATAAGCATCAGCTTTCTTGCCATTTATTTAGATATCAATTTATTTTTATAATTGGAAGATAATAATCAATCGAAAGAAGTAGAAGGAAAAAAGTTACAAGTAGGACCTCTACTTGTAACTTTCTTTAGCAAATTTAAACTTATATTGATTTTCCATAAACGGTAGTCATACAACTGTTTCCATTTTATCATCACATTTTCCATGGCCTCTTCATGGAATAGGGGTCGTCGATGAACACCAGTCCTTCAAGTTTCAGCATTAATGTTCGAATGAATGGGCCTCGAGTTTGGAAGCAAAAATACAGCTTTTTATTTTGTTTTAGGCACGTCAGACTACGAACGAGATGGCCCTATCATCAGCGAGGAAGAGTACGAAGAGATGATGGACAAGCTGAAGGCCGCCGATACGCTGTACACTGAATACACCTTGGAAGAGATCATTTACCAACTGGCTAAGGTACGGCCAAATCTAATGTTACCATCCGGCTCGAAGGACCATGTATAAACTTGTACGGTGTTTCAATAGAAACTTTAAATGATAAGAGAGATGTTAGGTTTGATGTACCTACTTATTGATACTAAATTGATACAAATTATGATAGTGAGTGCACGCGATGCTTGCAAATTGCGGATTCAAGTAAATAGCTGATGAAAGTGAATGATTGTTCCAACTATATACGTAATTGGTAGGAAATTCTGAATGGACAAAATGTGTGTGTACGAGTGTTGCATCGTACATGATCACAACCATCAGTGCCTATTCCTCTGACCTCAAAAGCAGTAGCTACTATCCGTTATTCCGTTTCAGGATAAAATGTTATTAATTTTACATATTCAAAAAACCGCTAGAACGAATTTTGGACAGTGTCGTCACTGTCCAAGACTGTCATACAAACACTGTACCTACTAAGTTTAATCAAAATTGGATGGTTAGACTCGAAAGCGTCACAGTAACATCATTACGTACATTTTGCAAAAAAAAACGTCTAAGGTTATACAGTTTAATCTAATTTGAAATTCGAATTAAGAGCGAAAGGAGTGGTTTTTTTTCAATGCATAATAGTTTATGCCGGTGTCATTCTGTAGGTCGCATCTGTGCATCTACAAAAAAAAATATCGAGTGATCTAGGTATAACCTAGACTAGATATAATTGGAATAATTAGATTTGACAGCGGCATGAGCGACAAAACCACTTCCATATCCCAAACGAACCGTCGCGTCAACGTTACTATATCATGATCTCTTTTCCTTTCATAAACAAATATTTTCTTTTACACAGATGATGTTCTCCCAGTCTCTGTCTCGAGACCCTGCCTCTGCACGAGCTGCTACACAGCGATTCATGGCTTTCCTGGAGCTGGAAGCGGAGAGGGGACAGCTATCACGCACCATTGAAAAGAAAGTGCTTGGTAAGCCACTATAGATCTTAGAACTAAACATGAAGCTAATTTTTGCTTATTTTTTTAAAACGCGTCTTCATTTTGACAGATGTCATGATTGCGGCGTTGACGGATACGATTGGAGATCACCCTGAGTTACTGCAGACGCGAGAGGGTCTTGGTGTTGGTAATTCAGCTAACAGGTAACGTTTTCATAGACTAAGTAGTATTATATATTGAGAACCTCAATGTTTAGATAGTCCTTCAAGCTGGATTGCACAATCCCGCTTGAAGGACCATCTAATTCATATTAAGCAAATCCCGTTGCTAATAAGCAAGAAATGAGCAATGGGATTTGCTTAATGTATGATCAAGTCTAAAGCAACTCATTAGTGTAGGTTCACTTATAAAGTAGCCAGATTGGATTGGCCGTTTTATGAATTACAACAAATGGTAGATTGTTTTATCACTGGTACCATGAAGATTTAAAGACCTAGAACCCCGTCGTACAAATCAAACTATTTTATTTTCATCAGAGATATTTTAAGTAGATTTGTATGGTGGCCTTTGTTACTTTGAGATAAGCTTAATGTATGCGACGTTGTCAGATATTTACAATTACTTTTTACTAGGTTAATGCGGCAATTTCTGGAGGCTTCTTCGTCGGAGCCCAGCATGTCCCGCGCCATCCTCGCAGCGTACAAGGACGAGCTCCTCAAAGGACCGCTGCACAAATTCTCTTTCCCCGAGAGAAACTAAGCGCGCCCCGGACTCGCCTGCAATCGTCTCTCCACCTTTTTCATTCATTTGTCATCCCAATTTATTTCTAAACTCACGAAAAAGCGCAAAAGAAGGTGAAGGAAGAAAAATCCGATAGTTTACATTGTCTTATTAAGTTTGATCACGTAAAGTACCTAAATACTAAAGTAACATACAAATTATTAATAATACCAGGGATTAAAGTGTAAAGACGCATTTGTTTAACAATTTTATAAGTGCCACTAAAGAATTATTGTATTCTACAACTTAGCTGTCTTGAACTCAGTAATTAGATCAGAAAAACTTGTTGTCAATATCCACCACAATCATTTGTAGAATTCATTTATCAAAACGAACGACTTATTGGCAGCTAATAAAGTAATTGATCTGATGTTAAGGTTATGTAGGTAAGCCAAAGCTTCTTTCTTTATTAAATATGATATTGAGATAAGGTCTAGATATCTAAGCACATACTACCTACCTATCAACATACCTAAAAGCTGAAATGCAATCAAGGTTAAACAAAAATCGCATTGGGGAATTAAATAAGGAATGTAGGTATACAGAAGGAATACCACTGATTTATAAAACTTTTTTATCGAGAATATTTTACCGCATTATTATTTAAAGACAGGCAACTTTCTGGATTCGAAATAAATTAAAAATAGTAAGTACTATAACATTGTATTGAGCATTTTAACGTATGGGAAATTAGTCTAAAGACAGTAGATAGGTGAACACTCAAAAGCCAGCAAAGTCAGAACAACAATTACCTATATTGATTTTAAAATACAAAATATACGAAAGGAACCTATAGATATAATAGATACCTATTTATATTTCAAGTGTAAGAAATGAGAGTTAAAATTTTGAATAGAGAAACAGTTGATATCGATACATACGTTAGATTTAATGACTTTATCCTGTTCCAAAATATGTTATAAAATTTTAAAGTAGTCGTAGATTTTCCAAGTACCTATTTCCCTTGGTCACTTGGTCCCTATTTACCTACCTAACTTACTACCAACTTCTAATGATGAATAAATGTTTCTCCTACATTAATAATATTACCTATTTTCACTTTCAAAGGCGACTGCGGGTATCGAGAAATTGGCTACTTATTTTATGTGGGCATGACACTAGCGTTTAAAGAGGTGTGGTAAAGGCTGGATAGGTATAAGTAACGGGTCGCTGGAGTAGCGATGGGTTAAATGTATACCAAAGTAGTGTCGTGTCTACATGACTGTTGTGAAATAATTGCCTGCCCTAACTGTACAGCTCAAGTAATAGATTCGTTTTCATCAGTGTGTGAAAATTCAGCACAGGTACTCGTCAAACTAAAGAATTAATTATAATATAATGGGGAAGCTGGGTCAAAATATGTTAAACACGCTTTTTATTTGCTAATGCCTCATTCCAATATTTGAAAAACCGTTCTATTTACCTACGGATAGTAATAAATTATACGAGGCGTACGCTAAAAGCGAGTGACGGACGACTGATAACAGCTGATATGGAAAGTAAATTATGAAATAGTATTAACGACTCGTAGTCGGTTGGAGAAAAACGAATAGTCATTTTTGACACATTACGAATCGTAAAATATTGGAACCGGGCATAAATCAATAAAAACAAAACATAGATGCGAAGTTACAGGATTGGTGCCCGATACGTCACTGGTGGATAAAATGTACCGGTAGGTAGGTACATTTTATCATTAATTACCTTATGCAGCAACTTTTTGAGTAGGCGGAAATACAAAAATACGAGTTCCATATTTTTTAATAATCTAACAGAGTTAAAACAAATCTTTAGTCCGCTTCCCTATAGCGGCCTGAAAAACATCACGAATAAGGGCGGTGAGGTTTTTTCGAGATTTTTTTTGACCACATTAATTTATGAAGAATTGTTTTATCCTTTTCATACTTTACACTAACTTAGATACGGTATCTTATTTTTAATGCATATTAAAGAGTATACTGGACACAAATTATTAGGTACATATTATGCGTAAGGAATAATTTTAAATATTATTATCTTCATAATTAAATACCCACCACATATTGATATAAATAAGAATATAATCTACTACTTTGTAATTATCTATCTGAATGTAAGCTTGCAATTTACTTTCCGCGAATATGATTTTTGTATGAATTTCGCGGATTTCTCCTTGTTTTTACATAGCTTTATAGACATTTCATAATAAATATTACTAGCCTATAAGCTACCAATAGTTTAAACTTACACATGGAAGGATAATTATCATTCTATAAAGTATAGGCATACCTACAATATCAAGGTTGCAGATTTAGAAAGATGTGGAATTAATAAATAATCTATGCCTGTTTGCCGGAATATACTCTCTCCTTTTGTTGATAGCTTTGCATAATGGTTTTTGTACTAAATAATGTTCGTGAATTCTAAAAAAGAATGTATTAATTAGTCTTTGTTAACATTAATTATATTCATAGTAATTATACGTTTAAATAAGGAGTAAGCATTTAGGAGGCTTCTGGTGAGCTAATTTCAACTTGGTTTTGACAGTATTTATCCCATTTAGATTCTTATTTATTATGTAACAAAGTAGATGAATTATGTTTTATTTTAAATTTAAGATAAATATAAGATAAAAAATTAAAATGGTATATGGATAGCTAGTCAAATATTTCTTAATATTTTTCTACCAAACAATTTTCAAATTTGGATTAATCTAATGTGCAATTTGTTATTGTTTTCAACCCTATTATTTGAAAGAAATACGTCTTCCTACAGTCTAAGAAGTTAAATCGCACACAAGAGCTTAATATTAATATCAACTGATAAAATAATGGTGGATGCATATCAAATGATACATCTAAAACATATCCCAAGATTGATATTCCTTTTGGTTTTTACCTAACTGAAAGTTCTTTGAAAATATTTGTAATAAAATACACAAGCTTGCCTTTGAGGAATCGATTATATTATAAGATAAGTAAAAGAAATTAGTATAGCAAAATATATTACCTATAGTTGAAAACAGTTAAAACAATAACAGTTGCACATCACTACAACCTTTCAAATTTTCAAATAATAACAAAGTTTAACTTAACCTGTGTATTTTAAGGGACATTGCTGTAAAAATAGATTAGATCATGTCTTTCTATTAGAATCACAGATATTTTAACCGTAAGACTTAAATATTATATGCAGCATTGTTGAATATAATGCTATGTTAGAGATTGGCAAAATTTATTATATTTATATTATTCTTTGAAATATATTGTGGATTTAATAAAAAAGTTTAATGTGAATACGGTTTTTATTGTAAAAACTTATTATAAATCATTCCAGTCACTTTTAACAACATTATCAACAGGGCTATGAGCTATAATACGAAAATACTTTATCATTTCAACTCATTTTTCTTTTTAGTCCGCTCTTTGTAGGCCCCAAGTGTAGGACCCTTGTGTTACGCTAATGTAGTTAAAGGCGGAAATGCACTCTGTTTACTAACAACTACTTTTTGATGCTGATATGAAATATACCCCTTTATTTTTCCATCATAAATAAGGTTAGCAACAATGCATTGAGTTTCATCTGCGTCTACATCATCCTGCCCCATTATCTGTAAAGCAGCTTGGAAGTTAGCTATATCTATTTGGTGAGAATTCTCTGCCAAATAAACTCTCCTGAACAAATTTCTGTAAGCAGATATTTTCAATTTTTCCACAATCAGATATATCCCAGCCTTTATGAAGAAACTTTCATGTTCTTCCATTACTTGATCAATGCCTCTTAAATTACCGTTTTTTACAGCACATGCCAAATCCCAGAACAATGGCAGATCATATTTATATACAAGGTTTTTAGTTGGCATAAACCCTAGTAACATTTTTACTGGTACTAAGTAAGTCAGAATCTGTTTTTTATTTTTTATACTTTTTCTATGGCAGTTTTGGAATGCAAAAGATAAATGTTCATCTGCCAGACGATAATCAGAATCAAACATAGCTTTTCGGCCAACAAAGTATTTGTATGTAATGCGCTGTGCTAATGGAAATGGTTCCTTGAGATTTGTTGAGTCAATGGCTCTGATCAACGGTTTGCATAAGTGTATTTTGTTTATGTGAAAATAAACCTTTAATAGTTGATTCACTATGGTCAGCATGCCAATTTTCTTGGAATAAGGTTCATTTGTTCGGGTATCTCCAACACATATTCTGAAGCCGGCTAGAAGACTGTCAGCAGCTTTTTCAAGTATCTTTCCATTGCTAGCTATAAAATAAAAAGAAGATTGTGAATATGATGCATTCAAAAATAAATGAATAAACTCACACAAATTATAGAATATTCGATTTATTGTTTATGAAGATAATTATTTGAATTAAGTAAATTCAAAGTTCAGACTAGGACAAAAAATTTCTCTCTGCTATTTCTTAAGCTACGTCATTCATAAAATCTTTTCAATGTTTTTTATTTTCTTTTGTGTTAGGTTATTAGCCACTAACAATTCAATAAAGGCTAAATAAGCAGATACCAATACCTAATGGGTATTACAAAAATGTATAATACTGCACCAGAAATTCTAATGAATAAATTGGCCAAACTGATGTTTCCCCTTATAATATTAATATACCCATCTACTGTTTCCTCTACCTAAAGGATGTCTGTGCTGATTGCTTTTCAATGATACATTGTAATATAATTGTTACGTAAGTAAATACAATTCAGTAATTGTACCAATTATATTACAATATAAACCTGATAAAACTTCAAAAAGATTCTTACGATTTTCAGCTTCAGCCTTCAGCGCAACAAGTCTCAGATCCAGACTGACTGTGTACAGAAGTGGCAGGTTCCAATTCTCCCCTTGTTGGGCTTGGACAAGCCGAACAATGCACGCTACACATGCTGTTTGATGCTCGTACGCTTCTGCGTAGTTGTTAGCATAAAGAGCCTGCAAATATTAATAGAAAGACCAGGTTAGGTTTCAATTAACAGTGTCAGTCAATATTTTTTTAAACATCAGAGATTCATAATTCTTGACTTAAGACTTAGTTACCAGAGCCAGTATGAGTGATGTGTAATTTATAATAACTTATGTTTAAAAAAGTATCAAAGAAATGTTTATACAATGTTACGACAAATAAGGAGTGAATGTAAGATTTAATAAACATCCTTATCAAGTATACTTCTAACTGGTTTTATAAGGTCATAATGTATAGACAGTTAGATGCACCATTTTTAATCCAACTTATTGATTAAATTTTATTTTAATCCTAACTAACATGAGAAATTACCCATGAAGGTTTTTTAACAATAAGAGACATCAATAAGAAACTATTTTTTCTTCTACGTAATAGGTTGAGTTTTTGAGGTAGGTCTCAATCTTAGGCATTTTCATTAATTTTTCACACGCTTACGATACCAAGTTCAACAAGATCGACTTTGTTAGCGTCACTACAACAGCTGTATGTTTCAAAAGTTACCTTCACACAGGAGAGGTGATATATGATTATTTCATCTAAAGGCGACACACAATTTCCTTCAACAAGCGTCGCGATGTCGCTTGACCGAAGGCTCCTGTTAGAGACATGTTCGTCTCTCAGAGACAGCAGCCGGGCTAATGTGCCGCCCTGGCAGCTACGGTACACGCGCTCAACGAACTGGATGTAATGATTCAATGTAGACGTAGACATGGCGGAATTGTTTTTGTATTTATTGAAATACTCGTTCAATCTAATAATTCAATCTGCATTAATATTTTCACTTAACGCTTGACAAAGTAGACAATGCATTCTAGAAACGAAACAAGAAACATCCCGAGCCTCGAAATCACTGTTCCGTATGACGTTGACAATGTCTTATTTTAACGTGTAAGTTGTTAACATTTTTTAGAGGATCTTATAGTGACCTTAATATTTTTTTCAAAAACTCTCAATGACTTGGCAGCATGGTCTCAGACCTTAGCCGGTTCCAGGAACAAATTAACAAAAAAAAAATTTCAAAAACTCCCATTAAAGATGCTAATCGATGGTAAAATAATCGAAAATTTGTTTAGCATTGATTCCAATAAATCGATTAACCGCATGTATGATACCCCCGTTTTTTTGGTATCTTTTTGTTGGGAATTAGATACTGGAAAACATGTAAAACAGTGTTTTCACGGTAAATATAAAAATATATCTAAATAAAAGCAATCTTAAAGAAGAAAAATATTTAATAATTATAATCTAAAACTTCCACTTTTTACACACATTTCCACTGAGTTTCAGAGACAAAAAAATAACAGAAAAATGAGTCTCTTATCAGTGGCAATAAGACCAGCTTTATTTATCCTTTCAATAATATCACCAAGCCACCAGAAATGCCCAAAGTCTGCGACTGATCTGAATATATACGAGAATCACTGAGAAAAGAAAACTAATAATTCAACCAACCTATAGATCACAGATCAGATTGTTGTCATCGTCACAAAACATCGAAATATTTTTTACCGCACGCGATTGTTGGGCCAAAGTTTTCAATTGTTGTAAATATCAATTAATCATGGCGATTAATCATGGATTTCAATTTTTATTTCAATTTCCGATTAATTTATTAAGTTACAAAAATCTCATCAGTGATAAATCGACTTATCGAATCGATCGAAAAAACATCGATACTGGAACATCGATGTTTTTTCGATGTTTTCTTTAATTACTAGCAGGGTCAGCAAATACAACATTGAATTAGAGAGAAAAGGCTTTTTCTTATAAAAAATATTAATAACCTAATATTTTTTTTTGTCGTGATTACATATAATATCAAACTATTATTTACTTGAAATGATACATCTATAACGTATTAGGATATGAAAAGTAATAGAACGACAAATTAAACCCATACTAGAAAGACAAAGATAATCACATTTATTGCTATTTATTTAATTGCAGAATTCAAAAATAATAATTTCGATAATCTGCTTCTAAGCAACCGGTTTCTTTTTTGGGTAATTACAGCTCTAGTTTCAGAATGAAACCTTACAGGAAATAACTGGGGATAGATGTTGCGACTATTGGCAAATGTTTCATAGCATGAATGGTGCTAGTTGTGGCGATGTGGTTACGTCACGTGAACGAATAATAGTAACGTACAAAACATAAAGATGGGCGCTGCAATCAAACATCGTACGATGTATCGATGTTTTCGTGTAGTTCAACATCGATGTTTTAAAATCGATGTTTATGAACGATACATCGATGTTTATGAACGATAAATCGATATTTTAAAACATCGATGTATCGTTTTCATCCCTATCCGTGGCTCGCACGACAGCTGTCATTTTACAGAGCACCATTCCATTGCCGATGTTAGTTCATCATTGCACTGAAATATTTTGCAAAAATGGAAGAAAACGTTGCCTTAGATTCAAGCAAACAAAAACAATTCGTAAAGTCAATTAAAGGAATAAAAAAATTGATTAAGGTTTGTATATATATTCTACCTATTTTATTTGCTACGACTATTTACAGGTTATGTTTTGGACCGTTTGTAACTATATCTTTGATATTATTGACAGAAAAATGATGCTAAGGGAGTAAGTGAAAAAATATCTGCAGCGAAGGCCAAAGATGGTAAAATTAAGAAAAAGAAAAAAACACGCGTACCTCGGGGCCTTGTGTACTTGGGTCACATTCCACATGGATTTTATGAGGTTAGAATGTTATTCTTTATTTTCACTGCTTGTTCATATTCTTTAAGCTAGGACCTCATTACCACTTACCATCAGGTGGGATGAGGTCAATCTTGAAGTGTAATATAAAAAAAAGTACATATAGTATTAATTGTCACAGGGATTTGTTTCCCTTGAATTAGTTTAAGCATGGCAAAGAAGGTTGAAGTGGACCAGAATATAATATTGCAAAGAATGTAATTGTGTAATGTAATTTTCAGTTCGAGATGACTCAGTACTTCAAGCAGTTTGGAAAAGTAACAAATGTACGAGTGATCAGATCAAAGCATACTGGCAATTCAAAGGGATTTGCATTTGTGGAATTCCAAGAACCAGCAGTTGCAGAAATTGTTGCAGAGACTATGAATAATTATCTGATGGGAAAAAGGTTGATCAAAGGTATTTAAGTTTATAATTTAAAATTAATTAATGTTACTCTAAATGATTTGTTTTAAAGCAAACTCAAATTGATTGTTGAATTTATTTTGAAAATTTTCATTGACTTAATTTAGCTTGCATGCAAACATTTTCTTGGTGAATTTTGTCTGGAAGATGGATTTAAGATTAAGACTGTATTATCAATTTTACATTTAAACTGCAACAAACTGAATTGTGATTTGGAATTCATGTTATTATATTAATTTTACTGTTTAGGTATGTTGTTTTACTGTTTATAACATTTTATTAAAAATATGTTACCTTATCATTTGCACCTTTATAGTCTACAATGAGATTCTTTTTTTCAGCTTCTTACATTCCTCCAGAAAAGCAGAGACGTCATGCTAAAAGAAAATTTTGGAGCACCACTTTTAATCCAGGCAGTGAGGCCAGATTGGAAATGAAAAAGGTACCTATTCAAATATAAATCTTATAATACTTGTAGCAATAATTTTTAGTAAATTATTTATTATTGTTCTCTACTAAAAGCCTAATGCACTATTGTTTTTAGGCTTATAATGCAAAAAAAGATGACCAAGAAGACTTGCAAAAAGCTCGCAAACTGCTTTCCAAGTAAGTTTATCTATACTCATATTATAAAGCAGAAGAGTTTGTTTGTTTGAATATGCTTATCTCCAGATCTGTCTGAATTATAAAATTTAAAAAATTATGATAAAATTATAATGAGGATGGCTTTAGGCTATGTAACATCAAGCCGAGACTAAAAAGAGGGAAGGATCAGTGGAAAATGTTGAAAAAAGTAGGATAGTATGCTTTTGCATGCGCACACACTATGGCGGGCTGCTAGTATATTAATATACTACTACAGCTTCTACATGGAATCTAGTTTAACCTTGTAAAGTCAAATGTACCTTTAAAAACCAGACTCAATCGATTTTATATTGTGACTAGTTTTCTGGGTCTCATGCACCTTTAAGCATGTTGTCAAGAATTGCATTTGATTCAAGTGATAATGAGGTTAAACATCTCAATTAAAATAAATTAGGATTTGGGGGACGGAATGATTTATAATTTATTTTTTTACTTTCCAGCATTACAAAAACCAAGAAGAAACTGACTGCCTTAGGCATAAATTATGACTTTTTCTCGCCTGTTGATGTACCAGAATCTTTAGTTACCCTGGTATCCCCTGCTGAAGTAAAACAAAACTCGAAGACAGTAAAAGAAAATACTAAAATAAAGAAAATGAAAGATGAAGAAGTCAAAGATGTGAAAGTAAAAGAACAAAAGAATAAGAAAGATGTTGTGAGTAAACAACAAAACAACAAGAAAGCCAAACAAGAACAGGTAAAAGAAAAGATAGAAAAAAAAGTGTCAGTAAAAGAAGAAACAGAGAAGAAGCCAGTAGTTAATAAAAAAAATACAAAAGCAGAACCAGTACAAGTAAACAAAAAACAGCAGGCACAGAAGGAAAAGAAATTGAAAGATGCTGGTGTGAAACCTGTGGAAAATTTCATAAAAATCCAGCAAGAAACAGATGATGAGAGTGATAGCTCATATGATTTTAATTCTGATGAATTTGAGAAGATGTCTAGTGATGAAGATGTCTCAGATGGAAGTGATGACGAAAGCGAAACTGGCGATTCTGAGGAGGAATCGTGAGTTGAAATTATTTATGATAGTATTTTAAAATCACAAATTGTAAACAAGTTGAGTCATCCTTGTTTGATTCAGAGTAATTTTCTGAATTAAATGATCAGTGAGCATTGATTTCCATAATTCAAGATATAGGGGAAAAACGAGAAATGTCACATGAAGCTGGAAAATTAGGTTCTAACATCGAAAGATGCATTAATCTACTGTATTTTCATCCTGGGTCAATGAAAAATTATGAAATAGTTAATTATATTCAACTTTAAAAAATTCAAATGCTCATTTCTTGATTTTTCAATTTGTGACATCACTTGTTTTCCCAGGCACTCTTCAATTTAAAGATTTACTTTATTGAGGAGTTATTTTTTCATTTCTTTTTTGTGCTTACAAGTTTAGTTAAGTTTTGTTTATTTTTTTTAAATGTCTAATGTCAAATTAAAGGCTTAAAATATCTCTTAACAGGTTTTAAACACCAGCACAAGCTAAAATAATGTTACTGAAAATAACTTTTAAACTGTCTTTTGCAGAGATGAAGAGAACCCGCCTAGATTAGTGATGGCAGTTCCTCCTAAAATAGTGCAGGCAAGCAAAGCCCCGAAACCTGCGAAGATACAGGATAAGAAGCCAATTGTAGCCCAGAAAAAAGAACAGAAAACACTGCAATTGAAACAGAAAGCTTCTCAAAGTATGTATTAGTTCAAGCTACACCTTTATTTCAAACTAGCTGTGCCCGCGACTTCGTTCGCGTGGACTACATCCTTTCTCCCCTAATATTCGAAACAAAAAGTAGTCTATATTTTAATCCAAGTTTTGAGCTATATTTGTGCCAAATTTCATATCTCTAACTTCAAAAATAAAAATTTTTCCATATAAACTTTCAAAGGTGGTATTACCCCCATCCCCCCCTTATTTTCTAATAAAAAGTAGCCTATGTCCGTTATTGAGATTTAACGTATACCTATACCAAATTTCATCAAAATCCGTTCAGCCGTTTAGGCGTGAAAGAGTAACAGACAGACCGACAGACAGACAGACAGTTACTTTCGCATTTATAATATTAGTATGGACTAGCGGTCGCCACCACTTCGTACGCGCGGAGTTAGTTATTAGAACTAAAGAGTATTTTGTTCGTCTTAATTTATTCCTTCCATTAGTTAGGTACTGATAGATTCAAACTAATACATTTACATTCTCGATCATCCCTTCTTTTAGCACCATGGGAGTTGAATTTATCGAGATCCTATTGAGCATCTTTATTTTAGTAGCTCTAATCTTTAAATTCAGTTCAATAAGTCGAAAATCTGAGAAGATTTATACAAACTTTCATCCCCTTTATTATACCTTAGGGGTGGAATTTATCAAAATTCTTTCGTAGGGGATGCCTATGTCATAGTAGCTTTATGCATGTAAAATCTCAGCCTTATTGGATTAAAATTAACAACTTTGATCCCCTATTTTATCTCCTTGGGGGTAAACTTGATCAAACTCCTTTCATGACTGATGCCTACGTCAAAACATAAATATTTCCTTCAGGCGTATTCTTACTAAACTAGATTTTATTAAGATTTGTTCAGCCATTTGGGCGTGTTTGAGTAACAAAAATGTTTGCCTTTTTAATATTATTATTTTTTGGTTTTATAAACATTCAATATTAATTATTTTCAGAACCTGCTGTTGCCACCAAGACATCGAAATTTGAAAATAAAAACAAACAAAAATTGGTCCAGAAACAATTTAAGAAGAAAAAGTAATATGTGTGTTTATTGTAAGTGTAATAAAAAATTATAAATATGATACACCAATTTATTTTTCTGAATAATTATCAGATCAAAAATAGAATTATAGAACTTCAAAAAGTGTTGATCAAAACAGGTGAAATACGTTAATTTTATTATTGCTTTATGGCTCACATGCTAGGTAGGGTATCACAATTACATACAACCTACATACTAGGGCTAAACTTAAAATTTTAAAACCCCCTGCATATCCTTTATGTAACAATTATTATCAGCCTGTAGCTCAATCACAGATCTCCTATCATTTTATTTTAGAGGTTTTATAGAACTTTCTAGTAAAATAACAGTAAGAAAATATTTGATATTTATGTACACAGTACACATAAAATAGAGTGATAAAAAGTGTTCAACAAATTAACAAGTTATTCTACATTATCAGCTTGACTTAAACGAACAATCACTGGTCTTTCATCTTCCTCATCAGCATCCAATTCTGTAAAATCCCATTGGAATTTTTCAGTCAAATTATGCTTGAACTCGTCAATAAGGTTCAAAAGTCTGCCATCAACTTTTCCAAGATATATCGTTCGGAAAAACTCTCTTAACTTTTTGTATACAAGGTTTTTATTCATAACAATATCTGCCAAAAATTCTTCTGGCATCTCCTCTATTTGTGTCTCCAAAGTCTTGATGAAGTAGAAGAAAACATTTTTGTGTTTCTGTATGACATCATCACATGAACAAAATAGAATGACTAGATTCTTCCAATGCTCAAATGCATCAAGGGAATGTCCAATTAGGAAGCATATGTAAGCAAACTGAAGTTCTCCTATAATATGAAGTGGCCTGCAACAAAAAGAAAATATACTCATAACAATAGGGTACCAAGTTACAATGCACAAGCTCAAATAATGCAATCTAAAGGTAAGAATTAATAGGAAGAGCATTGTTCCTTCAATGCTAAAGTAAGTTGGTACTCACTCATCATGTTGTGCAATCATCAGCTCTAAAGAATAAGACTGATCTAGATAGTGTTTGGTAATTTCTTCAGGCGTTGATCCAGGTGGGTATTTGTCCCGTGGTATCTCTGTAAATCTAAAGGCTGTACCTAAAATAAGAAAATAATCATGATTTGAGATAAAAATTAACAACAGTTTAACCCATTGACCTCCATTGACGCTTTAAAGCGTCATCAAGAATTTTGATCCAGACGCCGACGACGCCTTTAAGCGTCATTATTTGCCTTATGTTTGACGTTGAAATAAAAAGTAATGAACACCATCTCGTATACATATTTATACACACCGCGCACCAGGATACGATAGATTATTATTATTGATGTCTAAAAACGTCCTACAGCATAGAATTGAGTTAAAAAATGATAAAAATCAACAACTAAAATTATTAACGTAAAATCACACTGCACGACGCCGTGGACGTCTTAAAGCGTTAGGTAGTGATGTGACTAAGTGGACATTTTTAATACATTTTTTATTTTTATTTAATATGTAGGTATTAGATGATAACAATAAAATGTGATTATTTTTTTATTGTTCTACTGCTAGTGTATTAAAAGTGTATTAGTAAATAACTATTATCATTATCTCTGCCTATACACATACTTGATAGATGGATTGATGATGCTCACTCGTCATATGGTTAACGTACGAATTTTTTGTCTGTTTATATTTTACCTAATTATTAATGTTAAAAAAAAAATCAAAAATTTCTTTATTTTCTTAAAGACATCCGTATAACAAATAATGAGGGACTTCCCTTTTAAGTAACAGTACTTGTGTTAGGGGAGTCCCGCTCTCTATAAGGAAACGTAGACAATTATAAAACAAAGAAATTGTTGACACGTTTAGCATAAAGGGTTTACATCTTATTTGTTATGTTTTTAATGAGTGTGTGAACGATTATGTGAGTATTGTATGTGTTAGTAATTGTCTATGTGTGATTATTATTATTATTTTTTATACATACTGTTCGTATTATATGATGTTTTTATGTTAAACACATATTGGTTTTCACAGTCAATTGAGAAAGTTTGTTATAATAAACAGATGACATGCCATTGTGAATTAATTTCATGACTAATGTTTTTACTATTTATTATTGAATTTAATCTGCTTAAAATATACCTTAATTTTTTTTTATAAAATTTTATGTTATCGATATACCCACCTAACTCCACTATGTCATGTTCACTTTAATGTACTGCCAACGCCAACGACGCTTTAAGTCGTCCGCTTGTGACGTCATAAGCGCGTATGCTGCTATTGATAGTGTTGGGAGTTGAAGATAGATAAAATATATTTTTTTCAATTACCCTACAAAAGCTAAATGCTACTGAAGTTATTGTCCGTGTTTCTATATTGTAGACTTTTTGAGTAAAAACCCACAAATACATTATTTACGAAAATAGTTTAAATAATAATGGGTTGTGTTGAACTTTTACATATTCTGGAAGTAGTTGATGATGATGATATTTTTAATAAATCTTCGCCTGATAGTGAAGTAGGAGTAGGAGTGTTTCTTTTCGAGGCACTTATTTATTTTAATTAAACTAAATTAATGAGCATGACAACCGGATCAACAAATTCTAATTATTTCGTGAGTTATTCCATAAAAATTATAATACCCATATTTATTGTTTACTCAATCAACTGAAAAAAACAATGTATGATAAAGCTCATTAAAATTCGAAGTTCACTATGTCGCTGCTAGTTTTAAAATGTATCTAGATGTGACGTCATACGACATTTCAACAAAACACTGCACCGTGATTATTTGATTTATTAAATAAAAAAATATGAATGTTTATCGCTAAGTGTATATGCACCGTAAAAACCGGGAAACATGATTTTGGTGTAAATTTGTAAAACGCCCCTTCGTATTACATATTTTGGTTTCTGTCGATAGAAAAAAATATACAATGTTTTATTGCTCTTCTTATACAAAAAATTAAATCATAATAAGTTCAAAAGGTGTACTTATTATAATTTTATCACCGACATTAATTCATATTATTTTGTTTTTAACCAACACAGTGGCGTTTTTTCCAATTACATCGATAAAGTCCTTAACAACACTATAAGAGTAGGTAAAATTTGTCAAACATTTAAGTTGTGATCGCCGATGACGCTTTAAGGCGTCGACTAGTTGCGCCAAAATTCCTTGCATACTTTAAAAAATCTTGTGATAATTTTCTGATTACTAAGACATATAAAATTACTATTGATCTATTATTTCTTATTACGTTCAGTATGTATGAGCATTTATTTCTTTATCCTTAGTAATAAGTAATAAGGTTCCGAAACAAACGTTTATTCTTATCGCTTAGTGCAGCATGTCACATCACTATCGTATTGGTCGAAAATTCTAGCTAATAATACGCATGGCGTCCGGAGCAATATTTTCTATTTGAAGTCCGGCGGTCAATGGGTTAAACAAAACTATAAATATGTACATAAATCTGAAATTTTATATTTCAACCAGTTATATACGCTTGATAGTTACTATTCTCGTGTATTATGTTTTTATTTTATTTTTTAGATTACATAGGCACTTTGTCACTATTACCGCACCCATAAACTAACTCTCCGCATGACCCAAAGGTTGACTGGTAGAGAATGCCCATAGCATTAAGTCCACCTGTTGTACTTTTTTTTTGTGCAATAAAGTTTTTAAATAAATAAATAAATAAAAAAAGGTGTCCACACATCCCTGTCACAAGAGTTATAAGCAAAACAAAACATTTTTTTTGTCTCAAATAATAACACTATGGGGCCCCTAACCTAATGTTTCTTCTTGTCAAATGTTCTCAAAGAATTGATCTAGTGAAGATTATGTTGTCATAATATATACAAATGAGCAGATATTTGTATATCTGCTCATTTGTACACACAGCTCGCCTCAAAATTGGGAATTTTGAAATAAATATGAAAAAAAAATATCTCTGAAATGGCAGTACTTTTGCTGAAGTGATTTTTTTTTTTAAATAAATAGCCATCATTAGTCTATCATATCTTCAAGTTTAGCATACTCTTTTTGGGATCACCTGTATATGATACCTAAATAATAAATCTACCTGGTGCTGGTTTCAAATTTGGCAGCATTGCATTCTCCTTTTCCTCTTTGGTGATCCTTCTTGCTTTTTTAGCATCAGATTGTCCAGGAGTAGAAGATCCTTGTGTGTCACTTGGTGGTGTCTCTTCAATGTTTTCCTGACTCTCCATAGACTCTTGAGGTTTTACACCTCGGGGTCGCTCTTCATCTGTCATGGACATAAGTTCCACTGCTGATCTGATGATGCCACTTTCCGGAGACAAATTTTTTGCTAAGTCAGCTGCAAAAGTCAAATAGAAGTCATGAATGTAAAGAAAAAGGATAATACACCATTACTCTAACATAGAATTTATCAATTTAAGAGGAATATATTGTTATTGCAAGCTTTAATTTTTTCAGGATGATATAAACATGAGGAGATATTTATTGTTTGATACTTATTGCATTGTCAACATCTGTTATTTTCAAGCCCCCAAATGAATATTACATATTGTTAATCTAATTATGTAATTTTGCTCTTTGAGCATGGTTATGCCTGTGGGATGATGGTTTTTATTTACTTAGCGAATTTACTTACCTACTGCAAATGAACATTTGGAATTGAATTCAACAATTTTATTATTTTTAATGGCTTTACTAAAACACCAATCTCATAGCAGTGACTCAAGGAAACTGGATTACCTGTAATGTGTGAAGTGAGGAATGTCCATTTTTCCCATATATCATATGGATATGGTGCTAGGTGCCGGTCTATGTTCAACAGGTTGTCTTTGAGCCGTTGAATGCTTTCATCACTTATCTCTTCTTTACTGATGTCTTCTGATTTTTTATCCCACATTTTCACTACAAATTCTTTGGATTGAAAGTAGTGCATGAACCCTGACCTGAAATAAAAAAAGATTGGAATAGTTAAGAAATTTCTGTTTATATGTCTTTGTATATGTATACTTAATGGAGTATTTCAATTCAGGCCAATAACTTGATGTAATAGTAAGCATAGATAGAGTAATTACCAAGTTTTTCTACCTCCTTCCCTCTTGCGTGAAATATTTTATAGTCTAGAAACACTCTTAGACATCCACCAAAGAAGGAAAGTTCATCAAAATTTGATCAATAGTGGAATAAAGTCTGCATGGGTAACAACCCATTCATTTTTATTTGGTTGGTCATACATATATCCACAAGTTAAATCAGAGCAAGATAGCAAGGTGTTTCAATACAAACAGGAATTATTTACACGCCGAATATGCATGCGGCTGTGTTGTTATGTTTATGAAAAAAACATGAATTAAATTGTAAGAAAATTATGATTTACCAACCTGGGAGACACATCTCCGGTACCTTTGCTCACTGCTGAAAAGTGTAAAAAGTGCAAACCAGGCGGAATCATCTTTATTCCGCGAAAATCCTCTTCGGTGTTCCAGCATTGCATGTCGATGCCGAATTGGGTCTCTTCTGGTACACCGAGAAAAACAAAGGTCCCTCCTTCTAGAAGAAGCTTTCTAGCGGTCTCCTGGTCCATATCCATTTTGAAATGAATCAAGGTCTAGAGCTAGTTTGGTTAAAAATAAATATCGGAAAAATCGATTCTGTGTTTACTTGCCCGTAAAATGTCAATGTCAAAAATATGTCAATGTCAGTTACTTCGTTTTGTTCTGAAATGAAGAAAGCTACAATAAGTGCATTGTTTCAACAAAAAAAATATTTATTGTATTATTATTATATTTATATAACTATATACTACAAATACTATACGTGTATATACACGTTGGAATGCAACATATGTACCTCATTCGTCAATTTATTTAAATCAACTCAGCAAATTTAAGATTTTATTTCGAGCGACTCGAAAGAGTGAAGTGCGGGAAAAAGTTTTTGATACTGGAATCTTACTTTTGAATCGATTACATAAGTATTTAGCTTAGTGCTATACATTGACACACCTATGAAAATAATTATTTGATTTCAGATTTTAAATCCCAGAAGATAAGTACCTACGATAAACCTTAGAAGAAATAAATACATGCGTGAAACAATCTTCTATAAGGATACTTTAAGATTTTTAAGAACATGTAGGTAAACCTAAAAATCATATAAAGCTTAGTTTTGTTTTATTTTCTTCACTTAATTAAAAATATACTCGTTCCTACTATTTTGGGCGGCTTCAAACCTAAAATTAAAAACAGAAAAAAAAATGATCGACTCAATTAAAAGAGGTTTGTTTTCCACTTATGATTTCGTCAGGCAGCGAGCACACTCGTTCGGAATAGTTTGCGTTCGCTAAAAAATTCCCACCAAAATCCGTCTGGGAATGTTCGAGTTTCCCGTCGAGTGGGTAGCACAGAAGCACGGCAGCACCTGTATTTTTGTTTTAGCGCTGATTTTTTTTGACTAATTATTTTCAACAGGTGACGAATCCACCGACTCGAGCACCACTACGGCGAGACGGGGTGGGCCGTAATCCGAAAGCTCAGTTTAGCTGTCGGTAGCAATTAGTGGGTTTTATGAACCCCACTATTAATGTGTTTCGGTTTACGTGCCGGTTTTTGTGCTCACATCCGCCAGACAGATCGTAATTACACTCGGCTTTCTCTTTGTTGTGTGCTAGGCTAGACGTTTCGAGTCTTGCATTTTGACAGTTTCGTTGTATCTAGAAGTGTTATTCTGGACGTCGTGTTACTACGAGGACTATTTATTTCATTTTGTTCGGATTTTAATATTTAGCCATGTTGGGTACCTACCTAATTGAATCAGCTTGCTTGTGACTTGATTTTGAATCCAATAAACAATCGGTTTTTTTTTATAACGCACTTCTAGATTGTCCTCATCCCACCTAATGTTAAGTGGTAATGAGTTCTAGCTTAAGAGCAAAAAGTATAGCACAGTAAATTGTTAGGTACTAGACTTTTCGCCCTTACCTTGAAGGCTTGACCGCTGCTACTAATGTAGCACCCCCCAAGAGCTCTGGAAACCTTACTCACATGCAGGAACACAACAACACCGGAGTGATTGTTATTTTGCTGCGGTCTTCTGTAAGGTGGAGGTATTTCACCAGTCGGGCTGCTCCAGTTCGAGCGATAAATCGCTTTGCAATGCCTCTCTTAAATCGGTATCATATTCATTGGTAATCATTCTGTTGTAGGTACGTTCAATCGGAAATCACTGTAAACATTTTCAGTTCGATATTAGTTCTTATGTCTACAATGTGGTGGTGGTGGTACAATACAAAGTCCAAAATAGTCAAACATGCTTTTGACTGAATTTTAGTACTTTAATATTATATCTTTATACTCCTGGGCAGGCTATAGTAGGTACATATTCTTTTTACCACGCTGCGATCAATACGAGCAGAGCAGTGAAGGGAAATGTTAAGAAAGCGGGAGAAGTGTTCTCCATTTTTTAAGATTTTGTGGCGTGTGCAGCCTTGATGGTTAAAGTTACACAGAAATCATGCATGACAGAAATGGTCTCCTTATATTTTTTATAGGAAAATATCCCACGACAGCATATGTCTATCTTTTGGTTGATTCACAATAACACGTGTAGGTAACTCTCTATAGTATAGCAGTTCCGAGCTTTCTGATTATATTTGTCTACTCTTAGGTTTATTTATAATACTGAGAGTATTCCCTCTCTCACTCATCCCTAATTATAAAAAGTTAATAAATCCAAAATCATCCTACGCCAACGAAGTCGCAGGCACAGCTACGTTTAAATAAAATTATGTTTTTGCGTACATAGTGATACATAGGTCGCAAACGTAGGTACCTAATACCTACATTGATAGCAACATAAAAAGTTTCCAAACCACCTTATTATTTTTATTCACTTGTACCCGTCGTATAATAAACAAAATCACTCTCTTAGGATCAAATCCAATCACCCAGTAGCCAATAAGTGGCAACTGCTAACTTAATCAAACACTCCGAAGTGTCGCCTCGAATCTTTTTATATCTACGTAGGTACAATATTAACACAGTGTTGGTAAATCTTACAGTGAGTCCTTTAAGCTTCTGATGGTTTCGCTAGTAAATTTTATCAAACGCTTTTCAATTGTGAAATACCTCCGCCTTACAGAAGACCGCAGCCAAATAACAATCACTCGGGGTTGTTGTGTTCCTGCATGTGAGTAAGGTTTCCAGGGCTCCTGGGAGGTGCTACAATTGTAGCAGGGGTCAAGCCTTCAAGGTAAGTCCGGTAACAGCTTTATTATGCTGTACTTGTCGCCCTTAAGCTGGGACCTCATTACCACTTAACATCAGGTGGGATGAGGTACTTAAATCTTGAAGTGTATTAATATAAAAAAAAAATTAACCAACTCGTGGTCAATGGTGAGAAAGGAATTTTATCGAATGTTCCATTATGACTACAAGGTTAAGAACCACCGATCTATACCGATCTAAGTAACCACACAGTTGATGTACTGCAACTTTTGTCCACACTGTGTTCGTATGGCGTCGGTGTTTAGATAGATCCTCTAACATAAACTAGTTGCGTCGTTGCTCTCAGAGAGTTAGTGAAACTTTTAATAGTGTTCCTGTCCCAGGAGTGCTGCGAGACTGCCGAAGTACAGCACCAGTTATCTCCGAAGTTATTACACAAATACTTGCCAGAAGCCGGGTATAAATGTTTGGGTGGAACTTCGCGATGGCATTCTTGGGAGCCGTGTTTTTCCCGCGATGCCTGAGTTATTGCATTTCTTTTCTTTAAATGGTAACATTCATGTTACATAATATTAGAAGGCTTGGTTCGTATGGGTTCGTATTAATATGTTTATCTTACTCAATGGTTTTTTCGGAAACATAATATCGGTGGTAGGCATTTGAAATCTCGATTGTGTAGTCATGCTATCCATCGAAAACCTGGGCTTTGCTAAATCTGTAATCCTCATTTGACGAATTTGCTTATTAAATTCGACCTGCGTTGGGATGAATTACGGAGCCATCATTCTTATTTGGACCATTACGCGATTCAAGCCTGAAACAATATAATTTTTTCGCAGGATTCGAGCTCACATCCTCCGGGTTTTAGAGTTGCCTATTGTTCATACGCTGTATTGCCTACTCACGGCTTTTCTATTTAATTTATTAAATCAATCATAATTTTATTAATCAGAAATGTATTGGAACTATGCTTGTGTCCTTAACACAATTGGATCAGTCCATTCCAACACAAACACATCCAAATTTTGTTGGTACTTCACTCCGACAATTTGGTCCCTACTTTCCCGACTGGAACACCTAAAAAGGCCTTCCACTTTCGGCTCAAAAGGACGTCACTCTCCACTCTGAGGGGCATTGTAAGGATCCGCTTTCAAAGGTGTACAAATAGTCACGTATTCGTCATATGCACTTCGGCCGGCAAAGGCTAAGACGAGATAAGTATTTTTCAAGGGCGCACTACACAGCTCAGCCGGTAAGGCCAGACGGAACAGATATCTACATAATGTGAGCAGTGTGAGCATTTAGTCCTTTGAAGGCGTATGATGATGTGAGCTTCGTCAAATTTAGGTACAGAGGATGGGGATACTTTTCTTTATTAAGTGAAATGTTGTTTATTCTGGTGCAAATTCCATTGACACAAACAAAAATAACCTAAATTTTGTGTATAGACAGCATCTTTAGTTGATGAACAACTCAGTACTAACTGTCCATTTGACTTACTCAGACACGCGGAAGTTTAATGCATGGACTTAATATACTAAGTCCATGGTTTAATGTGACAAGGTATTGAGGTGTATTCGCTGGGTGCGAAGTAAAAGGTGGGGGAACCACGAAACGACCGCAGCGCGCGTCATGGCCAAAACATGAACTTTTGGCGGACCAGATGTCACTTTTTACTAGCGAAATTCACGTTTTTAATGAATAAATATGCGTCACGAAACCTGCTGCGTAAGTAGTTAGTTGTAAGAACAAAAAAGTAATAAAAATTTCTACAAATTTCCATACGCAAGTTAGAAACGAGAACAACCAATGAAATGGATAATCGCTGGCAAGAGAAAAAAGTTTTTTATGATTAATTTGGCCATGTTTAACTGAAAATACAGAAAAGGATGCATTATTGAGGGCACAAACATTCATTAATACTAATCGTCCGCTATTTACATGAAATGCGTTATTCGATTAAATTTGTTTATTTCCTTCCTTACTTCTCATGAAGACACGCATTCCATTTACACACTAACGCGAATCAAAGAGCTTGACGTCTTGAGTTAAGATAAAGCCGATACAATCCGGTGCCCTCGTTCTGAAACATTATTCAATAGCATTTTTTCCGTTTCCCACGAAAGGTAAGTTGCCGGCTACGTATCGGTCGTACCCCGGAGACTTCGTATCCTTAAATTTCCGATGAAAACAAAGAAACGGTGAATATAGGATCGCGAAAGCGGGGCGAATGGAAATTTACATCCTAATTTCCCTTGCGACCTTCACTGAGTCTCTATTCGTCAGCAATATCTGAAGCGGCCCAGTGGAACCGCCACGATACACGACTTAAGCTGTAAGATACCTGAACCTGCTTAGGACTTGCGCACTTAATGTATTTTAGGGATTACTTTCCTATGTAGGTAAAGAATGGCAAAAAGAAATATATTATTAGCTGTGCCCGCAACTTCGTTCGCGTGGACTACATCCTTTCATGGTCGGTTTTACCTTTAGCTCCCCTAATATTTGTGCCAACTTTCATATCTCTAAGATAAAAATAAACATTTTCCCATATAAACTTTCAAAGGTGGCATTACCCCCCCCCCCCCTTTACTTTCTAACAAAAAGTAGCCTATGTCCGTTTTTGAGGTTGGTTCAACGTATACCTATGCCAAATTTCATCAAAATCGGTTAAGAAGTTTAAGCGGGAAAGCGTAACAGACAGACAGAGTTACTTTCGCATTTAAAATATTAGTAGGGATTTTCGAGTAGGTACTTAAAAATACAAAATGGCAGCAAAACTCTTTGCGAAGTCTAGAAAAAGTATAGGGGAAATTAAGCTATGTCACTGATTAATACCCGGTTCAAATATTTGATTAAACGATCCGACCTAGATACGGATAGTAATAAATTATACAAGCGTAAGCTCAAAACAACCGACAGACGACTGATGACAGTTGGTATTAAAAGTAAACAATGGAACGGTATTACCGACTCGTAGTCTGTTGTAGAAAAAAGATAATCATTTTTGACATAACCAAACGTAAAATATTGGACATAAGTAAATCGAGTAATGCATATTTGAAATACAACCCCATCTGTTTGACATCAATGTTTTTCTGGCATTGTGGATTGCGCATGGTTTTTAAAAATTATGTCTTACTTAAAAAATAAACATTTTCCCAATACGAAAAAAACAATTTCAAGGGCGGTATTATTCCCACTCCCTTATTTTCTAAACAAAAAATAGACTATGTCCCTTCTAATGGTTTAACGTACCAAAGTTCATAAAAATCGGTTCAGTGGTTTAGATGACAAAGCCGGACAGACTAGCATACAGACAGACAGAGTTATTTTCGCATTTATAATGTTGTTTATATCCTCACTAATTCCATGGTTATTTACAGTAACTCTTTTAAGGTAAAAGTATTTAAAAGGCAAGTGAAAGCTACTATTTCAAGCGATGAAATCACAATCAAAAGGCTCTTCAACAATTCTCCCAGCATAAACCATTTTTGTAATTGGTTCAGAAAGTGTAAAACTTAAATTTTTGTAACGGCCCTATTTCAGCATCCATTACTTTAAATATCTTTTTGTTCTGAAACTGGCGTCGTTCGCTCTTAAAAATTGCTATAAAAATGCAAATTGAATGTAACTTCGTTCCGAAACGAAAAATTAAGTGTACAATTTTAATACTAGTGTTTTTTTGGCCTTGTATTGCCTATGGTTTGGCTCATTTGATGGGGAATCGTGGACTTAATATAATAAACTAAGTCCATGTGGGAATTATAACATCGTATCTAGTGATTTATGCCTGGTTGCAATATTTTACGATACGTAATGTGTCAAAAATAGCTAGGTATTCGTTTTTCTACGAGTCGTTAATTCTAATTTCAAATTTACTTTCCTTAACAGCTGTCATTAGTCGTCTGTCTAGGAAATTATAATAAAAGACATGTGGAAACTTGAGGTAGGTAATATACAGTGGCGTAACTACAGGGTGGCAAGTCGGCAAAATGCCACGGGCCCCCAGCCAGAAGGGGCCCCAGGTAAGAGGAGAATCCCAATTACTAAGAATAATTTTTACATCAAACTTTCCTAAAGTATGCACTACATTTCTGGTATTTCCAAACAAGTATTCGACATTATTCTTTCTTTGAGAAGGAGGAGGAGGGGGGGGGGGGGGTTGGTCGATGGATTGATGAATTTGCCACGGGCCCCGAATGGTATAGTTACGCCACTGGTAATATAATAGAAGAATAAGAATGACAAGAGTTGTAAAGACAATAGATATTATAAAATTTAAAGCTTAAATATGGAATTAATACCTATCGTGCCAGTGTTGTGATAAATCAAAATAGGTTTTATTTACAGTCTGTCGGTCGTTTTTAGATTACGCGTAGTGTAATTATTACTATCCGTAACTAGAGCAGGTCGTTTTGAAAATATGTGAAGCATTAGAGATGAAGACTCATTCAATGGCGAATTTCCTAGTCATCTCTGCCCCAGTGATATTGAAGTTGATTTCTATATAGGAACAACATTCATATGATGAAATTTACTGTGTCTGGGTGTTTGTACGTATTATTTGAGTTAATTTTGTGCTACCATCGTTGAGTTGGTATCCTCAATGCTACAGCTATATACTTTGGAATTTTTGTGATGTTGTTCGATAAAATGTTTACATTTTCGTATACCGCAATATAAACTCACTTGAATCCTCCTATTTTAAAAGTATTAAATCTGTAATCAACTGATCTTCCAAAAGAAGGTTATTGATTCAGGTTCTTTGATTGTTTAAGCGGTTGTTTATCTACTTTCTAATTTGTAATCTCGGAAATAAAGTTCGCGAATACACAGGGTTGCTAATTTTGAGAGAATTAAACGATTTTTTTTATATTGTACTTAAAGATTGACCTCATCCCACCTGATGTTAAGTGGTAATGAGATCCTAGCTTAAGGGTGACAAGTACAGCATAATAAATCTGTTACTGTACTTGTCACCCATACCTTGAAGGCTTGACCCCTGCTATTAATGTAGCACCCCCCAGGAGCTCTGGAAACCTTACTCACACGCAGGAAAACAACAACACAGAAGTGATTGTTATTTGGCTGCGGTCTTCTGTAAGGTGGAGGTATTTCACCAGTCGGGCTGTTCCAGTTCGAGCGATAAATCGATATGCCCTAGCTCTCTTAAATAAGGATGTTCTTACCTTATTGAAATTGCGAAGTTTTTACAATTGTTCACATTGTCAGGTAATAAATTAACTATTTTGTCCATATTCGTCCCTCTAGGCACTGCCCCAATCTTAAGAGAATCCATCAATAAAAATTTTCTTTTCGTTACCATATCAATTGTGAACCGTCATTGAATGCAATGCAAAGTGACTTCTTCTGGATCGGAATCGGTATATCTATTGAGAATACACCGGTAAAAAACTCAGTAGATTTGTGACAGTACCAGTATCTAACTTATTGCTATGTGAAGGTCACTTTGGACTAAGTCATATAGTTTTGTTTTGATGAGTGATGAAACAATTAAGTATTTAATCTGGGCCATACTTTCAGTTCTACTTCATAGTGCAAAGCTAGAAGACCACTTTCAATTTATGCTGTCCGATGTTTTTAAGATAGAAGAATATTTATTTTATATGGTCTTGGACTTAAATGCTCGAAAAAATCCACTTGACGTGGCTTTTAAATTTTGAAGCCATTGTATTTAAAGACATTGGTCTTTCCCCAAGACTTCCACAACCCACGGCTTTAAGTCACTGCATTATCCATTGCTTTCCTACCATTGTAGCAAGGTCGTTTGCCCATCTTGTGTATTTTTCATAAGAAGGTATAATCGTCAAAATGTTGGCAGCCCTATTATTAACGTTAATCCGGGTGGCAATAACACCAGTTAATTAATTTCAAAGCGCAACCCGGACCGGGTCCGTAACGTTTTTGTACCATAACTGCCGGAACTCTGTAAGTATCGATACTCGATGCTTTAATAACGCTCTTCCCGTTTGTGGCTTCATCGCTTTTTATTACTGTGATATTTTCCAACTTTGCACCAACAATTTGTGGTATTGTCCGTTCTGGGCTGTTTCAATTAAAGTGCTATAGGCTGGAAAATGCCGAAGCTTCATTTTAAACAAATAAAACACTTTAAGCCTGTAAATAGTCATGGGTGTGAAAAAATAGGGCTTCAAAATTTATCCAGTTCTGGGCATAAATTAGACAATTGCAACCATACTTGAGAAGATTGATTTTAATATTTTTTATCAAGGAGCTATTTCTTAGAAATAATGTAATTTATTTATTCTAGCGTGTGTGCAATGAAGTTTTATGGTCTTCTAGTGATAAGATTGTAAGAAATATTGTTACATACTTACTGGTTTCTAACAAAGTTTATAATTTTCGTTAAAAGCAAAGATAGCTATGCCCTTTTATGATTATAAAGCATATATATATGTGAGTTCGAGGTAGGAAATCAAACAGGTTTCCAGTAGCAATGTCGTTTATTTTCTAAATGTAAACCGTCGTCGTTCAATACATCGTCAACATCGTCTAAAACTAATCCTATTCCTAACAGATTCAAATCCCTGTCATACTTCATCTATCTCACTCATAGATATAATATATTCCTAGATGTAACGCTAAAAACCGCAATTGGGACGTAGCTGTCTTATTCACATCTAGTCATACAGCGCTACCTAGTGTGACTGAAACAAAAACCACTCAGAGCTTGTATTGGAGTCCGCATCTGCAGATAGAAAATCTATGGACTGGACTCCGGAGTTGGAGGCCAGACCATAGACTGCCAATAGAACGTTACCAAATTGAAAATACATTCAATTTCAAATACGACTAATTTTAATGGCCGTATTTTAATCAGTGATGGGCCATAATTGAAAAATCACTTTCTAGTATTTAACAGTATTTGTTATATTCGTAACTATTTACTAAACGCTTTATTTTATTCCTATGTATATAATTATGTTACTAATTTATTAGTATTGCATATTTTCCAGAATAGTGCTACTAATCGATACCAACTTTATCATAAACCATGTTTTAACATGTTTTGATATATATTTTGCATCTGCGCATCCATTACGCAAGTCAACAATATTTCCATACACCTAATAAATTAAATATTTAATATTAAATGTTTAAAACACCCCTTTGTCTATTTCAAAATACCGTGCCACTATTAAATAGAACTATAAAGTATAAACGAAAACTGTTTTTGGTTTCTAGCTTGTGTACTCTTATATTTTAAATGGGAATAAGAATCACTAATAGTCACACTTATGTATATTAGTATTATCAAATACTAGCGCATACTTGTGACAGGATCCATGGTATCCCTATCTCGTATTTTGACAAACTGACATTGAATTGTCAAACTGAATTTCACTAAAACAGATTTTCTTATAATGTAGCAAAATTATGTATGAAAACTCAATAAAAACAAATAATTATTATAATTGCGGACGTGGATAACTGTATATCAAAGACGATGGTGGTTTCTAAGTTTGTGATTTAAAAAATAACGAGAGTTATTCAATATCGTCTTCATCGGTAAGTTTTGCAAAAACATTTTCGTATTATGTAGTAAAAATGAGCCAAAGATTTACAAAAATCTTGTTAACCTTTAAGATTTTTAATTTTCCCAAAATAAAGGCGCATTTATAACCAAATTTTCAAATTTAAATAATGCATATTTGTTGTTGTAGTGATGTGCCAATGAAAAAAATTTCATCGTACTTGTCGATAAAATTTTGGAACACATTCACTTTTAGATCGCTTTTAGCACACACTTTTAGATCTGTTCAAAATATTTTCAGTTATTTTATGATACCACGTAAATAAGAATTAATCAAGACTGGTAAAAAATGGTGTCATTACTCTTAAAATATCGGTAATGGCATAATGTACCTATTGCATCGTATGAAATTTTTGATTTAGTTCGACATAAATTGAACAAGTATAATTCACGAGATATATAAATATAAACATGTCTAACTAAATTCACTTTATTTAATTTGTATTTTGTTACAGGAAATGTGAAAACAGAATCCCATTGCAGGGCGAAAATCAATAAAGTAAACTGCAAAGTAATATGAGATTGAGATCCTCTGATCTATGGTTGGACTAAACTATGTCATTTGTTTGCAAAAAGTTTTAATTTTACACAAATCGCTAATTTGTAAAATTATATATTTTTTATAATAAATATTGGTAGCACTGTAATTTTATTTTTTCGTATACTTATGCAAACATCATAAACGAAATCAAGTATGTACTGGATTGTCGATATGCTGATACACTTTGGTATTCATAGCATACAGTCGTACAAAAGTTAAATTATTCAACTGCTTTCTTGTAGTCTTCTTCATCCTAGCATGTTAGTACTACTCTGGTGGAAATTATGAAGGAAAGCAGGGCTAGTTCCACCGTTGGTTTTGGTTTCCATAATACAAGTGCTTAAATTGTTTACTTTGGACTCAGGTCAATGTAAATTATTTATTTATTTATGTATTCATTATTTTTATATCGACAGAAGAAAAAGATCCCTATTTCTTCACCACCCATATTGTTATCACATTTTATCGATATTAAAATCGACATTAGCTACATTACCAAAGAATAAATAGATATTAATACTCATTTTTAAATTGTTAAACGTCAAAACAATGTTGAAAAAAAATATTTTGGGGTGGACGGTAACATTGTTGCTGTCATGATGCGGTTTCTATACTTTCCTTATTCTAAGATCTCACTCGTTCTCTCTCACTCGTTACTCGTTCAGAAATATTCATAATCCCACACTCGGCCATCCTGCTCTATGTCTGCCCTCAGACATCACTCATCACCTTCATACATCACCACCATTATCGTCATTCATCATAAAGTACATCATCATAAATCATAATTAAAACAAAGTCAAATTAAACCTAACACTGTACACAATAACTTTAAAAAAACACATCTTGAAAATCTTAAACTTAAAAATCATAACACCTTTCATTTAAAAATAACTATTTGAATCAAAAAAAACATCGTACCGTTAATAAAACAACATAAAATAAAATCTTATTCATCCGTCTTCTAACACTAAATAAATATATACATATGCAGTTGCATTACTCATTTTTTCTTCCTGAATTTATACATTCTGCGTTTTACAAAATTTCTAAGCTCTTCTTTAATTTGCCAAAAACTTTGTCTCTTCCCATTTAATTTATGTACTCGTACGTCATTAGCCTTTAGTATTCCCATGCTAATGTGATGACTAGCATTTATATATATATTTCCATCATTCCGGGAATCACACGTTTCTGTTCAGAATCTTGGTACACAAATTCATGCTGCGAACGGTTGTCATAAGTCTCTTCTCTTCTTAAAATTTTCTTAATAGCTCGTAAACTTTCGTCTGTTTCCTGCGTGTCTTGTATATTTTCATGCAACATGGATGTAACTACTGCCACACAAGGATATTTGCTTTGTTCAGCTTCAGGAAATTCATTTTTTATCAACAAGAATCTTTCCTTATTCTTCAACATTAGAAAGTTACTTGAATTTTCGCTGTCTAAATTCGGGTTGACATCCTTTTTGTTGACACCTATGTCAACGCCATTGTTCACCTGATGTGACGCCGTCGGTAATGCTTCGTTAGACTCAAATAAAGGAGCGCCACCTCTTGATGAATTATAGCACACTTTTCTAGCTTGAAATTCGTTTGAATCATGCTGTCGTTTTCTTTTGCTACTGCTCGGTGGTTCTCGTGACTCCATCTTGGGACAAACTTCACGAATGTTATGATTCGCAAACTCGGTATGACATACGGCTGATACGTGCCCAAAATCGTTGCAGTAAAAACACTTCACTCCAAGGGCTTTGTGAGGACACTGTGAAGACTCGTGATCATTTATACCACAAATATTGCACCTGATTGGTGATGGTTTAGGTGCTGCTCTGAACTGGTGATTGTTGCTCACCCACTTCGCTTGTTTGCTTTCTAGTGACCTTTTAGAAGCAACCGTCTCGTACACATTTAATTTATCTTTAAGTTCCGCATACGTTTTCACCCCGTACAGCATGATTTTATTAGCTACTGCGTCCTCAATCCCGTCCACAATATACTTGATCGTCACACAATCTGTTAATCCACCTTGTTTGCCCAGCGCTCTCATCTCGTACATATACTCCATACACGACTGATTTCTCCCTTTTCGTCTAGAGCTCAATAGGTCGTGAATAGCTTTTGAGTCTAGTTCGTCTGGAAATTCTTTCGCAATGGCCATTTTCATTTCGCTCCAAGTTTTCGGAGTTGGCCTTTCCGCTCGTAACCACAATTTAGCAGCTCCGACTAACGAGCGTCTCGCCACAAGTAGTCGCTCTAGTGGTGTCCATTGGAACGTATCACCCGTCTCGTCAATATCTTGTATCCAGTCAGTAACAGTGTACGCACCATCTCCACTGAACCTTTGGATCAATTCCTCCTCCAGGTGCAGCATACCACTTCCTCCTCGTGCGTACGCAGAATTGTAATCTTCGTCGTAATCTTCTCTTCTATTGACCCTCATCGTCGTCGTAGTTCAGGTATTCTTCGTAATCGTCGTTGAAAAAAATTCATTTCGTCATGATCGTCTTTTTTTATTTTCACAATTCACTTTCCCCGTGATTTCCCCGTCGTGTGAAAACCTGAACGATTGCTCCACCTCGATCCCGGACGAGCCCCCAAATTTGTGAGTTCGAGGTAAAAAATCAAACAGGTTTCCAGTAGCAATGTCGTTTATTTTCTAAATGTAAACCGTCGTCGTTCAATACATCGTCAACATCGTCTAAAACTAATCCTATTCCTAACAGATTCAAATCCCTGTCATACTTCATCTATCTCACTCGTTCTCTCTCACTCGTTACTCGTTCAGAAATATTCATAATCCCACATATATATATATATATCTCTGTATATATATAGTATATATCTGTTAAATCTATTAATAAGTTTTCTGATAATTTCTTCAGAACAAGCTTAGATACCAAAATAGTAATTCCAAAATGTTCCATTAGCAAAAATTGCCCAGAAAAGTGGATTTGTCCTAGCAAAGTAAATACAGACGTGCAGGGAGACATCTATTTACCTCGCGCCGGCGACTGACTTAAAGTAATTAAAACTAGCTAAGAGCCCGTCCACCCTGGATCATTCATTTACTTCTATATATTCTGATAATGTTTTAATTTTTCTAGTTAGTGATTAACTACTACGGTATAGTAATATAAACATTGAACTAAGCCCAAAGATGGTAGCTTAAGCACTTGTGTTATGGGATCCAGAACTGACGGTTGTACCATAATCTATTGTTACGAGCTTCGGGTTCGTGACAATGAAAACTGCCGATAAAAATTACCAAAATTTACACTTTAATTAAACGCCATTATTTACAGCTTTAAAACACACTAATTAAAACCACAATCACTCCTAAGTCGTACTTCAAGATCGGTTTCGTAGTAATCACTTGTATCGCTAATTCAGTACTCCTCCGGTCGCGGCGAATCCCGGCCTTTTATAGTGCCGCAGGTTGTTCCCGAACCTTCCAACGTAGAAACATCCCGAATATTCGCGCGCAGTCCGGCCCCGACTGACCATAGTTCTAGTTCGGTCATCGAACTCTCAATCAATTAAGTTCCGCCATCCGAAACTAGATGGCGCGGTTTGGTAAAAACATCAATCGTCATAACACTTTTTATAATAACCAGACTCACTACCAACACAAATTCACAACACGAATGTCCTTTGTGGGGATCTAATCGACGATCCTTGATTCATCAGTTAGGAGCGCTAACTATTGACTAATGCCCGGTTCCAATATTTTACGATTCGTAAAGTGTCAAAAATGACTTTCCGTTTTTTACAATTTCTAATTCTAATTTCAAATTTTCTTTCCATATCAGCTGTCATCAGTCATACGTAGGTCGTTTTTAGCTTACGCCTCGTATAATTAATGACTATCGGTAACGTTCAGTAACGTTTTTCAAATATTGAACTGGGCATTAATAAGCCAGTCTTATTCTCGAACGACTTTAATACTAGCAAGTTAGGTAAACTACAATTTAATCATAAACGAATACAAACGTTCGAATACCGTGCGGTTTATAAAATTCCCGCGGTTCCTTACCCAGCATGTCGGGTTATTGTTCCCGTTATCGGCGCCGGGAAAATTGAATTTGTCCACATCCCGGATTGCAATGCCGGGTTCCGACCCGAAAACAAACCTCCCATTTTCCAATCTTGTTTTGCACGACGGTACAGGCCAAACGATCGGGCCTTCTATTCATTTTGCAACACCATTCGGGATTACTTCGCCTGCTCGGTGTGTTTTAAGTTGGATTTTATTTTGCACTGTTTGAGCCAAGCAATCGCTTGAAAAGGATGGGAAAGTACTTGAGAGTAGTTCCCGCTACGGTTTTGATTGGAGTATTTACTTAGAAACTTGCAACAATTGTGCGGTATATTGTATATTTGGTAGTCGAATTCATATCTTCAATCAAGGAGGTTTTCACTACTGAAATGCTATCATTTCATATATATAAAACTATTTTTATTCACAGGTTTTATGTACGAAACTTTGGACTTTGATGACATTGCATTCCTCTAGGCCGCAAGCGTAATACGCATTTAATTATTTGACTTTTTAAGTTCCGACGCAGGACCTTATTTAAGCGCCTCATCTCAACAGCTGACCAATCTCAATACTAGATGATCTCGTATCACCAAATGCATTTTATTAGTGTCAAGATAAGGTAGGTGCAAATAATCTGACTTTGTTATACCTACATATATTTACATTTATCCGGATATATTATCGTTATTGGATTTTGTCACCAGCGGTAAAGCTTGATGAAATGAGAATGTATCATCTTTTGTCATGTAATTTGCATACCGAAAATATACAAATCATAATTCAAGTCAATTTTTAAAGTAGGTAATTTATGATAGCTTTACGTCAAGGATGAATTAAACTATGATTGAACCTTATCCTCTTCACTTTGGATATTAAAACTGCAAAGCCGCTGCAGCAATGAGGTCATCAGAGTCAAGTTGAAAGTAAGCGGATTTTAAATATTTAAATATCTGCATTCGTATCAGCTATAGTGGAAATTTCATGACTTTAAAATGAAGACGTTTCATCCTTTGTTCAATTTTGGATTAAAGCGAACTACTCTTTTGCATATTTAAAGAAAATTTGAATGAGCCAATGAAATAACAGTCTTTAGTGTCCGTAGTTTTTAAAAGCTTTTCGAGATCCAATTCAATTTGCTTTTATTGCAATATAGATAGTGCAAAATATTGGCTAAAGTCAACCTGTAAAACAATAATTTGATGAGCCTTGGATTTTTAAAATTGGGCAGCTAAATTTTTTTTTACTAGAAACAACTTCAATTGCTTCAGAATGTTTTCAATTTATGAAAACTGCGTATCAAAATGAGTACAACTTTTTAACAGCTGTTTTTAGTCTGCTACTATTAGACATATCGTGTTAAAATTCAAAGCGACCGACCCTTTCTGAAACAGCGTTTGAACAACAATCCTATTCCGAACATACATTTTCACACCACGTATTTAGCACCAGGAAAACTCCCCGACAAATGGGTATACAATTAAAATCCATAGCTTTAAAAAACAAAAGCTGCACCAAGACTATTCCCGCACTAATGAGGGCATCTACTTTAACTTTCGTCCTCCACAAAAGACCACTGGCACAAAAAAATACTCAATTAGTGTTCTACAAAACGTCCTTACTAATTAAGTTGATCAAGCGCCTTTATTCAGACCCTTTGCATGCCGCGTCTTGAGCTGTCTTTGTTGCTGGAAACTGTTCTTAGGTGAGAGGTGGTGGACTGGTGGTTTTCGGATGAACTGAATACGTGAATTAATCTTTAATTCAAGTTTTGTGTTTGCTTGGGTTTTCTAAATTTATTTTTTTAATTTGTTGTATCTAGTTTTTGTATGTTTATCATGTTATACTACGAATATAATTCTAAACTAAAATCTGTATTTATGTTACCGTACCCATTTCTCGCCATCTACTATTTCCTCTACCTTAAGGTTGTCTGGAAGAGATCGCTTTCTAGTTATGAGACCGCCTAATTTGTACTATAATCAATCTGTAAAACCTATTTCTGTAAAGATTTTGTGCATTATGTATATCTATCTATCTATCTATACGTATGTATAAAAATGAATTCATATTTCCCTTGGTCACGCATCCACGCGTGAACAGCTGGATCAATTTTACTTTTTTTTTGTTGTGCTTGTTATTGTCAGGAGAAGGTTCTTGTGAAAGAAAAATTAGAAAATTTAAGAACACTATTGTCGTCCTGGGTGAAAACAAATTCGAATTGAATAGTCGTCGTTATAACAGGACAACGTCTGACGGGTCAGCTAGTGTTCTTATAGTCACGACCAATAAAACGTAAATGTTAGAGCTCTTATGATGTTTCCATCTTTAGGTAACTACTTTAAAATGGGTTTCTATACTTGTTGGCATACGTCACTGGGGGCGTACTCCCATAAACGAAATATGTCGGATCCGACAACGGATGGCAATTTTTAATCCTCATAATCATAAAGAAATCACTTCGAATGCAAATTAAGCGTTTTCAAAAAACAAAATATTATTTATGCAAATCAAAAACCACGTCTTCATTCCTAAACTTTTGGATAATCTTCAAAAACGAAACCTTTCGTTTGTTCGTTTCGTTTTTGAGAGTACCCCCCCTGTACTAAGACTGTTATTCTCATTGGGTTGCGTCAATATATCAGCCAGGGCCAACAGTATAACGATCCAACACGCAAAACTATACTTGTTGAGCACAAATAAAAAGGTAGGTACCGGCATGATTGCATATTTATCTTTTTTAGTAGTAAATTTTTAAAATGTTTCGATTCACGCATCCTAACAGACAAAATAACAAATGAAAATCACAAAATTTCGTAATTTGAATTTGTAACGATCTTCATCAAACATTAATCTGTTAGTCATAACAAAACCAGCCAAATAGGTACAAATAAAATAAACGATTGTTACAATTTTATGTTAAAAAGAGGTATATTGTACGTACTTTATTATTTCAATAAAACCCATTCATAATATATGCGAAAATATTTTTTCCCCAACCTTATATTTAAGACACTGAGTTAAATTACAATAATGCTGCAACTGTACAAAATAGAAGCTTACAGATGTTTGTATTCAACGCTCAGATCCGAAAACGTAAAAACCAATTTAAAGGCAAGCGCAACGGATTCAGCTAAAATAGCAGTACATATAGCAGACCGAAATCCCAATAAACGCTCGTCTCAAGAGGCCGAATGCCCGGAGGTAGGCTTTAGCTGTAGTGGGCTCAACGTGCCATGATACGGCACATTTCCTGTGTCCGACGTCCCACTTCACGCCCCCTTATTATTCCCTTTTGTCTGATCCTTTTGCACCTGACTTCACAGATGAGTGACGGAGAACCCACTTACCCTTAACACCAAACGCATAAAGCTCAAATTCACATGGAACCCTCAAACTCGATGATTAATTGGCAAGTCAAACGTTTCTCATAATTTAGCAAGTTCGAAAGTTTAAGGTCCGTTATAAATGTGATAATTTCGCAGGGCTGAATTAATTTTACCTTGAACAATTGTAATTGTTATTAATTAAAAAAGTCTTGAGCGTTCTTCTCAAATTTCGAACAGAAAGGTTTTGATGCACGCCTTGGCAGTAGATATAAAATTTTCTGAAATGGGAGTACGACGACACATAATTGACTTACACATAGTTATCTGATGTTTCTAATAAGCTTACTAATAATAAAATTGTAGAGTCGTCCGAAGTCTAATTTTTACTTAAGCAATTTTAAACCCGCCCAACACAAAAACGTATGTTGTAGACGCTCTCACTTTTATATCGAGAATATTTTCATGAAAATTTTATGCGCAGTAACAATAATTTGCACGTTGTTAATATTACAGCATAAAGTAAAACAGATATTCAATGTGAAACGTGCTAATATGACGTCAGTGAAGGCGGTAAAGATTTGTTACATAGCGAGACAAGCTAATAAAAAAGTCGCGTGCATTTGACCCATTTTGTTCAAGTATCATTGAACAGAATTCTAGTTAAAACTGCAAAAACAAAACCTGTTTTTTGAATACATCTTGGAAGAGTTGGTTTGTTTGTGTAATTTCCAAAAAACAAATGTAGGCTACAAAGTCTGGTATTCTACTCAAATTCCATGCATTCGCCAAATTTTTAAATTACTGACTGACAGACTGTATGATTAATCACGAAATCTCACTCCAACACTTTTTTTTTTCTATATTGCACTTTAAGATTGACCTCATCCCACCTGATGTTAAGTGGTAATGAGGTCCTAACTTAAGGGCGACAAGTAAAGCATAATAAATCTGTTACTGGACTTGTCGCGCTTACCTTGAAGTCTTGACCCCTGCTACTAACGTAGCACCCCCCAGGAGCTCTGGAAACCTCACTCACACGCAGGAACACAACAACACAGAAGTGATTGTTATTTGGCTGCGGTCTTCAGTAAGGTGGAGGTATTTCACCAGTCGGGCTGCTCCAGCTCGAGCGATAAATCGCTATGCCCTACCTCTCTTAAACTTAAAATTTATCAGAAAGGTTTAAACATCCGCTAAGAACGGATTTTACAAAACGGGGGTAAAACGGGGTTTGTAAGTTACTAACGCTTTTATTTAAGATATAAGACTAGACCTATTACTTAATTTTGCCACTTTGTGATAGCGGCCGTCTTATATATGATATTTGTTAGTGTATATTACGAAGTACTTTCTTTTATTTCAGACCTATATCTATTCATGTTCCACGGTCTTAGCCTTATGTTGTAGCCATTTCTCGCCATTTACTATTTTCTCTACCTTAAGTTTGTCTGGAAGAGATCGCCTCCTAGCGAGAAGATCGTCTAAATTCTGCGAAACCTGTTTCTGTAGAGTTATTGTGCAATAAAGTATCTATCTATCTACCTATTCGAGAATATTGAACCAATTTACATCAAATATAGCTAAGAACACTACCAACTAGTTCACATACAGACAAACACATACCGACACGGGAAACTTATAAGAGTACGTAGTTTTAGCGTGAGGGTTTAAAAAGAGAGTGAGGATCTTTTCTCATGGAGTGTGCATCCACCTTATCGAGTTTTATACATTTTTTGTAGAGCACGCGCGAATCGAGCCGTTGCCTAATGAGGCGCGTTACGATATATTCATTTCATCTCGTCTGAACTCGGCTTCGTTAGTCAGCAGTATGTAGACTAGGCTTAATGACACGCACGCATATTTCACTCAAAACACCAGCTGCTTAAGTAATATTCAAATGTAGTTGTGCATTTTCGCATAATTTTAGGAATAAAATAAGTAAGAATCCCTCTTTACTCATCCTAATTAATTCATAAGACAAAGACTGGTGAGTTCAACAAACGAAAAGTTTCGTTTTTGAAAATGTATTACTATAATTAAACATTTAAAAGACTTTTTGCTTTTAAAATGTTGTATTTTATGATATTTGGACTAATTATGTAGTGTTGTGTTGTGTTAAAAGAAATAATATTATCTTTGTTTAAATTAATTTATATACCTACTGTAAAAAAAAATATATACTGTTAATTTAGAAGTAGAATAAATAATAATAAATAATAAATAAATAAATATTGGACAACATCACATACATTGCTCTGATTCTGTGGAAAGTAGCTTAAGCACTTGTGTTACGGAAATCAGAAACAACGACGGTACCACAACACCCAGACCCAAGACAATAAGGAAGACAGCGGCGATTCGTTTTTTACAGAAGATGATAACGAAACATTAAAAACGCTGTTAACTTTGATTGTTGCGCGCAATCTATTGCGGAATCTTTAACTTAATACCCGTTAATCCTAAAAGTGTCGGATTCCCAGTCAGGTCAAATTGGGAAGCAAACTTTTCTAAGCTGACTTGGATCTGGGTGTACTGGGATGATGCTCCCAGTTTTCCGTCGTCTGAAACTCAAATCGCAAGTCAACTGATTGGTGTGATTGTCTAGTCCATTCATTTATCAATATAACGATTTCCCCAAGCAAGTCTTTGGAAATTGGAGCAAGTTCTCAATTTCGGCATAACATATCGATTGCCTCCAGGCAGCCAAGATGCAGGCAATATGCTGATGCAACCTTGTTAGGCCGCGCCCGGGCCTCAAAGGGCCTAATGAGTGCATCGGCGACGCGACCGACATATGCAACTCGATTAATGCCCAACTTCTGCGCTAGATACATTAACCATTATGTTATCAAAATTACACTAAAATATCAGTGTGTTAATGTCCCACTATAAGGCAAAGACGTCTTTCGTATAAACCTAAGTGTAATAAATAATAAATATATAAACCTAAGAGTTTGCTTGTTGGTTTGAACCCGCTATTCACAAGAACTATTATTGAAAAAATACTTTCTTATTAGATAGTTCCATTATTGCAAAAGACATCAAAGCATAAATTGAAAATTTATAAAACCCCCAAAAGGAAAAAGTGTGAAAAAAGTCGATAAAAAAGATACCTAATACTGAGGGAGTTGTGACAAAATAATATGGGAAATCCATCATTTTCTGGCGGCGGCCATCTTGGATTTTAAATTTGTCATTATTAATATATTCTGCAAGTTAAGCCCTTTTAAATGATACCCATATTGTGGGAGTTGTGTTAAAACATGCACAATAGTCTCAATTCTCAATTCGTATTGCAATACATACCTACGTTATGACGCGGGTGGAAATAATTTGTTTTTAATTGCCATGGAACTGTGTCTAAGTAATATAATATCGAACGTCTAACTGGCATAAATTCCCTCACTTGAAGAATCTCATGGAGTGTGTACAAATAAAGTTAGACAAAGTTGTCGAAGTCGCGAAGTTGTTGTCGACTCGCCGCGCGCTGAGTGCCAGTGCTCGCGTCTAATCATAACTTGTTAGTTGACGGCAATTACTAACCAACTTCGACCTAGTCAGCGAGAGAAGGCAGTAGTCGTGTGTAGTGTTGCGGTGCTGTTCGATGAATTATCGATAGTGACGGTAAGACGTTTTCGTTGTAGTGACTGGTTAGACTGCAACTACTAACCAAATTCGACATAGTAAGCGGGAGAAGGCCGTAGTCGTGTGTAGTTTTGCGACACTGCACGAGGAATAATCGATAGTGACTTTTACAGTTTTTATAGTGCTTCACGCTACTCTAGCGAACTTTAAATATATTTAAGAAACATAAAAAGGTAATCTCCCATTGCGTCGTGGGGCTCAAACTGAAGCCCTTCACGTATAGCGCGTGCTGCTCGTTTAACTGAAGTAACCGCAAGTAGGTGTTGATTTTTTTCAGTTGATCGAATCTTTGAATTTCTGTTAATAAAAGACAATACCTGATATCTAACAACTGATAACATAAGCATTTTTGTATAAGGATTTTCTTGATAGGCCGAAATAACTGAAACCTTAAAGCGATATTTAGTTTGTTCAGTAACGACCTTGTATTTTATGTACTACCTTTTTAATATAAAATTCACGCAAAGTTGGACCGAGTAACCGTCTGCAAGTATGCAAAATTGCGAATCTAAGGCTAGGTTACATAAATTGAATTTGAAGGCGTGCTGCCAATTGCCTCTGCGTCCAGTGAGCGGAATTTAACCCTTTGAAAGCGATCGAGATCATCAATTTGCTACTTGATAACTTTGGGTATTCCTAGAACATATTAAACTGCTTTAAAAATTAGTATGTTTTTGTTTACTTTAATATTAGCACAAATCTGTTTTTAATGATATTTTAAACTGTGAGTATGAAATATGAAATTCATAATTTCTGTTGAGTTTATCTCGGTATCGAATGTTGTATTATGACTATCAATTATAAAAAAGCGGATATTGATGGAATCAGAATCAGAATCATTTATTGCTTTAAACTGTGTACATTTGTTGCTGTTGTAGTTGCATAATTTAGGCACATGAGACAGTTTGCCCAGACCGGGCATGCAATATTAATTATTTTTATAAAAATGAAAAATGAAATAAACGAAATAAAAAATGGCGCATAAAATAATGCAAATATTCTAACATTTTTTTTAAAAGCCTGCTAGATAATGGATTTTAGCGGCAACTCATAAATGGGTCCTTAGGAAACTTCGAAACTTCTACTTCATTTTTAAAATAGTTTGGTCAAAGAGGCCACCAGTTTAAAAAGATGAACCTGAACAGCCTACGTTCACTTAACATCTGTGACGGATTCTAGTTACAAAACTATGCATTTATCACCATTTTTCATCTAACCACAGCTGAAGGTAGTCCTCCTTTCATTCGTGCAACATTTTTCAATTCCAAGCTTACCTCGTCCAGCCTTTACCAGTAGTTGCTCCAAGCTTATCGGCTTAACGGCTTGCAAAGCGTCCTACACAACGTTTACCTAAATGCGGTTTCCATTCCAAGACTCGTCTGCTCCTCCTGCCGGTTATATGACAGACATGACGAGCCCTCTTTCGTATCACCATGCTAATCTTTAAGGTCACAGCATACACTCTACTTTTAACATTAGCGATTGGCGGTTGAGTCGCTTTTTGAAGTCTGAATGCAGCAATGAAATTCTCCACAAAACGCTAAACTCGGTGATTCAATTGCTTATAGGTACAGCAGCTAGGGACGATACAATATCGCCTCCAAACGCACGATGTTGTGAAAATGCGCGATTTTGATGTTGTGAAAATGCGCGATTTTGATGCTGTGATTTAACGCAAAGACTAAAACGCGACGCAGCATCTATACAATTGGCGGTCGCCGATGCTAAAAGGATCATGTGTCTTGTTGTCTTTAGGGCAAAAGTCTATATCTGTCGGTATTTTATTTCTTTCTTATTTCAAGCGATCCTGTGTAGTCATATCATAGACTTTCCTTATTAGAATCCTTTCGACAGTCGTGAAAGAGGGGGCTGTTGGAAAGTAAATAAATAAAAATTAGACAACATCACATACATTGCTCTGATTCTGTGATAAGTAACTTGAGCACTTGTGTTACAGGAATTAAAAACAACAACGGTACCACTATACCCAGAGCCGAGACAATATAGAAGAGTTCGTTTCCCATATTGACTCGACCGGTAATCGAACTCGGGATCTTAGAGATGGTTTGGAGTTTCGGATTTAGTGGAGAGGGGGTCATAATTGGGACGCGAGGCGCGACGGGGCTACTTACTCTTACAAAAAACTATAAGCCCTAGATGTATTTTGTTTTCGCTAATAGGTAGCCATTTTGTATCTCACTTTAGTCCAACAGTGACCGGAGACTAAACTGTGTTTGATTTTTAAAACAAAAAACGATTTTCGTTGTAATTTGATGTAATTTTGAGTTACACTGCATACGCATATAGATAGCTAAGTGTTAGTATTGCTACTATTCTGTATTTATTTTATTTTTGCAGATACATTTCTTTTTGATATATTTTTGATAGAAATACTCTAATTATTACTCATTTTATTTGGTTTGATATTTTAAATAATGTGAGAACTGGGGCATGAATGCGGGGTAGGATGGGGTACTTAAATAATGTAGCATATGGCCTTTCCATCAGAATTTATTACAAACCGTTACTAGAACGGATCGGTTTTCAAATATTGGGAATGGGCATAAATCGTCGTATATCAACATTCAGTGCCACGTTTCGGTGGTCAACCTACAAGCAAGTAGTTAGACCCAAAGATTTATCCCCTCGTTGGAGCAACTAGCCTGCAGTATGTCCAGTGCAAATCTAAGGCGGGGTTACATAAATTCAATTCGGGCACCTCAGAGCGGCGCAAATTGCCTGGCGACCAGTGACCGGAGTTAACCCTTTGACGGCGATCAGAGTCGTTTCGTCACACGAACATTCCGTGAGATCATTTCGGGTCGTACGTGTGACGTCATTGACGCTTTAGAATTGAGTTCGCAAAAATGTGTTATTGTTTATAGCATACAAATGCAATTTTCCTTTGGGATTCGATTGGAATTTGATCTTCGACTCATAAAAGTATCAATAAAAGGATTAAAAAAAAGTAAAGTATTAAATTATTTAAAATTCTATAAAATAAATATTGAACAACATCACATACGTTGCTTTGATTCTGCGGTAAGTAGCCTAAGCACTTGTGTTACAGAAATCAGAAACAACGACGGTACCACAACACCTAGACCGGAGACAATATAGAAAAGTTCGTTTCCCATTTTGACCCGATCGGGGATCGAACCCGGAACCTCAGAGATGGCGCGACGCCAAAGTTCGGCCCACTCGCCTCACGGCTACGGAGGTCGTCAAATTTATCCAAATGTTAGACAATGATCTTTGGCCATGCTACGCACGCTATGCACGATTGCTTGGTCATGAAGCTCCCTTGGAAGGGAATAATATCTAACTATAATATGACTTTGTGGGATTTGGCTTTCATAACTCAAAATTGATTTATGTTCAACCAAAGTTTTTTTCACCGCTTATAAGTCGAGATGGGCTGCAGAGGTTTTGGTGACCTTTGAGTTGTTGGATTCAGCTACATACAGCTAGCGGAGGTATAACAGAGATGTAAAAAATCTCATACATTTCGCATGTAAAATAAAGTTATCCGGCCAATAAAAAATATTTAATTCAACACCAACAGTTTCCTTAAGTATTTAACAGAGGCAAGGCCAAGCGATTTATTGCACGAACTGGAGCAGCACGACTGGTGAAATACCTCCTTCAGAATACCGCAGCAAAATAACAATCACTCCGGTGTTGTTGTGTTCCTGCATGTGAGTAAGGCTACATTAGTAGCAGGGGTCAAACTTTCAAGGTAAGGGCGACAAGTCTAGTAACAGTTTTACTATGCTGTACTTTTTGCCCTTAAGCTAGGAACTCATGACCACTTAACAACGTGGGATGAGTCAATCTTGAAGTGCGTTATAAAAAAAAAATTTTTTAGATTTTTGAATATGACAAATAAAATAATTGTAACAAATTTCAATTACAAAAAAACGTTTGTACGCACCAAAGTATTTTTTTAACACCACACAAAAATTCACTCCTTAGAATAACACAAACCAAATTACATTTTTTATACAAAGTGTAATTTGGTTCGTGTTATTTAGTTAAGCCAGTTCTACCAATTTGGTAGAAGGTGTGACTGAAACGGGCATATATTTATTTCTTTCACATATGTACAATACAAACAGGACTCTCTTTCTAGGTCGGTCGTGTAAAAACACGCTGCATTATGAATTTTCATTGGCGAGTCCAGTGAACGTTTACAAAGATGACCAGTGCCACCACACCAAAGAGACTGACCAAAAGCACCAACCGCACGTTTCACAGGCTCACTTGTGAAGTCTCTTTATTTTTGTTTGTTTACTCTCACCGACTCTATTACGGAATCCGATTTCAGACTACGTGCGTTTTTTTTCGATGTACCATGAAAAATGCTTCGTCTCAAATACTTTTGGAAGATACGATCTGTTTCAAATAAAAAAGGAATTTTTTTTTTAAACATATTAGCAAACACTAAATAAATTAAAAATGTTAGTTAACAAAATGAACAAACGCAAAAAGAAAAGATTGTATAAAATAAACTAAATATTTCAATATTTTCTTTCAAGATTCTGAAATCCGAATTTCTATGTCGAAATATTTATAAGTTGCTTACCTATCTGGCACAGAGTGGTCTCGTGCTCTGAATAAAATTCCCCTTATTTATAACACCATAAAGCAAAGATAAGAACCCTACAGGTCGCCGCTGGGTTATAAAGGACACTGGTATATTTATTAAATATTTTATATAAAGTATGGACGCTTTTGCGTTGTATAAAATATTCATAAAAGTACATCAAACAATAAAAAAATATTAATTGAAAAATGGTTATTCTACATCTTTTTTAATTTTGTATTGATTTACTTTCTTTTAAATTTACCTTTAAAGATTATTGTGTTACCTTTTATTATAGCAATTAATTAGGACAGAAGAATATAGACCTTAAAATGCATACAATCCGCCCGTTGTGCTTTCAAGTTTTAAATAAAGTACGATAGCATAGATAAAGCACGTAAAACTTTAGACTTTGTAACGCCCCTATGTCGAGGGCATAAGAACTAATTTCGAACTGTGAGTGTTTACTTTAACCTGCTGTCGACCGTAATATATATTTTTTGCATACTGTGTTGAACTTACGTGAAATTGTTCAAAAATTTCAGCAGATGAAAATCATACAACGTTCAGACCACTCAGAAATCCAGTAATTAAAATGGAGCACTATGATTAAGCTGGTTCAAAACCCTCAGAAATATAATCCTAACGTCTTCGGAATCTTAATTAACACGCAAACTTTATTGTACTAAGCTTGTGGCGAACCCAATTATAAACACGTGAAATGTAGCGAAATAAAGTAACTCCCGTAAGCAAGATAAGCTGGGTGCACACCGCGGCCATTACGAGGCGACCGCCCTAACGAGTGTCCCGCCTTTCACCTGCCAATGTAACTTTTAACAAAGGTCAGTCCACGGGCATATCGTCTGTAACGGATGCAATTACTGTGTCGCCGCTAGTGCCTCGCTTGCGGACTAATCGGGACACTTGTTACTGGGGTGGAGTGCCGCAATTTGGTGAATGCCGGGACGTGTGACGTGGTGCAATTTATGTGGGACGTTTACTTGTTGCATTGAGTGGGGCATCGTTATGTTTGTGGTAGATATCAGAACATTGTTAAAAACTTTAAAGCAACAAAATCGTTACAATAAGTATATTCACGAAGTGCAGGAATAAATTTAAACTAAAGTAATTTATAATTATATTTATATTTTGTTGCGTTGTTAATTATGATAAATGGCAGCACTATTCTTATGCAACGCTCAGAGTAAAAAAAAGTTATTTCAAAATCTGGTAAATCGTTATTAGTATGGCACATTAATACTTGGTATTTAATAAAGAGGCAAACCAAGCTGATAGACCATGATGAACATAATCCGGGGAGTTAGGCGCAGCGTTTTTGAGTTTTACTTTTGGTGCTTTAGAGTCTCAAAATCCCGTGGACATTTCCTGATTAAATCTTCAGCTCAAGGTATAATTACGACTAGAAAGTCTATCATGTTGTTCATGGGGAGTGATTTTTAGACACTTAACTTTGAATTGCCAAAATAAATAAATAATGACTTGAGAACCCCCTTATGTAGGTAATTTTTATTGTTTTATTGGAGTGGAAAAACTAAATATGTACATTATAGTGGCCGAGTAACAACTCTACCAGAAATGACAGATCCCTTCGACATCATTGATACCAAAGCAGTTAGATGGAAATACGTAACACTAAATCAAAGTTTGCCGAACAAATCTTTATATTTTGGGATAGAAGAATACTTACAAAGTCGACATGCATCCCTTAATTAACGAGGCGCCTGGAGCATGAAATCCTAGTTCTTGTAGAATTATCGGGTTCTAACCTGCAAAGTCCTAACCAAATTCAGGAAGAGCAAGTATCCCTACTGGATTCGAACCAAACCTACTATTCAGCAATTAACCGGGACGATTCGTTAACCGGGACTGCTCACCCCTCCCTATCCTACCAGCTGGACGTATGCCCTCTGCATTGTCAAAGCTGCAGGAACAAGGCAATTTGCGCGGAGGTATGCTTTCTACCGAATCCAATTTAATGGTTCGGATTCATGTTAAATATTCACCATTCGAGCTTAACGATGACGATTCAGCGGGATTGCGGATCTAGGTGTCCTCTCCATTGCTTTAGTTAGATGTGGTGTACAGGGGTACTCAAACTTTGGCGATAGCGATTTGCTGCGCGGTATCAAAGATGTGTGCGACCAGCGTGAATTTCGCTTGCGAAGTAATAAATAATAATAAAAATAAATGCGCTAGACAACCACACAATCACCTGGTCTATAACTGAGGTTTACCCTTGTACTATGAGCACCAGACGATGGATACTAATTGGGCGTCGTCATCATTTACTTAATTGTACTGAAAATTAGATAGAAGGCAGCCGCTGTTTAGCTTTACATAAAAATTATATTATATTAAAAAACCGAGGAAAAGAGGGGTTAGTATTAAAGTGATTCCGTCAGGTTTTTGTGATATTATGCTGCAGTATCCATCTCCAATTACATTTTTAGTTTAGATCATGGTCTTTTGTTGCCCAAATTTGAATCAAAATTCATAATTTAAATTGTTAAAACAAGTAGGTGCGTAATGTAATGCACTTTAGTTTAGCTAAAGGAAGAAAAATGATTTTTTTTCTATGTTATTGAACATTCTGATTTGAAAACCTTAAATGGAATAAAACAATTATAACGCATATGATTTATGTGTGTGTGTTAACTTTATTTTTCATACTAGCTGTGCCGGCGACTTCGTTTGCGTGGACTACATGATTTTGAATTTAATTTTTCTGAGATGATCCGACCGAATGCTAACCGTTTGAGTACCACTGGCGTAGCACCTAAATATTCCGGCGATTTCCACTTCCATTCCGAGATGGGATTATTTTGTAAATACGTGGGATGTGGTGCATATATTCTGCTTTACATGTCAGTAACCCTGAACAATTAAATAATAAAAATTAAAACGCATTACTTTAGTACTCGGATTTCTCGCGACTACCATCGATTGAGGTATTCGATCCTTATTGTAACTTATGTACTCCTGATGCTTATCAGATAATGTAATTAATAATAAGTATATTATCTCTCTATACATATAAATAAAATTAAATTGTCTGTTTGTAATATTAAAATAACCGCCTTTTACTACATGTTTATGAATATATACGGTATGTATCCCAAAATAACATTCTTTACAATTTTTGTCTGTCTGTCTGTTTGTTCCGGCTTCTCTGAAATGGCTGGACTGATTTTGACGGGACTTTTACTGGTAGGTAGCTGATGTAATAAGGAATATTTTAGACTATTTTTATTTTAGATAAAATGTTTTGTTTAAGAAATAATTAATTATAAATATTGTCGTCATGCAATAAAAGTCGCGGGCGCAGCTAGAAAAGAAATAAACCATTACAGATGAAACGCACTAGCAGTATGACCCAACACAGCACCCCAAGACGTATTATCTAGCTGAAGGTTTATATCGTCGGTAAACGTTGAGTAAGCCGCGGACCTAATAACACAGTTAACTCGTAAAGTAGACGGACGCTGCCATAAATCTTAGGTGGGATTTGAAAGGTCCTTCTTAGCCCCTTTGGATTTGGGCGAAGAATGTATGATTGACCGCTTTCAGAGAAATTTGGAGCGAAAGTATATTATTTTACGACTTCATTTACATTCCTAAATGTTTTAGAACATTGCTTCCCATTTGCCGGGTACCGGGCCATCAAAATAAAATACCGAGCTGCAACATTTCCGCCTTGTTTTAAAAATTTAATAATACCTACTATTGCTCGTCGCAACGTAAATGATTGCATTTGGAAATATCCTGGGTGACTAAAATGCGATTCCATATATATTTTCTACCAATAATTAATGTGTATTATTTAATCTAATGGAATAAGCTTGAGTGTAAAATTATTAGGTGGGTCACGAAAGGCCAGTTGGAAAATTACCAGGTCATGGCAAGACAATAAGTGTTTCCCACAGTTTTAGAGCTTCTAACAAGTTTTCATAATTAATCATGACAATACAAGAGAGATAATGCCTCGGGGGAAAATAATGGTTCTATTAAATCCATTAGTTTGATTATTAAAATAAAACGTTTTGCTACAAATAAATAATAATTGATGATCATACAGCCCACAAAAAATCACTAAGAAGGCTTAATGAGGAATGTGCCTACGACACTATTTAGTAAAAACTGTACGGAAGAGTAACGTCTGCGTTCATTTTTAACCATGGACTTATTAGGTCCATGTTTTTAACTCTTAATACTTTTTATTGTCTACATCGTTAGTTGTTGCATCCATAATTATTTTCAACGAAAAGTTTAAAATAAAATATATATTTAATGTTACCTACTTAGTATAACTACCTACTTAACCATAATGTCGCAGGGATACACATTTATTATATAATATTTAGAAATAGAATACTACTACAAAAATAACAACAAAATGTATTTTTTCTATACGCAACACACTCAATACATTTTAAATAATTTAGTTGGTATATTCCAAGTTTATATCTAAATTCGATTACATCATACTACGTAGATCGTTAAAAACTTTTATACACATTGAATCACACTGCGGAATATAATGAATATTTGGACGATTGGTAATATAAACTTGGAATATATCAGAGATAATGAAGATGACTTGCTTTCTTTTTCCGGCTCCTGGAACAAGCAAGAACCACTCACGCCCAATTTAAATCAGCATTTCTTAAGAATAACAACTCTTAAAAACAGTTTATAAGTGAACATTGATAAATTGAGTACAAAAAATAGGGGTTTAAAAATAAAAAAAATAACCACCTTGTTGTATATTACTTACAACATTATCAACTACTTTAGGGCTAGAACTTTTGCGATGTTGTCAAAAAAAATACAGTTCTCGATACATAATATGTTAGCTATATGTTTGGTGAACCGCAAATTATTTTGTCAAATTTGGAAATATTACAGAACAAAAGTTATTGTTAATGATGTAAATAATTAATTGTTGACTTTTTAAAAATAACCTTATAATCGGGAGGATAAAATACTGATTAAGCAAACATCCTTTTAATCGATACTTTATACGCCCGACCGTGTTATTTAACTGTTCATTGCATGACATTACAATGCATATAAAACATTAAATAAAATTTTAACACCTAGCCAACATAATTTCGAGTAATAGCGCCATTTCTCTATCACGACTCGCTTACCTGTAATCACATCCACCGCTCCTTTAAACATGCAAATGGTTATTTTCTATGAAAATTTCAAATTAAACTCTACAGTTATTAACCAATGTCACCCCAACGTTCTCATTAGGCAAAAATTTACCTTTAGCAATCGCAATTATTTCTAATTCCGTCATCCCCGAGGAGAATCAAATTAAGTACACAAATAGGTAGAAAGGAGGGTGGTTGTCGCTGAGAAGGCGACTCCAGAGAACAAATTGTGCGTAATCTCCTAGAGACCACCACAAAAAGGTGAGCGTGGTCCATTATGAATAACTTCCAGCGCCCTCATCTAATTTAACTTGTAAACATTACAATTTAGGCGCCCATCTCGACTTGATGCCTTCAGAAGTGCTATTCGCTACCTCCACTTGAGTATTTTTGCTTTCTTCTTTTATGTGAGTGTTATTTTTAGCGAGGCACCCTGATTTGTCGGATGGGCTGCGTTCGAACTCTTTTGTGATTGTTTCTTTTTTCACGTTTTCGGGACTATGAGTACCCTCACTTGAGATTTGTATACATATGTAAATTAATTTGTACTAGCCACCATCGTAATATGATGGGTTATAGTGGCAACTGATACTATTTAAGAAAACGTGTTTAAAATTGCCCATATTAAACCTACTTTTTTTACTGAACATGTTTATTTTACGATTCGGATCATGAATATGGTACGTGTGTTTATATCGAGTCAATTTTCGAGCATTTATTTGTAAGTAATCATTTGGTGTTTACCATGACATGACACATTAAAAAACCTTTTAGGGCGTATCTGCTATCTCGCCTTCGTAGATTGCCTTTATTTCATAGATATAAATATTTTGATAAACACTTTCTTTGAATTAGTTTTATTTTTCTGAGGATACGTTATATACAAATACAATAAAAAATAATTGCCAAAATGAATAAAAGCGTATAACTTTAGAACGACTGCCACAAATGCTAGGAACTCATTACCACTTAACATCATGTGGTGGTGGTGGGATGAGGTAAATCTTGGAGTGTTTATAAAAAAAATAATTAGTTATTATGTATGACGACGATATTTGTTAGAAGAAATCACTATGTAAAAATACGCGCAATGTTATTTGATGAGTTTATTGTGAGGACAAGATTTTTGCCAAAGTACGCGCCAAGCCGCAGGTGACCGTTGAAAATATTTTTTAGTGCTATTAGTTGTATTTTTTTTTTATATTACACTTCAAGATTGACCTCATCCCACCTGATGTTAAGTGGTAATGAGGTCCTAGCTTAAGGGTGACAAGTACAGCATAATAAATCTGTTACTGGACCTTGAAGGCTTGACCCCTGCTACTAATGTAGCACCCCCCAGGAGCTCTGAAACCTAACTCACACGCAGAAACACAACAACACCGAAGTGATTGTTATTTGGCTGCGGTCTTCTGTAAGGTGGAGGTATTTTACCAGTCGGGCTGCTCCAGTTCGAGCGATAAATCGCTATGCCCTACCTCTCTTAAATATTCATTATCAACTGGCTGACCTGACAGACGACGACGACTATTTAATTCTATATATTTTTTAATTTTTACTTTCATACGAACTTTCTCCTGACAATAACAAACACAACAATAAAAATGAAATTGGTCCAGCTGTTCACGGGTGATGGCGTGATCAAGGGAAATAGTGATTCATTCTTATATAGGTACATAAAAATTAATGCAACTTTGCGTTGAAATTTTATAACTCAAAAACGGGCTTCCTTATTCAAATGTTTGGGCATTTGGGCTTGGCAAATAGGCTTGCAAAAATTATAATATATTGGATGGTTAGGTATGTGAAGTTTGCACAAAATAGGTCGAGCGGTTATTCATTTATCACATTTTTGTGCACAAATGAATTTGCGTGCAAAGCTGCGGCAGCTAGTTATGCGTAAAGAACTATCGTAAACGTTCAATCCTTTGGTTAAATCCAGTCTAACCACAGATATATGATTTAAAGGATTTAAACCTTCGAAGAAAATACAATGAAGTTTAATGGTCTATGAAATAATGTCGTCTTCTTTCTTTGACAATTCTAACCAAAACGCGACTTGACAAACGTTGACAAGGGTCACTTCGCTATTATAGTTTATTAAACATTTTATTTAAAGTTTCATCTAACTTACGCATTGAGAGGACTTTTATTTAATTTTTGACCGACTTCTTACATTGTATCTTTGAATTTAATTTAATATGGTGTGGCCGACTGAATTTGATGAAAAGTTGGGAGAGGTAAGTTGCTTGTTTGAAAAATACCGGCACATATATGTTTTTATGACGACCTCGGTGGCGCAGTGGCTAAGGTAGGTGGCCAAAGCGTGAAAGGTCCCGGGTTCGATTCCCGGTCGGTTCAATTTAGAAAACGAACTTTTCTAAATTGACTTGAGTCTGGGTGTGCTGGGATGACGCCCCCAGTTAGTGTCAGTCGTCTGGTACTCATAGTACAAGGGAAAACCTTAGTTTTGAGACCAGGTGATTGGTGTGATTGGCTGGCGCATTTATTTATTTAAATAATTATGACCTTTTAAATGAAGTTGCTTCTGTTTAACGAAATTTTTTACCTTCGTAACAAATTTCGATGCAGTGTTCAGCCATAAATATATTAATTCAAGAGGAAGGTTTATATGTATAAAACATAACATAGTATGGTAGTACAGAGCAGTCGAAAAATTCATAAAGTCAAAGTTATATATATAAGGATTGTTAGAAAAAAGACATGATAACAATTGCGGAGGGTTTATTTCTTTATTCCAGTACGATGCTATGGAGTTGCCTGGACAGCAGCTCTCGGCTACAAATGCATACACTCCTCTGGACCATTTGTTGAACCTGGATATTAAAGCGCCCCCTGGATGTCAAAGATTGACGGGGATTATTGCATCGATGGGTAATTTGTTCTTATTTTCTTAAAAAACTTGTTCTAGTAGTCACAATAAAATAAATTCAGCAAATGATAACTGATTTAAGGGCCAAGTACAAAGTTCAGATTTGAAAGAGTCTATATTTAAGAGCGTCTGAAACTAGGGAAAAACTGTGCTTTAGCGCAACATCATCGAACTTCTTCGTACAGTGTTTACGAAATAGTGACGTTATCACTCCGCTTCATTTAATATGATGCACTGTACCATTATTCATTTGTGTTTATTTGTCGAAGGCAAAATACGCTTCATTTTATTTCAATAATCTAACTGACGGACTAACAATAATATTTTTCTCTCCGAGGCTACTGTTTTAAAGCTCGAAATACTTTTATAGACATGAGCTAATTGAATATTTTAAAGAATGAAAAAACTAACATTCATATCAATCTCGCTCTATTTCTATAGCAACAGCGTGGAAATTAAAGGCCAATGATTTGGTATTGACAGTTTAAGATCTCGATGCAAGTAGCGTGACTTTTTACCGAAATTATTTTTTTTTGTACACTAGGAGATCGCTAGATATATGAAATGGAAGAATATTAGATATCGCGAAACGTTATTATATTTTTTAACGCGCTGTCAGTCCAGGTTCTGTGTAGCAGGTTTGTTAGCACTATAATTCGGAAATGTTGTTGGCCTCTTAAGGTTAGCACACACTGTACTGGCACCGCAACAAAACCGCTTCTAATCAGTTATTAACTTGTCGTTCGAATAAGAAAATTAAGTCATAAAATACATAATTCGCACCCCCCCTGGAACAAAGCCGCAAGTCCACTTGCGTGATTTTTTTTTATTGCACTATAAAATGAAGAAGAAGCTAATACGTCTTGTCAATTTTTTTCATAATTTTTATGTTCAAAACGAAGGAATTAAACACAAATATGTATAATATTACAACATACAATTATGGATATTTCTATCATAATAAGGAAATTAATACATTTGCACTTTTTTATTTACTAAAGTTCCCAAGGACTAATAGCTTATTTATACTCACATAAATCTTCAACGAAGACTTTATTAAATATTTTTACATAACGATAGATACAGACTTGTTTTAGGATACAGTTTGGTGGATATCGTAGTGCAAGTCTAGATGCTTAATTTTTCCACGAATTTTTAATTCAGATGATATTATTATAACAATTGATACGTTATTTGTCTATGCAGATTTAGGAAGGTATCTTTGTGCAAGTGTAGTTGCCTAATTATTCCACGAAACTTTTGTTGATTTTATGTTATGTAACAGTTGATACTTATTTTTACTCAACAGTGTTTGTAAATTATTTGGTCGTTATTACAAAAATAGTTTAGCATTTTGTTTTAAAAAGGTCATAATTAATAGAAGCTATTTGTTCTTAGAGGATTTTTTATAAGCTTCATGGCGTAAAAACAATCCCACCAAAAACATTCTGTAAAAAAATAGCCAAGTCTCGATGGAGCAGCTTGTTTATCTCTAAAAAGTAATTAAATCTAGACAAAGTCCGGCCAAGTCTAAGGTTTCTTACTGCGATTTCTTTATTATTATAGTTAATGTTGTGTGACTTGGCCGTTGAACATTCTTGATAGGTTAGTAGGTACAAGTTCATTGGTAATTTAACGCTAGTGTCTCAATTTAAGTTGTTATTGATTGTGCAACACATGCCTTCAACATTAACAATACAACTTCTACTCTCTTCTTTTTTAGGGTTCCGTACCTCAAAAGGAAAAAACGGAACCCTTTTAGGATCATTCGCGTGTCTGTCTGTCCGTCCGTCTGTCACAGCCGATTACTCTGAAACCACTGGAATTGAGATGAAATTTGGAACACATATGTAAGTTAAAGACCCAAAGGTGCATGTGTAACGTAAATAAAAAATTATGAATTTGGGGGACACTTTTGGAGGGTAAATCACAACATTAAAAAAAAATTCGCTAACCATATCGTGTGTATGTCACAACATATCAAATGAAAGATCTTGCTGTAAGGATTGCAAATATGTATCATTTATAATCTTGAAATAAATAGTTTTTAAGTTATTTAAGAAAATAGGCGAAAATTGACCATCCCCCCCCCCCCCCCTTATCTCCGAAACTACTAGGCTAAAAATTTTGAAATTAATGCGGAATATAGCTCTTTACCTATAGATTACAGGAAAACCTATGAGAAGTACATGGATTAAAAAAAGGGTTGTTTTGTTAAATTTACGTTTTTTTATTGTTACCTGCCTGTACCATGTGATGCTTAATTTCAAAAGGTCTGACACATCAGTTTATGAGCAGATTACACATTATTTCATCAACTACGGATTGCCCCACGAAGGGGGGTTTGTGGGGCGAAGAATTAGGGCCAGGAATTTGGTATTTTTTTAAAAGAGAAAGATGGAAGATAGAGAGAGACAATCAAGATATTTCTTTGTTTCTCACAATCAAGTGAAAGCAGTTATTGTGACCTATGAGCCCAACGTACGGAATCCTCTCCACGCGAGTCCTACTCGCACTTGACCGGTTTTTTAGAACTTCAAATCCACCACCGATCTTATATAAAATAGACGTACAGACGGACTTCTATAAATGATTAGAAGTCCATCTGTACTGGAAATATTTATATACTGTTTGTTTAAAGCTCCACTATACAAAGGTATTATTAATACAATAAGTCAATTATGAATTATTTATTGAATCAATGTTTTCCAAGTAGCAATTTTCCATCGTCAATGGGTAACGGTTCTGGCGACAGATTGGCACAATGGTGTCATGGATCACCTGGTTTTGTTTATCCTTCGACGGCCAAGTCACACAACATTAAATATAATAATAAAGCAATCGCAGTAAGAAACCTTAGACTTGGCAGGACTTTGTCTAGATTTCATTACTTTTTAGAGATAAACAAGCTGCTCCATCGAGACTTGGCAATTTTTTTACAGAATGTTTTTGGTGGGATTTCACTTCTTTTTGTAGATACGGGGGTACATTGATTAATTTTATTAGATAATCTCATTTGACAATGAAATCAAACACAAATAAACTCAAAGACCATTAGCATATGAATGAATGAATGCGCCAGGCAACCATACCAATCACCTGGTCTCAAACTAAGGTTTCCCTTTTTGCTATGAGTACCAGATGCCGAATACAAACTGGGGGCGTCATCTTTACATAGCCAGACCAAAGTCATTTTAGAAAAGTTGGTTTTCCAAATTGATCTGACTGGAAATCGAACCCGGGGCCTTTCGTTTTTGCACCGACAAATGCAATCCCGTTGTTGGGCAATATTTTTACAGGGTACCCTCGATGAGCTACAAACCTGATCAGAGACTATATGATTGCGCTATCTGCAGTCAAACTACGAACCAAATCCAAATGAACTGCTCTTGTATTGAGACAAGTGAAGAGAGCCAAAAATCTCTTCTCTGTAGCCGTGTTAAATCCAAACATGGAAACTTTGGATAAGCAATTTGATAGTAAGATGCCGACGGTCCATAAAGAACGATTAGAGCGACTTTTAAAAGTACGGAACTCTCACGCAAGAATATAATACATTTGAGACGAAATATGTATGATTATATAATAAAACCTCATACGGTGGTGTAAAAACTTTTTCATTATTCACAAACGAGATTTCTTTTTTATTATTGTCAATAATGACATGAGATGTCGATGGCAAATGAGCGATGGCATGCCAGCAGCATGACATTATTTACAATCAGACAAGATGAAAATTAGGGATTTTCTCCAAGATGAAAATTTTTGTGATGCAATGCCTTGCAGTTTTCCAGGCCATACGGCTTTGCCTTTATTAAAAGCAAATTATATATATATAGTATATATATATATATATATATATATATATATATATATATTTTGTTTACCTTTGCGTTAACACCGCGTACATATTTTATTTTTGCGAACTTTGGAAAGCGATTGGAAACTTGAAGTGCTAGGAATTAGGCGCACGCTTTAATGTTATGATTTTTAACTGCACCATACAGACATGGCAAAGGCGTGTAGGTAACAGAAGATGAAGGGAAAACATCATTTAAATTCGCAGAGATGCAGCAATGTGATGCGAATGAATGATACGTGATGAATGCATGTTACTGCGATCAGGAAAGGTAGCCAACTGCGGTAACGGCTTGGGCTTGTCGCTCCGAAGTGGTATGTTAAAAATTTCACACGAGCCGAAGTTAGCTTGCTTTTCAGCCTCCACCTCAAGGAGAAATCAGAAAATGCATGGCAAGTTCAGGATCATGAGAACATAAAAAGGAAAGGACGGCTTCTTAAGCCTTTCCCGTTTTGGAGCCTAGCTAAATTCTCACCAGCTAGGAAATAAGTTTTAGTGTCATCAAAGATGCGCTTAAATAATTGCCAATCAGATATATTTCCGCTAAACTCAGGTAGTTCAACGTTATAATGAGTCTTGAAACTCGGATTTGCTAGTGACTTAATAGCATGAGTAAGTTTCTCGATGTCACTAACCTATAAAGTGGTAATATTACCATGTCTTGGGATTTGAGTATTTCTCTTCTCTTCATGCAGCGGGTGTGGTTAGAAAACCATCGCCTCGTCAGTGACATCGTTCGGAAAACGCAGTATGTAGTCGCGCGCTGGTTCCACAATAAGGATCTGTTGCGCAGTAGTAGTAGCCTCACTCTGTTCGCATGGAACACTCCGTTCTCTCTTCGAGAGCCATACCAGTTGCTTTCGATGTTGCTTCTGCGACATCACTTTTCTGTGGCTACGACCTCCCGTTTTGCAATTTAGACGAAGATACTGTTTACGTACTGCTTCTGCCGCTTTGAATCGGGTGACTGTTGAGGCGCTGGGTGTGGAGGAACTCGAATGCAGATTAGACCGGGCTTGTCGTTTTGTGAACATTTTTAGCGAGAAAAATTAAGATTTTGAAATTGGGAAGAGTGCTGGATTTACCAATAAAAAAAGTATTTTAGTGTACTGTAATCAGGGGTTGTTGGGTCCGTAGATAACACAGGTAGCTTGACTAATTTCCAGTTTCTATTCAGGCAATATTTATTCACGGTATAAGCGTAGATATGTACTACATACAACTGAAAAAATGTAAAACGGAATGGGGTGAAACAATATCTTTCACATACACCTCGAGTTAGTGATGACTTTCAGGATCGAGGCTAGAAGTACCTATCTAGGGGTTGCAATTGTCTTCAAACGCAAATAGCAAAGATGCCGATGTAGGTTTTTTGCTATTGAGTAAGTAAAAGTGCCTAGTGAAGAGCTCTTTTTTTCTTTTTTGTTTCCTTTCTGACTATTGCTTTCTCAATGAAATAAAGCGGCCTACCTGGATAAATATTTTTTTTATAGGCAGTATGTCGATCGCTAATAGTTTGGTTGGGCTTTTGTGTTTTCTACTCAGGGTCACCAGGGACACCAGACCTCGATAATCCTAGTTTTTATAGTTTTCCCTTTATGTGGCCATTAAAACCTAACTCTGTACCAAATTTCAGCTCTCTGAGTTTATGGGAAGTACTAGTTCTATTTTGATGATCATGAGTGAGTGAGTGTGTGTCGAAAATGCGAAACTTTGCTGTCCCTTAACTTCGGAACTAAATGACCTACAGACTTGAAATTTTGGATTTCAAGTAAGTGTCTATAGCTTATTGGATAACGAAAATTTCAGCGTTCTGGTTTTATCCAGAGGTTCTCAAATAGGGGCCTGAAAATGCGGCGAAATGGTTCCAGTAAAGGATGGTACGGCAGTGTTTGCTTTGCTTTGCTCTCAACTTGCAAATCAAAGAGAAATCTCCCGTCTTCATGTCCAAGGTAACCAAAAACAAAATTGACATGCAAATTTAAATTTATTTATTTTCAGTAAAGTTATTATTCCAAATAACCACCATTGTATGATAATGTTTCACAAGGTAAATGTACGTAACCCTTTTTACACAAACGGGTAGTTCGACGAAAACGTACGTAAGCCACACTTACACATTGAATGCATGACTAAATTAGAACGCAAATAAAAAGTTATCTGCAGTAATACCAAACAGTGAGACTTTCTTTACATGTCAACAATTCAGTATTCATAATTACTCCATCAAGTGTTTAATATGCACCGAGGAATAATTACGCATCGCTCATTTTCAGGTTTTTTTATAATACGCATTACATTATTTTAAAATATAATGACGTAGGACCCTTACAGGTAGTTTTACTTATCGTTTCTTGTATATTACATATTTCTAATAATGTTAATAAATTTATAGGACAGTTTTTTTACGCTCCTGAAAAGTTGTCATTTTTCACTTACATTCTTCTTCCACGAAGGGTGCGAATTATGTGTATAACATCATTCAGCTTAGTCGCTAATATAATAACAACGATGTCACCCCTTCACCGTGGAAAAAAGAACATTGAGTCTAGTGTCATAAAATACATAATTATGTGTACAACCATCATTCAGCTTAGCCGCTAATATGATACAACGATGTTCAGAACCAATAAGTTTGGTAACTCTTATCTTCGAACCATTAAGAAGTGGAACTCGTTGCCAGCTCATGTGTTTCCTCCTTACTTTGATATGTATTCGTTCCAAAGAAGCGTAAAGAAACATCTTGTGGGTCAGTATGGCGATGGTAATGGATAGGATACTACCATGTCAATCCGTTGTCATCGCTATGTGGGTTCCTTTCTTGCTTACCATCAGGCTGGGAGAAACCAATATGCTGAGCTACTATAAAAAAAATATATATAACTCGACTAAAAGTTTGTGTGCTTCAAGCGAGCGGACTGCATGTTTTAAGCGTGCCGATCGAGAAACATTAATATCAGAACATGAAATTTCTAGGTCGGTTATACAAATGCCTTTAGGAAATATTTTGGCGATGACAGCAAGCTTGTACCTCGCGGCTTTTTAGCTTGCACCTTGCGATCTATGTTCTAGGTCGCTTTGCTGCAGTTGTGTAGTTGCAGCAGCGGTGTAATGTGTCATGACCTTTACAGTTCTGCATCCGAGGCTGCGCTGTTGTGTATAACATCTGATGTAGTAACATACCCAAAGGCGGTGGTTGTCAGATGTGTTCATTCAAATTACTATGCGAGGTACAACGTTTGTAATGTCATGTAGCATTACTTAAAATACTGTTTCACAATCTCTACGGAAGTTTCGTGAAGATAACCTTTCCAGTTACATTTATACGAAATAAGCGTCTGTCAAGTAGTAAATGTACCTATATGTCGCCTTTATTAAAGGCTTGAATAATGTCCTACAGGTTTGAGTGTTGCTTAATTTTTGAGCATAATCGATATAATAATGAAACTGTACCGTAAAAAAAAACATTAAAAAACTAATGATTTTTTTTAATGCTTTCTAGCAGTCAATTCATTTTAGGATGCAGATTCACAAACGTTACATACGATTCCGATCCGAAAAGTCAATGTTTTGTCTTTGATTGTTTATGTAAAGACAGAGTTAAAGCATAGTTGCAAATGATATTTTGTGAATACGCAGGCTGCTCTAACTTTTGAAGTAGTTTTGGGTTAAAAAGTAAGAGCGAATATCCTATTTTTCATTTTGAAATGAAAGGAAAATACTTTCATTTGACGAATTAAACTACAAATGTTTGCAGCATTAAAATTTTTCGCGGCTCGTCAACCGAGAACCGACCGTCGTAAGGCGAGATTTTACCTTAAACGTTACTCGGGAAATGTAGCACCGTCTAACAGTTTTGCATCTCAGACTTAGCCGTTGTGCACAACCATCAAATGCAGTAACATATAACGGCGCTTGTCAGACGTGTTGTGAAACACGCCGCACTGAAACGGCGGCGAATGCACCTTTGTTTTGTGCTAGTGTTAATAACAATAAAAGCTTTGTTGAGATGAGATACCGGCTATGTCAAATAATAAGTTACGTATTTGATTGTACTTGGTTTGCGTAGCAGATCAGTTAATTAATTTGTTTTACTACCTGAGTTGTAACTATGGTCTGGCAAGGTGTAATCGCTGGACCGGAAAATTTACCGAATACCGGTTACCGGACATCAATGTGGGATAGTGAATATTTCTGAATGAGTAACGAGTGAGCTAAATGACGTATGACAAAGATTCGAAGCTGTTAGGAATTTAGATCAAACGGCAGACAATAACAGAAACACGAGGATTCATTTTTGTACAGGAAAAGCAATCAACGACATAGAAATAATGGAGAAGATGATAGCATCAGGCATGAATGTGGCTCTTCTGAATTTTTCTTTTGGACCGCGGGAAGAACATGTGGAGACCATTAAATTGTTGCGTCAGGCTGCGAAGAATTTTAGCGTCAACATGGGCAGGAACTTCCCACTGGCCATCGCAGCTCAGCTGTCGGGACGGAAGATAAGGACTGGACGTATAGCTGATGTACGTATTAAGAACAGTTATGGCACATTTCTTCGAATGGCTTAACTCAACCCAAATTTGGGTTGAGTGGGAATAACAAAAGATCGATATTTGCGCCCCTAGTGACCCTAAAGCAACTACTCCACTCGCTCTAAACAGCAAATCCACCCCAATTAAATAGATAAAATGTTCTCCTATTTTACCACGGGCTTTGTTAGCATTGACTTCTTCAAATCTGTTATTTTCAATATCATTTGCTAATATAATTATATTTTACACTAGAGATATTACTTATTGTATACAACAGTCGAAATGTTTAATTTAACACTATCAACAATATTGTTAATTGAAATGGTGTTTTTTTCATGCGTTCAGCTTCCATTAATCTGATTAATGCACTAGAGGGATAAGTTTAGCTGAATTATTGATAAGCATAAAAATCATGCCTTTAGTTAACTGATTAAATAATATTGTTGCAGAGTTACGGCGACACAGTTGAATTAAAAACTGGTGAAGTGGTGAGGTTAACCACAGACGAAACCTACAAAGAAAGGTGTTCAACATACACAGTGTACGTCGATTTCATGTACTTCGCAGATCAGATGAACAAAGGAGATTTCGTGTTGCTAGACAACGAGATGATAATGCTGAAAGTGGAAATGATCTCGGCTACGACGCTCACTTGTAAGATAGAGAGAGGTGGCTTCCTCGGGTCGTACAAAGACGTCTTCGTGCCAAATGTGGTGTTCGATATGCCCAATTTTACAGACAGAGATAAACAAGACATTGAGGTGTTGGTGAAGAACCAGGTAACTGCCATAAAATATCCCAGGGTACTGGCCTCACTAAATACCGTAACTGCATCACGCAGCTGCTATTTTTTAAGGTATGGGGTAATTCGTATTCATAAGGCGAACCCATTAGCGCGGCGAATAGTCACTCATCCAATGCCTTACTACGGCAGTGCATGTGGTATCGTTTCCAAATCATTATAACTGCGCTGTAATTAATCTTCTATTTTAGGTAATTGATGACGACCTCTATAGCCGAGATGTGCCCTGGCCGGACGTTGGCGTCGCGCCATCTCTGAATCCGGTTCGATTCCCGGTGTGGTCAATATAGAAAACTAACTATCTTGTATTTCTTTGGGCCTGGCTGTTGTGGTATCATCGGAGATTGATGTAATATATTTAAAGCAAGTGCTTTAGCACTTTGCTTACCACAAAACGAGAGCAATGTGATGTCCAATATTAATTTGTTTAAGTATTAAAAAGTTCTTATGTTTACTACCTAGGTGTCTTCTACACTAGTATATCTTGCAATCTATTAGGAAAGGTAACTTTATCATTAGAAAGATATTTAATGAAGAGCAGCAAAGTGTGCTATTTAACTTTTTTATTTGAAATTAAATTCATTTTCTGGACTCTCATTTTCTGGATTCTCACATTTGAAGGGTTTTTTTGAGTTTGCAATATTTAATTTCCATTGCTTTTGTCTTAAATCCAGATTGACATCGTTATTGCATCTTTTGTGAGTTCTGAAAATGCATTGATTGAATTGAAGAGCATGCTTGGTGAAAAGGGGAAGAAAATTGCTATTGTTGCCAATATTCAAACTATTGAGGGCTTCAATAATTTTGACCAAATTATTCAGGTAATCATTATCACTCATTTGTATCAAACATTCACTCAGACCTACAAGTCAAAAGTAACTACAGGCATCTTAGTATTTCCAGGACAGGATTAATTTTTTTCTGAGAAAATTCATCGGCAGTGAAGTCAGATAGTTTATAGTTATATCTATCCTAGTATAGAAATATAACTAAAATGAAAAGATGTTCAAATTTTCTTTTTCCAATGTGGACTCAAATTCAAGGTTTGGCATTAATTACGCCACTAAATTTTTTTCCAAACCTTGTAGAGTATGATCGAAAATGTTTCTTTATTTTCAGATTGCCAATGGCGTTATAATAACAAGGCAAGAATTAGGATCTGATATCACACCGAAAAAACTGGTCATAGCTCAAAAGAACATGATAGCTAGGGCCAATCAGGTAATCCTAATTGATTTGCTTTTATTTCATGAAATAAAAAACACCAAACTGAAAGTCCAGAAAGGTTCACAAAATCTCAAGTCTTTTAGATGTTTTTATTAAGACAGCAAATTGAAGGTCAACGTTCTCTGAAAACTCAAGCTTCTGATGTATTCAGTGGAAGTTACACGACGAATATTGACGCGAATGTCGTTTTTAGCACAACGTTCCAGTCTGGCTTAGCGCGCATCTCCTCAGTAGCATGAGATACAAGAAGATTCCTCTCCGCTCTGAATTGCTCGACATCGCCAACTGTATCCTGGATGGAGCTGATGGTCTGATCCTTACTGCGGAGACGGCCGTGGGCCAGTTTCCTATTGAAACGGTAGCTTGTTTGGCCAGCGCATGTAAGGAGGCCGAAGCTTGCGTGTGGACCAAGCAACTGTATAATGATCTGATTGATAAGGTATGAAGAATAAAAATGTAATGTTTGACTTTTAGAAACGAAATTTTTTCGTATTACAATATAACGCTTCGATGGTCAAGTGCTAGGTCATGATCTCAGGACCCTGGGTTTGAATTCTGGGTCGAGCATAGTATGTTACGAATTTCTGGAATATAGTCAGGGCTTATAAAGTTGTTGGTTGCTTAAAAAGTTTTCCTACTTTGTTTCTCCCAAGACGCCATTACCGTGTGACCAAGCAACCGGAGCGGCATTGGCGGGCGTTCTCGCAGCCCAACGGGTGATAGCAGCCGCCATTATCGTGGTCACCACGACGGGCAAGTCGGCTCAGCTTGTCGCCAAGTACCGGCCAAGGTGTCCCATTATCGCGGTCACAAGATACGCGCCGATAGCCAGGCAGATGCACATGTGGAGGGGCATCATACCATTGGTGTATGAGGGTAATACTAAGGCCTGATTTAAGGATTATCACATAAGGTTTTTTATATATTGCACTTCAAGATTGACCTCATCCCACCTGATGTTAAGTGGTAATGAGGTTTTAGCTTAAGGGCGACAAGTACAGAATAATTAAGCTGTTACTGGACTTGTCGCCCTTATCTTAAAGGCTTGACCCTTGCTACTAACGTAGCACCCCCCAGGTGGCTCTGGAAACCTTACTCATATGCAGGAACACAACAACACCGGAGTGATTGTTATTTGGCTGCGGGCATACAGAAGACTATCACAATAACAAAATAGTAACCAAGTGTTGCTTTTATTAAGGGGGCTAGCCCCTTTACCATGTTTGTAACATGTTGTATCTAAAAAAACACTTAAGTCGTTATTTTAGAAAGAGTTAATTTTTTCCTATTCCTATTCATTTACATTGACCGTTTGATGATAGATTTTCACTCCTCTAACACATTGATTCGCTGACAGATTCTCCGGACGTTGACTGGCAGAACGATCTCGAGAAGAGAGTCAACTTCTGCACCATGTGGGCCATGGATTTGGGGTTCATCAGAGTAGGGGATCCGATCGTCATCATCTCTGGCTGGCGGCAGGGCTCTGGCTTCACGAATACCATGAGGATCGTGTATACTGCAGCTGATACTACTGTTGCTTAAGTTTTTATTTGAGGATGTTCTTCTTAGTAGCTATTTAATTTTAATAAAAAAATCCACTTTACTCAATGTTGTTTTTGCCCAATACAAAATACGTTACATTACTTTTGTTGTTTAAATCGGAATTAACACGGAGTACGGGTTAGCATTTCATAGGTACCTATACTTGCTAAACCTTTCATCTTGGTAACTTGCCCCCATCTTCACAAACTTGAAATCTACCTTCATAGAAAATGTATGATAATATTTTAAAGGTATGTGTAAAAATGATACTGGCTAGTGCCAGTCAACATCCTCATTCTTCAGGCATTGTATTGTGTATTTACGGGTACAGCTATTTGATCATACATTCAGAACTTAGATGGCATTTTTTTGAGGCCACATATAGAAGATACTTAGTTCACATTTGCTTCACGATTCCTGAATGCCGAATTCCAAATAAGTTCATCCCTTTGACTCAGTTACAGCTCAAATTTCTCTCTTGTGCGCGTGTCGGGCCTCTAATCAATTTAGTTGCACCTTCTATCTACATGTCTTTTTTGGGACAGACGGTTTTGGCTTTGACTGTGTTCTCCACGTTTTATAGTTTGGGGCAGGAAAACGATTCTTGATTATGTTACTTTGGATACCAAAATGAAATGATAAATTAGATATTTGGTAGTGGGCAACAGCACAAGTAAAGGCAAACATGTTTGGCTTACATATTTACCAAAGAAAAAAGCGGTAAAGTCTTGACTATCATATTGAACTATAGTTTCCAGAAAATTATTTTACAATCAAATCCTTCAGAATAATCATATGGGCCAATTCTTTTTGATACATTTATATAAAAAGAGGTTATCAACTACCACCAAACGAAGTGAACGAACGAACGATCACACGTAAACTTACCTACGTCCAAATATTTCTCGGTTTTTCATTTATCTCACCCGCAAACCTCGTTTTTATCCCCTAATGGTTTTCCCACGAATAAAACTTGGCTTTGTTTATTTTCGTGGGCTTTATTTATTTTCGTAGGCGTTGTTAGCGACAGCTGTGTGCTTGTTTATCATTCCGCTTACCCTGATCAGGATTCTTTGCCGTTTTGTAATTCACCTGACTCTCGGGAGGGGGGATTTGATCCGTTTACCGCGGATCTGGAACACGGAACGGGTCCCATTTGACAAATGCTCGGACGCTTCTGTCTGCGGGCGTTAATCTTGGCTTTGAATGATAACAGGTTGGTTTATAAAGAAAACTTGGAAGGGAATTTGCGGTTAAGGCCGTAAGTTGTATTAATAAATCAGTTGTAATCAGTACGTACTGAAAACATAATACAAAATTATATTAGTGTTTTTCAAACGTTTATAAACGTGAGAGCGATTATGCTTTGTTTTTACTAGTAAATATTTAGATTTTAAAACTAAGACGTAAAATTTTAACTCTTAACTATATTTTATTAAACATCACGTCTTAGAGTTAAAATTTTAACTCGTTGGTCAATTGCGATGCAATAATTGTAGCAAGGTTTATTTACATGTTAGAATATTGAAAGTATCTTACAAAATGTGCTGGATCACAAAATTACTGGGTTAAATTGTGAGTAGGTGCCGAGAATGTACCAGATAGATTAATAAACAAACACAAATAGACTATTGACTAATGCCCAGTTCCAATATTTAACGATTCGTAATGAGTCAAAAATGACAATCCATTTTTCTCCAATGAGGGTTTTCGCGTTCGAAAAATCCACCAGATGTCGATACGTAGGCGTTGGGGCCACCTGTTAATTGATTGGTGATTTTAATGTCATAGTGACATGTCTGTCAATGTCATGTAAACCATAACCAATCACGTAGCAGTTGGACCCCACGCCTACGTATCGCCCATCTGGTAGATTTTTCGAACGCGAAAACCTTCATTGACTACGAATCTGGAAAGGTTTTAGCTGACGCTTCGTATAATTTATTACTATGCGTAACTAAAACGTTTTTCAAATTTTGGAACAAGGGCATAAGACATTTTCCGTATTTTCAGTGATTAAAATATTTAAATATTAGAAACAGATTTTTTTTTTCTCCCCTTGCGTTGCGGGATCATCCCCTACGATAACTTGCGGTTAGCTCAGTTAATAAGAGCAGCACGTGCGATACGTGAAGGTCATCGGTTTGATTCACGCACCGCAAGGGAAGACATTTTTTTTCTGTTTCTAATATTTAAAGTTCGCTAGTACGGCGTAAAGTACTATTAAAAAAAAAATCGATTAAAATATTTGTCGCATCAAGATTTATTCTAAGTAAGTAATCAAATCTATTTCCAAACTTATAGAATCTATTGCTACCATGCGATGCTACTCGTATTATTAGACTTCGCCTTCGCCACTCATCTGTTGTTCAACTTACATGGACATCTTCTAATAAAACATCTTGGACATGTAAAAATACACTTTGTAAGCGTCCAGCGTAACTTGCGATTGCTAGACCAAAGTTTCTCAATATTACTACGACTCTCAGTTCAGCTAGACTTTCCACAATACAAATTCTTAACGTGAATTCGTATCTCAAGTTTCACAATTCTCTTGGGGACACAATCTATAAAATCCGGTCCGGTGCGTAAAACCCCTTTGTGATCACAAAGTTACTGTATGATTTCCAGTAGTGTCGCACACAGTAGTTCGTGACTTGGAATAATCAGTTTAGTTTGCAAGTTCTTAAAACGCATCTTCTTCTTTATTCAATTGCATTAAATGTCAAATTGCTTATTTATTTGGATTATAGCAGCATCACTTGTCAAACAAATCCTCTATTTAAATCTTGTCTCACCTTTTTCTCTGCTCTTTTTGTTTCCGCTCCCAAAAAAATTAAAATGGCTAAAATTAAAACAGAAATATTTTCCATTACCTAATTTGTTCCATGAAAAGTGGCACCTATGCATATTGGCGGTACCGCGGTGTAATGTAACAAACTACTGAACTAAGGAACGATAGACGTGGGAACAAGTACGTTTATGGGAACACTTCTCACAAAGTTCGTTCGCGAACTATACCCACGATCAAATCCCAGAGGTTAGTATCAAGCAATGGAATTCTGGAATCCTGATGCGAATATACCTCGCAGGCAAATATATTCAGCATTCGAATTCACTCAAATTGAGAACGGTGAGTGAAATAAAACGTTTCCTATTGAGAATTGTTTTCATAGCTGCTTTTGGTAAAATTCTCTGGAATCAAATGTTACGTTAACCATTTAAAAAGACCTTGGAATTGGAAATTATGTAAAAACGTGGTACTTTCAAAGTGGGCCTTTTTATTTTAACTTTATATAGAGGAAAAAATATGACTATATAAAAATAAATCTACATAATAAGTTACGAGTTAATCAACCTACTGATACGACAGATGCAGCATCGGGTTCGTCGTCGCATCTGCAAAAAATAAAGAAATGCATCAGACGATCACAACAGCACACTGCTATCATACAAAGTTCATTCCTTATACTTTAAGTAACAAACTACAGACACGGAGGTTATCGACCCAGCACATCTATTCCCTACAAAATCAAAAATTAAAAAAAAAACAAACGAAGGTCTCGTCATTCAAGATTAATCGTAGTTCAAAACTCGAAACTTGGTTTTTGATTTGAATCGATTTTATTTTAGTTTTGAATTTTTCGTATATAGATCGGGTAATTGATCACCAATTATATGGGACACCAATAATTCATTTCCATCGATATAATTTGTAGTCCTGCAGTGAGACATTAAATAGGCTAATACGTTATAGACTATACCCACTATTAGACTTAGAGACGGCACGGTAAAGGATTTTTAGGTGATGAACAGTACTAGCTTATGTTACAACATTAAGGGTGTAATTTACAATTTAAAAGATTTTAGTAAGCCACTGTATTATTATACCATAGACATTGGAGATATTAACCTTAGTATTTTAACATACATAAGATCCCGTTTATCACGATACTCTTCGTCACCTAAAAATCTGCCTTGCTTTCCGGTTAATGGGTCAAAACAAAACACTTTTGAATCGTCATTGAATATAATGTAAAGTGATTATACTTCCGGTTCGGCACCTAGATATATCTACCAAGAAGACACCGATAAGGAACTCAGTAAATTAGTTACAGTAGCAGTATCTCACTTCGTGATGAAACAATTAAGAACTCAAGTAAGTATTTACTTTCGAGAGGTAAGCTGGAGCAGTTCAGTCACCAAAGGTGGCACCTGTTCAAAAGCACGACGTATGTGGTCACTTTCCCTTACTTTGCTTTTATAACGCCCACTTTTAATATTTTACAATTGACTACTTGACAGTGTTAACAATAAAATATGAAAAGTGTTAGATATGTTAGCTTATTAGTTAAGTAATCATTTTACATTTTTACTTTTTAATTAAAAGCATAGTTAGTATTTTATTTTTGCAAAATAAATTTTAGTTTTTTTATCTGTGGAACGAAAGAACCGAAACGGAAACCACCATTGCAATTCGGAAATGACAGCTGTTGGCGAAAATTATTTATTTTAATGTGGCGAAACAATGATTATTTTACCGATTAAACTGGATTATTGTGTCTCTAATCGTATAAAGAATTTATTGAAACATTTTCCGTTTATCTTAATTAAGTCGTTCCTATGCGTATCGGTTCGTTGTCTAGGACGTTGACGTCATAATTGCAACAGTGACGTGACTTGGCGTTTTCGCGCGCTTTTTAAATGTGTTACACAAAATCTTATTTTTCTCTGGTTATTTATATTTTTCCAGATAAATCTAATTGCTTGGGATATAAAATGAACGGGCGCACATTTTACAATACTTTTTCAAAAACTGTCAAGTAGCCAATTCGTAATGTGTCAAAAATGACAATCCGTTTTTCTAAGAGTCATTCATTCTAATTTCAAATTTACTTTCCATATCAGCTGTCATCAGTCGTCTGTCGGTCGTTTTTAGCTTTACGGCTCGTATAGTTTGTTACTGTCCGTAACTGGAACGGATCGTTTTTCGAATATTGGAACCGGGCATAAAAAACTTACTCAACCAAAGGCTTTTTCGATATGGCGACGGACCACACGCGGACCTGATCGCAGAATGAGCTTTCTTCCACGGCTCTTTGGAGCGTGACATACGAATCCCCGTACATGAGCCAGCCTCGTTTAACGGCATACTCTACCGCGAAATGCACACGCGATTCGGTGTTCTGCTGCCAGTTTTTGTGGGTCGGTCCTAGAATTGTTGGAGGAATTACTATCTATACCTTTTTTTTCTATGTGGGAAATCGGCTCAGCCTTACCAACCACAACACTACTTACGCAGCTGCGAATAGCTACTTACGCAGCTCCGTCTACTCCACCCACGGTGGTCGGGGGGAGACTGGGGATGGCCGGTCCATGTCTTTGTATGCCCGATGAACTAACACAAGAGCCATGCCTTTTTTTTGTCAAGTCAAAGGACTGAGCTTAACTTATTGTCTGAATTGAATAGTCCACGTTTGAGTCCCTATACTTTACCTACTGCAAGATAAAAAAACCTGACTAGGAAGTGCAGCTGAAATAAAACTTAATATGAGATATCTTTTTTTTTATTTAAATTATGTACAGACAAAAGCACGTCTGACTATACATTTTGGACTTTGTACCGTTCTTGCGTCGTGGTCATAAAAAACTAAAATTGTACTGAAAGCCCTTACGTCGCAGGAACATGGAGTAAAATCATACTGACAGTGTTTACCTTGACATGCTGTCGACCGTACCTACGACAGATTATTCAGAGTTGAAATCTTCTTAATGATTTTTTTCAGCATCTATCCTTACATAACAAGTATCTTCAGAACCTCACTTTAGTTCCAACCGTAACTGGTGATGATAAGCAAACCTGGACTTACAAAAACGATAATGACTCAGTAAAAAACAATGTTTTTTTATTTAGCCCGTCCAGTTCGATTTTTAATTCAACACAAACATATAAAAATAAATATTTTAATAATGTTACAGCGCACCAACAGTAATTTCGTTTCATTTGAGTAATGTGTTTACGTAACTATTCCGTAAAACTTTGCGAAGAAAAAATCGCACCTAATTTAAGCTCAATGTAACAAAGTACACGTGTTTACATTATTAAAAGAACAAAAACATCCCTTATATTTTTTGGTAAACAAACTCTTGGACTGAACAGAAACTGACATCTACTCTATTACAGGGCAAACTGCACAAGACGGTACGGACATAACTGCTTACTATCACCACTTCGTAACCTACCAGTATAGAGGAGAGGCACAACGCATCTGAAGGTGCTCAGCAGCCTGGTGACGGAGTGCTTAGTGCTGAGAGTCATGACGAGGCAGGCGGGACGCAAGCGACTTAATGCCTTGGCTGTGTAGCCCGTGACCGTGGGCATCACGATTGCCTTCGCTTGTGATTGGTTAGCTGCAGCAGCGCAGGACAGCATGCAGGCTTCGGCTGCGTTTAGAGGCATTTTCACCTTTGAAGTTTTTGAAGGGTTAAATTGCATGTTATTTGAAAACACTTAATACATAAATATCGAGCAACATTGCATACGTCGCTTTGATCCTGTGATAAGTAGCTAAAGCAATTGAATTACAGATCTCAGACTCAACGATGGTAAAATAAGGAACACATACGAGTAGACCCGACACATAGATAAAAGTTCGTTTTCATATTGACCATACCGGGAATCATACCCGTAACCTCAGAGATGGCTCGACGCCAAAATCCGGCCTGCTCGCCTCATAGCCTAGAGGCTACGGAGGTCGACACGTATGGTTTTGATCTGTGTAGTACAATTAAGAATAAACATAGTAAAGAAGTACATAGTAAAACTGAAGATTTGTTTCTGTTGATTACTGAATCAACAGAAACAAATCATCAAACCATCTTGGTTTTAACGGTCACTGGACCGTTAAAACCAAGATGGTTATGAAAGCTTAGTATGAATAAAAATTGCCTTCGTTGTATAATAGTGGTTAAACGACAAGCCTTAACAGTTAGTGGTCATTGGTTTGAATTAATTTGATAGCTGCGGTTTGAATCTTGCGGGTGAGTTTACTATAAGGTTTAGTTAGGTAATAACTTTATTTTGATGGATAGAATCACTTATTGATTTTATTTTATTTATTTATTTAAAAACTTTATTGCACAAGTAGGTACAACAGGTGGTCTTAATGCTAGGGGCATTCTCTACCAGTCAACCCTTGGGTCATGCAGATAGTTTGTAAATGGGTGCGGTAACATGGGAGAAAAAAAAGGAAATCATTTTAAACAACAATAAATTAAGCATTAAAAATAACATTACGGTATCTTTTAAATATATATATATATATAAATAGACTATATATATAAGTATAAGTAATTTTAGGGCACAGAACATTCCTTTCTTATGCAGTCACGCGAAACCGTTGGTTTAGATTAGGAGCCAAATAGGATTGGCTAGCTTTGCTAAAATCTAGCGGTGGCAACCGTTCCAATGCAATAACGAGACTCGTCAAATCAGATAATCGTATCGGATAAACGAATCCTTAATGGTTGCACAATCGATATACCTACACGCTTATAAAACAAGTAATATTTCTAATGTAATATTAAGTAGTCACTTATTTACGTATACGAAGTAACATATTGTAGGCACCTCGTCAATAAGACGCCAAAACCCGCTCTTCGAGTTAGTGTACGGTTCAACGGTTCGGAGGAGTTCGTTTAAAGACCGGATAGCCTCTAACACATTGTCAATGTCATAGCCTTCTTTAAGAACAAAACCATTTGCCCCATCAAATAGGGCGTTCACCACATCCGACACTTCGCTGTCGTTGTAATCACCAGTCGCTAAGCATTCTTGGAATACACCACCAGATATAATGTATGGTTTTCCATACTGAAACAAGCATAAATTCCTATTGAAAAATCGAACTGCAACCAGACTATTGAAAAATCGAACGACCAAAAGCAAAACTGGTAGTGTACATAATGTTTATAAAACTTTGTGACATCACTTAGTCTTTAAGTGAGCGGACACTGAAGTAACTTATAGCAATAATAGGTAGTTTATTTATAAATATACGATTTATATTTCATAATAATCAAATTTTGCTTGTAAGTACACTTACAAATTTAATCGTAGTTTAACTAAAACTGCTGTGCCACGCGGTAAATAAAATTTTCTCTTCAATTTACCATTCATAGTTCAATAATAGATATAGAGAATATACGTCACTATTGTTTTATCAACATTTCCATAGCAAAATATAAAAAATATGCAAACAAGGATGCCTGGGCAATTTAAAGGAAATTTTATCGAAACCGCTATTTGAGCGGTATGGCTGCGGTTTTGATCTAACTGATCAATCTTTATGATTGTCAGAATGAAATTACTAACATCGCTTAATATTTAATCCTTCAAATATTATAAAGCTGAAGAGTTTGTTTGTTTGTGTGAACCCGATAAACTGGAACTACTGGTGCGAATTGAAAAAATACTTTTGTTTTGGTTAGTCCATTCATCGAGGAAAGCTTTAGGCATATAATCAAGTAGCGACCAATAGGAGTGAAGAATGTAGGTATGTATGCGGGCCGGTAGTTTAATCATGAATCTTAAAAACATCAAACATAAAAATATCATTTATTACCCTGCGGTGTAGGAATCGAACCCACGACCTTCACGTATCGCGCGTGCTGCTCTTCCAACAGAGCTAACCGCAAGTTATCGTAGGCGATGAAATTTTAAGGCGAGGTAAGTGCCCTCTGCCGAATGTGTTTAGAAGTACATACTTATCTTTTTTATCTCTTTTTCTGTTTCTAATATTTAAAGTTCGCTAGTACGGCGTAAAGTAATATAAAATAAAAAATCGATAAAATATCAGTTCAAAACAAATTGTAAAAACTAAAAATACCGTTTGACACTTTGCTCCAAGCCATTTCTGTATTGTGCACAACTTGTATCGTTTCGACGGCTCCAGTTCGTAAGGTAAGAAATCTCGAGATAGCATGATGGCATCAGACTCCTGCAAAAATTAAAACTTTAAAAACATTTTTTTTACAAGCCGCGTTGATAATACTCGTACAAAACTACTGAACGAGCACTTAAACGGAACTTCTTTATAATGTGCAGCCACCAAATTATATTATGTTCATAAATAAAAATCATCACTACAAATTACAAACAAGGTCGCTTCACGCAGTCTGTGTGTCTCTATATGTGTTTAGATCCTTAGGACTACGCAACAGATTTTCATGCTATTTTTTATTGTATAAAAAGAAACATTTTTAATAAATAAAAGATATACATATATTATAGTGTATATGTCGCAGTCATCTGGTTTAATCAGCTATTTGATTGGATCACTAGCGCGTTCATTGAATGACGACGTTTAATTGAATGACTAAAGGACAACTCGTCAAATTGTTTAATATAACGTTCAACTTCTTGAACGTCATTTAGCATAGTCGTTGAATGGGATATAGCTGACAGACATGACATAACACACCTTAATAAGATTTTTTAATATGTTTTAACAATTTTAAGTCTTAAGACAATTATGCTAAAAAAATATTTTTTTACGAATAAGTCACTTTATATCTCAATTTCACTCTAAAAATTATCAACACAGTGCTATTCGATTATATCTGTACCAGCTGTTTGACGCCATCTTTGTTTTGATGAGCACTAACGCCGCAGTGGAAAAAAAATGAACTAAATTACAATCACCTGACTGATTACGTCCGCTATGTTCAAAGGGCTATGTTACAATCCGCTAACTTGTTGGACGTTCATTTTCATTCATTCAACGTTCGGCCTAGTCATTCAATTAAACGTCGTCATTTAATAAACACGCTAGTGATTCAATCAAATAGCTGTTTCAACCAGATGACTGCGACATATACAAGCCCAAAAACCATTAGTAATTTCATTGGACCCATGCAAGTTATTAATGCAAACATTTTCTAGGAAATACCAGAGGCAAATTATTAACGCATTTTGTAGTGTCCATGTCATTTAGCATTTTATTGATTTAAGTTTTATATAATACAAATTTGTATTTTGTACCATACCATTATGTGTATTTTGTACCATATAACCAGCGTATTGTTTATATTGTATAAAATAACTGTTTATATTGATTTATACCTACGCAGCATTATTCAAAAGCTTAAAAATCCACACATATATAATAGTCGCCTCCGAAAATAATAACAAACTCATCATTTATGCCCTTCTCAAAATTTATTTGCCTTTATTGAAAAATATGTTATCAGGCACTTTTATTTAATCGCTATTAAACCGTGCAATGTACCATAAATTTCCTTTCTACAAGCCTAGTTAATTTCAAACACGCCTGTTAAATTTCGTCACAGAATTTCTGCCATAAAATTTCGCCTTCATTTTAGCAGAATTAGCTTATGACCGGACGATCTGATACCACCCTTAGGCAATACAGGCAGAGCCTAAAATCAACAGGTAAATCGATTTCTGCCCGACACAAGTACTGTAGTAGGTACCACGTTACCAAACTCTGACCCTTGTTGAACACGTAACAGAATCATGTAAGAAATTTTCCCTCTATATTTCTTCGATGTTTTGTGGAATGGCTCCAATATCTAAGCAATTACCGCTTGTAGATTATAACAGAAAGGTATCCAGCGATATACTTTAGACGTGAGTAACTGTTTATGATACTTGTCTACTATACCACCATACATCGCGGTATCAATGTCGCACACAAACACAAGGTCGGTTTTTGATTATCGGTTAGAAGAGCGCGCTCAGAAATTACCATCCTCTGCCAATTGTCAACTCGTACTCACAATTAATTTCAATGGCTTTACATTGAAGCAACTTTTTTCAGAATAAAAACTTACAAGACGTTTATGGTGCGGTCGAGAAAACGTTTCAAAAATGATGCCGAAAGTTAAGCTTTGCGCTCAGCTATGCACTGGATGGGTAGCACAAGAAAATATTAAAATACGAACCTTTGCTATTTCATCAATATTGTCCAGGTCATCTTGAGTACATATCCCACTAATAAGTAATGGTTTCTTCAACTTTTTGCCTATATACTTTTTTATTTTCCTTAATGTATCTGCGTTTCGAACGTATTTTATTATTATGATGTCCACCTGCAATATTATTTAATTTTACTGTTGCTCTATTTAATATTAGTGTCCGTCAAAACGACAGGATCAAACCTGAAATCCAGCTTATTTTGAATTGAATATCTAATATCAAATGTCTACTACTTGCTATCTTTGGTGAAATAATTGCTGCCTTATTATTACAAGTAGTTTTGACTAAGGGTTTGATTTTGGAGTCAGGACTCTTTGTTTCTTATTATTTCCATCCCCAAATGGATTTTTTTCCGTATGAGACATTGACCAGGAAGGTCGACAGCACGTCAATCACTTGCTGTTCGATACTAGTTCTTATGTGCTCGTGCACATAAGAACTCATTAGACATAAGAACTCATTAGTGCTCATTAGAGTAGCATAAAGTCCAAAGTTTTTAGTCTGACGTGCTTTTGGCTGCACCTACAGTGCGAAATTGGCCAAGTACCAGTTAAAAAAGGCATTGGAAAAACAATATTATGCTACCTAAGACTTTGACGACCTCCGTAGTCGAGAGGCGAGCGGGCCGGTCTTTGGCGTCGTGCCATCTCTAAGGGCCCCGGGTTCGATCCCCGATCGGGTCAATATGGGAAACAACTTTTCTATATCGTCTCGCGTCAGGGTGTTGTAATACCGTCGTTGTTTCTAATTTCTGTAACATAAGTGCTTAAACTACTAACCACAGAATCGGAGCAATGTATGTGATGTTGAACACCAATATATTATATTAAAACTTACTTACTTGATACTCAATAGCAAACTTCACTATATGAAAGTCTCTTTTAGAAAGCACAGGCCTATCTCGCTTAGCTCCTCTCATACAAACAGTGTCCATATTAGATAGATTTCCTCCTTTAGAAACCGTACACTTAATAGTTTTTTCATTGACTATCTCAGTACAATGAAGTATTAGTTCATCTTGAGCAATAGATATTTCCATGCCTACTTCCACTTCGGAAGTCAGATAAGGGTTGTCAACGAAAACTTTTTCTTCTGTACAGCAATCGAAATCTGCTATGTTATATGTAAGCAGAATGCTATTTCCCTCTGTAATTGGAATAGAATTCACGTCCTGAAAGATAACTTTGAATTGGTAATTCAGTTGCGCATTTAACCATAAATAAAAATTTGACACTCAACGGCACATTATTAATAGTTGAAAAATATTAAAGTATTTATCTCCGATATGGTCGGATTTTGGCGTCGCGCCCTCTCTGAGGTCCCAAGTTCGATCATCTGTCGGGTCAATATGGGAAACGAACTTTTCTACATTGTCTCGGGTCTGGGTATTGTGGTTCTAACGTTGTTTCTGATTTCAGTAACACAAGTGCTTAAGCTAAGTAGTTTAAGCACTTGTGTTTATATGTATACCTACATTACAAGGTATGCGATTGTGTTCAATGTTTATGTACTAGCTGTGCCCGCGACTTCGTTCGCGTGGACTACATCCTCTCATGGTCGGTTTTACCCTTATCTCCCCTTATATTCAAAACAAAAGTAGTCTATATTTTAATCCAAGTTTCGAGCTATATTTGTGCGAAATTGCATATCTCTAACTTAAAAAATAAACATTTTCCCATTTTTTCCCAAACTTTCAAAGGTGGTATTACCCCCCCCCCCCCTTATTTTCTAACAAAAAGTAGCCTAAGTCCGTTCTTGAGGTTCAACGTATACCTATATCAAAAATGGAGAAGTATTGAGAGATGAAGAAAAAGTATTGAGAGGTTTAAACCTTTCAACCGTTTTTAAAAGCGAGAAAGCGTAATAGACAGCCGGAGTTACTTTCGCATTTATAATATTAGTAGGGATTAATCTCCACACCTCTTCAAGCAAACCTGTCTTCACCATATTTGTTTTCAGATCAACACAAGTGGCAACAGGCCAGTCCTTCACGCTGTGTTTCTTGCAGCAGTTTATTGCCGCGCGGTCAACTTTGCCCAGCATCCTCATTTTGTCGCCTTTCGTTGTGTTAGACAACTTCAGACTGGCTACATTCATTCCTGCTTCCATCATCTTTTGTATGTCCACTGGAGTAATGCTTGTATCCGCTGAAATGACGTCATTAAGCACGTTAAACATGGAGCAGCTTCCATGCACGTAAAGTATGAAAAAAAACATCTTTTGCGCAATCTCATCCCACACCACCACCACCTTACAGTAGACCGCAGCCAAATAACAATCACTTCTGTGTTGTTGTGTTCCTGCGTGTGAGTAAGGTTTCCTGAGCTCCTGGGGGGTGCTACATTAGTACCAGGGGTCAAGCTTTCAAGGTAAGGGCGACAAGTCCAGTAACAGATTTATTATGCTGTACTTATCACCCTTAAGCTAGAACCTCATTGCCACTTAACATCGGGTGGGATGGGGTCAATCTTGAAGTGCAACTAAAAAAAAAGCATCGCAAGAGAAAACGAAATTTGTCTGTTTATTCAAATATTTTTAATCCGCTGAGCGGCGTAAATCAGTATTAAATATTGTAAACTCTATTTAGATTTTATGATTTCCTTACAATAGACATCGTGTGTGATAGTTACTTTGCATAAAATGTTCGTTCAGTATAAAAATACAGTTTATTTGACTGAATGTATAAGCCTGGGACTTCAAAATTCATTGAGCATAATAATACCTGTATAGAAAATCAATCATGTCTACAGAAAAAATGTTATGGAGATATTAAAATAGATTAAACGAAATATTTACAGAATTTACAAACAGAATACGTGTTCATGATATTTTATGAAAACCTATGGTACATATTACTATGAAACCTTTTTAATATTTTATGTCATGTTAAATAAGTTAAAACTTACACAAAGTAGCTAAAATTGGTGTTCTTCTTTGCTTATACGCGCGTGTATTTAAGACCGATGGTTTACAAAAGTCAATGTTGGTAAATCTTACGAAATCTTCTTTTTGATTCATTTTCCTTTGTTAAAAACTGAAAATAACAAACATTGATACCGGTGACGCACTTAATTAAATTCCTTTAAATCAAAACTAAAAGGATGAACTTGATTATTTATGTATGTATATATTTAAAAAAACCTAATATGTTAAATATTTGAAGGGCCTAGAATTGTAAGACAAAATATGTCTGTTTAAATATGTGTAATTTCTGTAGGCCAAAAAATGTACATACAATTTAATTGGATAATTTTTCTTAAACCCCTATATCGTCTGGTTGAAATTATGATCCCGTAAGTATCAGGCGGTGGTCAAAATTATGTATTTTGTTGACATGTTTTATGCAACATGTATAAAAATCCACTATCATAAAAAGAGGTATGTCTTTTTAGTCACCTTTCCATCTTGTATCTTACACTTATCACTCCCCTTTCTAACTCATATCTCAATGCATTTTTAATAATAAATATCACATGTATATTAAAAGCCCCAATGACCTCTACGTGTTGGCCTGTGCCCCCACGCTTTCCAAAGGAGCGGGATGGTAAATTTCCCATGCAATCCCTAGGATACGACATAATAATAATAATTAATTTTGGACAGCATCCCATACATTGCTCTGATTCTGTGATAAGCTTATCCTTACATTTTGTCTTTCAGAAAATAAGGTAACGTTCCATAGTGGTGCAAATGGCGTTTTTATTACTTACTGACTTTGCGCAAATCCTAGCTTTGATTCCCATTCAGGATGAAGTGAGGAGGATTCAAGAAAGAAGTTACTAAACAAGTTCTCAAATTTAATTTGGGACATTTGTTCTTATATACATATATTTGTACCTTTTCAATTTAAATTAAATACAAAATCATACCTGTCGTCAGCAGCAAAAAGTTGATGACAATCAATCAAGGTGCTTCAAGATATTTATATATCCTTATAAAAATCGTTGTATTATTTAAATTTCTATTTTTACTTTTTATAATAAAGCTATTACCGTGTATAAATTCTAATTAAATTAAATCGCTCACATATGCAAATCAATGTAAAGATAAATGTCACTGTCAAAACATTTTATCGAGCAGAGATTTTATGGACAAAAGACTTCATATCATGGACTTAGTCTTTGATATATTAAGTCCATGTTTCATATTTGCACATTAAGTCCATGTATTTGCATCGGATTGAAATTTTTTTAGTTGCAGTATGGTTGCAGCTAAGGGTTGCAGTTTAAGTTTGATTGAAGGTGAAAACGTTGCCAAAAGTGCCCTTTTGGAAATCGTGGACCAAGGAGAATTTCAGTTTTAGTAAAAAGCATCAATTTAAAATGCCACAGGATAAGGCATTCACTCTTGAAACCAGGTCTATGTTGCAACAATAAGTACATACCTACTGGTTTAATGCGGATTGGAGATCATAAACCGTGCCACAAACCTAAGTTATGTTCTAAGAATACGTAACGTTCTTTGCTCGGCCTCGGAATTAAATCTAGGACCCCAAGACCATGATCAAACTTATAGACTTTTAGATCATCAAGGCGTCTTATTTGTTTCAAATCGCACTTTAAGTTACTAAAGAAAACAAAAATCATTGAACAAATCCATTTTAATGTAAACAAAATTCTCAAAAACATAGCAAATGGGTAAAAAATATGTAACAAAACGTTAAAACATTAAACGTCACAAATATCATCAAAAAATATACAACATTATAAATGAAACATTGAAATCTAACAAAATAGCTGCCTCTTGGAACTTGGTTTATGTTTCAGGGATACATAATATAACAAGTATAAGGCTACAAACAAATCTTAAGCTAAAAGTAATGATAACATGGACGACTCCTTTTACTAGCTGAAGTATCGGCGCCGTAGCGATCTGGGCAGTTCACTCTGAAATAAAAAGCGGAAAATCCAGATCTTATTGGTGTAACAGAGCACAAATAATTTGGTATAAAGTATGGATGGGTATGCAATTCATACAAATACTATAAACTAGCGGCCGCCCGCGACTTTGTATGCGTGGACTTATGCCCAGTTCCAATATTTTACGATTCGTAATGTGTCAAAAATGACTCGTTTTTCTACGAGTGGTTAATTCTAATTTCAATTTAACTTTCCATATCAGATATCACAAGTCCTTTGTTCCCAACGAGTCACACTGTAACCTGTAACACTGTGATTCGTTGAGAACTTTGTAAAATAATTCCCAACCAGTCACACTGTTAATTGTTAGACCGACCTACTACAGTGTTACAGTGTGACTGATTGGGAATCATTTAACAAAGTTCTCCCAACGAGTCACAGTGTTACAGGTTACAGTGCGACTCGTTGGGAACAAAGGTCAAAAGTCGTCTGTCGGTCGTTTTTTGCTTACGCCTCGTATAATTTATTACGATCCGTTCTAGGCATTAGTCCTTTCAAGCAATAAATATAGTTTATGTTACCCAAGATGAATGTAGCTTTCCAATGGCGGATTTTCAAATCGGCGGAGATGGTTGTGGAGTTAAATCATTAAACATAAAAATCTTTCCTCTTTATAACATTCGTCTACAATAAATGGGAAAGTTAAAGTACTAAACGGGAAAATTAATGTTAAAATTTTCTTATGGCCTGTAGATAAAACTAACGAGTCTAAATAATTTGTTTCAGTTTGAAACTACAGACCTACATATGTGTCATTTCTGCACTACGATTTAAAGAATTCGTTTTCAAAGGGTTACTTTGCTTTTCCGCTAAATATGTTTGGAGAGGACTAGGGTAAGGTAAGGTATCGTTGCCAAATATGAGATGTTGTCAGTCTCAGAAAGTGAGTTTAGAATTTGTATTAATCTTATTCAAAATATATGTCCTTCTCTATTTAACAACACTAAAACTTGTTCGATGTGATTTGTTTGACACTTTTGAATAAAATATAAAGTTATATTTGAAATACATAGGAAAGTTTCTTGTGGATAGTATTTCACTAGGGTGGCATGTGTGGGTTTGTCAATTAAAGAATACGAATATTTATACATTTTTAATTACTTAGTTCAAATTTATAGCAATTATAATAATTCTTATTGGATAACGTAACAAGCTAGTATTATCTTGACAGCATTTATTAGTACGGCACGTTTAAGCAATGCATGACTCAATTTCACTTTAACGATCGCATCTGCAATAAATATATTCGTTATGTTCAAATGATTACTGTAAACAAATTTTACATTAATTTAGGTTTAAAGAAATTTTATTTCTCATAAAATACTACAAGTTTCACTTAAAATGAGATTATACAAATTGATCAATTAATCTATTTTCGTACCTCTGGTGCTTTATATAAGTGTAAAAATAAGTTTCTTTAAAAAAGAAAAACAGCAAAGCAAACTAATAATGAATAAAATTACAAAGTATTTACCTAAAAACACCAATAACTTCATTAAATCCATTCATATAATATTACTACATTATAATTAATTAATAAATTATATTAGAATCTTCAATCAATTACTTTAAAAATAATATTACTTAAAATAAATAATATTTAAAAAATACAGAGTGAGTTATTTACTAACTATCAATTAACTTCACTAAAAAAAAAAATCTTTTTAGTGAGAAGATAGACAAAATTCATTAACATTTAAAATCATAAAATAATTCCGCTAATACAATAAATTATAAGACAAAAGTGCAAATCAAAATACCTAATTACAATCGGAAATTAACTTCATCAACACATCTCTTTTTTATACGAATTGACGGTATACGAACAAAAACAGATTCGCAATTAATGTTAACAGTCGTACCTGATGTTACGCTAGGTACGAATCTCACCACATCAAAGACGCTCTAGTGTAACCAACATAAGGACATATTTTGAATATGGGTACGTCTTACAAGGCATCCCGCATGAACAATAGATGTCGATAAAGAGTGGCGGACGAGTTTAGTATAGGTAGTAGACATAGTGCAATAGAGATTAACAGTAATACAGCTCGTCGCTTCTAAAGTAAGTGGTTCATCCTATGTCTCGGATCGTAATGATTATGGTAGCTACTTACTCTAATTAGATTAGGTTACTGTAATAGAAAAATCTACAACATAAATTAAGTTTACATAATTTAATTCAAGGAACAATAAAAGCAAAATAATAAATATTACATAAAATAAAAATATGAAGTCACTATTTCACGTCGCCATAATGTTTTTTAAGCAAGTTTTTGAATAAGATTATATTCTCGCATTCTTTTATATCATTTGGCAAGTCATTGAAAAGCTGCACTCCCTCAGACAATATGGTTTTTTTCCCGTAATTTGTTCGTGTTGTAGGAAACACAAGTTTGTATCTATTTCTAAGATTGTGTGTGTTTGCTTTTTTATTTATTCGTATATTGGTTTGGATCGAGTTTGTGATAATATTCTTTACATGAACACAAGTGCAATACTTATAAAGTTGTGAAATATTAAATATGTTTGTATCTTTGTATATTTGGATCGTAAGCGTTAAGTAATGGTAGTGGTATAGGACTTTGACAATTTTATTTTGCATTCTTTGTAGGTAGTTCAGGTTTGTTTTGGCTGCTGAGCCCCATATTTCAATCAAATATTCCAGGTGAGACTTTACTAATGCGTTGTAGATGGTAGTACGGGTTCTATTTGGAATAAAGCTCGAGACTTTACACAATGCCCCCAGAAATGAGGATAGCTTTATTTTGACTTGCTCAATGTGATATTTCCAGGTTAGCTTTTCATCAATCCATAGGCCAAGGTATTTTTCTTTACCAGAGCGCTGTATTGTTTTATTATTTATGGAGAGAGGTGGAAAGTTCGGATTATATTTATTTTTTGTTGAAAAAAGCATATAAGATGTTTTTGATGTGTTCACTGTCAATAGATTGTATTTGAACCATTCATTAAGTAAGTCTAGGTCTCTTTGTGCCTCCGTTATAGCATCATGAATTGACATATTGAAGTAAAACAGGCATGTGTCATCCGCGTATAGTGTTAGGTGTCCAGTCAGTCCTATCTTGTTGATATTATTGATGTAGATTAAAAACAACAAAGGGCCTATTATAGAACCTTGTGGAATCCCACACGTGATACATTGAGCAGAGCTTGTATAACCATCAATCCCTACGACTTGAAATCTATTTTGCAAGTATGATGTAAACATTCTCAGAGCTGCACCTGCTATACCTATATTGTGTAACTTTTCAAGCAGTTTTGCGTGGCTGACTGTGTCAAAAGCTTTTTTTAAATCAATAAATATTCCTAAAGCAATGTTCTTTTTATCAATATTTATTTTTATTTTAGTGACAAGATCAACTGCAGCAGCGAGAGTGCTTGATTTAGAACGAAAGCCATATTGTTCATCTATTAAAAACTTCTTTTCAGTTAGATATGATTTAAGTCTACTGTACAAAATTCGTTCGAAAATTTTTGAGATTACAGGCAGAACAGAGATGGGTCTATAGTTATTTGGATCATTTCTACATCCTACTTTGTGGATAGGGCTGACTTTGGCCATTTTGAGCGAATCAGGAAAACTTCCGTCTGCCAAGCACCTGTTTATACAAACAGTCAGTTTTTCAACAATGACGCTCTTTAGACATTTGATCGCCTTTGTGCTAACTCCATCAAGTCCTGTTGCCGTGTTATTGTCCAGGTTGTCAATAATTATAGATACTTCGTCTGAGGTACATGGTGCAAACTCGTCAAATATAGTGTTGTGTGTATAGTGGCTATCGTACATTAGTGTATTACCGGTTTGCAGATGATACCTTTGTGGTATGTTATTTGCTAAGTTTGATCCTATTGAGCAAAAAAAAGAGTTAAGTGATTCGCAGATTGCGTTACCTTCAGATATTACGAGGCCTGAGTCTGTCTTAAGCTTAGGGGGAGCACATCTGTCTTTCACTCTATTCATAGCCAAACTATTGATGATTTCCCATGTTTTCTTTGGATGATTCCTATTATTATAAAATAATGTGTAGTAGTGTTTTTTTTTGCTTTGCTTGATCATTTTTCTCACTTTGTTTCTTTCTTTGAAGAATTCTTTCGACAGGTTCTCATCCGCTGGGTTGGCTTTGTTCAGCTGCCACAGTTGGTTCCGAAAGTTTATAGCGTTTATGATGTCCTTGGTTATCCAGTCCTCCTGGGGTGGGTTCAGTATTTTAGTTTTGTTGGTTTTGTTCCTATTAATTAGTTCCGATATAAATCGTTCCAAGCAATGGTAATTCTCCCCATCGTTCGAGTAGGGCTCTTTCAGAGCACTGTTGTATAATTTGTCATAGTCCAATGCTTTGTAATGGGATTGCTTGTTTTTTTGAGGTTTCATCTGACCAATTTCGATGAATATTTGTTTGTGATCCGATAGTGCTGATTCGATGATTGAGAAATTAAAAGAGTAGTTTTTAATATTTGTATGTACGTGATCTAATATTGAGTTCGTAGTACTAGTTTCACGAGTACTGTATGCACGGTCTATTTTATTTATTATCTCATAACCAGTTTCTTGTATTGTATTTCGGTATTGAGTCACGGTACTGTCTTTCTTCAACATATCAACATTAAAGTCACCGAAAACAATGGATCGCTTTCGTTGTTCTAACTGAGAAGTGTACGAGTCCATAAAATCGTTTAGATTACTATCGCCCGGTTTGTAAATTCCTCCAATATTCAGGGATAATTTGTCTATACGAACCCATAGGAAGTGATTATTATTATCGACAGTATTTTCTGTAATCTCGTATTTTATACTATCATGTATGTACATTGACACCCCGCCGCCTTTTTTTTGCTTCCTGTAGTTATATATATGCTTATAATTATTTATTTCATATAGTTTAGCATCGTCTTCTGACATAATCCACGTCTCAGTAAAGACCAAAACGTGAATAGTTTTTGGTACCGCTTGTAATATGCACTTAATCTCGTCGAGCTTACCAGTCCTCCTAATACTACGCAAATTGGCATAGAAAAATCTCAAAGCTGATGAATGTAGTGGCATACTGTCATACGTTTTTACTATGTGATAGTTGAAACGTTTGGATCCGTTCGTAGATTTCACATTTAGTATTGAGTTTGCTACTGGTTTTTTTGGTTGGTTACAATTGTGGGTATGCCTTTTTTATATTTGATGATTAAATCTTGCTCCCCTTGTTCTGTGCGTTTTTTTAATTCCTCCTTGACGGATTGTAAATACTTTTTCTGTGAAGGGGTTTGATCAGAGTAGATTTGGACGTTCTCAGGCAACTTTGCTTTATTTCTCAGCAGACTTTTTGGGGTATTTGTATTCTCAAAAAATACCTTTAAAGGACGACTTTTGTTTGGTACGTATTTTCCCAGTCTTATTGACTTTAGAGGCTTTGGTGCGGCTTCGTTTAACAGTTTTATAATAGTAATTGCTTCCTCATCATCGTAAGCCCGCCGAGCTTTTATATTTTGGTTGCTTTTTTCATTTATACCCACGAACACGACGTTTTTTTCCCGGTCGCATCGGTCGCGTAGCTCCACTATGAGATCTTCGTGAGTGAGCGGTAGCGGATTTGGTACTGCACTTGACGTACATCCCTGATCTTTAAGTAATAGTATTTCGTTTTCAATTTGCTCGATTTTATTTAGTGTAATATTATTAGCAGATTTGATGTTGTTTATTTCTTCGTTTATGTGTATGAATTGTTGTGTACAATTTTCCACCGCTAATTTTATGGTCTTTACCTCTCTTTTAATCTCCAACATTTCTTCGCGTATGTTGGTAAAATTTTCATTTTGAGTTCTGCCAAAATCTTCGAAACATTTCATTATGTCCGCCCGAAAATTCATGAAATCTTTCTTATAATCGGATTCTTCTGTTCGCTCCTTCCGCTTTCTTTGGTTGGTATTGATAAAAGTAGGAGTGGGAACTTCTGCGGTAGTCAAATTTTGAGGGGACCCGCTGTCGCTTATCACTCTAGTGCCGGCCGGTGATCGTTGGACGCTCATTGTGTAGGTGCTTGCTATTTCACTGCATGAGAGCGATCGAGACAAAAGTTTAGAATCTATCGGGTTGGTTTGGACGAAAATAAAATGATATGTTCGTGCGAAACATTCAATTTATTTTTTTAACTATTTTATTGTTTTGTTGTACAAGTTATATACATTTTCAATAAAAACATTTAAAATCCAAATAAAAAAAAGACAATTTAGTGTTTATCAACATATTTTTGGCAAATAATATTATGCAGAGCCTTTTGAATATTTAATGGTAATACTTGAACATAAGTCTCCAAAAATATGGCAAATACCTTTTCCTATAACCGAAAAGCGGTATAATAATAATAATAATAATAATAAAATTTATTTGCATAAAATATGGTATTTACAATAGGTCTTAAATTTAAAATACTAAGAACGCATATTTTACCAGTTATTATGGCATGCAAAATCGAAATTGACATAAAAACATATTTCACAGTACACACCTACCTTATATACACATTTAACATATCCTATTTATAACTAAAGAATTCACTTAATGAATAAAAATTTTTCTCTCTTAGCCAAGCACTTAATTTATTTTTAAATAATTTGGTAGGAATGGATTTCAACTCAGTAGGCAAATTGTTAAAAACTTTTACACACATTGAATCACACTGCCGAAGATAGTGACTAAGATTCGGACTATTGTTATAAACTAATTTGTGAGGGTTTCGTGTAGATCTAGAACTGTTGTGGGACTTTTCAAAAAGATGAATATTACATTTGACAAAATTTGCTATTTCTAGAATGTACATGCAGGGAAGAGGTAAAATGCCTAATGATTTAAATAATGGCCTGCAAGTTTCACGAGGGCTTTTTCTACATATGGCTCGAATGCACTATTTTTGGGCAATGAAAATGGTAAGTCTCCAACTTAAGCTCTGATACATTTAAAGCAACCTCACCCTTTAACTTTTATATTTAATTCTTCTACATTTTCGTTTGATATTTTCTGATTATTTCTTTAACTGATATGAACCATTAAAATGGGACAGCTTATTTCACCGTTACTTGTTAATGTAGGTATATATGTAGGTATTATAATGATTTATAAGTTTTACTTGGGCAAAGCTGAATGTATTGTCACCAAAAACTGTTTGTTTACAAAACTTACTTTGTATTCAAAATAAACGTAAGCTTAGCCTTAAGATTATGAACATGTTTTAAATATTAATTAGCTGCTGTATCTTATGGTGGTGATCATTAAATAAATAAGCAAATAAACGTGATTTTTTTATGGATGTACGGATGTATGGAAGTATATTATTCCTATACGCATAAACTTCTAAAAGGCTTTGGACTTGTTTTATATCTTGATAGATAGATAACATACTAAAATAACGTACATAATACTTTTATCTCGAAATAGCGGAAACCATTTTGCGATCAAGTACCAATGAGGGTGTTTGCTCATAAAAAATCCACTAGATGGCAATACGCGTCCAAAAGTTCCAATTGCTATGTGATTGGTGATTTAAATGTCATGGTGACTTATCTGTCACTGTCAAGTAAACAATAACCAATCACGTCGCATTTGGACCCCACGCCTACTTGTCGCCATCTAACGGAATTTTCATACGCGAACCTCATTAGTGAAATTTGGTAGGTACATTGATGAGTTTTAAATTTAATATGTTGAGTACCTTTGCTTCTTATGTTGTTCTAAGACGACTTTCCAAGAGCTGACGAGGTCACAAAATGCACTGGAGGAGGTCGCCTTGCGGAGGACCACGTAGCTCTGGTCATACCGCAACATACAGCAACATACATCTCGTTCTTCATACAGTACTGAACAGCAAACTTGATTCGCTCGGCCATGTCGAGATCCCAGTCTTTTATACCTGACTCTGATTAAATGAAAACAAACAATAATTAGTCCAATACTTTTAGCAAACTATTATTTAAAATATGATGAAAACTTAATAAAAAAAAATTGGTAAAATAATATAAACTTCCATGAAGAAATTATACTTGTTACTTCCTTCTAAGAAAAATAAAATATTTATCTCCACTCGCAGTGTCCACCATCGTATAAGTGACATGAATATGCCACTGATCCTGGTAGGCTAGGGCTGTTATGCCTCTATACATATGCAGCTGCCGACACATAACTGCGTTTATGGTGAGAACGATTACAACAGCATGAGGCACTAAGCGAGTAAGCAGGATTCTGACCTTTCTGTTATTGTAGCTCTTAGCGTTAGGAAATATTGTAGTAGATTCCACTTACTCTGATACACGAGGGCCATAATGCCTCTATACATCTGCAGCTGCCGGCCCACAGCTGCATTCACGGTGACCGCTATGACAATAGTTTGAGGCACTAAAGGAGCCAGCAGGATCGCTGACCTTCCCGTCACTGTCGGGACTATGACTACTTGTGTTTCGGTCTGTTTGACGGTCAGCGCGCAGGCGTGGATCGCTGCATCTGCTGCGTTCGTTGGTGGTTTTAACTTTAAAAATATGAAAGAATCACATGAGCAAAGAGAAAATGTTTAAAATTTACAAGAATCCTATTTTAATCATTAAAAACAGCATATGCTTGAACTGTAATTGAAAAAAAATGAAAAGTGGGGTTTGGTAACTGAAAATATTGTCTATATATGACTCCTGCCGTAACGATGATTCAGTATGAAAGGTGACTATCTTATGCCGTCCCTGATAAACGTCATTTGATTTTTTTTATCTCGGTGGTGCAGTGGCTTAGTCAGCAGATTAGTGCAAAAGTTCCCAAGTTCGACTCTTAGCCGCGTCAAATTGGGAAACAGAATTTCCTCAATTGGCTTGGATCTAGATGGGCTGATTTACATCATGTGGTACAAGGAAACACCTTATTATGACTAGTTGATTGTGATTGTCTTGCGCATTTTATTTTATTATTGGTATAGTCCAGGACAAAAGGTTTAAAAAATAAACGTCATAGTGAGTCGACGTCAGTACTTGTTAAATTTTATATGAATGTCATGCATCACCACTTTTTCCGCTCTAATCTGTGAATTGGACTGGTTGAAAATGTCACGAGGCATCAGACCGCAGATGCATTTTTTACGTGCGATAAAGTTTACATAAATAAATAAATGTAATGTTGTTCACCTGTAAGCACATACGCCAGAAATCCTCTTTCAGCGACCCCGTTTCAATCATTTCACACATTTCGTTTAACATGTGCATTGCCGTCACGACATTGGCTGCGGTGGAATAGCTCCTCAGCAGAAACCCTGCACCTTGCTTCACTGCGTGGGCCACATCACTTATTTCGTGACAAGTAATAGTACCATGTTTTAGCGTGTTTTCTAGAATATTCCCAGAAATGTAGAAGGGTTTATTATGCTGAAAATGATTTAGAACTTCGATACAATTATGACCGGTTGGAACAATGGTAAGTGCTCTTTTCTTCGCCATAGGTGGGTCCCAGAACTCCAGGTGGTTCTTGAAGAGAGTCCGCAGTAGCGGTAGACAGCGAAACCAGATCCGCGTGCCCCCATTTAACGGTTGTAACAAGTTTGTTTTTGTCTCCAGTTCGTAAAGTATATTTTGAGATTATCCACCTGAACCTCTTTTGAAAAACAAACAATAATAAATAAAACAGTAGGTCCTAGGATTTACTTCTCGTGTCGGTCTGCCATTCCATCGGATAATGAGAGTAATCGCAGAGAGACTACATTTGGTCTGGCTTTATATACACAACAAAGTTCTGCTTAATATTATTACTCATAGTGGAGTAAACAACTTAAAGGTTACCTGTCTGCATTTAGCACTGACATACATTTGTATTGCTGTCAACTTGTTAGGATTGATTATTGCTTGTGATAGAAATTCTCTTGCTAATATAACACCATCTGAAACCTGCCACAAATCACACAGAAGTATGAACAAAAGTTCTCACTGAAAAACAGCACCTATTTATTAGAAAGGGGTTTAAAGGTACTAGCTTTTGCCCGCGACTTCGTCCGCGTGGCGTGTTATTGTGTCATTTCAGTATTTTTCTCGGTGTGTGTCGAATGTAAATAATAATGAATGTTGCATTCAAAAATTTTAAAAAGTTTTTTTTTTTTGAGAAAATACATTAAAAAACAACATAACAATTATTCTGAATCTGGCGCTAGTGCAGTATTTTTTCATGAAAAAGATGTTTCCCATTCCCATGAAGCTGTACATTTGCTAAGATACCCATATACTAAAAAATTTCAAGCCTCTAACTCGCGGTACAAAAGTTTTTCCCGCTATTCCCGTTCCCATGGGAATTTTGGAAAATCCAATCATGACTTAACTTTGCATTCACTAAGGTATATGCATGTCAAATTTCAATCATCTAACTTACGCGGTTTAGATTTTTTCATACAAAAGTTTTTTCCCGCTAACTCCCGTTCCCGTGGGAATTTTTCAAAATACAGCCATAAATAAACTTTATATTTACTAAGGTACCTGCAAGCCAAATTTCAAGCGTCTAACTTAAGCGGTTTAGATTTTTCATACAAAAGGATTTTCCCGCTAATTCCCGTTCCCGTGGGAATTTCGGGAATTCCTTTCTTAGTGCACCCCTACGGTACCTAAGCTACGTCCCTTCCAAATTTCAAGTGCCTACGTTTAGCCGTTTGGGCTGTGCGTTGATATGTCAGTCAGTCAGTCAGTCAGTCAGTTTCTCCTTTTATATATATAGATTACCTTGATGACATTATCTTGCACTGACTAAATGTTTAAAATTTCAATTTGAAGCACACACTAAATACCTAGCTTTGCGAAATATATTTAATGATGTTCATTTGAAACTTGATATTTCTATTGTTAAATATGTAAATAGGTTAAGTAAGTGGGAATGTGAGGGGGGGGGGGGTAAAGATTAGAAAGCCCTGCCGAGCAGACAAAGACTATCATTGGTGTAATCCAACTGAAAAGTAGGGCAGTAAAGTACCTAGTTCGTAATATTTATTCTATTTTATAGTGTAGTTTGCAATTTTATGAAATAACCGAACGTCCACGCGGAAGAATTCACGGCATTTAATTTTTTTTTTTACAATAGTAATTAGCCTAGTATTTTATATTGTCTTACCTCAACGATTGAGTCTACTTTGTCCAAGCCTTCTTGTTCACATATAGAGCACATAATAAACGGCTTCACAGGACAATCTTTAAAAAAACTTCTTATTTTGGTTATTGTTGTTGGGTTACGGATTGAGTGAATGGTGATTATATCCAACTGTAAGGAACACAATTTTCCGAATCAGACTCTTGTTAAAAGTTGTGCGTGATATAACAGTATAATCAGTAGCTTACAATGTCTTCATCACTTACTAGTGAACTATGAAAATGAAATAATGATCTCGAGGTATTTTATTTTCTTTCCGATCTGTGTAATAAATACGAATCTCCAAAATATATGCACGCGCATAACTTAGGAAGTATTGGACCAAATTGGATAATATTTTTGTTATGTAGGACAAGGCTTGTACAGAAAAAGTTGAAATTTCACCGAAAATATATGCGAAGCCGCAGCGTACCGCTAACAAAGATAATAATCAAAATAGCATTAACTCTCGTGCAAAGTTATGCAAATGTAAAAAAATAGCTTTTATTTTTCTACTGTCGTTGTCAACCTAAAGTTTCGCTAAGCTAGAAGAAGAAGTATAGAAAGTAATGTACTATTATTCCGAATTTCATATTTAAAAAAAGTTTAAAACTAACCTCATTTTCTTTGACAAAATCGATCAGGCGCTTATCCAGTTTCGACAATGGCGGCCTCCTATGCCTAACACCCCTGATACAAACAATCTGGGCGCTCTTCAAGAAACCTCCCAATTCGACTTCACACTTTATGCACTTATTGTTAATCACTTCTTTGCAGATCAGCAACATTGCACCTAAATTGATACTGATCTCATTTCCAGGTTTAAGCGTGGCCAAAGTCAAAGGGTCGTCTATAAATATTCTTGTATCATCGCATTTGTTCCAGTATTGACTATCGCTGGTCACTTCTACTATGGAGTCCTTGCGTAAATAAGCTCGGGAGTACTTTATTTCCTAAAAAAAATATTATTCATTTTAAAGTGTGCAAAAATCAAGGTCTTGTAAGGTATGTGTTAGGAGATGAAATAATAGATCTGACTGCGCAGCCAATGCTGATTTATTTAGCTCATGTACAATAATATATAGTTCCTTAATCTATGTACGTCAATATGCACTACAGTTTTAAGAGAGGTAGGGCATAGCGATTTATCGCTCGAACTGGAGCAGCCCGACTGGTCAAATGCCTCTACCTTACAGAAGACCGCAGCCAAATAACAATCACTTCTGTGTTGTTGTGTTCCTGCGTGTGAGTAAGGTTTCCAGAGCTCTTAGGGGGGTGCTACATTAGTAGCAGGGGTCAAGCCTTCAAGGTAAGGGCGACAAGTCCAGTAACATATTTATTATGCTGTACTTGTCACCCTTAAGCTAGGACCTCATTACCACTTAACATCAGGCGGGATGAGGTCAATCTTGAAGTGCAATATAAAAAAAAAACAGTCTATACTTATTTTATAAAGCTGAAGAGTTCGTTTGTTTGTTTGATTGCGCTTATCCCAGGAACTACGAGTTCGAATTGAAAAATTCATCTAATTAATTGAAAAATGTTGGATAGTCCATTCATTGAGGAAGGCTATAATAGCCCATAACCGGTTATGCTAGGACCAATAGGATCGACGAATCGATGGAAAATTTGAGGAAAATGGAGAAAGTACTGTGCGATGCTGCGACGGGCCGTCAGTTGGGATATAGACGCAACATAGCACTGGATCCCTATACCAGAGTAAGAAACTCTTAGTGTTTAAATTGAAAAAAAATCCAGACATGGAATTTGGTAAAGAGTAATGGCACGAAAAATTGGGTCGATTCAGTTATGTGCAATAGTGAGAGATAAATAATAGTATTTATAAAACGCGTTTGTTCAGAACAGTTTTTGAATGTACATCATCGAAAATGGTGATTGTCGATACACATCGGTGATCTTACCATTTAATACATTTACTAATATCGAACATCCACAGTAACATAATAACTAGAGCAAGCACTCAGCTGAGTCGAACTATCTTTGCGGAAACAGTAAACAAATTATGAAAAACTTACATCTCTGAGATATCCAGTTAAAATGCATGCATTAGGCAAGTCGATGGATATAGCCACGGGCCAAGAGTAGTTTTCGTGTTTGGCACGGCAAGAGTTAAGGGCTTGCTTCAAGTAGGACAGTAATACAACCTTGTCCGAAGTAGCAACATGACTAATTTTAAACCTGATAACTCTGAGACCTGCTTCCAGTAAATTCTCGATATCAATATCTGTGAGGGTTCCTTCATCTACAGAAAAAAATATAATGATTAGATAGAGGACCTTATCGTCTATATATAGAATTTAAAGAGGAAAGTTTTATTTTTGCTAGTTTGTAACGAATAAACTCAAAAACTACATTCACCTCGAGTAATATTGGCTGTATTTGTTGCTCGAAAAGATTAGAGACCTTTATTAAAACTAAAATAACGTAACCCAAGGTGTAAAAAATTTACTCCACGCGTACGAAGTCGCGGGCGGTCGCTAGTCTTCTTAAAAATAAATCTCTATTTCTCTTGGTCACGCCATAACGTGTGAGTGGCTGGACTAATGTCACTTTTTCTTTGTTGTGTTTGTTATTGTCAGGAGAATACCTACTTAAGAATAATACAGGAGTACTTACTTATGTTTTTTTTTAATATACATAAAAATTAAATAGCCGACGTTAAGACAGGACAAAATCCGTCAGGTCAGCTTGTATAAAATAAATACGTACTCGTAGGCTCCTACTCAAAATACGTGTTTAAAATGTACATTATTGTAACAGCGTATTTTGGTGGGAGTTAAATTGATTTTTGCATAATTTTGCGTTCGTTTATATTTTTATTTGGTATTGTGAGGATTAGGGGATATCTTACAAAATGTAATTATGAACGGAGTTAGCCTATAAGGCTTTCCACAACTCTTCTGGTACAAAACTGTATCTTTTTTATCTTCAAGTAGGGAATTCCGCCTATTAAAAAGGGCCATTTTGCTAGATGACAATGTGAAAGTACAAAAGTACAAAAAACAAATGGTAGTTTTATCAAAATAATTGCACAGTAAATAAAAAGTAGAAAATAAAATTCATAAAAACGCAAAATAATATCTTATAAGTGACATATCGTTCACTTTGAAGGATCTCTTCGATCAAAAGTGGCAGGATTTTTTTCAGACATTTCAAACGATGATTGATATGGTTTTCTTATCCAAAGAAGATTTAATAGAAGATTTTGTTGATGGTAGTGAGGGATATTTTAATACTTGTAATAAAGTGTTTCTTTTTATCAAATAAATGCTCATCGAGTAGACACAAGGACAACCTACTTATGACCTTAGAATTTAAACAGGATCATTGGCTTCCTCAGAATCCATTGCAAGCTACAGAGCAACGGAATCTTACGCTTTATTATGATAATTTTACGAATTTATCACGTAATATTGTCATATTCAATTCAAACTTTGATATCAGAGTGTGATTGCCATTACACATCAAAAAGACTACCACTTTAGCGTCAGCCTTTTAATGTATCTTCCATTTTAGTGAAATTCAATATTTTTTGGCAACCTAAGTAGCTAAGAGGCGAGTGGACCGGACTTTATAACCGCGCCTAAGTTTCCGGATTCGATTCTTAATATGAATCTTTTCTATATTGTCTTGAGGTTGGGTGTTGTGGTACCGTCGTTGTTTCTGGTTTCTATACCACAAGTGCTTTAGTAATTCACCACATGCTTTGTCGTGATATTGTTAAAAAATCAAATAAATAAAAGCGGCTTCATTTGAGATTCTATTGAAGTCAGCTAAACAGCGGTTCTTTTGTCACAGATGCGACCGCGAAATTATAAGTGGCCAAAAAGCGGAGACGTAACGAATCTCTGTGTTCCCATTCTTTCCTCTATTTGCGTTGTTCCCAGCTAATGGACAAACAGGGGGACGGTGCAATGTTGATTTTCAGTTAGCCTGTGCACGCGACATCTCTTGTATCTTGCAAGATTTATTTCGCCCGAAGCGAGGGAAATAAGACGGATCTCTTTATTTTTCTTTCGGTTAAACCGCTGTTGCGTTTAAGTGGAGGGAATTCCTACAGAATGTCGGCTCTTAGTGAGAATAAATATTCCTTATGAGTTAGGAGACGTCGGGAAATTCACAATTTACTTCGCTGCGATTGGAGATGGCAAGGCGAATTATTGCTTTATGTATCACTCTATTTTCATTTATATGAATGTTTGTATGTTTTGAAGGTGATGATGCGTCAGAAATTGATAACGATGTAAATAGATTCTAGTTGGATATTATTGATACTTCTTATCTCAGTTATCTTCTACGGTTGGTATAAAAACAATACATACGTTGCGATATATATTTACTATTTCCAATTGTTATTAATATTCATTGTTTATCATAGGGACCCAAATAAAAATAATTACTCACTATTTTCACAGATAGTGAAACATGGGTAGCTGTAGGTATTACAATACGTCAAGTTTATCGACTGTCAAGCAACTTGATACGTGGATCACTTACTAGACCAGATTGTGCCATAAAAAAAAACTTGATCATTCTTCTACATGGAGATCTTGGACAGCTGCGCCGCGGTCATAGAAAACCAAGCACCTGTGCTTGATGATAAATTGTATAAAAATTTACGTGACAATAATGTACAGTAATTAGCTGCGGAAAAGAAAGCTGCCTAATATTAAACATAAAAAAGAAAAACCTTCATGACTCTACGGATTCCCAGAAGTCCGTGCATTTCTAGTTTTATACGATATTCTAAAAAATGTACCTAAACTTGTCTTAGACCAGCAGACATAAATAACGGACAAGGATGTCTTATATTGGGCTGCGTAAAGGTATTCCCCTATGCCCTCAAGTTTTGCTTGTGATCTCGGCGACATCAAACTGTCTATTCCTTGAGGAATAGCCCATGAATTATGGAAAAAAGAGGGGGTCAAACAAACCTTTGTAGTGTAACTTTCGCAATGTTTTTCTAGTTGGACAACTGTATAAGGTTGTATTTTTGTTTTGCATAGCATTGGATATGGGTAGAAATTGAAATATGCCGAATTATTTGAAGAATTTTATATTTGTAAATTGAATTAGACACTATTTCCATTAAATAAGACTCAACAATGTGATTTACTTCCTTTCAAATGTCATGTGGGGCATATTTTCGAAATGGCCTACTGAACAGTTAAACTGAAATGTGGAAATCGAAAGGTTAAAACAAAATGTAAAGTCTTTGAGCAGGACCTTTAAAAGCCAACAGAGATACCCTTTGCTACCATGCCCGGTCAGGTGCTCTCTGGTAAGTAATTACACTGTAGAAGGGTCCTATATTTTTGTAATCCGTTTTCTTTAAAAACAAATTTCTCCGTGGCCCTTCCGGGGATGAGATGCTACCCCTTGGGTTCGGACGTGTAGGCATTCGATGTAAATCTGTATAGTACAATGGGGTGCAATTGACAATAATTCGTACAAAAATATTGTAAAGACAATACAGTGAAGCCAGTTTCTTAGCCTTAATAAATTTTAAAGATATATATTAGTATGTAGTTCTTAATATATGCGGCAGATGGCGTTTATAGGAGGCTAAGAGGTTAATACAACAGAAAAATTAATCGCCTACTATAATGAAGAATGAAAGTCGTGGGTTCGAATCCCACTCCAGAAAAAGAGACGAATTTTTTACAGTTTCTTTAAAATATTTAAAGTTCATTTGTGTAGCGTTAAGCACTATAATAAAAGTTGAAAATCTATTAATTTTTTTACCTTATGTCCCCAAAAAAATAATGCTTCCCATAAACGATAAAGTTGAGCAGCAGATTAGATTTTTAAAAAGTTCAAACGTGTAGCCATTTCTATTTTCTCTTTCTACCTTAAAGTTGTCTGGAAGAGAAGACAGCCTAAATTTGTACTATAATCAATCTGTAAAACCTATTTCTGTAAAGTTTTTGTGCATTATGTATTTCTATCTATCTATCTAACTTAGGTGTTTATTTATAATTTACTTCCTGCTCCAGGACGCTTTGCGTCTTGTCATCTCTGAGGTCTCAGGTTCAATTACCGGTCGGGTCAATTTAGAAAACGATTTTTTCCCCGTCTCCGTTTTGAGATCGTTGTTGTTTTTGATTTGTTTAACATAAGTGCTTTAGCTAAGTGCCTCAGAATCTGCGCAATGTATGTGATGTTGTCCAATTAAAAAGCCCGCCAGTTATTACACATTATAAGTATACATCTTTGTTAATTCAGCAAATTTCTTATATATATATGTATTAGTTAGTGCGTGGAAGAACAGAAAATGTGACATTTGAACTGTGTCCTACCTATGATACAATTGAATTAGAACGCGGTAGAAAAACGGAAGAGTGGTTTTGAGAACACAATAATTTTAACACGAATTTCGATATTGAAATCCAATTTTGATGGGGACAGGGTCGAAATTTTATGCATTTTTCACAAGTTTTGCCACTTTACTACATAGTATAAAACAATGTTGCTTTTTCTGTCCCTTTATAGGGATAAAGGGATAGAAAAAGCAACATTGTTTTACATAGGGATGTACGCTTAAATGTTTAAAACTACGCTATTTAGAGGCGGTTTATTTTTAAATAGATATAGTGATTCAAGAGGAAGGTTTTTATTTGCAATTAAGAATAGAAAAGCCAATATTTATAAGTATTAACATTACATCCGTTCGAGCCGGGGCGGGTCGCTAGTAAAAAATAAAGTAAAGGACACATCTCTACCTTCTATTGGTTGATTCTTGATCTAATTAAATTAACATGTAATATTTATAATCAAAAAAGGCAGGGATCTATATTGAAGCGTTTATCTTGCATAGTTAGTCTGTTGTGTAGTTAGATGACCCTGTAAAAATCGGATTTCAACATCGAAATTCATTTGAAAATTTTAAGAGTTTACAAAAAAAGTTATTACAAAAACGTATGCTCTTCAATTAAAATGCTTGGCTCGTGCATCAATCGATGTTGCCCCTATTGTTTCCATCTGTATGCAACTCGATCTAACTGTCACCAGTTGATTGCAATGTCTGTGTTGGAGTACACGACACTTTGTTTCGGAAAACTGTATTTTAAAAATAAGTGTCAAGTTATTTCTGGTACCTTGTATTTGCTTTTAAAGTACGAGAATTATTTATTTATTTTTATGGAGTTTACAACTGTTATCCCCATAAAAATAAAGAACTAGTCAGTGGTGCCAATTTGCGGGGTTTGAAGATGCCTCCCGATTCGTATCTGATCGGAAGGCTAAATGTACCGATTTAATTGCATAATTTCTACTAGTCCAGCAAAATTGATTACTTGTTATGTAAGATTAAATACATATTTCATTTTGATTATTAATACAATCCTATACTCACACTAGTAGTTTAAAAGGCAAGAAATTACCCCCCCCCCCCATCCCCTAAATTAAAAGCCCCTTGTTTTTTTTTGCTGTCCCGATCTACAACCTTAAATCTCGATTTTTGACCTCATGTACTTACGTATTTGATACAAATTGGACCTGGCAACACTAATACCAACTGTTGACAGTTACATGATGAGCTAATATCTGATGGAATACAAATGATCAAGAATCGCCATTCCGTGGTGGCCACCACGCCACGGTGTAAATAAATGAAAATGGCATGTTTCATTCAAATCAGTCAGTACTGACTACGCTCTCTTACCCTGAGCTTTTACTTTTTTCTATAGTAAATCCGGCACTACCAACTTAAACAAAAGTAAGAGTAACATTCAGTAGTTATGAAATAGGAACAAGTAGTTATCCAAAGTTGTGAGTCACAACAACGTACTAATCTTCGAACCCGAGACTCGAAGTAGCAAGTTATGTTCTCGTTAAGTTACAGCGTGTTGTATGCGTGTTTTTGTTACTAAGCGATCGTTTTATTTAGTATTATGCAAGATATACCTTTATAAAGATTAAGTTGCAAAGGCAGAAGAACTTTGTCTTTTGTAAATTTCGTTATTTGTTAATTTAAAATGTTTTTATTTAAATAGGGTCCTCTTTGACCCTTTTTATTGTGCTTGAATAAAACACAAAAAGCGAAGTCCCCGGCAATGCTAGTAAATACATCAACAAACTTTATTGTTGGGTAATCCAGTTCAGAATCTATTTTACTAGCCGATTAAACAATTTCATACGTGTTCTACTAGTACTGTCAATGGCCGATTAAAAAATTAAATAAACGCATACGTCTCGCTATCTTTAACTAGTTAATACTTGATCTAATAAAATGTATGTGTAATATATAATTAAACAAAGGTGATTATGTATGTATATTGCTGCTTTTATTTTGCTTTTTATACTGGTACTACTCGAGAAATAAATTACTTTAATTCAAACTATATTTTTTTATACTGGTTTATAAACAACGATAATACACTATTCATGTGAACTGTGTGATGACGTTGGAACACTCCCTATACCACAAGTTATTAGCACAAGTGAACTACGGGCATGGCGAAAGTTCCATAACTCACTTACCGTCTTCGCTGGGCAACGAAATGTGACGTCGGAAGTATGGGTGACTGTCCTCGGGAATGGACTTAGTGGCACTTAGATAACATTTTTGTAGGTTGGCTAATAACGGTAGGATAGTTTAGCTGTTTATTCATACGCGCGGAACGAAGAGATAGGTAGAGCATATCGATTTAGGAGTGGTAGTGGTAGCGATTTATCGCTTGAACTGGAACAGCCTGACTTTTTTTTTATATTGCACTTCAAGATTGACCTCATCCCACCTGATGTTAAGTTGTAATGAGGTCCTAGCTTAAGGGTGACAAGTACAGCAAAATAAATCTGTTACTGGACTTGTCGCCTTTACCTTGAAGGCTTGACCCCTGCTAGTAATGTAGCACCCCCCAGGAGCTCTGGAAACCTTACTCACACGCAGGAACACAACAACACAGAAGTAATTGTTATTTGGCTGCGGTGTTCTGTAAGGTAGAGTTATTTCACCAGTCGGGCTGCTCCACTGACTCTTCTTCTGACTGGTGAAATACCTTCACCTTACGATAATTCTATCTTTAAATAGTTAATTGAAAACTTGGTACTAAAATTATCAAGTTGTCGATCAAAACCAAGTAAAATTTGGGGCCATTCCAGTCTTAAGAAGGTAAAATGTTTCATATGTTATATTTTCAACGTACAAATAAGTCCTGCACTTAAGCGCAGGTAAGTAGTTAAAACATTTAACGATCGTTAAATAGGTCATGCCCAAGTTCTTAAAAGCTATTTGCAGTAAGGACTAAGTGACTAAATGTCGTATGCCCGAGTATTACGACTCCATTTAACAACCCGACTTTAGCTGGTCGTTTAAATTTTAGGCATTCAAAATGCATGATGTAAAAGAAGTTAACGTGAAGAAATAGTCCAATGTGGGAAAAATGCATCAAGCTGATATATTTATTAGAATGCATCATACAACCAGCCATATAATTTATTCCCTGAACATTTCAATGCTAGTTTTTAAATTGTGGGAGTAGTTTTGAGTCGTAGTTAGCTCATTACGGGAATAAATATGAGCATATCTAGAGATAAATCACACATATACATACAGAGAATCTTCGATACTTCTTAAAGAATCAAAACTAGAAATTTATAAAATTTACCTTTTTAAAAATTCCATAAGAGGTCGAAATATCTGTTAGTTCGGAGCCATGCAACGCTAGGCCAAACTAATAGTCAAAACAAAACTGCATTAATTGATATCACAAGAGGACCTGTGTAACTTATTCTAATGTTGTTGTTGAATAACAAAGGACAACAATGGTGAACTGCATGTTAGGGGACCTGTGATTGTTCTCAACTTACAAAATATTGTAACTGAGATTAAAGCATTTTTAAGTATTCATTAATTTTTACAAGCTTTTATTTTAAATGTGAAGTACGCTGTTCTTTATCAGCAACTTAATATATGCATTTTGAAAAGTTCTTTATCTTGCATAATTTTACAAAACTTTTGTTTCGTTTTTTGTTTTAGATATGAGATGCATTAATAAAAGAAAGATAGTGGATACTGTAATGAACAGGCTGGAATTATCATTATTTAGTTTAAATCGTTATTTCATTTAAAAATGTAATAACAATTGATTCAGGAATGTTGAAACTGGCATGGATAAGTACATGACCCAGTTACGGAGTGATGGTGTGGTTTGTTGAAAAGTGGACATTGATTATGTCCGCGCTACTCCACTAATACTGTTATCACCGAAACTAATATTTTTAATAAGTTACTAAATATTATGTCAAGCTCAACATGGCTCTGATTTAATGTGAGCGCAGCTACAAGCCAAATCGCCTATTTTCCCAATTTCTTAATTTTTGAGTTACCCAATTTCGTCACCTGCCGCTAGTCCGGACTGGGGACAGGCGACGAGGGGAGACAGAGCCAACATGGCGCCTGTTGACACAACTTGCGAAGTTCACATTTGGCTGGCTCTCCCTGATTATGCAGTAAACGAATTTTGATTTGAGTGGCAGGATAAGTTTGAAAGTCACCTTGGAATTTGCGCAGTTTAAAATTCGTTTCGGCGTTTCTCGCGGTCACCTTAATTTGTTCTTTCATAAATACATCTACTGACTAATTTGGTTTTTAATGCTCGGTTCAAATACTTGAAAAACGATTCATTTTAGTAGTATTAATAAATTATACGAGGCGTAGGCTAAAACCGTTCCAGACTCGTAGTCAGTTGGAGAAAAGCGGATTGTCATTTTTGACACAATAGGAATCGTAAAATATTGGAACCGGGCACGAATGGTTCCTTCATTGGGAAACCTATAAACAATAAGTTTAAATAACTTTTATAGCAGACTTTCGTGTGCGTATAGCGTGCAATGTTTATCTTTTTTTTTTTGTGAACTCAGCTGTCAATTTGAACTGTGTCACCACCGGGCTCTAAATTGGTGGGCCGAAAACCGTATCGAAATTGGTCCATCCGTTTAACAGCTTTGAAGCCACAGGTGGATAAACACACCCACAGACAGACGGGCATCCCCTCTGGGACGGCTGACCCAAAAAGAGAGCTTTTTGGGTCAGCCGTCAAGTCGTGGCCGCCATTAAAAAAATGCAGGAAAGTGTACCCTTAGCACCTAAGTGACTAAGTTAAGGATGTAATATAAAAAATGTATTTATTTTTAAAAGGCCACTTTTTACATTATTTTAAATTTATGAAAGAAGTATCCAAACACTAATGACCGTGTTTTACTAAATGGTGATAGCATTTTGTGAACCATACAATCCACTCTAGCTACACTTAAGTCGACCTTAGGTCGTTTGTACATTTGTAACACAGTAATCGTGTGTTTTGGTTTCTAAGCCGATCTTTCCTGTTCCTAGCTTTTAGACGCACTTTTTCCTCTACGTAGACGCAAAATCCTAGTATTGGCGGCTCTAAGACGCGCCTTAACGGTATTATAACTCCGGCAAAATCTACGCCTCTCGTTGTAATTGTCCATTAGGCTGCGAAGCAGCCAATTACACCTCCATTAGCCGTGAATCTCCCTAATAGCAATTTTGTCACTAGAGACTGCTGGGCGGGGTTGCTAGTACAGAGCGTGCTACGGTTTTGGTAACTTATTTTAGGTGTTGTTGTTCCATTTTTTGCTGTAAAATTATGGGTAATTCGGTGTGGGCACCGAAGTATAAATATAAATATGATCATTATTGTGCTTTTACAGGAGATAGTGCGTTTTTTTTCGGTTTTAAATTCCCCTTTCTTGATTCTAAAGCCTACGTCTGAACTTAAATTGTTTATCAGTAAAAATCGGCATATAATCAGCCACTCAGAAACGCTTTTACCAAATAAATCAAAATATGAACCTGTTTAAATTTGATGATAATTTACTTTTATTATAAATGGCTGAATCCTCACTTCGCTTACCAAATTTCGCTCTTAAAAACTTGTTAAAAGTTTATTGCCTAACAAATCCAAACATTTATTCGTCCACTTAAGGTCCATACTTAGGCTTAAGTGACCCCAAACTACAATTGTACAGATCTTATTATGGTTCATTTATTTATGTATATAATATGGAATTAACATTAAAAGACTTACTCTATAAATGTAAGAGAAAAAAGCTCGCACTAGTAATTCAAAAATCAGTAAAAATAAATTGTAATTTCTCCTCTTTGGAAGTATTTTGTTTTTTTTAAATCTTATATTCATGTTCTTTTTAAAGGGGCATATCCACACTCAAGTTTGTGCTGCTCTAGAAAAAATGTATGAATTAGATTTAAAAGATACGGCAACACTTCTTGTTCACATCATCCACACCTACCCAACTTAGAAGGAATCTCGGTAATGAAACAAGTGACGGACGACCTACATACTACAAAGTTGTTTTAATAACAGTTGCCTTACTTAACTTCGCTATTACAATCGCGCGGATAATGTTGAAGAGGAAATATTTTACGACACGCTGTTTCACAAATACTCATAGTTAATGCCCTTGGTGGCGTGAGTATTATTTTAAAAAACAAATTAGTTGTTGCTTGCGATGCTTTTGGGATAAAAATAATTATATATTTTACTATCGGCCCGTCGGGGCTTTGCACCCGTACTATCAGATAGAAAGATACAATTTTTGCACATTGCACAGAAAAAATTACACAATTACAAAAATTACAGTACAATTTAGGCGGTTTTATTACTATTTACCTTTTTTCACATATTCTGTTGATTATTTGCTTCTATTGACCGCAGCTTGATGTTATAGTATAGCCTTAGGCCTTTCGCGATAAATGAACTATTGTAAACAAAAATATTTTTTCCATTCAAACAAGTAGTTTCTGAGATATGCGTTATGACAAACAAACAAACTGGTCAGCTTTATAATATTAGTAAAGGTTCTAGTATCTTATCTGTCTAGCTACTTAATGTCATTCAAATCAGTTTTATCGTTTCACCCACCAATGGCGTAGCGTATGTGGCGAAGCCACTCGTTACAACACGTTACGATACTGGCTAGATAGATTAGACACATGATACTCATATTATAATATAAATAATTTGATGCTTTTATTCCAAATTAGTTATTATGAGGTGAGTTCATACCATTTACTGTTGAAGGCAATATCTAATAACAACATAAATTGGATAACCTCTTGATCCCTAATTAATATCTTCTCGACGGCTTTCACCCAAGGGAGCTAATCACATTAGGATCTGCCAATTGCGCAAATTCAATAGAACCCGAATGTTTGTGCAACATACAAGTAAAAATTTAATAAAATAAAAATGCATTTATTTCCATATTTTAAATACAACAAGTGTTGGAGACTTTGTAAGTAAAAATAAACAAGTGCACTTTTTCTTCCTTCATATCACTTTTTAATCCATTGCGACGGTAGACTGACAAGGTCGTTAAAAAAAGGCCTAATCTTACTCCGTAAGACTACGGACTACTACTACTTACGGAGTAAGATTACGCCTTTTTTTAACGAGGAGAAATACATTGATGTACCGTACCGTCACCTGAGGGAAGTGACGGCGTGTGTGGGACTCCCCGCCCTAAGAAGAGCAGGACTACCTACTAAACCCTCCGATGGGACCTCATCGCCTTTAATGGGGATGCTATGGGAAAGTCGGTTCAGCCATAACTACCACAGGAGAGAGATTAGGCCTGGAACCGACCATTTACAAGCTTTTCCAAGAGCACGGTTATATTTTAAGTACATAATCAGTCTGAAAACATTTTAACGAAACTAGAAAAAACAAAAATCAAACCCACGTCCTCATGATAAAGATCCTAAACTCGTTACCATAAGACGACAGAGTTAGTTATCCCTTATTATACCTACCCTCACGGTTCGGACAGGTGTTCTTTCACACATCGTTAATATCCAAACACAGGAATTATTAATTACGTTTTGGATTGGGTCCGGCGGCGCAACGTGACAGGGTCACTTCTTAATATACACATGAGCTAGTTATAAACGTTGTGCCTGCCTACTAGACATTCAACGTAACGAATATTTTTCAGTAACATTTTGTCATGTTTACAGTTCGTTGATTGATTACTATGTAATCACATAAGTATTATTCAAACCGAAACCGGTGTTTGCTTTGTCTGACCTTCAATGTTGAATAAAATATTTTGTTAGTGGAGTACGTTTTAGATTTAATGTTTTGTTACAGGAATACGTTTTCAATTTAATTTTTAATGTTTTTGACATGATTTTGGAAATGTATGATGTAATTATATAAACCGTGCACAAATTGAAATCAAATCCTAATAAAATTACATAAAATTTATGCTCAGAACTTAATGTATGCCATTTCAAAATTATGTAGCGCATAAATAGGATAGGATATTGCATAGAATTTTGCAATCGTAAGTAGTAATTTTAATCTACTATATAAAAATAAGTCGGGTTTTCCTCCCTGACGCTATAACTCCAGAACGCACGAACCGATTTCCACGGTTTTGTATTCGTTAGAAAGGTCTCGGGCTCCTTGAGGCTTATAGTAAAAAAAATTCAGGAAAAATTTCAACAGAAAAGCGGGAAAATCCTCTAAGGCGAAACGAAGTTCGGCGGGACCGCTAGTATTTTATAGAAATAATGGACAACATCATCATCATACATTGCTCTGGTTTTGTGGTAAGCTCGCTAGCTTACGGAAATTAGAAAAAACGACGGTACCACAACACCCAGATCCGAGACAATATAGAAAAGTTCGTTACCCGTATTGACCCGATGGGTGATCGAAGTCGGGACTTCAGAGATGGCGCGACGCCAAAATCCGGTCCGTTGCACCTCTTGGCTACGGATGCTGTCAAACATATCTCTCATTTAATTTTAATACCTACGTAATTTGCAAGGGATTTGATTAACCTAATAAGGAACTGGGTTGAAAGTATGCTTAGAATAGCAAGGTGTTTATCGTTACCGGTAGCCCCAAATAGTTAATAGTGTAAAAGAAGTATTCTGATATTGATGATATGATTATTGATATGATATGATTCTGATAAAGCTTTGCAGCCATGAGTCAAGAGTCATAGCTCAATAGTCAAGCAGGAAAAAATCCTAATAGGTAAAGGTTAATTCTTATTCACACTGAAAAACGAACTGATTTCTAGCTCTCACGCCCCTCGATGTTCAACCTCAATGGAAGGCAAAAGGTTGAGAGCAGAGCCCACACGTGGCATATTTGCTGATGCGCGTCGATCATTCTTTATATTTGCTGCGCCTCTTCCAGTCATTGATTTCTAAGCCGAGGATTTTCCGGTAAAGGTTTTGATAAAATTGAATGGATATAAAATGCAACCATACAAGTTAGATTCGCAATGTGTAAAACATGACTATCCATTTTTCTCCAACCGACTACGAGTCGTTACCATTCCATAATTTACCTTCCATACCAGCTGTCATCAGTCGTCCGCCGGTCGTTTTTAGCGTACCTACGCCTCGTATAATTTATTACTACACGTAACTAGAACGGATTGTTTTTAAAAAATTTTTTATATTACCTACACAACAACACAGAAGTGATTGTTATTTGGCTGCGGTCTTCTGTAAGGTGGAGGTATTTCACCAGTCGGGCTGCTCCAGTTCGAGCGATAAATCGCTATGCCCTACCTCTCTTAAAATATTGGTACCGGGCATTAGTTAGCAGCTTCAGTATTTCTAATTCTGTTTTAACATAAAACGAACAAAGTGGCAGACATTTGTCGAACGTTAGCCTAATTATTCGGAACACTTTTTGCGATTCGCACATGGCTGGGAAATGTGAAGCGAGTCCGTCCGGTGTCGGGAATGGCCGTGAACAATCATTTGTCAGATAAATTGATTATGTAGTAGCTTTGCGCAAAAAAAATATGTGTATATTATATGGTAGGTATCTATATGTAGGAAGATATTTTGTGTCCTTAAAAATATTGCTATTGCACGATAAATTTACGATTAAAGAACGTTATATTGTTGTACTAGTTGTGATTTTACGTTGTTAGAATAAAAATATCCTTTATTTCTAGTGCGTAATCTGTTTGGCTACCAAATTTCGGGTTAGGTGACATCTCGTCCCAATCCAAAACTGGGATCAGAGACCAATTCCACCTTTTCTCATTTGATAGTAGGCAACTGGGCCCACCTTGATGCTGGTGTTGGGACGATTGTATCACTGAATATTCTCTAGGGGTTTATTGGTCCTAACGTGTTGTTGGCTCCAACAAAAGTAAATTTGCAAGTTAATGCACATATGTGACCGTTTTGTTTTATATAGGAAATAGTGGCGAACTATCATATTGTTTCATAAATTAAAAAAAAACCCGTTTCTTATATTATTTTCTGTAATAAAACATTTTTTTTTACACTTTTGGTCATAAATAGCAAAAATAAATTTGCAAAAAAAAATTATGTAGTAATAAAAGTATGTAATAGATTCTCAACATCATATGTTGCACTGATATTAATGTGTTAATTTTTCGATACAATGGCCTATACTTATCTCATTGTCAATCAATTCTTGAAGAATTCTTGTGAAACGTTTTTGTGATTGGATAGTCTCTTGAGGTGTTTTTCGAAATAAAACCGTCCTTTTTTAATTTACCAAAGTAATAATTAGAATATTTTAGAGAAAATAGAAACAATGTGACAAGTTGATTACTACTAAGCTACTATCTACGCGACTTCATCTTAAATTTTAAATAACAAACAACGTTAATCTCACCTGTTTACTTCGGGAATTTGCTGGAAATACTTATTACAAAGTATAAAACAGCAATTAACGTTTAATAAATTAATTAATTCAATTAAATAGGTAAGTTTTCTATGGAAAATTATAAATATGGATCTCATGGATGCCCTTGATAGGTTGCAGCGACGGGCTGTGCGCATAATTAACGATGAAGAGATTACTGGGAACCTTGAACCTCTTCAACTACGTAGGGACGTTGGTTCATTAAGTGTATTTTATCGGCTTTATCACGGGGAGTGTTCCGAGGAACTATTTTCCCTTATGCCACCCTCTCCTTTCCTACACAGAACCACAAGAGCCGGCCAACGATGTCATCGCTTCACCGTGGAAAATATTCCATCACGAACCAAAAAGTTCGGTAACTCTTATCTTTGCCGGACCATAAAGAAGTGGAACTCGTTGCCGGCTCATGTGTTTCCTCCTTCCTTTGACATGGATTCCTTCAAAAGGAGCGTGAAGAAACATCTATATATATATATTATATATATCAAGATATTTTGATATCAAATCCGTTGTCATCGCGATGTGGGTTCCTCTCTTGCTTACCATCAGGCTGGGAGGAGCCAATATACTGCGCTACCATAAAAAAAAAGAGAGGTATCGGCAACACCTGTTTTATTTGTTCCTTCATATACAAGTTAAATTAATTTATTAATTTGGTGAGAACGTGTGCTACAATACATTTTTATGAATCGGTTAAAAAAAAGGAACTTACAATATCATGTCTCAGCTCATAAAGATGTATAAGTATATGGGAATAAAATCCACGTGTTTCGCGAAACCAAACATTGTTGTACTTACAAAATCTTAACAAAAATATTCGAAAATTCAATCATAAAAACGTTCCAGAACAATGCTTCGAGAATTGATTGACAACAAGATTAGTACAGGCCATTGTATCGATAAATTAACACAATAACATCAGTGCAGAATATGATCCTTCGAATCTATTACTTTTATTCAACATGGTTTTTAAAAATAACTCATTTTTGTTTGTTTGCATCTTTACTACGAATTTATTTTAGTACATACTCTTTTTTAAGAAGATTTATTTTTGTTATTTATGACCAAAAGTGGAAAAAGAACAGAAAATAATATAAAAAATGCGTTTTTTTTTAATTTATGAAACAATATGATAGTTCGCCACTATTTCCTATATAAAACGAAACGGTCACATATGTGCATTAACTTGCAAATTTACTTTAGGACAACAAACACGTTAGGACCAATAAACCCCAAATATCAGAGAGGAGGGCACTTGGGGAACGACTCTCCCCAACTGAAATAACGGCGGTTCGCCGAGAGGCTCAGCAGGAGATGGTTTCATTATGGGAGGTGCAGCTAAGGACGGCGCAATCGGGAAGGCGGATACTAGACGCCGTCGGACCGATTTTAGAAAGGTGGTTGGGGCGAGATCACGGATTTTTGTCCTTCCGATTGGTGCAGATGCTAACTGGGCATGGTTGTTTCGGAAAATACCTGCATCGAATTGGGCGGGAAGGGACGCCATCATGCCACTCCTGCATTGCGGCGGAAGACACGGCAGACCACACCCTGGGTGTGTGCCCGGCCTGGGTAAGTGAGCGGGCTGAATTAACCGCGTTTGTTGGTGGAGATTTCTCGCTTCCAAGCATGGTTGAAGCTATGCTTGGAGGCGAGGAGGCCTGGACGGCGATCGCTACCTTCTGCGAGCAAGTCATTTCACGGAAGGAGGCAGCGGAGAGGCAGCGAGAGGACGACCCTCAAGCACCACCTCACCGAAGACGCAGGAGGCTACGAGCAAGGCGCCGCCTTGCTCCTCCTGGTGGAGACCAGCTGACCGCGGGTGTGGGGACACCCCGGTTGGCCTTGCACGGTCCTCCGCAGATTCGCGGGAACGGCTTATCGCCTTCGGCCGTTCCCGCCAGTCCCCCGACCATCCAGGGGAGACTAGACGGAGCGGCCCCCTAGGGGGCAGCTATCGCCGACGGCGCTATGGCCGTTATGGTTCTTCAGTTTCCCATAGCGCTGTCACTGGGCGTTGAGAAGGTGGGTGGGTTTTTTAGTTCGGGTAGTCCTCGCTCCTAGCGGGGGAGTCCCACACACGTCGCTGTCGTCCCCACGGCAGCGATATGGTACGAAAAGTATTAACCCCATCAAAAAAAAAAAAAAAAGGACCAATAAACCCCTAGAGAATATTCAGTGATACAATCGTCCCAACACCAGCATCAAGGGGCCCACCTTTGCCTACTATCAAATGAGAAAAGGTGGAATTGGTCTCTGATCCCAGTTTTGGATTGGGACGAGATGTCACCTAACCCCAAATTATTTCAACCTAATCCATTCAGAACCTTTTTTTAAACGATATTTCGTTTCGGATCAAATGACGAATAGCAATTTTTCATTCACATAATTGTTACCAACTCACTTCGAAAGCGAATAAACTAAATTAAGATTTCTGAAAATCAAAAACCATGTTCATTTTCATAAATTTTCAAAAACGAAACCTTTCGTTTGTTCGATTCAGTATTGGTAGTATACCTATTGTATCCTTAAGGGGATAAAACAAAGATTGGAAGTTTGTATTTAAGTCTAACGTTTTTAAAGTAAGCGAAGAAAGAGAGACAAGTAAGGAAGATAAATTTAAAAATAAAGTACTCTATAGATAGTTTGAAGGTATATTACAAATAAGTTTTAAAAAGAAACCACCTCTTGGGGTTAAAACTGGTGATAGTAGTTTACACGCGTACGAAGTCGCGTGTGGTCGCTAGTTATTTTTAAAATTATGTACAATAGAAACATGACACGTGATAATTTTGTTAATTACATCGTTGAATCATTAGTTATGATCTTCCTCGTTGCGCAGTTCAACAACACCAACTCCACGCAAGACAACGCGAAATTTAATTCGCGCTTAGTTTTCGGTAGTAACAAAAACAAAAGAACGAACAGCAATTCGCCCTCTTCCAAATTACTTGAGTTGCGTAATAAGCACAGAGCACGTGTGTCGAATAACCGAGGCGTCGACAGGGCTGCCACTCAGCGGAATTAGCTGAGCACCTTATCATTATGTAAAACTAGTTGTGGCCACGACTTCATTGTGGCGTGGACTACATACTTTCATGGTCGAATTGACCCCTATCTCCCCTTACATTCGAAACAAATAGTGGTCCACATTTGAATGCAAGTTTCAAACTATATTTGTGTCTAATTTCATTTCTATAACTTAAAAAATAAAAATTATCGCATGTTAACTTTAAAAGGCGATATTACCCCTTTATTTCCCAAACAAAAAGTAGCCTGTGTCCGTTCTAAGAGGTTCAACGTATACCTATACCAAATTTAATTAAATCGATTCAGTGGTTTAGGCGTGAAAGCCGGCCAGGCAGACAGATAGACAGAATTACATTCACATTTATAATATTAGTATGCATGTGACATTTTTAAAAGTCAAAATAAGACACCATATAACAATCGGCCACTTGGAACTAATGTTGCCATTTTTGGTATTGATATAATCAACTGCTTAGAGCTATGTAATTCTATCCCATAAAAGTTTTAATTGAAAATTCTACCGATAAGGCTGCTTTTTAAGATAAAAACTATAGATAAGTATTATGTATTATCTATAGTTTAGCTACACACTAACGTACACATTGCTATTTCAATTTAGGCACGCGTTATGTGATCCTATTGAGTAGGACCTTGTTGTAATTTTAATTACTATACGTTATGTAAATTTGACATATATTATAAAACCTAAAACACTTTTCGGATTGCTAATTACGTAATTGAATTTGAAATTTTATTTATATTTACCCTTTAATGAAGCATGCAGTATAGAAAATGTTCATTAGTTCCGGTTCACTAAGTTCCAGTTCTAAGGTTTAATTAATTTGAGGTGGTATATATTTTCCCATTGCCCGATTATGGGTAGACAAATAAAAGTAATGAAGTTTATTGTATTGATGACGGTTAAGAAGCCCAGCAGCCCTATTAGGACGTTACAACCTGCCCGTTACTGCGATTATGGTGGCAGATGCCAGTTAGCTTTATTGTTGATGCCTCCAATTTTCATACACGCTATAATAAAATTTGAATAGGCAGTACTGTTATCTAAGTTATGAAGATGGAAAGTTTAAAGTCGTAAGACCTAGAAAACCAGACACAATAGACATTAAGTTGTGTCTGTTTTTAAAAGGACATTCGATTGTTAAGATAGTCTTCTTGAAAGTGCTAGTTATTTCACAACACTATCTATGGATGAATTGTCGTGTCCTTTATCGCATTGGTAATGTTTTGTACATTTTCAATAGATAATAATTTGTACAATAGATAATAATAAAAAATATTGGACAGTAGTATCACTCTTATTCTATGGTAAATAGCTAAATAACTTGTGTTACGGAAATAAAAAATAACGACTTTGCCACAACACCCGGAGTCAAAATAGTGCTTCACTTTAAAAAGTTTGTGTGACATATTGACTCGAACCCAGGTCCTTTGTAAGAAATGATTGGCATGTTTTTTAATTATCAGTATTGTGCGTTGTAATATACAATGCGAAATTGTTCAATCATACGAAAGGATATTGACAACCCTGAATTGTTCAAAAAGTTATTTCCATATGTTTGCCAAAATGAATAGTTAGTTACTGAAGTTAGTTAGTTCATTAAAGAGTAACAAAAATACACCAGTTTAAATTTTCACTAACCTTTGTTATGATAATGTGATTTCAAAAATAGTTTTAGTAATTTAATGCGGTACCTTTGTGTTTGGTTTACTGTTGCGTAATAACAATTTTTCCACACTTAGCTGTTCACTTAAATTTGAAGCAAGAACTAAAGTCAGGCAACGTCATTAGCAAGTTCTATTCTGCACCAAATTAAAATAATGCAAAAAAATAAATTATTTTAGAAGCGTTCCAACTTCTTAACTCCACAACACCACTTTAGGAACTCGAAAACTTCTCCGACTTTGCTTTGCATTCAAATTTAAAGAAAACCGAATGCTTAAAGTACTGTTTTTGTATTTAGCAGACTAGCTGCCAGTGGAGCTAAAAGCCAAACAGAATTTTCTTACAAACTTTTCATGAGCTTCAGGAGCCTGTCAAGAGGCCGACGAGAGGGTAACTATGTGAGACGCCGCCGTATTTAGATATAAACCGAGGTCGGAAAATTTCCTCGACCATCTGCAAGAACGTCTAAGAATGTTATGCATAAATCTCTTAGTGACACTTGACTCAGCGTTATGGAAAGAATATGTTAAATTATAAGTTACAAGAAAAAGATAAGAAAAATGCTACAGCGTGAAAAGCTTTGTGATCATACGAGTATTTGGAAACGAAGTTGTGTTTTTTATACGTTGCTGTTGGTGAATGGTATTGACTCTTTCTGTCATTACTTTCTGAATTATCAGTCAATTCAATTAAATTTTTATTGCGTGCCACACGGGGTAAAAGTTGATGTTTTTAAGGCTGAGTATACAGGGTCACAGGTTAAGTCGACCTAGATCCGTTAAGGGCGTGTAGTACCCATCTTTTCTGACATATTTCACTATGGAACACCCTACCCAAAACCTAAACGTTTTCAAGAAAATCGACATTGAAATATTTTAATAAAAAATTGCCGTTTTTTTGCCATTTATTACGATATTTTGAAGTTAGTGCATCTTATTATTATTATTATTATTGATTTTTTACATGCGAATTAAGATGCACTATGAATTTAATAACCAAAATCCTACGTATGTTCACTAAATACGTTGTTCTGGACGATTGAAAGTTCAAAAAGTTAGTAAAAATGTTTGAACACAATACCCATATGCATACATTATATTTGTTATTGAAACAGATAAATATATTTTTCTTTTTTTTTCATGGTCTTTACACATAATTTATTAAATTTAAACCTTCAATTGAAGCCCGTCGCGCCGAGAGGCGAGCAGGCCGCACTTAAGCGTCGCGCCATCTCTTAGTTCCCATGTTCGGTTCTCGGTCGGGGCAATATGGAAAACGAACTTGTCTTTATGGCACGGGTCTGAGTGTTATGGTCCCATTATTTTTTGTGATTTCTGTAACATAAGCTTTTCTTCTTCTTAGTCGTGCGCTCTTGACAGAGTAGTCGTGATCATAATGCATTGCTTTTCAGTGTAGCTTTTTCCAGTTGCCTCCATCTACTCCTATTGTTCGCACTTCTGCAACACTCATTCAGAGAAATGTTTGTGGTACATTTGATGAGGTCCGTCCATCGAGTTGGCGATCTTCCGCGTGAGCGCCTATAGTAGTAGTATAAGTGCTTTTAGTATCTACTTAACAAAGAATTAGAACAATGTTTGTGATGTTGTCCAATATTCCAATAATTAAAAACATTTTTCGCGAAAAACATCAATAATTCACGTTACTGTAGTAATACTTACTATTCCACGCCTGCACTAGAGTGGGTCTAGAAACCCAAACAAATTTGAAATATTCCCGTTGGCATACATAACATCAGAGAAATATTACTTCCTATGCCAACAACCAACATTTCTCGTCCGCTTTAAAATCTCTCGCTATATGGAAAAGCCGACTTAGTACGATAAATATTGTTCTCTCAAGCCTATAGAAACACTATGGAAAACTCTATAGAAACATAACGCAACGATTTACTACACTACAAAGTCCACTACAAGTTGACATAATAGTGATTTGTTGTCCGACTTCCCCTATTCCTCACACGAAAGAAATAACTCCGCTGGTACTTTCTTAACGAAATGATTGCCTACGTGTACTTTGTTAGTTCTATTTATTTGGGTGGGTCCTATTTGCCCTCATTCCCTCGCGGATAATTCACTTTCTAAGCATCCCGTATCGACCAACTGGGACGCATAAAGTATTTTTTCGCTTTTACAGCCGTGTGGAAGTTACGTGAAACGGCAGAGATAGGGGAGAATGTAGTGTCTGTTTTGTGAATTGTGTTAATGTAGGAATTGGGATGGTAATACCGTTTATAAATAATTCTAAGGTATCAATGTCGCAAATGAGGTTTACGAAACGTCACGTCGATCAGATTGTTTTTTTGCAAGTTATCTTTAAAGGTGAAAGCCCTGTCAACTGTTTTATAGTTGTGTATTGATAAGTATTCGTGAAGGCATACTTGAATTTTTTCATAGAAGAAAGAAAGAAAATACATTTATTGATCACTACATACAAGATACATGTTTGCACAGGACAACACAAGACGACAAATATAATAAAATAAAATAAAAACAAATACAGAAAAAAATATAAGACTAGGTTTTGACATAAATGTTTGAATAAATTATGTTTTGACGGATATTTAAATTTATTTCAATTAACGAGTTAGTTATCACGCCATTATGCGATAGTGGTGTATGATATTTTTATATCTTAGTGTATTAATACCAGTGAACTTTTTGAAGTGAATTTGAAGTTGAATGCACTATTACTATTTAAAACATCTCAACCATTGCCTGAAGTTTAGGTAGTAAAAAAAACAAAAAACCATTTCGGATACATTTGTATAACTGAATATTGTTATATAAAAATTGATAGAAACTATACGCTTCTAATAATTAGTGTATACTGCTAAACTTAAATATATAGGGAAACAATCGTCCGAGTAACATGATGCACTGGCTTTCAAATATATTAACTTAAAAACTTAAAAGGTGAGTTAAGAAGATTCCTCACCTTATTTTTTCAACAGCTAGGCACCATTCGGACTTGATAAGAAAATTCTACACGAGTGACTTGCCCATACTAGCGCAGCTTATGCGACTAAATCTGTGATTTTGTGAAACTTGTGCATCTACCAGTTGCGGTCGGTCTTAGTTGTGTATGCCTTTAATTTATACACTTTTAAATAGCCTTCACCATTCAAAACCTTGATCTTATCAAGGTAACCAAATACATTAATTTCGAAACTAAGATTATTTGGTTTGCTGACGACTCAAAATAATTTTGTTATAGGTACACTGGTTGAAGAACTAAGATAATAAAAATTGATTTGGTTTTTCAGCACTTTCATTTTTTGGTTTAACATTTTATTTTTTTTCGGAGTGTGCTTTATGTCAATTGTCAATCAATCAAAATTTTGTTTATAGCTCAATAGCTATAAATCAATAGCAAATCAATCATTGCTTTTGAGTAATCAATCATTGCTTTTAAGTAATTGAACTACATTTAAGTTTTATAACTTAAATAAAGAAACTTAAAAAATGATGTCTAATCGTCCCGCCTTTTCTTTGCCTTTGATTAGGACATTATCCTTCCTGAGTAAATTTGAGATGAAGATCGTTAATATCCTCTTATCATACATGTACATGATTAATTAAGTATGCACAAACGTTAGTATAGAACATCACTAACTCTGTGCTAAGTAAACTTCGCTAGCACTAAAAGTTCGCAGCCGCCGGACAAAGGCAGGTTTCAGGCCAGAGTGGCGCCACTATCGCGCGACTTATTAGTAGCGGCGGAGTGACAAAACTAGTTAATGTTACAGAGCTACGCTTAAAAGCGCAGGTATTTGGAATTTGCCGTGAGTCCCGACCTAAGACTTTTTCAAACAAAAAACTTTATTTTCATAAAATATCCCGGTATGTAATTGTTTGCAGAAACCATATACTTGTATAACGACTAGCAGGCTACATATGACTGGCGATAAAGTGTGCGTTGAATTTGGACATCTAGAACTCGTTTATTGAAATATTAACTAACTGTTGGTCAACATCACATACATTTCTCTGATTCTACGGTAAGAAGCTAAATCACTTGTGTTACATAAATCAGTATCAAAGACGGAAAAGTCCGTTTTCCATATTGACCCGACCGGGAATTGAACTCAGAACCTCTGAGATGGCGCAAGCCCAAGTCCGGTCCCCTTGACTCTCGGTCTCGGAAGTCCTCAACGACACACAACGACTTCGATGGAGTAGTGGCTAAGGTGTATGACTGAAATCGTGAAACGAGTCTTAAAACAAACTTTTCTAATGAATCTGAAGCGCGTGCTGTGAGCTCCTCTTTGTAATTTAAATGGTAACGTGCAAACTGACGGTTGTCAAATTGCACAAAATATATATTATTATGATAGTCTTGACAGCTATTTAATCGTCCATTACTGTTAATGGGAACGACAAAGATACATTTTTATTCATATTAATTACGTCAGTTATTTTTATGAATGGTCAATATAAAACAAATAATGCTACCTCCGGTTCGGAACCTATAACCACCGATAAAATACTGCCGAGAAACTCTGCAGTTATTCTTACAAAAAAAGCTTAAAACTAACTTTGCACCAAGATATACAGGTAAGGTTGTCAATTGTAAATCTGTTAATAATCCAATGAAATAATAAAAATTATAAGTACATATAGGATTTATGAACAAACTGTAAAAATATATTAATACGTATACTTATTATACTTATACGTGCATAGTAGGTATATATTACTTAAGTTGGTACAGCTAACCCATAGAGTTCGCGGTTACCGACCGAGTTTAAAAGTGAAAGGTGCCATTTGATTAGAATGCCTCTCCAGTAGATCACACTATGCATTGTCAAAAAACAATATGGCTACATCAGAACTGGATTTCAACTATGAAAAATAAGCTTTTTAAATAATCATCAAATTTGTTCTGCTACTTGAAAAATTATACAAATCGTTTTTATGTAATAATTAATGCGAAGCGGGCTGTAAACAATGAACCTGCTAACCTACTTCTGGTATTATTTATAAGTCCTCCTTATCGTTTCTTAAGCCGCCAATAAAGAGACTGAGGAATACAATGTTTCCTTTAATCAGCTCACCTCAGTCAGCACTCTTCGCCGCTGAATAATTCATGAAGCAGCGTCTGCAGCTTATACTTTGGGCAAATAAATTTGCATTTTGCAAGATAAGAATTGCTCGGCAGTTACCTGCCAACAGACTTGGCTAAAGCTAACTAATTACCCTTCTGACACCCTGTGGCGCTACATGCTAGACTTGCATCGGAGATACGAACGATATGTAAAAGTTGGATACGGTAAGCTGAGGCTAGATTGGGTAACTTATTGCCGTTATTGGCTTTCAGAATTTGATTTTCGACTAATTTTATTTAAATAGAAATAAATTATGATTGTTTGTGCAAGCGTACGTGTGGTAGCATAAAATTGCAAGTATTTGAACTCAAAAGTATACATTTTTATATTAGTAAATACTTGGCCACTCTGGATATGGTGACCTGTTACCAAAGTAAGTCTAGTTTATGCACAAGAGTTATGGAAACTAAAACCAACCACACTATTTATATCAAAACACATTTAAATAAAAGGCTTAATAAAAAAAAGAGAAACTAATAAAACACTGAAAGTCAAAAAGCGCATAAAGAGACTTGAATTATAAACGGAACCTATAATATGTACCGGGAAGACACCCGTAAGATACTCAATAGATTAGATGCGGTCTAAGTTATTGCTATGTGTTCAGTGTGGGCCAAGTCATATAGCATATTCTTGGGGGTGAGACACGGGAAAGTAATACAGTATATTAGTCACAGCAGTTACAAAACAAATTGGCAAACTAATTCTATGCCTTGGTACAAAATTAGTAATATGTTTAGTTTTCCTTTGTACAAAAAACTACTGAGTTTCATACCAGTATCTTCTTGGTAGGTAAAGAATCCGAACCGAAGGTAGCTTTACTCGATTTATGTAATAACTTTTCATAAGAAATAAAAAGATTTGTAATCACTTTGAACCAAGTAACTTTTTTATAAGTGATGAAATTGAATTAAAGGTGCCAATTGATTTGAATGCCTCTATTAAGTACACAAGCGACTATTCATTTGTGAGAAATGGCGCAGTTCTGCTTCTAAAGGTGGTACCTGTTCACAAGCATGACGTATGTGCCTGTAGTCATATCCATGGCGTTCGTTGTTGCGTGTGCATGTCAGCATCGTAAGTGACGCAAATAGAGTGGCATCTCTGGCGCATGCAGCAATATAAAACGTGCTTGCGACTTATTACTCCCGATATTGTCTCTGAGTGCGAGGTTAGATTTTATTACAACTCGTGCATGCGCGGATGGGACCTAGGATTTGATTTTACTTATTGGAATTTGAGAGTACGTTGGATTTATTTTTGGAAAAAAGGTATGTTTTTTCGGAGAATACGAATGCACTTGTTCGTCTTATACTTGCGAAGTGGGATGCAAAATACGATTATTTTGACTTTACTTTCTACTAGTTGCTATCCACAGCTTCGTTCACGTATACTTTGGGTTAATAAAAAAATATTTTAATTAAGTAGACAGTTATATTATTTATCTGTATACAAAATAAGATCCGAATTCATTGAGAACATTTTGCATAACAGAGTATTAAACAAGCATAAAAGCCAATCAAAATTTCACGTTCATATTTTTAGTAGGATAGAATTGGTTACTATGGCACATCAACAAAATAAGTAACTTATCAATAATAAAAAAAATATACATAAGTGTTACCTACTGATGTAACCTATATGAATAAAAATATTTTATTTTTGATAGTCTCTGTATATATAACAATATACCAGATGAAATCGAAACCAATGTGAATCAGTAGCAGTGGTACCACAATATTCACTTCAAATGTATATTAAATTTAACTCCCAGATGTATAAAAAACATTCATATTTATCACATTAATAGTTGTCTTGCTCTGTACGTACTTAAGTTTTATAGTAAAAGATTCAATGTTTGTATTGTTATATTAAAGTTGTAGGTGTAACTTCCACTCCAATGCTTTAATTGCTTTACAGTACACACAAAATTACCATAACTCAACAAGAGCGCTCATATTAATCCTCATAAATTAACCGTAAAGTGTTTAAGCTTTTAAAACAGTTGCGGTTAGTTCGTCGAAGGGTAAAACTTAGAGATCAGAAGACAAATTAACCCTTTGATTTAGCATCAAAGGTTCTTCAGGGCGCGTGAGATGGTTGCACAGCTAATGAAATTTGCGCTACCAACAAACTCTTGATATCCCTTTGTGATTTAAAAGCAGCCTAAAGTTGTAGGAGCGGCGTTTGGAGAGATTTTGTATCGTACTATTTTAGGGCATCGCGAAACAGTATATTAATATTATGATAAAATAAACAAGCAGAAATACAAAATATAGTTCCATGAAAAAGAAAAATACATTTTTATAAAACGCTACAATGACCAAAAACATTTGGACGTTTTTTTAGCTTATTAAATATTTTACAGCTTTATTAAACATTTAGGTAAATTAACTGATGTGTGTAATTTTAAAGATGAACCTACTGTCAGCATTTGGTGGCCAAAACTGTAAGGGTCGGTCATTCGTTTTATATTATAAGCTAGCTGAACTCAATCTACAGATAAAAGTGCCTATTTGAGTTGAATTTGATTTTTTTTTTGTATAACAAAAATTGCATTTAAATATTTTCTAAAACATTTATTATAAAGAGTATTGTTTGTGAAAAAAAAGCAAAATATGTATTTTTCGCAACCATACCTTTGATTTCATTTTAAAAATTGCATGAAAATGTGTATTTTTTGTGAGTGAACATATGAACTTAACAAAATAATAACGTGCATTGGGTTTTAATTTTTTTAATTGTAATTTTCTTTCATTGGAACAAAATTTTGTAAAAGCTTTATAAAATGCGGACTGAAAGCCTAATGGGTTAACTCCAGTCAAACAAATTTGGATTAGAAAAGGTATTTGTTGAAATGAAAATATCGACTGTAACTAGTACAATACCTGTCTAAACTCTCTCTAAAACTTGCTTCTGTCTAAAATCCTGAACGAGTTACCAAGACTCTCCACACAAGTTCTAAGGCTATCGACCTTCGAGTTATTGCAGTACATTGTTTCAGGCTCTGCAAATATTGAACGGAGCTCCGTAATCAAAGAGAAGCAAATATGAACTTGCTTCATGCGGGTGTATGTATTTAATTAATTACCTACCGTTCTGCATGTCACACTGTTTGTCTTTCGTTTTTGTTTAATACTACGGGCTCTTGCCAACTCATGATGAGCCGTGTCATCAGAATGAGCCTATTTGTTTGTTTGGAGATATTTGCCCTCATGGATGGGGGTCAACAAATAAATAATTCAGCCAATATGAATTACAGTATGTTGGATGTTACAGTATGCCGGCATATGACCTTCGTATAAAAATTAAGTCTAAGTTAAAGTCATGTCAAAAATTTATTTATCAAATAAGGTTACTTGGTTAAGGTTAGAACGCTTTTGAATCGTCATTATTGGTATAAGAATACAATGCAAAGTGATCTTACTGCCAGGTCGGAATAAATATCTACCGAGAACACACACACACACACACACACACACACACACACACACGCACGCACGTGCTTAGATATTACTTTTGTTTAAATTTTTGTTTTACCTAAATTTGATTTATAAATATATGCACAACCTGCATCGTGAGGGGAGAGTGCTGGCGCACTGAAATACCACCAGCACCAGTCTCTCACTATATTATATTTAATTCCATTGGTGTATTCTGTACAGTGTAATTGTTAGTATGTAAGATTTTTGGAGAAAAAATAAAATATTTTATTATTATTATTATTTATTATTATTACAGATAATCACAGAAAAAGGTGGTATTACACTACCCTTAAAAGTTTTTAGAGGAAAATTTTTATTTTTGAAGTTAGTGATATGAAATTTGGCACAATATAGTTCGAAACTTGCATTAAAATATGGAATACTTTTAGTTTCGAATAAAGAGAGATGAAGGTAAAACTTTTCTAGCAATAAATATAGATGGTTGATCTATATTTATTGCTAGAAAAGACTATGTCCACGCGTACGAAGTCACAGGCGGCCAAGTGTATTTTTTTTTATATTACACTTCAAGGTTGACCTCATTCCACCTGATGTTAAGTGGTAATGAGGTCTTAGCTTAAGGGCGACAAGTACAGCATAATAAAGCTGTTACTAGACGTGTCGTCCTTACCTAGAAGGCTTGACCCTGCTACTGATGTAGCACCCCCCAGGAACTCTGAAAACCTTACTGACACGCAGAAACACAACAACACAGAAGTGTTTGTTATTTGGCTGCGGTCTTCTGTAAGGTGGAGGTATTTCACCAGTCGGGCTGCTCCAGTTCGAGCGATAAATCGCTTTGCCCTACCTCTCCTTATTGTGTGTTTTATACTTTTTTAACGTAGCTCAGGTTTGGTATCCCTTACCCAAATATATCTTATGTGGTGATTTAGCTGGTACCCATTGTTTTCGATAATTTGATTTAAAACTACACTGGTATATCAAAAATGCCGATATTAGTCATAAGACGTATTAGCAGACAATTTGAAACACCTTATATTATCAAGAAAATAAACCTTAATGTTTTGTGGCGTATTCATAGAAGTTCAAATGGATTTATTTTAGTTCTCAGCTGCCAAAATATCCGTAGTTGCCGTGGGGCCGCCAATTTCTTGAATCGTTCGCTATGCACGGCGATTTCTTCGCTTCTCGTTGAACTAAAATGGAGAACTAGATGTGTTAAAAGGATTTCTTCCCTCTAATTAAATCTCAATCAGTATCGTAATAGAATGAAATGTAGTAGAATTACACAGGATTCTATGAAATGAAGCATTTAACCTTTAAATCTTGAGGTTGTATCTTAACTTTTCACAGAGAAAGTTTCCTAGATGAGAAAATATTATTTGAAGGTAATCTTGTCTATCTGAAAACTGTCTCAGAGTAACTATAATTAAAACTTGTTTAATATTCAAACATGATCTTACTCGCTGAATGGACTTCTGTTTTCTTGCGAGTGATCTGCTAAAACACATTCTTTAACTTTTAAAAATGTGAAAGAATGTCGTAATAATAATTTATTTATTATTAAGAAAACTTATTAAACAAAAAAATACAAAGGGTTTATTTAACGCTAGGAGCATCTTCAAGTTGACTATTGGGTCATGCAGATAGTTATGGGTGCGGTTACACTAAAATTACTTATTCAACGAAAACAAAAAAAAAACAAAAAGTATAGAACGAACCTTGGTGTCATTGTCAACATAAATATGTAGTTAAATAACATTTATATAAAAAAAAATTATAGCATAAATAAAATCCAATACCCATACCTACATTCAGATACCTATTAAAGAGTCATTTCCAGTAACTTTGTTTCAATCACAGAAGCAGCAAAATTGGCTGCTTTAATATGCATCCAAGGTGTCCACGGGGTTCAACGTTTTAAATTGAGTTAGAGGTTTGAATACTAACTTCATTTTAATTACCTCGTCTTGCAAGCAATGGACGAGTGCCTTTCAGTACTAAGAAATAAAAAGGTTTACAGTACTACTAATATTATATTTGTGGAAACTTGTCAATATAGATGTTTGAATGTTTGTTACTCTCTCACGCAAAAATGGACGAATTTGTAGATAGATAGATAGATACAGAAAATTCACAGAAATTGGTTTTACACACATATTTAAGTACAATATAGGCGGTCTTATTGTTAGTGAGCAATCTCTTCCAGACAACCTTTAGGTAGAGGAAATAGTAGACATCGAGAAACGGGTACAGCCGTGCAAAATGTTTGAGAAAAATACTAACAGAAAATAGCAATATAAATACCATAACAAGATAAAAATAAAAAAAAATACATAAAGATAATTAAAACTAAAATATAATAGTATAAAATTTTATAGGGAGAGCAAACATACTAAATTAACGCATAGTATACTTTTTATCCCAAAATAACGCTAGCAAAGTTGCGGACAACAGCTAGTTATAATAAAAACTGTACTAACGTGACTAGCTCGGTAAAATAATAAGGGATATTTAGAGCTCCTATTTGAATAGTCGTGAGTTTGATTCTCGCCCGATACAAACATTTGTGTAATCAATATAAATAACTATAAATTCAAATAAAACAATACAAATACTGGGCTACATTACAAATATTGTTCTTATTCTGTGGTAAGTAGTCAAAGCATTTGTGTTACAAGAATCAAAAACAACGACAGTACCACAACACCCAGACCGAAACATAAAAAAGTTCGTACTCCATATTTATCAGATGATAATTAATGAATTAATATCAGAGAGTATTCAATACGTTGCCTTTATTCCATAAAAGGTAGGTAACTTAAGTTATAAAAACCAAAACAAATGGCGGTATCGTAATACCAGACTCTGATGAAAAATAATATTTACACAGTCATATGTTAACTTTTTATTTAATTTACAAGCTTAAAAACTCATTGTGTTAGTTTGTTATTCACAAGAACCTAATTTTATTTATTTTTGTTAAAAAAAAAACTTTTTTGACATACCTATCATATCCTACTAATATAGTAAATGTAAAAGATTAGGTTAAATTTAAATTTAGACAAAAAAAAATTAATTTATTTATTTTTATTTATTTATTTATTTATTAAACAATGGTTAACAAGAGTTAACAGTAGTCCCACAAAACTATTTACATAGTTTGTCTGTGGGATCATGAGTCTCTAACTTAAAAAATAAGAACTTAAGTTGCTAAGCTAAGTTAGCTAAAAATATTTTTTTAATTTTATTTTAAATATATGTGAATGAATAATAAATGAATTTGGAATGGATCAAATTTGACACAATTAAATATTGGATACTACATTATCATTTAGAAATATAATAATACTTCTCATCTAATAAAAAAGCGAGCAAAATCGCGGGCAATAGCTAGTTAGCAATAAACTGATATTTATTAAATACTAAAGAATCTACTTACTTCAGCTGCAAAGAAAAACTAGATGACCCGTCCAAATTGTTTTGCTACGACGCCCCTACGGGCTACGGCTACGGAGTCTCGTAGCGGCGCCGTAGCAATAAATCTATTTGGCGCGTAGCTCCGGGCTGCGTTATTTTATTTAGTCGGGTTCCACTAAACTGCTTATTTAGTTCTTAACAGGACGATAGGATTTTATTTGTGAATATTGTTTGGCATAGGTATAACCATTTCGTAATTTTAAAAATATATAAGTATATACTGCTCATATCATTACTATTACTATTTGTTTTCTAGAAAAAACATATAAAATGTTATTTTTACAGTATTTTTTTATAACGAGCTGTTGCCTTAGACTTCATTCCCGCATCTCGGGATGAAAAGTATCCCGTATGTTTATCTACTGTCGTCTAGCTCTACCAGATTTATTCAGAATACATTGTTATTAACTTTTGCTTTTGTGCATTGGGGTAATTGCTGTCTGACTTCCAAAACCCAGGAAGGTATACGAGGGAATCAACTATAAAGCCAGTTGCAAGGGCTTGATTGTAGCAGTACACAAAGATAATAAGAAAGATACAAATAAAATTTACAATTAATTTGAAATATTGATTTTAATATGAATCTTTGATAACCGTTAGTAAAAGTAGCAGGACAGAAAAATAATAACAGTTGTATATTCGTAAAAATGGTCCAAAATGGTGGAACTCGAATCCTTAGCATACTACGCAGATTATAAGGATGATAATTGCATATCACTTTACTGTTATCATAGTAAGCAACCAATGTACAACAGTTATCAGTAAATTGTTCAGTTTAACTCTTACCTAACCTAACTCTTACCTAATATAAGAGTGATACAGGTAATCAAAGACCATGTCAAATGTTAGTTCAAAGTGCTAGGTTACGTTCTAAATCCGCTACGGTCTACATGCTACGACGTAGCATAAATCAAGCTGGCACGTAGCTCCGTAGCGTCGTAGCACGAGCATTTGCACGTAGCATTTTTGGTATTTTGTCGTCGTTTTATTAAGACGTCATTGTTACTGGGTAAGCATTTTTAGGCTTACTTTTTATGGGCCCAAATTAAAATAATGCGAACCATTTCTTAATAAAAATATCAGCCATACGTGGCAAGCCATTTTGATGTAGTATTTCTTTTAGTAAAATAATCCTGAATGGTTATGCAACTGAAAAATGACCTGTTTAAGTCAAATGTTTATAAGCATAAGGACCATTAACTACATAGTATGAAGATAAGTCGTTGCCTACTATGTTTGCTTAGATGTTTAAAACTTGGAATGGATTTTAATGTAGTTTTTTTATAAAAATTGTGTTATTCAAGCATTAGGTTTGTATGTATAAAATATATATGTTATAGTGAAAAAAAAAAACTAAAAAAAACGTTAATACCTATATGAGTGCGGGAGAGTCGCTAGTTAAAATTAAATACAAGATGTAAGTTATAGCTTTAACCAATATTTCAGATGTATAAAAAATAACCTGCAAGTAATTTTAAAGTTAAGTTGTTGGTTTTTGTCAAATGGAATCTACTTTTCTTTCCTCCGGCTACTATTCACATAGTCCCGTATGTTTATTTTTGAATGATGTTTTAGAGTGTCATGTGTCAAAGAGGTGTATGTAGCCTGTGTTTAGAAATTTATTATGTACATTGCAGTATATACTTCTATGTTGTAATGTCACTTATTTTCACATTCAATGTGATTTTAAAGTTGGTTTTTAGGGTTCCGTAGCCAAATGGCAAAAACGGAACCCTTATGTATTAGTCACATCTGTCTGATTGTCTGTCCGTCCGTATGTCACAGCCTCTTTTTTTCGAAACTATTGTAATACGTAGGTGTATTCTGTAAACCACGTTAAGATTTTTTACACAAGTAGAAAAAAAAATACGGTTTAGGGGCTCCCCATACTTAAAACTGAAACACGAATTTTTTTTTCTTTAAACCTATATTTGTGGGGTATCTTGGAAAAGGTTTTCTTAAAATGATATTAAGGCTTTAAACCAAAAAAATCGTGCCATTGAAATTGGTTTGAACGAGATCTAGTAAGGAGTTTTTTTAATACGTCATATATCGTAAACAGCAATTTATTTTTAATGCAATCAACTCCAACATAAACTTTTATATTATGTTACTTGCTGCTACTGAACCCTTCATGAGCGAGTCTTACTCGCACTTGGCCGGTTTTTACATCAAGTATTCTTGTTGATATGTATTTCAAAAATGGTGAATAGCAAACTCAAAGGTCTGGAAAAATATAAGGAAAATATTTCAAAAGTCTGTCAGTTGCTCTATGTATAGACATGCGTTGAGCTGTTTCAGACAAAACAGCTCTAGTAGTTATGTCCACCTAGCCAAGAGGCAAGCGAGCCGAAATTTAGCATAGCAACCTAAAGTCCCGGGTTTGATTTCCAGTCGGGCAAATAGTATGCAACTTTAGTACATTGTCTCGGGTCTGGGTGTTGCGATACCATTGTTACTTCTGATATCTGTAACACAAGTCCTCAAATTAGAATAGAATAGAAAATATCTTTATTCATGTAAGCTTTACAAAAGCACTTATGAATCGTCAGTACAAATAAAGTAGGTATTCTATTCTACCGCCGTGTTCGGAATGTTGATTATGTCGAGAAGAACCGGCAAGAAACTCGACATTTACTCTTTTCAATACAACAACGTGTCCTTAAACTAGGTACTTAAATAAGGTATACAAAGCTAGATTTCAAAAAATTAAGTTATTCTAGACCCATACATTTTTGTCATTTAAATAATCATCAATTCTGTAGAAGCCCTTTTTCATTAAACAATTTTTAACATGAGACTTAAATCTATTCATAGGCAACTGGATAACATTTTCAGGCAACTTGTTAAATATTTTAACGCTTAAACCCACAAAGGAATTACTTAACTTATGTAGTATTAGATATGGAACAGCAAGCTTGTGTTTCACATTTCTAGTGTTAAAGTTGTGGCGAACAGATTTTTTAAAAATAAACGACATCTTTCCGTTCTTTCGACTTAAGGGTCTTACGTACTAATATGAGTGATCCACCTCATAACGCGGTTTTTTGGGTAACAAAACTACTAACTTTATAATTGGAAATACTAATCATTAATTCGTATTGTTTCAACCAGTGCTCTGTAATACATAAGATATGAACATTCTCTGCTTGTAAAATTATCTCTATCTCTAATTCTTTACCAGAAAAGCCCTGTATATTTTGATGAATAATATTTAGGTAATTGGACTTTTCCTTGGTCACATGTTTGCTAGAGTGATCCTCTATTGTCTTAAGCAAGCATTTAAATTATTTGGAACGAGTTCCAATGTCTGATTAAATACAATATTTATATTGTAGGCTAATAAGCTAGCTAATTGTTTTTTAAATTTATAAGGCAAATAAAACCTTTTGCCAGTCATTAAATAGTAATATCATTTTTTTTAAATATCCGGTAAAAAGGGAGTAAATAAACCGACTAGCTTCCAGTTACGAACTATGTTGCTTGTAAAGGTGATAAGCATGGCAATTGGGTTTTCGGACTGTGGCGCCATAAATACCACAATGTGGATGAAAACGGATTCATGCTAAACATTATTGGATCTCTAATGTATCTGGAATGCAATTTGTACTACTGTAAATAAACATACCGTAGCTACAGCCTAACAACTCCGCGGAGTACACACATTCAATTATAATTTAGCCACAGGTGTGTACTGCACCTTACTCGTTTAATTCACATATATCTTCTCAAAACAACAGGTAAGTTTCAGTTTGCTAGTGTACAGATCACACTATCGTATTTTTATTGTATCTGGAATGCGATGTGTACTTCTGTAAATAAACGTACAGTGACCACGGCCTAACAACTTAGTGGGGTACGCACAATCAGTAATTCAGCCGCAGGTGTGTACGGCGCTTTACTCGTCTCATCATTTTTACTGCCTCAAAACAGCGGATAAGCATCAGTTTGCTAGCATGGATTACACTACTGAATCTTTTTTGTATCTCGAATGTGTTGTGTACTACTCTAAATAAATATACCCTGACCACGGCCTAACAACTCCGCGGGGTACGCATAATCAATAATTCAGCTGCGGGTGTTTACTGCGCCTTACTTATCTAATCTGTATTTATTTTCTCAAAGCAGTGGTTATGCTACAGTTTGCTAGCATGGATCACATTACTAAATCTTTATTGTATCTGGAATGCGATGTGTACGTACTACTGTAAATAAACATACCGTGACCACAGCCTAACAACTCCGCGGGGTACGCACAATCAATAATTCAGCGGCGGGTGTGTACTGTGCCTTACTCGTCTAATCCGTATTTATTTCCCCAAAACAGCGGAACAGCTGGCTTCAGTTTGCGTCTCGGAATTTATGTTCGTTCTCGCTGGTCCTAAGGAACTTACGTACGTGCCTATTTATTGAAACGAGAGATAATTTTTCTTTCGGCGTTGTTGTTTTGATCGGAATGCTTGCTTATTTAAGAAATTTAAGAGTGTTTTTTTTTCAAAGTTATTTGGATTAAATAGGTTAAGTTTTAATCAGTCGGAAAGTGTTTGGCTAGCAAAAAAAAGCTAATCACCTAGGTGTTGAACTCATTTTGAGCATAAAAAGATTTTGAAAGTCTGTTTGAACATGATGAACGATTAAATTTAGTATGTAAAATCTCTCTCATAAATATTTTGCATCAAAAAGTCAACAAAGTTTTCAAAAGAATAATTAATTTTCAATCAATAGTTTTAATACCTTTCTGTCTAACATTTATCAAATCATTTAGGCCTGATTTTTTTACTGAACCAATGGTGTACTTTACGACGTTCTAAATCAAACGCAGTATACTTTAACAGCATGTTAAGTTTTGTCTAAGGATTCCAAAATCAGTTCTAAATCTTTTATTGTTATTTTCAGCAAACAAGGTATAGGAAATATTATTACTAAATTTAACACGCTGTCGCTTGTAATGACAACAATTAAGCTTATAATTATTTTACTATCCTTAGTTATATTAAAATCAAAATTATACAATACACTATTTCAATAAAACAAATACCTGAAAAAGAAAAGTATATTATCATCGTTTGATTCCAAATAACACCTGAATCTCTATTCACATATCGCTCGCTTCAAGAATAGGCCTCTACATCTACAAGTCGGTGGTTGAGTGCGGTTCTATGTTTTGCTTATATTGTAACTGTCTAGTCATTCAATGTGATACAGCGAATACTTCGATGTCCCGGAATTGGCAGCTCACTAAAAGGTAACTGGCCAAAAATAGATATGCTGTTTCTCTAGAGATGATCTTGGAACACTGGTTTCTATATTCTAAGTGATATGTGTCAAAATAGAGGAGAATGGTTTATTCGTTTCTGACACTGTATACCTACTGTGTATAATATTTTTCCTATGAGTACTAGTTTTTTTTTCGCTTTATTAAACTGATTTTTCAATAAAGCGTAGTTCTAACTCAGCGTGATAATATTTACGCATTGCTACATAAGTTAAAACAGTTCATATTAAAATGAAGGCAATTTTAATAATCTTCTTATATATAAAAATGAATCGCTGTTCGTTAGTCTCGCTAAAACTCGAGAACAGCTAGACCGATTTGGCTAATCTTGGTTCTGAAATAATTGTGGAGGTCCAGGGAAGGTTTAAAAGGTTAGAAACTAAAACAATAGGCGTTACGAAGTTCGCCGGGACAGCTAGTCTTACATATAAAAATGAATCGCTAAGCGTTCGTCTCGCTAATACCCGACAACGGCTAAGCTGGTTAAGGTAATGTTGGTTTTGAAATAATTGTGGAGGTCCAGAGAAGGTTTAAAAGGTACAAACAATCGGAAAAAAATGGCGTTTCGGCGTTTGCCGGGACAGCTAGTTGATATAAAAAAGGCTCTTTAATAAACCCACATTTAAGAATAACAAAAAATGGTTTTGAATAGATGGCGCATAAGCACTTTACTTAGAAAATAAAAATAACATGTGTATTTGCAAAATTTCATTGATAAGATTTCCTAATACCATTTACAAACACTCCCAATCTCTTTAAAATAAACTCCTCACAAATAACGTATCAAACACAAACCGTCCGACCGGCAATAAAAGCGCAGGCCGCTTATTTTTAGAGGCTCCATTTTCCCGAGAGTTCCCTCGTTCAGTTAATAATTCAATTGATAATGGATCGCCCGCATTCCCCTAAGAGCAGCTATCACAGGACAACATTCTCATTTAAATAGTTCCTTCTAGATAAAGCAGCCGCTTTGGCCAATAAATCACTGGGAGATCGCACCGCGAGCTAGCGTTTAAAAAGTTAAGCTCGCTTGTTACTGTTTTATTCGTTTTTAAAAACTCCAGCACAGTTAGAGGGTTTTGAGGAAATGAGGTCAGAGTAATGGCGCTTAAATAGATTTGGAATCGATTTAAAGATGCGGTAGGTTCTTGGGTAAGTGAAACCACAATTTTTGGGCAAGATAATTGAATCTAAGTTACACGTATTCCACCCTACAGGTGGGCCTAAACAGCCCGGCTCGGGTACTTATGCGGGGCGCAAAAACGTTCCGCAAAGGACTAAAGGCCGGGTGGTAAAGGACCACCCTAAGCAAACGAGCACAACGCTGAACTCGTAATCGGATGCGATGCCAACGCACACCACACCTACTGGGGAAGCACTGACATCAATAAAAGGGGTGAGTTATTGTACGATTTCATCTTGTCCAATTGCCTGAATGTGGTCAATAGAGGTTGCAAGCCAACCTTTGTGACCATATCCAGGCAAAAAGTTCTCGACGTGACTCTCTCCACAAATCACACGGCCAGGCTAATAACAGACTGGCATGTTAGCAACGGACCCTCTATGTCCGATCATAGACTTATCAAATTCGCGTTAGACACAACTAACACATGCGATACGACTACGTTTAGGGATGCCAAAGCCACAGATTGGAGTCTATATAAATCAAAGCTCCGAGAAAAGCTCTGCGACATCCCCAAGACGATACGTACTCTTGAAACTTTAGAATACGCTGTAGATCAAACCACCGAAGCTGTTACAAGCTCCTATGAAGAGAGCTGCCCTCCTAAAACCGTGAGGAACAATAGCGTGCCATGGTGGAATGAACGGCTTTCTAAACTAAGAGAGGAAACACGCAGGTTGTTCAATAAGGCTAAATTGACTAAAGACTGGAGTCGATATACCAAAGCCCTAACTACCTATAACAAAGAAATTAGGAAAGCGCGCAGGCTATCGTGGAGAAGGTTCTGTGAAAGCATCGTAAAGACTCCACAAGGAGCCAGAATCCACAAAGTCCTTGCGAAATCGCCCTCGAACCAGTTGGGACTATTAAAAAAGCCCGATGGAACCTTCACTGAAACAGCGGAAGAGACACTAGAAATTCTGGCGTCGACCCACTTCCCGGGATCAGTATTAGATGATCAAACACTGAATACTCTACAAAACAGCCTCTCCAGGCCGCGCAACGATGACTGGAACAGAGCTGCGTGGATCTTCAGGCCAACAAAGATCAAATGGGCAATAGACTCATTTAAGCCGTTCAAATCGGCGGGTGAAGATGACATATTCCCCATGCTCTTACAGCAAGGGATGGACATCCTAACCCCCACACTGGTAAAAATATTCAGAGCAAGTTATGCCTGGGGCTATATACCAGATAAATGGACTAAAGTTAAAGTCCGTTTCATTCCAAAGGCTGGTAAAAAGGATTTCTCTCAACCAAAATCCTTTAGACCTATTAGCCTCACCTCATTCCTACTCAAAAGTATGGAAAAACTCATTGATGAATGCATTCGGGATGGGCCTCTGCGCGAACAACCACTGCATTCAAAACAACATGCCTACTGCAAAGGAAAGTCTACAGAATCTGCCCTACTTGAACTGACGGACAGAATTGAAAGGGCTCTAGAAGACAAACAAATAGCCCTCTGTGCCTTCCTTGACATCGAAGGAGCATTCGACAATGTCACTATCGATACCCTTTCCAAGGGGATGTGTGCCAAAAATATAGACAGCACCACTGTTCGTTGGATACAAAATATGCTCCTTAACAGAACTGTAAGCATAAGCTTGCATGGGACCAAAAGAGGTTTCAAGACAACAAGAGGCTGCCCTCAAGGGGGAGTACTATCGCCTCTGCTGTGGTCACTTGTTGTCGACCAACTCTTAAATGAAGCCTCAACAAAAGGCTTAGATATACAGGGCTATGCGGATGATGTGGTGGCCTGCGTAATAGGCCCCTGTCAAAGTACCGTGTCCTCTATACTTCAAAGATCGCTCAATGTCATCACAAACTGGTGCACTGAGAACAATCTATCGGTTAACCCGAATAAAACAACTGTAGTGCCCTTCACCAGGAAACGTAAGTTGGATAAACTTATAGCGCCCACTATAAAGGGCTCTACAATACCGTTTTCCACAGAAGCCAAGTATCTGGGAGTCACAATCGACCAAAAGCTAACGTGGAACTCACATATAGACAATACAATCCAAAAGGCCAAAATAGCCTTAGGAATATGCTCTCGTCTAGCAGGCACGAAATGGGGTCTGAAACCTAGCATAGCCCTATGGATGTACACTGCCATAGTCAGGCCGATGGTAACGTATGCCTGCGTCACATGGTGGAGAAAAACCTCCCAAATGACAATAATCAAAAAACTTGCCAGCCTACAAAGGGTGGCATGCCTTATAGCAACTGGTGCTGTTTCGACTACACCAGGAGCCGCTCTTGATGCTCTTCTCAATCTGCCACCACTACACCTCTTTGTAGCAAAGGAGGCTGAAGCGAGTATCTACAGAGCAACCATCACGGGAAAAGTAACATGGCACTCTCAAGCACTGAGAGCATCACATGCAGCAGTGCTCACACTTAAACCCTTAGCAATGACATCTGATGCCATGCTTCCACACTATAATTTTAATAAAAATTACACTGTGGAATTTCCCTGCAGAGAAAATTGGGCAACGAACCAAAACTCTCTAAAAGCAGGGAGCCTCGTCTGGTACACGGACGGCTCCAAAATGGGACTAGATGTAGGATGTGGAATATATGGTGTGAGTCCAAGAGTCAAACACAGTGTGAATCTTGGTAAAAACGCCACGATATTCCAGGCTGAGGTATACGCCATCATAGAATGTGCAGAAGCCAATCGTCAACGAAACTACAAAAATCAGACCATAATCATCTATTCAGATAGCCAAGCAGCTCTGAATGCCATAAATTCGATTACACTAAAATCGAAGCTGGTTAAAGACTGCGTCGATAAACTGAATGAGCTGGGACAACAGAACAAAGTGCTTCTGAAATGGGTACCAGGACATTCAGGAATCATCGGTAACGAGAAAGCCGATGAACTTGCTAAAGCTGGGGCGCAAAGCCAACAGTTTGGACCAGAACCATTCTGTGGCATTTCAAAGAACCAAGCTATGCAACTACTAAAAGAAAAACTAAAAGTCGAGTCGGAAAAATACTGGATAAATCAACCAGGCTTAGAACACTCAAAAACACTCATAGTTGGCTACTCGCGCAAATGGACCGAAGAACTGCTACAACTCAGCAGGCCTAGGGCCAGTGCGCTAGTTAGAGCCTTGACTGGACACTGCAAACTAAAAAGACACCAGTTTCATATGAAGCTGAGTGACTCTGATGAATGCAGATTCTGCAAGGAGGAAAAGGAAACACCTCTTCACCTCCTGTGCGACTGTGAATCTCTGATCCACAAACGAAGCATCCACCTGGGACGACATATAGCCCAACCGGATGAATTAAAAACCCTGAAAGCTAGGAAAATACTAGACTTCCTAGAATCGACCCGGCTAAAGGAGTTACTCTAACTGGTGGCGAGTCACAATAGATCTAAAAGGTCGCAGTGACCACAGTTCGCTGAACTGCATAGCCCCAAGTACCCCTAATAATAATAATAATACACGTATTCCAAAATGTATGCTATTGGTACAGGTGTACACAAACTTTGTTAGTTACAGTTAGTATTGAAAAGCTTCATTTCTATCATGTTTTAAAAAAAAAGATTAATATATATTTATTGGCTGGTAAAATACATATTATGGAATCTAAAAATTACCCCAAAAAATCAAACTAAATACATTGACGTCAAAATATAGTTATTGCTTAGGATTGAAAGTGATAATGAGGAAAAATATTTTTTTGTTTGTAATTTTAAATAATACAAGCGAGATCACTGCTGAATCTTGTTTCCATTACCTAAGTCCTTAAGCTTACTCATTTGGGATTGTTTTCAATGCAATGTATTTTAATCATACATTTTAAAATAAAGCGCACTAGCAAAACATATGAAATAGACTAGCCAGACTTCTATTAAAAGATACACAATATTTTGATACAAACTTCAAGCTACAAGGCATGTTTATTGTGTTGTTCGAAGGATACCGCTTGAAACTTAAGGGCGATATAAGACAGCTCTTACCGAACAGGCTATACTGATACTGACGCAGCAAACTCGCCGGTTCCTTAATTGCAAACACTCGCAGTTAGATGTTACTGCAGACAATTAGCTCGGCCGTTATTTTGAAATGTTATCTAGTGCAAGCGTCCTCTTTAAGGCTTTTAGAAATACTTCTAAGGACTACTTAAATTTCAAACCATAAGATAGGTTCGGGATTCGTATGGGTCCGATGGTAAGTTACGCTTATCCGAACCTGGTGACGTTTATGACGATTTGCTTTTAAAAAGCACGTTGAACTGTTTTCTTCGGCTCATATTTTAATGTTAGTCATTGCAGTTTTATGTAGTCTTCATACCATTATTGATTACTTTTTGATGAGTTGAATTGAGTCAGTTCGCGAAAACAGTTGGTGCAGCCCAACCGAAACGTCGAGTACCTAATTCGCAATTAAGTATTGACCTATGAACTTATTTTGTTTCATAAAAGCGTGGATGCAATCAAGTAAAGTATTCAATGTGACAAAAACGACAGTTTATCTGACAAGAGTATAAATCCTTAAAATAATTTAACGGGTCAAAACGCGACACCATTTTTATTTAGTAGTTAATACGAACTACTTACTGCCTGACGTTTCGGTTAGGTTGCACAAACCGTGGTCACGAGCTGACTCGTGACCACGGTTGTCGCGTTTTGACCCGTTAAATTATTTTAAGTGTTTAAAATGGAACGCGGTAGTCTTAAAATTTATAAAGAGTATAATTCATTTTCTTACACAAAGGACGCTTATTACATTTAACCCTATACGCGTGCGTATTACGATGTTGAGGCGACCCAGAATATGCAAAGATGGAAACCTTAGGAATTGCATAAGTTACTTGCTTAAACTAAGAAAAAAGGTTTTGAAATTGTCTATATACTTATACATTTTTAAATAGCAAAAACGACTTATTCCTTCACTAGAGTATTGGTCACATAAATAAAACTTGTGTGATCGTTATAACAACTGTAAGTATGATGGCTACTCTCCTACTAAGAGAACTGTCGATATCGTAGCAATAAATAAGTAGAAATGAAAAGGCATATAATAGCAATCGAGCTTAAAGCTCTAATAGTGAAGGCGGTACTGGTCGAGGCCAAACCGCCGCCTCTCTCTCCGACCTCTTAATTGCAGACGCGGCAATAACGGTCAGGGAGGAGCAACATTCGCATCGGGATGTGTTACTGCAGATAATTAGCTGAGCTGTTGTTTTAAAATCGTATCTTCTAAAAACGGAGCATCGTTACTGTTTTTAAGGGATTTTTCCATCCTTCCAACTTGTTTTAGTAACTTTACATATAGACATGGAGCATCATTTCAATTTAGTTGATGGTTTTTATTTTGTTTAACAATTTTTACAAACAGTCATTAAATACCAACATAACAAAGATAAAAGTGCTCGATTTTTTTTCCAGCCGAACCTATGGTTTTGAATATTTGCAAATTAGTTGCATTAAGTTTGGATCCAATTTAAAAATCGTACTTTTTAGGCGGGCTTGTGAAATAGTCGGAATTCTCACAAAGGTCATTTTTAAGCGACTAAAACGACATATCCGTTTTCTAGGGTATTGCTGTCTTTATCACACAGATGAACAGTATCTGAGCATGATAACAACTCTTTAACGAAAAGGACAACCGACAACCGTTGGGGTAAACGAGTTCTGGAGTGGAGACCACGCCTCGGTAAACGTAGTGAAGGACGCCCTCAGGCCAGGTGGAGAGACGATTTGCGCAGGACGGCTGGCAGGAGCTGGATGTGAGTAGCCGAAAATCGAGCTAAGTGGCGAACATTTGGAGAGGCCTATGTCCAGCAGTGGACTGCAACAGGCTGATGATGATGATGATGAGGATGAACGGAAGGGACTGTCGATATCGTCGTACGAAACAAGAAGAAATGAAAAGGCATATAATAACAATCGGGCTTAAAGCTTTAATAGTGAAGGCGGTACAGGTCGAGGCCAAGCCGCCGCCTCTCACTCCGACCTCTTAATTGCAGACGCGGCAATACCGGTCAGGGATCACTCGCATCGGGATGTGTTACTGCAGATAATTAGCTGAGCTGTTGTTTTGGAATTCTTAATTGAATAACAGCAGTTCAAAGATTAGCGAGATAAAATAATCAATTTATTTCCAAAACCTAAAAGTAAGAGGAATTTAAATCTTGCTTAAGAATTATTTGATGCTATTTATATACCTATTTTACTAAAGTAACCTATCGTTATGTGTCTTAAAAGCGTAAAATAAAGACGTTACGGTACTCTGTTAACGTTGACTAAACAATGCCACTGATTTTGAAAGAGTTCTGCTTACTGATACATTAAATACGGTTATCCATCGTAAATTTTTTTTTCACGTCTAAATGACCAAGGTATTTAATAATTAATAATTTAGCCATTTATTCAGATCTTACATGAAAAACACTATTACACTAATATATATATATATATATATATATATATATATATATATATATATATATATATATTATATTTTTATCTTATTCTACTATTTGGGATTTCTTTAACTTCTGCAGATCTGTTTGCCAATCGGCAAAGGCCTCCTCCAACCTTTTCCATTCTGACCTTTCTTGGGCTACTCTGTTCCACATCACTCCAGCAACCTGTCTGATGTCATCGTCCCACCTTTTTTGTGGTCTACCTTGCTTCCTTTTGCCTTCTCTGGGATACCATCTTGTGAAAGCAAATTAGATAATAGTTAGTTATACGATAATAAATATAAGTTAGTTATAGTTTACTTTATTATGTTATCTTAAGTTTATTTGTTCCTCTTTATATTAGTTTAATTTATTTCAATAAATATTAAACATCGAAAAAAAAAATGCATTGATGCTATAACAATTTAAGAAACCTCCAAAGTACATTTGGAAATATCTAAGGAGAAACACAAACGAAATTGAGATAAAAGAATCGGAAGTGCAAGTAAACAGTTTGAACAGTGAAAAGGCGATACTGCAGTGCTCAACTGCAGTCTCCTCCTAATTGCGGACACGGTACTTATAACATTGGGATAGTGCGAAAGCACTCTTTGCTGAGCTAAATTTATTGTGGCGTTGTTTTACAGATATGTATGTTGTGTTCATACGAGCTATGATTCACACTTACATCTTAAGCATAGCTAGTATGAACAATCTCCATATCCTTTTTTTCTTTCTTTCATAGCTGAGATGCGAGCGGGTTGGACAGTGGCGTCTCACGGTCTCTAAGGTCTCTTTCTATCTTTTATATCTGAGGTGCGAGCGGGCTGGACTGCGGCGTCTCGCCGTCTCCTGAAGTCCCGGGTTCGATTCCTTGCCTACTAGCATGCGCAAAAAAAGCTACTTGTCACAGAATTAGAGCAATGTATGTAATGTTGTAGAAAGTTATTCAATATTTAAAAGAAATATTATATATCGAAGCTAGGTAATTGGGATGTTGACGTCATTTATAAATAATTTTAATGTATCAATCCCCTATTTTATAATGCTCCGAAACCTTTTAACATTGATAAGTATAGTTGTGACGTCACATATTGCTTAAACTCGACAAGGCTAGGCCTATTTGGCTATTGTTATCATTATAACAATCTTATTATGGCATCATTTTATACATTGATTGAGAGAAAACGCAACATTTTTTTTAAAACAATATAAAAAGTGTAAGTACAGGTGAGCAGACTACTTAGTGGTCCAACCGTTCATGTAATTCATATACTCTTTTACTTTATAGTTGCCTTTTTTTAAAAGGCAACGTTGGAAATATGTCTTAAGTTTGTACTTATGATTGATATATGCTTTGCATAAGTATGATGAACGCAGAAATGTCAGAATTATCTTCTTTTTTATCCTTTTCGATCCTAACTCACTTGCCTACGCGACTTCTACTAAACTGTTTATACTAACCCTCATTTTCAGGTATACAATTTGCGCTTTCGAGATCACTTAAATGGTATTTTGCACTAAATAGAAACAGAAGCGTTTGCACAATGTCAAGGCGAGACGCAATAAATTAGTTAGTCAATGTCTCGAGTCGCACCGTAGGTAGAGCATCTATTTAGAAACGATATTCTACGGCACCTGCTGGGTTAACAAACTCGGCTTCAAACCCCTACTTCGAGAATCAAAATACGAAGTTTCGGGTCACAATTTATTACGAAGAATGAAAACATATACGCACACGTATCTCCATAATAAAGTATAATGATTGTAAGATTGTCAATAATTTATCATTCGTTGTTGAATTTCGTTTGATTAGCGTCAGAAAATAAAATCAATATATTTTACTCTCCGATAAGTATGTTACGATAATTTCTGTTAAAGTATTAATAGATTATGTTGTTCTGCGGATTCTAACTACAACAATAATATAACGTAAGTACCTACTATCTACTGTCGACAGCACGTCAAGTTAAATACTTGCATTTCAATATTTTTTTATATTATTATGCACTTATGGGAGATGTAGAAATCTAAAGTGTCACATGCTTTTGATTGTCTAACAGAGATCAATCTACGACAATAATTCTAATACTAACTTCATATTAAAAAAATGAAGTACGAAGATAAATAAAAAAATGGACATATAAATTTTAACTTTAGTTCAACTGCAATAACGTAAACATTAAATTTAACATAGTATTCGATATTATTTTCAGTAGTACGGTCCTGATGCAGTTAATAGTAAATTGGTAATAGACAACATGCAAGCATAAATTGCATGTGTAAACTCCCTAAATATAACCGAAAATCGAACAGTATTTACTAACGTTCATAATACCGATAATAAATTTGAGTTATACATTTAAGTAGTTACATAAAATTTATACTTCAGTAAGGTTTTGTATCCGAAAATACCTGATAACTTTGGAATTGGACTAGTTCTGTTAAAAATGCCTTAAGAACAATTGCGGGAAAACTTGATTTTGTATTAATAAACACTGCATCTAAATCAATTCATTTCTTAATTATAAGCTACTATGCTATAGATACACACATACTTCAAGTACCTCATTACCACTTACTATCAGGTGGGATTAGGTAAATCTTGAAAAGCAATATAAAAAAAAGTTCATTCGTGTGATGGACTTATTTGTTTCATTGCATCTGAATGATCACCCGTCCAATCCTGTACAATGTCGTGCCTAATTTTCGGTATTGTTCCCGAAACGTTATCTCTACAGCAATTGAGAAACTCAAAATCAAATCCTAGCGAACTCTAAATTAAATTTAATATTGCAAAGTAAATAAATGCCGGTTTGACGTGCACATTTCACTCTAATGGATAAAAACAACATCAAAGAACAGGAGAATATCTGTATCAAAGTCCGAAACAATTAATTGTCAACGCAATTATTACCATTAGAGAGTTTCCCGGACAAAAACTTATTTAATTAATGTAAAATCATTCTTTGGGAACAACATCCAATCCTATTAAGGTCCGTATCAGAAATCTTGTAACTTTCGCCTTTAGACTTGCAAAGAAAAACTCGCCTTAAAATTCGTCCGAAAATAAGCTCCCGCCGCGGGCCCGATTTACATAAAACTTGTTTAAATGGTAATATTAGAAGATGTCACCCACCACAGAGACCCCGCGGAACTTAGCATAGGTGTAGTGTAAAAATGCGCTTCCAATCGTTCCACCTACTGGGACTTTCTTCCATCATTTTGCATATGAGGTTACTCGTCTGTGACAAAATGTAAGCAGTGACGTCAGAATTTTGCACAGACCCAGAGCTTCCCATTTCAAGGTGTGCGACTTCGTAATGTCAGACGAAGTCAGGTTATTATAGAATTTTGTAAATCACAACATAGTGCCTCGGGGCGAGCAATTTGTAACGTTTATGCTTTCTCTTAAGGTGTTTAGATGGTATCGGGGCCGTAAAAAGATGTCATTCTTTTATTTTAAGTTTTAAAAAATGTACTAAGTATTAAAGAAAAGTATTAAGTAAGTATGTATGTAGAAAATAAATGATATTTATTATTATTATTATTATTGCACTGTGGGCAGTTTGCTGTTTTTTATTCTTTTACACAATTATAGGAAGACATTGTGTTACTATTATTTTGCCAAGTTGCAATAATATTAAAATCGCATGAACGTTGCTGAAAACGCTTAATGAAAGTGCGAAATAAATGTGAGTTTATCGCTTAATGCTGTTGATATGTATTAAGGTGTGAAAAAATAATTAAAATCGCGTTTATATTTTTTTATAAATGAACAAGGTTTTTATAATGGCGTTATTATTGATATTATATACTGGGATCAGTTTTGTATCATTATAAAATGGGATGATTGGTTTGGACGTATTTTGATAGCCTTTATTATATTTAATTACTGGAAATATCCTCAAAAAGAAAACAAAACAGTTATACTATGTTATATGTCGTAAGTGAGCGGATTAAAATTCATTACCTCCACTTCGTTGAAAATTTTTGAACCATGTTAAAACAAATATACTACGCTAAGCCTAAATCTCATCAAATCGTTCAGAAAAACCATTACAAAAATCGTTTTTGGCAACGGCCGTGTTACGCAATTCAAGTTTCGGAACTCGTTGCGGCAATAAAAAACTTCACGCGTAAAACAAAACTTCAGCGAATGGCAAAAAGTTTAACTGTTGAACAGTAAATCTGGGAATACCATTGTACCATATAGGGGCTATTGGCAGAGGGTAGTGTTTGCTCTTAAAGAAGCTAGCGTTATGGCTTAGAAAAGTACGTATACTGACACGTATTATACTTTTCTTCGGTGATAAGGGACAATCAGCGGTTTGCTTTCTGTGTTTTTTTTTTATATTGCACTTCAAGATTGACCTCATCCCATCTGATGTTAAGTGGTAATGAGGTCCTAGCTTAAGGGCGGCAAGTAAAGCACAATAAAGCTATTACTGGACTTGTAACGTTCATGGTAAAGGACTTAATGTTTGATTTTCCTTAGTAATTTAAAATGAATTTTTTTTTTAAAGGAATATGTCATTTTTAAAGTTTGTGATTATCTTGTCTTGGGTGTATATTTATTTATTTCTGATCTTAGGTCACTTTAAAACGTCTTCTAATAAATTTACCCATGAGGTTATATTTTCCATTAGATGCTTATTTACTGACAAAAAATACAGAGAAAATATCTTTATACCTATTATATTAATTTATTTAAATGTGATATTCTTGTAATATGTAGTTTAAAGAGATTCGTATTATACTGTGTTGCATTATCACACCTTTAAGACCTTATCAATCTTAGTGTTATGTAAGTTAATTACTTTTAAATTTGTAGTTAAGTTACTTTTTTTAATCTAGAGCATTTGTAACACACTCGTGTTTTCGATTTTCACAAATCTTACTTAGGAATTCTTAACAAATTAACTACATTAGTCACTTAACAATTCTGTACCTAGTTTCAAAGCGTACACAAGTGTAAGCAAGACTCGCCATTTCTCACTAGCGTGACTGGAATTCCTCTAAGGCACTGTAATTCTATGTTGCATTTAATTTCACTGCACATAAAGACTCCTTACGACCTGAAGAAGCGACAATTGCAAAAGAACATTCTCTCCGTAACTATTTGAAGCATATTTAAGAGAAAAAGAGAGCTATTATTGTAAATGGATTACAATGGCCACAATAGCATTTACCTGTAAGAAGGCAAAATTGTTCCAATCATACCAGATTTTAAAACTTAGGAAGTATGACTTTTTTAAAATAAATGTAATGGAATTGTATTTAAAATTGGAAACTAAAATTTTTACTTAAGACTCTAACGCTTAAAATAATAAATAAATATCTATGCTCTAACGTTTCATTTACAAAGGTGTCGTATGTCAAAGTTACGTCAATATTTATAAGGTAAGAGTAGCACGCGCGATACGTGAAGGTCGTGAGTTCGATTCCCGCACCGCAAGGGGAGACAATTTTTTTCTGTTTCTAATATTTAAAGTACGCTAGTACGGCGTATAGTACTATAAAAATAATAAAATCCATTGCATTTTGTACAGCTGTACTTCAGATTTCGGTATGCGTCAGATTATCGTTGTTATCTGCAGAGTAAATAGTAATTAAGAGGCTAATGCCAGGGGACGCCGGATGAGTTATAAGTTAAACTCGTGACTAGGGTACTTAACCCGGTTCGTTCGTTTGGACGTGACTGTACTACTAGCGTTTTTACAAAAATTAACGCTGCGAGTTGAACCTACGTTTTGTTCTTGCTTGAGCTGTTAGCGAGTCAGCTATCAACTCGGAGTTTGACTTCAAACCCATTTAATAGCTCAGTAAATTGTCTATTTATCAATTACATAGGATTTTTCGGATACAAAGCGTTGCTAAGTATGGGGCCTTTCATCTATTTAATTTATAAATTACTTTTTTACTAAATTATTTTTGTTACTTTAAAGTTAACAAAAATAATTTGGTTAATTGGTTAACCAAGATTATGAAAAAATTAGCTGCTTAAAGCTCGACCAACAAGAACTAGCACCTACCATTATTATAATAGACTCGTGTTGTGTTTGTCCAATTGCGGGACATAAGTTAACAAATGCGAAGTAAAACAATTTGGGGTTCATTTAACAGCATGATAAAAATTCTTACTTACTGAGATTTTAATAATTCCTAGCCTATCAATTTTAAAACTGTGAAACTTTAAAGTCCATTTTTGCTGGAAATCTATCACAAATACTGCCAAATGATTCTAATTATGTCAATCTCTACCGACTAAAACTTTGAAATAACTCTAACTGGTTTGCATTCGGCAAGGGATGAACAAGGGTCCATCCCATCTCATGATAACATACCGTCAGTCTAGTAAGGAAAGTCTATGCTTACCTTAATCTTATAACAATTTGACAGTGGTCTAAGAAAAAGACTGCGTAGGTTTCATATTTCAATATGCTTCCGATCTCTTGTAAACAAGTAGGCATCTGATATGCCGCCATAAATCTTTACTTTATTAGTAACCTGACGGGCTTATTCAATGTGGGTTCTATGTGAGCGATTTATCAAAATTGAATACATATAAGGTTCAAATAAAACATTACTCCATATATTTCTTAGGTAGCTAAAAGTAAAAAATACAAATTAAATAAATGCGCCGGAAAATCACATCCATAGGACATTAAACTAAGCTTTTACCTTAAAGAGTAAGGGTTTACCTTAACGAGTACTAGACGACGGATACAAGTTAGGAAAGTAGGGGCGTCAATCAACCCAGCATACATATAAGGCAGACTTAGAAATGCACGTTTTCCCACGTTAACCTAATTGAGAATCAAACTTGTGCCCTTGTGCGTCCTGGCTGGCAACCACTACAGTAGTGGTTGCCAACTAGATCGCCTTATTTTAATTAGGTACGGTATCAGAAATCGAAGTAGAAAATATCTTAATTGATGTAAGCTTTACAAAAGCATAAATCGTCAGTAGGTACAAGTTTAGTATTTATATCTAAATTGAAACTAAATATTTTAGAACCATATATTTTGTCATTCAAGTAATAATTTATTTTGTAGTAGCCCTTTTTATAAAACAGTTTTTATATAAGACTTTAATCTGTGTCATTTCCTATAGCTTCAAAAATTAACCCGCAACAACAGTCTTAAACCCCAAATGACTAACAAAAGACAAATTCGCACGATCGCTTGGGCAAATAAACAATTCGTTTAGTGAATTACCGATTTTAGTCAGGAGCGGCACTGCGGACGTAAAGAAATTTAATTAGTGTTCATCGAGATAATTCACTGGCTCCACAATAGGCCCCGTAAAGACAACTTTCCCTAAGTACTTGATACACACGGTCTCAGAGACTGGTACATCGTGAATAAAAAACAGGAAAACGGACTTGGTCAAAAATACTAGATGGTAATTAGTTCATTAAATAATTAAAAAAATATATTAGACGCGTATGTTTTCATTTACCAAATTAATAAAAAGGCACTTTAAAAAATGTAACAATCTACTAAGTATGTCACCTTAGATAAAACTGTGCCAAATTTCCGGGGGTTCGTTACGTCACTGTTGGGTAAAAAAATTTACCTACTAATGGCAACATGTGATAATTCAATTAAATGTATCATCGTTATTTTCTTATAAGGTGGAAAATGCAACAAAAAGAAAACGTGACCCTGAGTTCGAGTTTAGCAATTCGAGTATTTTATATCTGAGCTGTCCTATTTTGCCATGTACACAATTTACAGGACTTTTTTCCGGGTAACTTTTGAACTTTGAACTTTGAACGTCTGTAAGGTGTAGGTATTCACCAGTCGGGCTGCTCCAGTTCGAGCTATACATCGCTATGCACTACATCTTTTAAAATAAAATAATATTTTATGTATGAAAAAATACAAAGTTCTACAAACGCCAGTGCCATGTGTCCCTCTGTATACAATAGATCTTGATCCAATTATCTAACTGTGGAGAGATAAGAAACAAAGCGCGACGAAAGCTTGAATACTGCTTACCTATCAATTATTCGGTGGCCATTTATTATTGCGGCGTTTATTATTATTTTCGTTACAGACGATAAAGATACCGAGACTGGATGCTATATTTGCGTCTCAAAACAAAACAATGGACAATTGCACGACCTGTTCATTGTTTTGCGTGATCAACTTAAGTGATGTACGTATATCTATCGTATCGTGTGTTTTATTTTAAAGTTTTTTATTTAAGTAAAAAAAAAATACCCTTTGCTTGTTTTATAACTCTATAATGGCTTAGTTGATGGACAAGGAACTAAACACAAAGATGGATCATGATTTAGATTATTACTATCTATATTAGAAACATTTTTCAATAGTGTTATTTAATTTTAAGCAACTTTTTTTTAATTTTTGATAAACGAATAACACATATAATGACAGTAATGAAAAAAATCTTATAATTAATTGAATATTTTAGATATTAGGGTACCTAATATCAATGACTCAAATTAACTGAAAATAAATCGAATACAGCGTTAAATATGGAGATAATATCATTTTTAGCCTACTATTCTACTACAAGATAAAAATAAACCACAATGGATAATTCAAATATTATTCAAACATTATCATAGATCAAAATCAAATTAGGTTTTATCGATATCTGAATGATGAATACCTAATTTGTGGACTTAATCAACAATGGTCCGACAGAATAATCATATCGGGATTTCACGTGTTAATATTCTATCAGACAAATTAGTACATGTCTAATTGGACTGGCGAATATTGATTAACTCTGCACGCACGATAGACGTATTCAAAACTGGATAATGATTTTTGATTTTACTGATGCTGATACGATTACAATACTATTATACATTTGTTTAAGTACAGGGTAGGGAGGTTACTCATCTACGATACGTACGATCTCATTAGCCGAGCGGACCGAAATTAGGCATAGCAATATCCAGGTCCAGGGTTCGATTCGCAGTCTCTAGTTTTTTTATCATTGTAATATCTCCTTTACTTAGGACATTCTTTTAAATGGATATCAGCCGTAATTTCACTGCGCTGTTCTCAAAAGGCCTAAAGTTAAAGCGCTAGTAGAAAAATTGTCGTTCAAAAAAAATTAACTTGCAGGAATATCAATTAGTTCATTTTATTTTATCATCATCATTTCAGCAGAAAAGCGATCACTGGAGCTGATCGAAAGATTTTCCGAACCTAGTATCAATTTAACACAATAAGGTAAGTACAGTCGTCAGACTACACACCCTTATATCCTGCGCATAAGATCAAATATCGAATTGGAATTGTTGAACTTGACGTGCTGTTGTACACTGCGCTACATAACTAAGTACTACGTCTGTCTTTTTTTGAAATTTTTTTAAGCCCTCGTGTATTTTAATCTTGCAAATGAAGTCTTCACGTAAAGTAATAAGGATGTGTGTTGTATCGAGTTCGGTGGCTTGACAAAGCAGAGACGCACTTAGCCTCTGGTTTGGCAAGAGGCTGCAGTCAGCACAAGTCGTGCACGTACATATTAGGAAGAAAGTCCTTATTGTTTTTGTTTAAGCATTTAGTAAAGCTAAGAAATCAGCGTTAGTACGTTTTAATTAACAGATATACTAATAATACTTAAATTATTAACACTGATAATAATCGAAACTTATCCATTAATGGTTTGATCAAAGTGTGACAAAAGGGTATGAGATTATTGCAGTCAAACAGGTTAAGAAACAATATCGAAAGTGAAGCTTCACACCTAGGGACCATAAATAACTATTGGATAACATCACATAAATGTCCCAAGTGGAACCAAATCTTTTTTAAATTTGCAATGACAGGATATTTTTATTAGTTTCAACTACTATTTAATATTTATTTATAGTCTAATTTTCTATTATTACAGTTAATGGATCACAATGAAAAAACTATATCAAATTATTGTATTGTCAAGGGCCCTTGTGACGTATGCAAAGTTTCAAGTTGATCAGACGTTTAGAAACCGGTGAAAATCGTACTTAAAGATTCCGTTACATACAGTTAGTTATAACCCAAACTTATAAAAGCGTGTTAAAAAAATCGAAGTACTCATAATGTTAACGTGATCCACTGGTAGGAGACGATGTGAGCTAAGGGCCGTATCCCGCTGTAGGGTGCTCGACCTTCCCCAATATAAAGGGGGCTGTTTTAACTTCATCTCGAGGATACCGCTTCATTGATAAACTGACGCATCGTGTGTCGTCTCGCCTTGAGGATACTTCACCCGAAAAATAAAAAAAGTCATGAGTAGACGTTGTATGGATTTTAGGGTTATGTTGTTAACTAAGAACACTTGTTTAAGATCAGCTACTTTTTTCTGTAGTCAGCACTATCTGAGTAGGTACACTATGAGTCTGAGGATGCACCACGCGAATAAATTTTATCGTGCACTTAACATATGTCAAAATTAATGCGTCAGCTGGTGATTGGATGAAAATATGAGTGCAGTGTGCTATCAGCCAATCAACAGTCTAAACTTTTATCGCTTCATCTGAGAAATTCGACGTCTTTTTTGTGCATGCTGGACTGCTAGGAACTATACTAGTGGGTTACGTAACTTAAAAATTAATTAAGAATTATTTCAACTACTTTTTGTGAATAATTTTAATTTACACTTCATAAATCAAACCCATAAATAAAAAAACGGTAGCTGCTGTTACTAATGTTATAGTGTCTAAGTGTGACGACATGTCGTTATTGTCAAAAGCAACAACAAATTGAAGTATTTTAGTGTGTGAACCTCAATAATGGTAAATGCTATTTGAGAGTTCAGCAAAACTGATATAGATAGTAACCTGAGTCAAAGACTATCGGTCCTGCCGCTCTACTTCAGGACCGTTTTCCCTTAAGACATATTTTTTGTATCTCATGTAGTCAATAAGAAAAAGGCATGTAACACTAATTGAATTCTAAAATCAAATCAAAATCGTTCAATTTTAAGCACCTTCCAAAAAACGGGATCCAAATAGGGTTTTAAAAAAGCAAAGAGATAGCAAGCGCACTTTTCAACGGCATATCGATTGAATCCTCAAAACCTCAGCATAGAAAAAAGCCGACGGATTTTTCATTTCAGAATCACTCGTGTGTGAATTTGATTCGGGTTCGACTTATCGAGTGAGTTAGGCGTCGAGAGGACGTCGGGTGCATAAATTTTCACAAATCAAGGGCCCATAGAATAACGTTTTGGTGTTTAGGTAAAGGCAAGATGCAAACTGTGGCAAATAAGAGAAGGTTGCACTAGCGTGTGCGGAACTTTGAAATATGGCGTTTGTTTATTGCTCCATAACAGTGGTTCCTAACTTTTTTTGATTGCGTCACCCAAAATAAATAATAAAACAATAAAGGGGTACATTAATCAATTTAGTGCCTGTGAGAGTTATTGCACCTAAGGTACATAACTTAGGGGAGGAGAAAAGCGATTGCTTCCCTAGATCCCTTCTAATAAACCACAGGTTTAGATGTACTCATGTAGTAAAGTGGTTTAAGTGTCGGGTTTTGGTGTCCTAGGTACGGAACCAGGAGGAGCAGGAGTAAACACATTGAATTTCGCACCTACGTCCCTTAGTTTTTATATCATTGAATCCAGTGGCATGCTCGCGCCACTAGTAACCAGAGTCAAAACTATCGGTCCTGTGACTCCAATTCAGAGCCGTTTTTCCTTAGACATTTTTTTTGCATCTCAGCGTGAACCAAATTGCGCGCAAGAACTAGTGAAACACCTCCACCTTACAGAAGACCGCAGCCAAATAACAATCACTTCTGTGTTGTTGTGTTCCTGCGTGTGAGTAAGGTTTCCAGAGCTCCTGGGTGGTGCTACATTAGTGGCAGGGGTCAAGCCTTCAAGGTAAGGGTGACAAGTCCATTAACAGATTTATTATGCTGTACTTGTCACTCTTAAGCTAGGACCTCATTACCACTTAACATCAGGTGGGATGAGGTCAATCTTGAAGTGTAATATAAAAAAAAAACAATAAATAACTCAAAAGAGTTCGATCACTTTTAATAGTTTCTACAGAAAATATTTATTCTACATAAATCTTCTACACGAAGTCATTAATCATTTACCCGAATATCCACCGCCAATGTAAGGTAAATAAATTTGAACCTAAAAACTGAACAAACACGTCCTCTCCCTAAGTCCCAACTCACTTACATAAACGTTCTAGATTTCACCCAAAGCTCTGTGTACCTGAATATGCTCTAAATGATTAAAATGAGGCTTCATGCAAACTAGCCTATGAAGACTAACCTTCGCAAACCTTCTGCAAAATTGAGTAGGTAGATCTTTCCGTAATTAAATCATGCGAAACTGGTTACTTATTCCGTTTAACCTTTGTCAACTGACCTGGAATCGTAATGAAATATCTAGAATAGAATAAAAGTGCCACTCTCGTGCAAAATAAAGGAGAGACAAAGTGTTTACTGGAGCCAGAAGACGCTCCCTTTTTACTTTTATCGTGGAAGCGCTACATTTTGAATAAATTTTAGTATTTTCGCGCCGGTTGGCGCTTTGACAAAGCTTTTAGATGAGATCGTAACTCCTTAAGTACCGCCTAATTACGAACCTCAGTGTTTTATAATAAAAACAGAACTAACATGGCGTGACTTTGTTAGTGAGAAACGACCATTGCATGCGAAGTAACTGAGGCCTAAATTAATTAAACTATCTGATGATGAATGTTCTTCTCAAACAGATTAATTTTTTGGTCGTGCTGAGGCCATGATTTGAATATCATACACCTTGTAAAGAATTGAAGTCCTACTAAATATTAGAAAGAGAAAAATTTTACCTCCCCTTGCGGTGCGGGCATCGAACCCACGACCTTCACGTATCGCGCGTGCTGCTCTTCCAAATGAGCTAACCGCAAGTTATCGTAGGCGATGTAATTTTTCTGCTGTTTCAACCGTTAGCCTCCGGTAAGTGCCCTCTGCCGAATATGTTTAGAACTACATAGTTATCGGCGATTTGTTTATTTTTATTTAATTCGAATTCTTCCGTAGTTTGCCTGAATACGGTTGTGGTGTAAGTTGAATATTATTAAAATTGTGATATCTTAGTGCAAGACATTTTTCTTTCTTTTTGTTATTTATTTATTTCTTTCTAAAGCCACACTAGAACAATTTCGTCACGCTGACGCTCGACCGTCATTCCGTCGACATCACGTCCCATTCGCTGTACCTATGGCCCTAAATTAAAGGGAGGCCTATAATCAGTAGTTAAAAAATAAAAGCTGATTAAAAATTTTGGAAAACGCAGCAGTGCTGGTATTCTGGTGGAACCCACTGCTTGAAAAAATAACAAGAGCCTTGTCGCTTGCTAGTTTTCCACGCAAGCGAGTGACGTTAATAGTTTTAACGGATAATATTTTCAAGATCGAAAAAATACAATAGAAAAAAATAGAAAAAAAAAATCAAGTGCAAGTTTGATTGTGGTTTAGTTTTTGTTACATTCACTACAAGTACACATGAATTTTCCCATGGGGATGCTCACTGCCACTTCTGTTGTGTCCTTGCATTTTCCTCCTCGCAATTACAGCATTAGTGCGCTCCAGCGTTTCGTATGAGCTGAAAATTTAGAGGGCCCCACAACGACGTCTAAGGACGTCTGCATGCGAGCCTGGCTCGGGCTGCTAGGCTCTAGAGAACGTTTCCTTTTTATTTTAGACCCTCGACGGTCTACCTGACCGCGTGCGCGATCTTGTGAAAGACGTTTTCTTTTTCTTGTTTTATTCGCTATGAGGATATGTAATGAGGAATTTAAAAATGTATGATGCGTTTCGCTTTGTTTGAAAAGTCATGTTGTTTGACTTTGACTATAAATCATTGATAACGGGTTTTTTTTTAGCTATCTCTATTCAGGTTTTGACGTTTAATTTTAAATTATATTTAGCAGTATTGCAGAGTAAACCAACAATTACTTTGTACTTACACAGAATTGAACCGAGATTTGACTTGCAGGGCTTGATAAGAATGCAATTTATTATTAGTATGTTGATACTAGTTATACGTAGACGTCTACCCCGTGCTTTATTTTATCTTGAACGAAGCACTTATTTTGTTTAAAACTAACTTTACAAAACTTTTGAAAACGGTAATTATTTTTTATTACTATCATTGTGCTTCTAATTGTTGTTAACACTCCGATGTCTTGGCAATTATAAAGCCTAGCAGAAAAAAGTAGGTTTAATCTGGCTTTGAAACAATTAATGCAGTAACTACACTTTTCTGCCTTAAATATACGTTTTGACAAAGTGTTAATAACCGTCTAAAACTCAAACTGATGAACCGCAAGCAGTAATATCGCGTCTCCTACCAGATCGAACTTAAACAAAAGTAGTCCTCATTATATCGTTGCTTGTTGTATGTATTCGTAAAGCTACGTGAAATTAATTTACAGAGGTACCCAGACATTAATTTGAACATGAATAATGATCAACCAGTGAACGAACTATGTGAATGTGCGTGTATATATCTGATAAGGGAATGTTGGTATGAATTTCCTTTGAACACTCGTTTCGTCATTGAGATATGCCTCCGGCATTTACCAAACCATTAGAAAATTGTTATATCCTATACAAAATATGTTTTTCAATGCAATACTAAAAAGTGTAACACTATTATTTTTATGTATTTTGACGACATCCGTAGCCGAGAGGCGAGCGTGCTGGAATTTGACGTCGCGCCATCTCTGAGGTCCCGGGTTCGATTCCCGGTCGGGTCAATATTGGAAACGAACTTTTCTGTATTCTCTCGGATCTGGGTGTTGTAATACCGTCGTTGTTTCTGATTTATGTAACAAAAGTGACTTACCACAGACTTAATCAAAGCAATGTATGTGATGTTGTCCAATATTTATTTATTTATTATTTTTGTATTAAAATATAATGAGGCCGTAAAGTTAACGCATGTTCGCATAAAAAAACACAATACAAGGGTACTTTAATTATGGAACATAATTTTCACGACGTAATCAATTCGGGTATTTTTTATGGAATCTTTTTGTCAAACTATCATAATATAAAAACTCAACCTAACCATATTTTTTTTTTAAAATACAAGAAGATTATTAAAATCACTCGACCAATTTTTTAACTAAACAAACTTGGAAAAACAGGTCAGGTTAATAAAATGCGTAGTATATCTGTGGATTAGATTTTAATTATTTTCATTTTTATGTAAAAGATTTAGTAGTTTTTGTTAAGTACGTAACTATTGTTATTACATCATCTGCGTAGCGGATATGTAAGATTGACAGTAGTTGTCAAGTGAAGAATATGTAATGACTCATGGCTGTTGCGGTTTAAAAATAAAAATAAAGTATTTCATTCAAGTATTTTGTTTCGAGCTATATCCCACATATCTGTGTCTAAATGAGCCTCATTAATATAACTACGACTTCTATCTTCTAATCAAGTCATCCTTGTAGCAATGGGCTCTAACTTAATCAAACGCTTGCCAAATGCGATTTGGTGATCACAAACCTAAGTTATGTTATGTTAAAAATTCGAAATATTACTACTATTCGAAATATATACTCGACCCGAGAATCGAATTATAAATTTTATATTTTATGGCAAAAACTATCATCAGGTATCGGATCTCGTCTGGTCATTCTGTCATTTTGTATCAAAAGAAGTGAAAAAACACATAATAGGAAATGATGGCCAAATAAAATACGACTGTATTTTTTTGTTTACAATTTAAATGCAAGATAAGTCATTTTAATGACCCATAATCACCTCAGGTTTGGCTTGACTTATTATCTCATGTTATATTCGCATTGTTCTGTATATCTGTTTTAGATGTATAAAATTTGGTTGTGGGACATCTCAACCCTTGCCTATATTACCTATAACGATTAAAAAACCGTTCTTTACGCCGTATGACGTCTGTCAAACACAAGAGTCCGTAGAAACGGTCAGAACGGCTATTGATTTGACATCAATTAGCTCTGCTATTTCGAACGCCGAAACAATAGAACTGGCGCCAATCAACTCCCCAATAATGACACGAATCGACAAAATTTCGCACCCAAAGTCGAGGTGAGAAGCCAATTATTAGCAAGTTCATCGAAAACAATCACGATTGAGGTTTTATTTGATGCAGACAATAATACTTTTACAATAAATTAGGTTTTCAAATCGACTATACATATTTTTTTAATTTATTTCTATGTAACTTGATTATAAACCGATTTTGATGATGTTTTTTCGTTTGAAATAATATATTATGTCTTTGATGACACCATGATACGGAAAATAGTATATAATGATGACATCCTAGAGAAAGCGAGGGAAAGTTAGTTGAGTTTTGTTAAAAAATATTATATAATTCAATTACTCTACTGTTTACCATGGCAAAGTAATAAAGGTACTGCTGAATTTTGGCGTCGCGCTTTGAGAGAAGCTCAGGTTGCAGGTTCGATTCCCAGCCGGTAAATATAGAAAAGTTTATTTCTGTATTGTCTTCGGTCTGGGTGCTGTGGTGCATAAACTTTATCTAACAAACAGTAATTCCATTGGTAACATAGTTAATCAAATAAAAAAATAAATAATACTGATTTAATACATTTATAGTAATCAAAAACATTTTCAAAATTGTCAATTTCAAATCACATGCTGCAAATGACTCGTCCCAAGATTATCTTTGAAGTAGATTACGACGCAGTGTCGACGCCTAAGCCCGTTGGAGGCAGCAGACGGTCGATGAATGCTTAAGAGGCTCGCGGGCGACGCCGAGAGGCGCGTAATGAACCACGAGACATGTAATGAAGCGTTTTCAAATGTTTTGTAAGATGTGACTGTGTTTATTTCAATAGTTTTGACTGGATTTTTAATCGACCCTTGATCAAATGCCTAATTTCTAAAACAATCAACCTCTTGACAATACTGGATCACATGTCATAATACAAATAACTTGTTTCAAAATTACCTTTGAAGTAGGTTACAATGTAATGTCGACGCCTAAGCCCGTTAGAGGCAGTAGACGGTCGATAAATACATAAGAGTATTTGTGTGATGACTTAAGAGCAGATATCAATAATACCTATAAACAGGTATATCAGAGAAATAGGGTATTAACAGAAAGAGGTACATCAAGTGATTCTACACGGATCTCGTTTTCAATTTTGGAGAACGGATTCCTAACAATTATTGACCTGCTTAGGCATTAATCACATTCAAGAATTTTAATCAATTTACGAAAAAATTTTTAAAAGAAAACACCGCTGCTCGTAATGAAAATATTTTGATTCCATTTAATTCTAATCAGAAATCTCATCGGCCGTCTTCTCGAGTAATCGTCTTAATAAGTTATCCTGTAGGAACTCTTATGGGTTCGTCGGATGAGTACAGAGTTGTGAGGTGAAGAATTTAGAATTCAACGTGATATTATCGGGGAGTTTAATATGGTTTGCAATCTTGGAATTATCTTGCGTCTATTTTTATTATTATTATTTTTGTATACATTAAGTATCTCGGTATTATAAAATGCCGTCCTTTCAGGAATATACGGGCAAGCCAGGTATAAGCCAATCACAATCCCTACATTAAAATTGAGATTAATTAAATAAGAATGTTGCTGTTTGGTTGTGTAAGTATTGCTGGTTCTTAAGATGGGTTGTGTGTGTGTGTTGTGTGTGCTTCAGATGATTGTGTGACGATGTTACTTTGTATGGAAGTATAGGACCGTGTTTGGGAAGAATATTCGTCGTCAATATGTAGGAAGTTTTTGACAATTCTACATGTATTTAAATGTATTATTATTATTTTAGCAAATTAAACTATTAATGACAACTGTGGCGCTATGGTAGGTATACTGCCTACCGCGTGTAAGGCCCCGGTTTCCACTATTGGCCAAGGCAATTTAGGAAATAAATTAAGTTTGGTCGGGGTTAGTTGGGTTGATACCCTTAAATAGTTTTTGTCATCTGGTACACATATTACAAGTCAAAACCTTATTTTTTTGGTTTTATTGTCTAATGTAACGAATCCAACCAAATCTATTAATTAAAAACGTTTTTATTGAATTTTTAGTAAACAGGCATAAATTTATTTCATTCAAATAATACAGCTTTTTTGTAACTATTTTTATCAATTATTTACGTTTGAAATACTCGGGCCTCGACGGCTGCTATCGTTTCGCCCCATTTGGAGTGGAGACTTTGGGGCCGTGGGGTCCAGAGGCCCGAACTTTATACAAAGAATTGTCCGCTCGCCTCGTAGAGGTTTCTGGTGACCAGAATGCTGGTAAATACCTCGGCCAACGTTTAAGTCTGGCCATTCAAAGAGGAAATGTTGCTAGCATTCTGGGCACCCTAAACACTGGAGCGGACTATCATTTGTAAATATTTTGTATATAAGTAGGTATTTTTTTTTAATAATTTCATATATAGGTTTGTTCTTGTTTGTAAGTATGTTATAATAAAAGCGTATCTATTAGTAATGTTTAATTAAAATATGGCAAATAATATGCAACTATTATCAGGTAATGGGAATTTGGAAAAATGGTATTTTAACTTTATTTAACTAAATAGATAACACTAATACTCACGTATTCTAGTTAAATAAAAAAGTTACAAAAACTCGTTATTTTGTCCTTACCTTAACTTAGTTCAAATGTTGTTTTAGACATAAAACACAGTGTACACTAGTTTTAATTAAGCAAGTTAGGAGAACTGCTAGGCGTTGTGTACTAACTATCTAAAATAATAGGCCAATTTTGTGGCGGGCTTAATATTTCCGATCTGTTGCTTACTATTTTCACGGAAAACTTTATTCTGGAGCTTTTATGTTATCGGCTAAGCTTTGGTAAATTAAACTTGAAATTTGAAACCCCGTTATATGCCCTTCTTGGAAACGTTTCCGAACTTTAAATGTACAAAATTAATAAACGTATATTGAAAGGAATGACTATTAGGTTCCCTAGCCATATAGAAAAAAAAAATAACCCTGGATTCGTCATGTCTGCCTGTCGGTCTGTCCGTATATTACAGCCATTTTCGTGCCAATCATGTGACAGTAAATGTATTGTGTAAACCGCATTAAGTTTTTGACCCAAAAATAGAAATCAAAATCACATTAAATTTTACATGACACTTACATTTTTTTTTCATCACATCTACAATTGTAAGGTATTAATGGATATGTCTTTAAAAACACTATTGAGGTTAATTTATTTCTTAACAAAATCTAGTAAGTAAGTATTCCAATAAGTCATAAATCCTAAATCATAATTTACTTTCCATTCAATCAACTCAAACATAAAAATATAGACAAACTTCTAGCATAGCTCTTTTCAACGAACACTAAGTGACTTTGGAGTGGCAGACGAGGCCTATGGCCTATTTGGCACAGAAAAGCTTAAGAACTACCTTAGTTGACTTCAATCAGAGTCGCTTTTTCTGTATGCTTAGATCTTTAAAACTACGCAACGGATTTTGATGCGGTTTGTTTATTATGTAGTCGAATTCAATAGAAAGGTTTTTATTTACAATAGAATAGAAAAACCTACATTTCGAAATATTTACATTGCATCAGTACGAAGCCGGGGCGGATCACTAGTATCAAATAAATTTAAAATAAGTTTAAGTAAGGTTTAAACAAAGTAGTTACAAGCATTCTATAAGAGCAGTTTCTTCTGGTAAAGTTGAGATTTTTTTAACTTTATTTCATCAAAGAAGGTGAAAGACACTGGACACAACTATTTTGGATAGGATTTCTTTTCAAAAAATAAAATAATAAACAATGGTCATACGTTTAGCGTCTCTAGCACAGTTATTTGCCTACAATTGTTCCGGCGGTCTCCTCAGGATGGAGAACACTTTTAATATTACACAAGAAACGTGGAGCGGCTGTAATAATGAAGTGAAATATTCATCAGACGCCGTCTAGAGAGTAGCTCCCTCTGGTTGAACTGCGAACGGCTGTATTCGATTCGATGGTGATTTTGATGACATAAAAAACATCTGGCTATCAAATCGGTAATTGTAACTATTGGCTAAGGATTCAACTACGAAACAATGTTGTTTTTGATAAGTCTATTGTGGAAATTATTCGCTATTTTATCTGATAAAGGTATGTTTGTAACAAATGAGTTTTTTATTTAGTCTCTATTATATTATAATTAATTTTTTTTTATCTGAAAAATGAAGAATATCTTTACAAAATTAAAGTTACCGACATAGTTGCGAGAATAACAAAACTTTGGTAGCGAAGCTGGTATAGCCGATGGGGCGTAAACATTCTTGAAGGCTCAAAGGGAATCTTGGGATTCAACTTTCATAGTATTATGAATATATTTAGTAAATTAATGAAACAACATATTCTAAATTGTGCACTCTCTGAGTTCACATATAACGAAGCATAATTATCGACAAACTGCAGGACATTATTATCCCCATAAACTAACTATCTGCATGCCCCAAAGGTTGAATGATAGCGAATGCCCACCTTTTTTTACTTTTTTTGTGCAATATCTTGTTTCAAGCAGTTTTAAAATTATTAATCAAAACTGAATTTATGAATGTTAAAATTGACACGATGCATAAATTCAAAAATATTAACAGCAAAAACCAAAAACAATATTCCATTTGCAAAGAGTTGAGCACAAAGTTTTAAATAAAAAAATAAAACGTATATATTTGTTGCTTATACCTAAAGTTTAGGAAAGTGTTCGGATCGTCTTCACGAATCTTAATCCAACGTCAGCCAATCCAAGTCAGAATAACCCCGCCACAGACCCGCGTCGTTGAATTTTTGAGAGCCCGTGTGAGTCTGGCTGCATATTTTGGATGAAAATCTGCGGCGGGCCGTAAGGAAAAAAGAAAACTCATTTACGTAACAAATTTTTAATCTCTTATGTTTGGGCGTCGCGTCGACACCTCATATCACTCAGCGCCGTTCTCGCACATAACACGGATTTTTTTATTACACGCGAGTGAGCGACGGCATTAGTTAGAGTGCATTCGCCGAAATAAAGCTTACAATTGTATGCTTGCAGAGCGAGGGTAACTGCAATCTACCTGGTTTTGATTAGCCTGATGACACAATTACTAGCACTGTTGGACGATAAACCAAGTTTTTTAACTACTTACTAGGATTCAAATCAATATTATAATTATGTGATGTGGTTTGATATTTATAAAACCTATTTCTGTAAAGTTTTTGTGCAATAAAGTATATCTATCTATCTATCTATCTATATCCAGCTTAAATTATTTCTATAAAATTAAGCTTTTAAGATTCCTAAAGTAGATTGATACTTACATAATAGTTTACCAAAAAATATATTATAACTTTTTCAAAAATATTTAGCTTCAAAGTATAACTTGAAATAACTTTGAAAAAAAAAAACATATTATTATTCTTGCAAGTCATTTTTATTCACACAAAAATTTGAGATAAAATTTGCAGAAAGTTTAAGTGCTATTTCATAAATAATTCTTACTATAATTGCCTTAACGAACATCTGTTAATTAAACATATCCAGAATTAAATCAAGAATGTAACAGCTAACCGGTAATTCATGTTTTGCCACTACTCCCCGCAAGTACAACAGCCGAAAACAAACTGGAGGATGTTTGACTTTGATTAACAAGTTCACCAAACAACAGGAGTCAAGTAATTTAATTAAGCCCATACCATTACAGCTCGCACTGTCTAATGACAGTCGAGTCGGATTTTCGGTATTAAGCAGCTACAAATCTAAGTAGGAAGTAATATTGCTAAGGAAAATAAATGCTAGCTTAGTTCGGCTACTTTAAATTTAGTGTTCTTGGGAATTAGAGCTAGTGTAGTTCTAGATTTAGTGTAGTTCTAGATATTTTGTGAGAAACTATGCAGATGATGATGGTAGGAATATTCAACAATTAACTATCCATATTTTAAAATTATTTTCAAATATACACTCTTGTTATTTTTTAATTGTTCTTTGTAGGTTTTTGTTTATAAATTGGTACGAATTTGGAAGAAGGAGTTATGCATGCATATGATAAAGGAAATGTATAAATTACCTTATACAGTACGTACAGTATGTAGAAAAATACTAGGAAATGCATAAATGCAACTTTTGTCAGATATGTGTAAAAACATCAATTAAATGTTAATATTATTATTTTCAGCTTAAAAATAAATAATATTATACCAGAAATGTAGTGTGGTATACATTTCTTGTATACCTGCATTGTAACAAAATTAAATGTAGCATGTTTTGTAGCAGGAATTGTTTTTAAAAATATAATATATTCCTTGCTATTATTTTATCCAACAAGGATGAAATCTTGAAATTTACTTATTAAACTATTTTATTGGAATAGGGTGCATTTGCTAAGACTTGGATCTTTAATTGCCCGTTTACATTCCAGTAATACTGCAGTACTAAGTTATCTGATACGCCGTTTTTCAGTATAAAACTAATTTGAAATGCTTCCAAGGCCTTCAATAAGATTCCTTTTCACTATTTAGTTTTCGAGAAATTTTGCTTGTAACCTTACTTTAAGTCTTAAATTTCTTCCTCAAATTACAAGTAATTTTCCTTGCCTCAAATTTTACCGCACGGCATCTGATCTGATGAGGGAGTTATCATTTTTTGGGGAACTAAATGTTATTAATGTAACTGAGCGGAGTCAGCGTCTCGGGCACCCTTTTCTCTTACGTTTCTAGACTAAAAGCCTTATGGTTTGGGACATGGGACGAGCGATTAGTTATTTGCAAACAAAGCATGCAGAATGTGGAGAAGTAAAAAAGTAGATTTACAACATCATTATAAGGACAATGTTGCTCAAAGGAATTGTCTAAATTTATAAGGGCGCATAACTTCAGATTTACTGGACCATACTGGATATGATTTGTTGTCATTGCTATAGGTGAGAAAAAAAATATATAAAAACTTCTGAGCTTTTTTTATGGTTTGCCATAAATTTTCGTAAACTAGAAACTATCCCTACTAATATTATAAATGCGAAAGTAACTCTGTCTGTCTGTTACGCTTTCCCGCTTAAACCTCTCAACCGATTTTGATGAAATTTGTCATAGGTATACGTTGAACCTCAAGAACGGACATAGGCTACTTTTTGTTAGAAAGTAGGGGGGGGGGGGTAATGCCACCTTTGAAAGTTTATATGGGAAAATGTTTATTTTTTAAGTTAGGGATATGAAAGTTAGCACAAATATAGCTCTTTTAAAATATAGACTACTTTTTGTTTCGAATATTAGGGGAGATAGGGGTAAAACCGACCATAAAAGGATGTAGTCCACGCGAACGAAGTCGCGGGCACAGCTAGTAGAAAATAAATTGTATCTGGCTATTAAAAGGATTCACGGCCGTATGAGAATAATTTGTACAAAACATTATGTAGTCCTCGTTTTCAAACTTATATTTTATACTATATTTGGTTTGAAAACTTTCTTCGATCTTCTGAAAACATTTTTAACAATGCAAATTTTTAATTAAATTCACATAAGGCCAAACTTGACAGAAATATTTTTTAATCAAATCTTGTATGTTATGTTAAATTATATAAATATCAACATTTTTCTGTGAATAACTCGATCAACTTGAACCATTTAAAGATTAAAGCATTAATAAAATATAAATGGCTAAAGTTATTATAAGTCCCGAGCGTTTCTTATAACGTATTCCGTCGTATTTTAACTTAGGCACCATACTTAAAAGATATTAGATATTAAGTTTTTCCCAGAAGAAAGCGTTTGTTTTGAATGTACACGCAACGTCTTTATTCCGTCGTATCTTAACATTTGTACCATTCTCAGAAGATACGTTCGAAAGGTGGAGGCGTACGTAAATTTCATTTACCGCTGGAAAGTGCCGAGCGCCGGTCTCGAACGCAAACTCCACTTAATTACGCACATAAATTGAAGTGCTCTTCCCTATACGATGGATGTAGCCGCATTTTAACTCATAAAATATCGTTTCTTAGACATTGCGCTTGTACCGACGCGTAATGTGTAATTAAGATGTAATTATAGGACCCTCCTCAATGGTTTTGAGAATGTTTTATTCGTTATTAAAAAAAAATCTTTCAGTTAAACTTATAATTAGGCCAGTTACATAAGTAAAGCATAGAAAAAAGAATTAAAATCAGCATTGATTCCATTACTATCCACCGAATAAAAAAATAATCACTATTTATAATAAGTGTCCTACAGGAACAACTTAATGAGAAGCATTCTAATCTTATTTTAATATGTTACAACAAATCGTTGAAACAACACCTTTAAAACGAAAATACTTCCGAAAACTATGCCATGAAAAGGTACAAAAAATCAATATGGTCATGAAACGAATGTCAAGTTAAAGATATCTTGACTGTTTAAATATCAAGTTTGAATTACCTTTGAGGGACTTCTTAACATGGTTTGGTGGGTTGAGAAAAAAGAGAGCATTGCTAATAAATGTAAAGTAAGTAAGCGATTTAATCTTTCCGTATTCATGGAGTAAGAGTAAACGTCACTCAGTATATATTGTACATTAGCAATAATAATAAAAATGAAGTGACATAAGGGGTTAGCATAATTTTGGTGGTTTGGTAAACAAGTATCACTCCACCGACACGACGTGGCGAAGTCTCAGAAATCATTTGTATTCTTTCATAGTTTGAGTTCAAGTATGTGCTCAGCATGTCTGCGCATGTTGGGTCATAAAAGTAAAATTTTGTAAATACAAGCAACATACAAATTCAATCTATTCAACTGTCGGGTTAAGCCTTTATTTGCGCCTAGCCTATGTTTGCTGTATTGGTGGAGAGGCGAATGATTTTTTTGTTGTTAATATAATCGTACAAATACTTGATATTGACGATCTCCGTAGCCAAGAGGTGAGTTGGTTGGACTTTGGCGTCGTGTCATCTCCAAGGTTGGATGGATGTTCAATATACAAAACAAACTTCTCTTTCTTATTTGGCATCTGAGTGAAAAGATACTCATCTCTATGTCCTTTAGCTACTTACCACAGAATCAGAACAAAGTATGTCATGTTGCGCAATAAATTACAAAATCAGAAACTAATAGTTACAATACTTTCCACAGATGTATGACAAATATAACATCGAAGAAGATAGGATGTTCCAAACAGTAACCATTATGTTTAATTTCAGTAAAATCAGTTTTATTTGCTCTTTGTTACATTTGAAACTGCTTTGGTAAATAAAACTTTATTATTTATTAATTGTAGCAAATGAAATTGCTGATGCCTATGACATTAATTCACTTGTTCGGAGTGGTGTAAATATATTTAATATCGATCGGACAATTATCGACGAGGCATCATACAGAGTCATTAAGAAAGCTATTAATGAATCCAAAAAACTACTCCGAATGAAATATATAAGACCACTGTGTATATCCGTTACGACATCAATTTATAATCCAATTAAGATCGAAGATGATGTGAGTATTTACTTTGATTAGTTAATATTTTCACCAACTTACTGTTTTGAAGAAATAAAGGAGCGATGTTACAAGACAAATAGTTTATCCTTTATTATGTACTAATAAATTACTAAGAAAGAGTTGAGGAAAACGACGTCATTTTTTCGCACACGTTTTACAAATTACTGACGTAAATACAACCGTGGACTTAACTTCAATGCGCTGTACCATTATTATAGATTTTTATTTACTTGCTGAGACAAAAAGTATGTTGTCATTGTATTTTGAAATTGCAACTGACGCATTAAATATAATTATTAGTTTTTTACTTGCCGCCATCATGCGCAAACGCTGCGCCTCTTTGATGTGTCGCACGCGTGACAGCCCCAACACCATCCTGAGTGTGTTAGCGGGCAGGTGGGACACGCCGATGGTGGGTCGCTGGATACGGTTACACACAGTCAAGTAGACATGCTGCCCGCCAGCGGTCTGTCCAGTCTGGTCCGTTCCCTTATTTATTTCATTTATTGTATTTTGTGTGCTACTAACACTAGTTGTAAGTTTAAAATTTTACTAACAAAATATGGGTTACAAACCTGAAATAAAGTTTATTATTATTATTATTTACTGAATCATCAACCCTATTGAATATCAAAAATATTATACTTTAGCATTAGGTAGCCCCTGTCTACATGGCTACGATCTGATGCTGAAGACGCCAATAATTATGAAAATTCAAAAGCGCAGCACGCGCTATTTGTGAATGTCGTGGGCGAATCCCACACCGCCAAGGGAGATAAAGAAAGTTATATTATGTTACTTTAAAATACTTAAAGTTCCCTTTTGTGTTGTGAATTACTACAAAAACTGTTCAAATTTAATCTGGTTTAAATAGCTACGCAAAATATTGATAAAATCAAGAGGTTTTCAATATATCAAAAATACAGACAGAAAGCCGGCAATTGTTGACCCGGTCAAAAATGACGCGAATAGGGGAAACACTTTATACGGCTTATCTAACTAATTAATTATTTGTTTTTCTTTTTCAGGTAGACGTTATCATTCTAAAAGATGTGCCTGAATATAAAAGTGTAATTGGATTCAAAGAATCCTATTCGGGATTCCCTGTACCAATACTTCTATGGTTTTCTAAATATTATGATGAAGATGTTATAGACCTGATCCGTGTAAAGTTAACAAGCTTTTTTTACTTGTCTTATAACCGTATAAAAAGTAACCTCATAATAATGCCTGATCTTTATTTTCTCATTATAGGCCTCTAATGGTGTGATTCTGGATTATCCTGTATTGTGTAAAAAATATTGTCAAGATGTTATACAAATTTGCAATCAGGTCTGTATTATGTATTAGTTATTATAGTGAAAGTGTAGTAGTATTAGGTAGGTAGATTACCTGATACGCTCTAGCTGAGTTTTGCGCGGCGGGGCGCTTGGCCATAGGCGCTGTGGGAACCTGTATAGAATCTACAAGGGATCCCGACTCCTCCGCAGCGTTGGCCACCGAGGGAGTTTTAGGCGGTGCGAGCCCAAAACACCACTCTCTGTTCCCCACAGAGAGTGACGGTGCGGTAGGCATTTCCCCCTTGACAATAAGGAAATGGTAGATATATTAAAGGATATCATAGATTTTTTTAAATAATTGCAATTTTTATATTTCTTAGTATCAAAAACCAGTATTCTGTATGAAACCAGAAATATACGATGACATCAATGAAATAAACGGAGGGAAACGAAAGCTATGTGTGATTGCCTCAAAAATTTTCAGCGATGGATTTCATGGAACTGTTGTTAATGGAACAAAAATATCAATTATGGAGCAGACAGCCATTGTTCAGAATATTGTAGAAGCTATGAGAGTTGCTGAAGAACAATTTGATCCAATAGTTGAATTTAGCCAATTCCAAAAACAGGTAATATAAAAATACGTGTAATTATGATTTCGTATGTCAGAAATGATTTCTATTCGAAAAGTCTATGTTTAGAGGGACCCCACACTAGCGTCTTTCGAGCGTCAGCGTCTTGCCGGCGAACTCCGCACACTAGCGTTGGTTGGACGTTGCGTCGACGCGGCGCCCGCTCTGCGTCGACGCGGCGCCCGCACAGCGTCGGCGCGGCGTATGAGCGGCGCTTGCGCTGGGCGTCCTTCGCACATCGCGTTCGAGCGTCGCGCCGCGCTGTCGTCATGTACAGTTATTTCGAAAATGGAAATGTAAGATTTGAATAACGCACAATATAATGTTTTATATTGCAGTGATAAATTAATGCTTTCAACTTGTAAAGGAAAAAATATTTTTTACCTATTTGACACATGGCCCGAATAGGCAACTTTAGCATTTATGTTCTCGAAAACTAAAAGTACTTAAATGAAAATGGGTTTCTTTGGCAATATGAGTTAGTATTTTAAGCTACATTCATATTTGCTATCAGCTAAAAAGTCTTCTACCTACTGATTCTAAAACACGGTCGGGCCGAAACAATTGAGTTGATCATTGTTCTGTTGACAAAATAAACGCTGCGGCAGGCGTCGGGCCGGCGCGGCGCCTGTGGAGCGCAGTCCTGGCGTTCGTCATTTCGACCGCGCCGCTGCGCAAGCGTTGCGTCGGCGTCGCGTCGACGTCGCGTCAGAGTTGCGTGGGCGTCGACGCTCAAAGAACGCTAGTGTGGGGTTACGCTTAGTAACCAAATCCGAATACGATTCCGGCGTTTTGTGAATACCTAATATAGTAAGCTGAAGGCCTTGTACCATGAACCAAATGGGTATGTCGGATCCACTCACAAAGATCAGTTTTTAAGTCTAATAATCGTCGTAACCACTTCGAATGTGACTAAAGCATTTTAAGGAAACAAATGCAAATCAATAATCAAATATTTTCGTGTGTTCGTTTGATTTTCGGTAGACGGCCGACTTTGGTATAATTGATTGCCTTCATAGATTACTTTTTTAATGTTGTGATTAATTTATATACTTTTCAGATACAGATACCATTACTAGTTCCAAAGGCAGTAACTGTAGCAGCTTCATCAGCGGCTTTGACAAATGGTGCCTCCGCCATAATCGTCATCACATCATCGGGCGTCACAGCTCGCTTGCTATCGTGCTCATCACCATCTTGCCATATTATAGCAGTAACGAGACATGAATGGGTTGCAAACCAGATGCATCTTTATAGGAAGGTTTTACCAGTAGTTTATAGAGGTGAAAATATTTAAACATTGTCGGATTTAAGTTTTATCTCGCTTTGTACTGTGATTTTTAGCCCAGAACGTACGGAAACATATAAGCCAATTAAAAAAAAAATTATCTGGATTCTAGTTACATTTTAAAGTTGTTAAACTAAAGTATGTAGTTATAAACTGTAGTTACTGGAATACCTGACTACATATTTAATTTGACAGGTTTAAGTCAAGGTACTGAGGGGTATAGAAAACTAATGATGCTGACAGTACCTACTTTTATGTCTTTTCAGTATTTTTTAACTTATTATTATAACTTGTTGTCAGTTATTGTAATGAATCATCATTATTTACAAAACTTTCTTTATAGTTAGTCTTAAGTCTTGTTAAAAATCATTTAGATGGTAAGGGAATATCAGCCTAGTCACGTATGAATGTCGCTAAATTTTGAGATAGTACACCACAATATATGGATGAACTGTACATCAGTACAATATATTAATAGAATATGTTTGTGTTTTTGTTAGTTTTGCATAAATCACCCTCTAACTTGGTATAACTCTCGGAAAATAATAACACTTCATAGAACGAATGAAATTTCCACAATTGCGTTGTTCAGAGACAGAAAGTTAAATTCCTAATATTATCATAACGCCGTCAGATGTTAGGAGTAACAATAAAACTGAGCAGCTCATTGCCCCACATCGAGTACATGGCAAATAGAAACACATATTAACATAATGCCCGCAATTACAGAGGCTCCCGCTGAAAGCTGGCAAGAGGAGTGCCGAAAACGGGTACTTTTTGGCACTGAGTTTGCTGTGAAGACCGGCCTAGTCGGCGGAGGAGCCAAATTAGTGGTGCTCGCGCCCACTGAAGAAGGAATAGGGTATTGCGATGGCTTCCAAATTGTAGTTCCACCGTTTAGATGCGACGAGTGAATTTTGTTTACGGCGCTTTTAACTGTCGTGGGGATGTTTTCAGTTTCCAGTGGCGGTTTTAGTGCTTGATTTACAAATTCAAATATCATAGTTTGTACTGTAATCTGCTCATATGGGCACTAGTCAGCTGTTTAAGATATTATAAGACTATGATGTTACATTTAAAAACTTCTTTAATAAAATTTAAGGCTTCAATAAGGTTTCTTTTTACCAATAGTGATTACTTACCAAACCACCCCAAATACCGGCTTAACTGGTACCTTGTCATAATACATTATAGAATTTATAACCTTAAATTTGATATTGCCGGAAATGGAATGTTTGGCAACTTTAGTCTATTGATTTTAGTGCAAATGTAACAGAACGGGTCGGACCGATATTCAATCCGCTATTTTAGTGACGCGACAAATTTCACGCGCCAAGTGTCAGTACGGTTGAAAGCACAACTTATCCAACAAAAAATACGTAGTTTTATTTGAAGAGAATTGCAAATTCTATTTTAAAACAGCTTATATTGTTTTTTTTGTTAGTTGATTTTCGAGGTTCATGTAATAATTGTTTTGTAGGCAAGTCCTTTAAATTTGTTGATAGATTCTTATTAAAGCAATGGTTTGTTTAAACTTTTGTTGGTAAAAAAATTTTGTTATAAAGTTTGATAACAATGTTACGGTGTTTATTTTAGGATGAAAGATAGTTTTTCTTTTTAAAACTACGAGTCCGGGTCCTTTACTACTAAATATAGTCTTGATTCTAGAATGGTGGTTGTTACATGGGAGTGATTTCTATCTGAACTTTGCAACCGTACAAGTGTAACCGGACCCACCATAGTCGCGATCAAGGTCTCAACGAGCGTGTCAAAGCATGAAACAGTCATTTTTACCTATCAAATTGCATAAAATGAATACACTCCCAACTCCAAACTAGGAAAGCCTTACAAAGTGAAAGTATTTCAGTGTCCATGGGATTAGAAAGCACGACCTCCGGGTTTTGGAGCCCAGTGTTATATCTGTCGCAGTCATCTGGTTTAATCAGCTATTTGATTGGATCACTAGCGCGTTCATTGAATGACGACGTTTAATTGAATGACTAAAGGACAACTCGTCAAATTGTTTAATATAACGTTCAACTTCTTGACTGAACGTCATTTAGCATAGTTGTTGAATGGGATATAGCTGACAGACATGACATAACACACCTTAATAAGATTTTTTAATATGTTTTAACAATTTTAAGTCTTAAGACAATTAGGCTAAAAAAATAATTTTTTACGAATAAGTCACTTTATATCTCAATTTCACTCTAAAAATTATCAACACAGTGCTATTCGATTATATCTGTACCAGCTGTTTGACGCCATCTTTGTTTTGATGAGCACTAACGCCGCAGTGGAAAAAAAAAGAACTAAATAACAATCACCTGACTGATTACGTCCGCTATGTTCAAAGGGCTATGTTACAATCCGCTAACTTGTTGGACGTTCAGTGAGTCTTATTCATTCATCGTTCGGCCTAGTCATTCAATTAAACGTTGTCATTTAATAAACACGCTAGTGATTCAATCAAATAGCTGTTTCAACCAGATGACTGCGACATATCCACTAGTCCACAAAGATTACTCAATACACTTAATATACTGCGTCTTGATAGCTCGTCGTAGATCTTCGTATTTCCCATTAGGATGACACTATGAGGGGTAGATGAGAAGGAGGTAATTTTTTTAAAACAGCAGAGTGTATTGGCTTCTCAAAGCTTGATGGTAAGCAAGAAAGGAACCTACATCCCGATGGAAATGGATTTTATACCGTCATATCCAATCCGTTAGCATCGTCATAATGGTCCGCAAGGTGTTTCTTCACGCATCTTTTGAAAGAATCATCATGTAGCAAAGCCGTGAAATACCTTCTTTACGTAAATAGCTACATTAGTTCACCCATTCTCTAAATTAATTAAACACGTTTAAACGAATGTGTTCATCAACATCTAAACACCGCATCCAAACACACAACTGTTTTGAATAACCAGATTGGCCCGCCTAACGAGATTTCCTGTTTACTTTATTAATAATGAACTGTGTGCATAATTACCATTGCGAACTACTGAACAAATATTTGTATTGACAGTTAGTTTTAGCGGTGCGTCTAAACTAAACCACTAATGATGTAATGGTCTTCTACTACAATGCTCATAATTTTGCAACCTAAGGGACTGGTCTGTAACCAGCTCAGGTACTTATTTGTTTCTTTACTGAAGAAAATATGACTTCGCCCAACGCGATAGATATATGTAGCAGTAATTAGTTACTGCCACTGACACATCTACTGAATTTTTATCAGTATATTCTCGGTAGATATCGGATCTGAACCGATAGTAGAGTCACTAATGTCAGGTTCCAATATTTGGTAATGGTCAAAAATGACTATCCGTTATTCTCTAACCGATTGCGAGTCGTTAATACTGGTCCTTAGTTTACTTTCCATACCAGCTGTCATCAGTCGTCCGTAAATCGTTTTTAGCTCACGCCACGTATAATCTATTACTACCCGTAATTAGGACGGACCGTTTTTCAGATATTGGAACTGGGCATTGTATTAAATGACGAATGAAAAGTTTTATGTGTAACGTACGTACTTGAATATTTAGATTATGTCTCTCGGTTAGTATAAGTTAAATCATTTGTTATTACCTTAAGTGGACTCCTTATTACTCTCATTCTTATTATAATCTCTCAAAAGTCATAATTACATCTAAATTCTCCTATTTTATTTTACGAATTAGATAAAATTTTGTTAGTTTATTTGAATGCCCCTGGATGGGTATAAAATAAAGCCGATGTATGGTACTGTTACCGTATTTCAATGACGATTTTAAAATGAAAAATTACATTCTCTTGAAAACTATTTGAACAAGACCTCTGCTGTCTCTCTATGATATAAATATCACTTAACATACATATTTGGTTTAAAAGCTTAAAACAATATTACAACGTTTAGAGTAGGTACCTACAATTTTAATTTGTAAAAGCAAAGAAGTGTAACGTATTATTTGCTTATAAAGCAACACAGTCGCAAAGCTACCTGCGTTCAGATTCCATCCAAAGAGGATATTGAGTGGATAAATTCTTGTCTTATTTGCTAAAGGATGATCCGCCGCCTTCCGGAGTGTTTGAAGAGTTCATAGGAAATAGTTTTGCGGAAGCCAAACGCTGATTCAACATAAAACAGAATCTTATTTAATGCTGCCCTGACGCTAAGAGAGTCGTCTTAAGCTGTGGTTAGGTTAGCATGGAAAAATACTTTTTGATAAGACAGCCTAAATTGGACTTTGTCAAGTTCAGTCGCAAAATTACACTCTAAAATAAATACACTCCTAAATATATTATAGTGCCTGAAACTATCAGTTGATGTGCAACAAAGTAATGCAAACGATTAGTTGCATATTAATACAAATTCTGTTTTATATCCGGTTCCAATATTAAGCGATTCAAAGTACCTACAAAGTAATGTATCAAAAATCACTCCGTTTTTGTCCAACCAACGGCGAGTCGTTAGCTGTAATTTCAAATCTACTTTCCATATTAACTGTCATCAGTCGTTTTAGCTTACGCCTCGTAAAATTTATTACAACCGTAACTTAAACGAACCGTTTTTCAAAATTGGAACCGGACATAAATTAGCACTAGTTGTAGGTACGATGATAAAAAAATAAATCAGAATAATATATAAGGGCATAAATGTAAAATATCGGCACCAAATTTGATAATTCTTATTTTGTTTCTCCTATTAATATTTGCAAAAAACGCAGCGGGCCGATAACATTTAAAACTACATGTACATTCTTATATTTTAAATAAATATAGTCTAACCAAATTATATGCACATCAAAATACTGAATGAATCGCAAATCGTTGTTTCGCCAAAAATTTAATCTTTATTTGCAAAGCATTTAGTATTAAAACCGAAAATATATTATTTGATGTATAGAATCAAATAAAGGTATCTTGCAAGACAAAACACGCAAAAGATAATGTGGCCCAAGTTATGTGATTTCGATACTATCGCTGAGATAACAGTAGAAAAAATTGACAATATCTTATATCGTTGACCTGACTCCCAATTAGCTTAAGCACAGGTGTGCTATAGTCAGAACCAACGGTAGTACCACAATTTAATACTTAAATAATTCTATAAATACCGAGACACAGAACGAACACAAACGTTTCTATTACGAATGAAAAAAATCCATCTCCGTACAATGTTACCTCGAAGTCAGTCCAGCAGAAGGATTGAAAGGAGTTTATAAGAAGCGCTCATAGCATGTTGCGGTTTGTAGGGGGTCGGGTGGGGATCGGATCAAATTAAATTGAAGACTAAGCGGAAACCACGGGAAGTGACCCACCCGACTCGTAACTAGGGGTTGGCTTACGAATGTTACGTATTGGGTGCAAATGTTTTGTTCATACTTTTTTATGTTACGCGGTAACTAGTCGTCTCGAGTGAAAACTATTTCTGCCAATCACCTAATGATCAGATGATCGGCATCTGACCATTAGATGATTGATGTTAGTTAACGATAGCACCAGAGTTCTTGGTACTCCACATAGCTTACTATCCTCCACATAGGATTTAGAGATGATTATCCAACTTAAGTGGGATTTATCATAAAATCGACTTTAAAGTATGTTGCTTTGGTGTAAAATGTAGTGTGCACAGAAAACCATAAAATATAACATTTAGTTACAGTAACTTATTCTTTGTTTACTTTGATCTTGTTATTGGACAATGTTCACTTCTGGACTTTTTACATCTACAATGGAAGTCACTCTGCAAATGTACAGTCAACATCATTAGTTCGTATACACCTCTATACCTTATCACATTAAACGTCCGCGTGTCTTAGTAAGTCAAATATACAGGTACTTTAATGTGACAAGAGCAACTAAAAATGCTGACCATACACTATATGTTTACTGCAACGCTCTGTAAATGATAAAACAAAATAAAAAAATGGATCCACCAAGCTTTCTATCTGTGTACCCTTCACCGAAAAGTTATTTCTATGTCTGCCTTTTTGAACATAATAATCTATCATACTATGGTTCAGATTTTTACGCGTTGGTACAGATAACCATTTTGAATTTCTAAAAAAAACAGGAGGAGAGGCAGGGCAAAGCGATTTATCGCTCGAACTGGAGCAGCCCGACTGGTGAAATACCTCCACCTTACAGAAGACCGCAGCCAAATAACAATCACTCCGGTGTTGTTGTGTTCTTGCGTGTGAGTAAGGTTTCCAGAGCTCTTGGGTGGTGCTACATTAGTAGCAGGGGTCAAGCCTTCAAGGTAAGGGCGACAAGTCTAGTAACAGTTTTACTATGCTATACTTTTCGCCCTTAAGCTAGGAACTCATTACCACTTAACATCAGGTGGGATGAGGTCAATCTTGGAGTGAATTATAAAAACAAAGGAGGATTTTTTTATTACTAATGCGAACATGATTTGGTTGAAGATAATGGATGGTTTTTTTTGATATTATAATGATTTTGCAGACTTAACATGCGCCACGCGACACCAGCAACAGTATTTTTGTTATATTAAGAGATTAATTTGAAGGATCGCGCATGCTAGAACCACTCGGGTAAAGAATGACATTATAATATTTAGCACACTACGGCAGAAATATGGACATTAACTGGTAGACTATAGGGCCATTATCGTGCCCCAAGATTGAAGGTGCCAGGCCTCAGAAGATCGCGTCTGATAAGCCACGAAAAAAATACATGGGGCAGACATATAACCAGCACTGTACGTTTAGCTGACAGTGATGATTCTAAAAAAACTCTTTTATTAAACGTTAGGGTTTAAAATGAGCTATCAAACCATTGCTTTCAGGCACTGTCAACCCTAATCACAAAGTCACGATTCAGATATTTGGTGCACTAGATAGTTTTTTATTATTTTATTTCTTGGTAGACGGACTTTAAATGCGGACAACGATACTGGGAAGATAGTTTGAATCCGGCTTATGGTGCAGGTTAAGTTCAAATTTGCAGTTCGTGGGTACCTATTCCTTAAGTAGGTCATTTAGCTGAGTAGGCGATGCTTCCGTTTCGCCTTATTTACAAATTGAAACCATTTTAAATTTAAAAAGGGAAATTTTCTGCAAGCTCGTAAAATCCTGATGTGTACTGTCGTGATCGGTTTTCTCGATTTCACAGTATTTTTGAAAGTCCAAGATTAGACCTTTTTCACTGTGCAAATGAATTAAAATTAGCCCATATAATTTCACAGTTGGAACATTGAGCTAGAATATGCCAGTTACTGTAAAATTGACGAAATCGTCATATCACATTTATCAATCAATTTCTATGGCTTACATTTTCGGGCAAAACATCTGTATTCACACGAATACAATACCTATAATTCTTGTTATGTTCAGGTATATTTATTATGAAGATGTAATATGCGATATAAAAAAGTTCTTGAAATACATAATTGGCACGCGTTGCCTTTACGCGTCTGAACTTTAGCTGTCATTTTATCCACTACAATTATGGAATTGTTTTAGAGAAAATATTTTAATACCTGTCAATATAAGTTATTTTGATACCCATCGCGCTTCTTACTGATAAAAACAGTATTTTTTACAGATACCAAGAAAAACGAAATAAATAATCTATTGCCATACACCTTCAAAAGAACACAAAAAAATACTAAGTTATTTTTAGCAATACTGTGCGTGAACATCTAATGCCAAACAAGGAGATTCAACCATATGGGTTGATATTTAATATATATCGGCCATTAGCGTCCTTCTGTTAGTTTCACTCCTAGTTTCACAATGAGCTAAGATATGGGAAGAATAAATGCTAATTGTGTGTATGCGTCCGTCTATTAATGTATATGTCGCAGTCATCTGGTTTAATCAGCTATTTGATTGGATCACTAGCGCGTTCATTGAATCAGATACTGTAGTGTCTATTTTTTAGTTCAGTCACTTTATTTTCTAATACCCGGTTACAATATTTTACGATTCGTAATGTGTCAAAAATTACTATCTTTTTTTCTACAAGTCTTTTATTCTAATTTCAAATTTACCTTCCGTAAAAGCTGTCATCATTATATTGCATCGTTGGTCGGTCGTTTTTTTTTTACCCCACCTGATGTGAAGTGGTAATGAGGTCCTAGTTTTAGGGTGACAAGTACAGCATAATAAATCTGTTACTGGACTTGTCGCCCTTACCTTGAAGGCTTGACCCATGCTACTAATGTAGCACCCCCCAGGAGCTCTGGAAACCTTACTCACACGCACGAACACAACGACACAGAAGTGACTGTTTTTTGGCTGCGGTCTTCTGTAAGGTGGAGGTATTTCACCATTTATTTAGGTATTTTGTTTAGGCTTACGTCTCGTATAATTTATTACCAACGATATTTGAAAAACGACCCGTTTTAGTTACTATCCGTAATTTAATTACTATCCGTAACTAGAACCGGATAGTAACAAGAACGGATCATTTTCAAATTTTGGAACCGGGCATAAATTTTGAACTTATTATAAGTAACTTAAAAAACCTCCATTATACTATTGTTTCACATAACTGTAATTCAAGGTGTAAAGTGTCCGCACCCAACTCACGTCCAACACGCAGCTGATAGTACAGTAGTGTTCTGTTCTGATAAAATTAAATAAACGCGAACAAGTTAGGGTTTGTAATGAATATTAATGGCCGAAACTCTTGAATTGGGCTTGACGCGGCCCGCGACTCGGAGCCTAGTAAATCACGCTTAGCCGCTTCGACCTAGTTCGTTGTACCTTGAAAAGATAACGGAAGACGGGAAAACTTTCGCAGAATTTTTTATGGTGTTGAAAGAGTTGGTACTTGAACTATGGTCGCTACAGTCGTCGACAGAGGACAGTGATTTTTGATATTATAATATTTTATAAACTAATTCTTCCCACTACCGCTTTCTAGTTCAAGGAATTCAAAAGTGGCAGTAGGCCGCCTATATCGCACAAAGACATCCACTGGTACAAACGGATCCTTGAAGTGGACGCAGCGACTTTCGTAGTGTAGGGAAACCTCTGGCTAGATTGGATGATGATCTACAGAAGACTGCAGGGAAATGCTGAAAACGTTAAGTTGAAGACTGAGCTAGAGTTTTTTTTTATAGTAGCGCAGTATATTGGCTCCTCCCAGCCTGATGGTAAGGAAGAGAGGAACCCACATCGCGATGACAACGGATTTGATATCGAAATATCCTATTCGTTAGCATCGCCATACTGGCCCACAAGATGTTTCTTCACGCTCTTTTTGAAGGAATCCATGTCAAAAGATAACGCTCATTAGCGGAAGCTTACGTCCGTTTGTGAGCTACTAAGTTTACCATAACGGCCATAACGTGCCCACCTGGTATGCCTGCCGATTTTTGTTCGCGAATGCGTTGAGCTATCCTCAAAAGAAAAATTAAATGCATATTACCTTATCTACCTTAATCTAAAAAAAATAAAGTAAACAATTTTTGAAAACGAACTATGCAAGTTTTGTGTATAAAAAACAGCTCTATTCTAATATACATGTTTTTAAGTAGCTACAAGTGGAAGAGTGAAGTCAAAGTGTTAAAAGGAAAGTTAAGCGCGTGCATCAACTAAAAACACAATTTTATATTCCAGGCTAATGAAGACTAATCGATTACTCTCGCGAACACCATTTTTCTGTTATAACATTTTTCTTGTTCAACGATCTTGAAAAGCTTGAGTCACGGAGAAAGTAATTTTTCATCGAATGTGCTCAAAGTAGGTTAGAAAGGAAATCAGGTATTAGATGACTTTAATTTTCAAAGAACTCCTAATATGAAGTTAAATCATTACGCGCATATTTTTATTGAGTGCTTCATTATATTGTGAGAAGTGGATAAGAATTTGAATCTGTAGCTATCCGTCCCAATCAATAAACGTAACCTTACCAGCATTACGGGATCTCTAGGAAAATATCTAGTATATAGTATTAGTAACAAAGTTTTAACAACAAAATTAAAAATTTTGTTGTTTTGGCTGTTGTGGTAAAGCAATTGTTTCTGTAACATTTCTATAACAGCAGCACTTTAGCTTCTGACTGCGGTATTAAAGCAATGTGATGTTGTCCATTATTAGGATTCACATAATTTTGATTTTTCAAAATACATTTATACCAACAACGTTACTTGTACCCACATGAAGCCACGAAAATTGTGATAGCAAAACTAAATTTCCCAAAACTTTGATTAAAAAATTAGTGACTGAACAAAGAAGTATATGTAAGTAATTCTTCTAATTACCGCAGTTAATCATCCCTACATGGAATAAACAAACTGAAAGAAAGAAAACATTTATTGATTCAACTTAATAATTTGTTCCAAACATACATGTGTTAATAACGAAGCTTACTATTCTTGGTGGGACTTAAAGCTTTCCTAAACTTTTAAAAGCGTAATATTTTTTTAAATTAATTTCCGCATACGCTTCAGGTTTTTTTCCAGTTGAATTTTTAAAATCAAAAATTATACAATACTTTTACCACTGTAAACTCCGCTGTTCGGCGTAAATTCCTAAAATCTCATAAAAGATGTGGATATGAAAATAAAAAGGCCGTATATTCGAACAGCAGTAGTTGTCACTTGGGAAATTATGGCTATATTCATACGACCGTCATCCGACCGAAATTCAGAGCTGCTTTTTTTGATGCTCTGTAGCTTTGTGGGCAAATGTGGAAATATCAGAAAAGCTATGAATTCATTTGATTTTAGATTTATAACACAAAGATATTCGTAGAAAAGTAATAAAGCCAAGGTAGGTTAGTCTTTGGAGTTATTTAAAGGAAAAACATTTATTTATTGTGCTGAGCATTTTTAGAAATGAGATGGGGGACTGTCACATACGCTGCTGCCTTCCCATAGGCAATATTGGACAAAATCGGACAACATAACATACATTGTGCTGATTATGTTATAAGTAGTTAAGGCACTTGTGTTACAGAAATAAGTAATAACGACGGTACCACAAAATCGAGGCCCTAGACAATTCCCGGTCAGGACAATAGAAAAGTTTGTTTTGCATATTGACCCTAATGGGAATCGAACCCGGAACCTCTGATATAGCGCGCCGCCAAAGTTCGCCCCGCTGGCCTCTCGGGGCTGCCAATGTATTACCCTCTAAGAAGAGGTATATATTTACTATGATTTTGGGTCGTATGTACATTTGCAAGCCTGGGAAGAATTGGTAAAGACGTTCTAAAATATCAAAAATATTTAAAGCATTCTCGTCAGTTTCAAATTAAAGTTTACAAAGTACCGAAATGTATTGTGTTCCTAAACATTTTCCTTTATGATATTTAAAATGAAATTTTAAATTTATAATTTTAAATTCACAAAACTTCCCACAACTTATTCGCAAAAATTGAGCAAGCAAACATAAAAATAATTAAAAGGCACAGTTACGATTGTTCCGGCCGCCGGCCGCCGTCAAAGCGCCGTAACAAGTTCGGGCAAATGACGTTGTCTTCTTAAAAAGTATTTTAATTCGATGAAAGAAAGTTCCTCAAGTCGAGACTCGCCCGCCGGCAATACGTTGCGGGCCCATTTGCATTTTTATGAAACGTTTTACGGAGAGGACGGACTGCCCTTTCGCGGTAGACGTTTTGATACGAGCTTGTAATCGGACACTTTTGCAGTACATACACTTAGTAGTTTTTTTAAATTTTAGTTTGTTATTTTTCTTTCTTTTTCTCTGTGACGTCATACAATGCTATGAAGAGGGCTGAGTGTGGGAGTCATATGTCTACTGATAAAAGGGTGTTTGTCAACCAATAAGAAAATATTGAAGCTAGTTACAGCCATTTGCGTCCTTTTGCTACACACAGGTCTCATCTTAATTGATTAAATAATTGACCAGAATACTACTCCATCACGCCAAATTAGTATGGATTCCAATATCTGAAATTAAGTTAGGTCACTTGCTGGTCATTAAAGAAAATAATTCAACCATAGAAAACCGGTAGTTCGAAACATATTTCTGCTTATCCCAGAATATACAGGTATGAAACTTTGAAGGTATGCTAAATAGACAGTACCTAACCAATAGTATATTTTACACCAAATATTATGTGAACAGCTGACTGACGGCATGATCTTATAGTACTTGTTCAATTCGTGAATGTATCAGTTACTAAGCGGTTTGCTATGTTTAAAGGAGACTTTTCCTTCAGAAAAGCAAAAGACTGTTTAATATACTTATAGCTTGATAGAGACGACTGCATTATGATTATCTTGTCCTTTGAGCACGTATTATTTTTTCAAGGAGCTTGATTTTTTTAAGCAACTAATAAATGATGATACCTTTTACTATCAGGCCTAGCATACGTAACGCGACTAAATTTTATCGCGCTCTTAACAAACGTCAAAATTGATTGGAGTCAGTGCGTCAGCTGTTGATTGGCTAAAAATACGAGTGTGGTGTGCTATTAGCCAATCAACAGTATCGAAACTTTTGTCGTCTCATGCGATAAATTTGACGTATTACGTATGCTAAGCACAGTCCTATGTCTATGCTAGGATACATACAGATGTATCTATAAAGATTCTACGAACTGCAATAATTCGCACCTTTGGTAGAACAATGGCACAATTGTCAACTGACTAAAAACAATATGTAAAAAAAAACTGAAAGTTCTTTATTCTTGTAAAGCACTTGACTAAAAAAAATATAGTATATAGATTTTATCTTGCAAAGGAGGACACATTAAATGCAAAAAAATACCTTAAAATGGCTCTCCTGTAAAATTGCAAAAACTGCAATTGTGCCCTTTTTCTAGCAAAGGTGTGAGTTCTTCATTTTAAGTCCCAACATTTTAAGAATTTCCATAATTAAACTTAGGCTATGGTTATTGCAAAGGTGATAGAGTGATTCCGTTTTTTTTATTCGGTTCAGCTGTTAGTTGATCACTGACCCCTAAAAGTTTCCAAAACTATACTATTTGCTTGAATACAAAAAAGCCCTGTAAGATAAGCAACATCCACAAGTACTAAAAGGAGTGAGAACCTTCACACTCCTTTCATTTCGACATGTTTCGTTTTCACTCAAGTAATATGTTTATCCGACGTCTGATAGAACCCATGTCAAAACCTAATGGAGTACCGACTGAGATCAGACGAAGCCTAGGATACTAAAAGATGTGAACGTTTTCTTTTGAAAGGCCTCACTAATATCTTACTAGACTAGAATTGTAAGTAGCTTAGCCTCTATTTTATTTAAGTAAGCAGCTTTTTATTTTTTCTTTCAAAGTTACAACGCGATTACATTATAATTTTGATGGTTAGTAATATGTGAAGGTAGCTACATTATAAACTATTGCATTTATTATGAAATTAATGAACTCTTAAGACTAATAACTAGATTTATGCCCAGTTCAAATATTTGGAGAACGATCCGTTCTAGCTACGGATAGTAATTAATTATACGAGGCGTAAGATAAAAACGAACGACGGATGACTGATGACGGCTGGTATGGAAAGTAAATAATGGAACGGTATTAATGACTCGTAGTCGGTTTCAGAAAAACGAAATAGTAATTTTTGACACGTTACGAATCGTAAAATATTGGAACCGACCATTAAAAAGCCTGGTCAATTTACTGGAGTAATTTTACACAGAAACGGAATCGAATTAAGCGACACCAGACTTATTTAGAGCGTGATCGGTATTAACGTGTAGATTTTTTATAAAACAGTCGCGTGATTCAAACGTTCAAAAGCTTTATCATATTGAAAAACCCACGATTCATGTTTTGCCGCTTAAGGATCTTACCACTCCATCACGAAGGCAGGTTGCTCATCACACTGGTTTTATCATATAAATCGAAGCAAACACATCCCGAACACGATGTATCTAAGTAAGTATCAGTACTAATCTAAATTACTACTGAGACCTGTCTTTTATTTTACTTAGCTTGACGCCGATTCATTTAGATGAACATCCGATTACCATATAAAATGATTGTACCTTCCAAGCTAAGTGCCCTTGAAATATATCGGTCATTAGCAGTTAATGAATAATTTAACTAACGAGTGAGCTCGGAGCTCCTGTTATTGGCTGAATTATTTTCCACCTTTTCTGTGTTCAAATAGCATTTTCCGTTAATTGCTGTCTGGTGCCTCACTAATTGCTTAAGTTCTGGGATCTCTTGACTCTTCAGTTTAAGTGGTTGACTACTATTAAAGTAAAAATTCCTTAAGACTGTTTTGAACTTCCGACTGTTCATAATTTTCAGACATTGAGCGGAGTTTTCAGACGTCGAAAAAAGTTTAGAGGGTACCTACCGACCTTTTTGATGTTAATTTAAATAATATTTATTGCGAGAAGTCTTCATTTTAAACGGCAGGCTGCTAATTTTTGTATTTTTTTTTTCGGATTAAAACTTAGTTAATATTACATTTTGTTTCACGATATTTGATTTTAATTTAAGACATACTAACAGTTTTATAATGGGTTCTGTACCTATCTAATAAAAATATGTTTCTATTGTGTTCATTTTTAACTAATTTAATAGTTAACTTACCTATTCTGAATATAATTTTTGATGAGAGCGAAGTTTGTTTCACGAGTTAATTCTTTTACTGAAACTCATTAAACATATTTTGGGCAGACAAAAAACAGGTTTGTACTGTATATAAAAAGTAAAACAATTTCAATTTGTTCGTCCACAAAACATAACTTTATGGCTGCCTGTAAATAAGTAGTTTCCCCAAAAAAAAAGGAATAATTGCATTACCAATCTTATATCCCATACAGTTTTGCTGTTTCAGATTAAATTGTCCAAATGTTACTCGCAATATTAACCCAACAATATCATATTTAAGTGAATGCATTCATCTTCAAATTAAGCTCGCCACGTGTAAGCCGAGTGAATTGTGCAAAGCATTCTCTCTGAGCATTTCATCTAAGCACTCCATACAAGCGTATCGTACCCAAACGAGCATAATGTAAATCCGTTGGTTTACCGAGGTGTAACATATCTGCATATCTGGACGCATTCGATAACTTGCTTTAACAACTATCTTACGGGTAAAGGAGTTTCGGCAGAAATTGAACGATAATATGGTAATTTAAACTCTCATTTTAAGCAAAAAAAATGATATAGATGGGGCGAGCATGGGCCTAGCAGTTGGTCATAAATGATTCAATAAATAAAAAAGAAAAACAAAAACTTTCCTGATTTGGTAAGCAAGGATCACATCCTTTAATTTACCATGATAGGAAACCTGGTCCACAGCGGTCCACTTGTGGCTTCCGCGGAAAGCGCGGTAACGGATCGTTAGATTCATCGCCGCCATTTTAAAAAAATATGTGTACCCAAGGATAGCCGGGGAAATAATTGCCTCTTTCAATAGAGCCCCGAATACCAGAAGAAGGTTAACGTTTTTCTTAGTTCACCTGGGTGATGATGATGGGTGATTGGTAATGTGGGACTGGTCCCAGGACAATGTACTTGGACATTTTCGGCTAGGCTCTTCCCTAGTCACGGTCCATGGGCATGATTATGATAGAGAATGACAGGGAAAGGGAGATTTAGGGAAATATGTGAACAAGAAACGAGAAGGAGAATAAAAATACCTTCTACCGTTATTGACGACCTCCGTAGCCGGGCCGACGGGCCGTACATTGGCGACGAGCCATCTCTGAGGTCCCGAGTTCGATCCCCGGTCGGGTCAATATGGAAAACGAACTTTTCCATATTGTCTCGGATCAGGGTGTTGTGGTGCCGTCGTTGTTTCTGATTTCTGTAACACAAGTGCCTTAGCTACTTACCACAGAATCAGAGCATTGTGCGTGATGTTGTCCAATATTAATTTATTTACCGTTTCGGAAGACTTTGGTTAAATGAGTAGTGGCTTGCGGACGTAGAGTCACATACCATTATACTTTCATAACATTAATTCACACACCACGGGGGCAAGAGAGGCTTTTAATTATATTGTCACAATATTATAGCCCTTAAAAGTCATATGAATCCCGTACCCATTTTTTTGTAACATGACACGCGGCCACCGGTAAAAAGCGCAAAATGGTCCGATACCGACCCATTGTTTCTTTAAACGGTCCCAATAAAAATGCAAATGGCCTGTCTATGTGTTCTGTCGCGCGAATTGAATGGAAACGAGTTTATCTTGTAGTTTTAACGCGGGGTCTCTGTTTTTCCGGTTGGTCTATTCTAATGTTTGCATCAGTTGTGTTTTCATCTTTCATCATTTTGTCATTTGCTGGAACGTCAAAAATATTATTTATTACTTTTACTAGTTTTTGTTCAAAATTTAGACATAAACCAAATAGTTAGTGGCAAAAAAATTGGACTGCAAAAACACGATTTTTATGCATTTTGCAACGTTTTTTTTTTACATAGGTACCACTATAAGATTGACCTCATCCTACCTGATGTTAAGTGGTAATGAGGTCCTAGTTAAAGGACGACAAGTACAGCTTAATAATAGTTGTTACTGGACTTTTTGCCCTTACCTTGAAGGCTTGACCCCTGCTACTAATGTAGCACCCCCAGAAGCTCTGGAAACCATACTTGCACGCAAGCACACAACAACACCGTAGTGATTGTTATTTGGCTACGGTCTTCTGTAAGGTGGAAGTACGATAAATCGCTATGCCCTTCCTCACCTTGACGGCAAAAACACTAAACACTATTTTTATTTTATCATTTCATTTTGCTACGTTTTCCCTTTAAGTAAAACAGATGTTACTACTCAAATAAGCCAAATGGAAATGTGTGCTTGAGACTTCAAAATACAAGGTAGTTCATCTACCGTAGTAATGCACTATTTCAGCAGAAAAATAAAATTTCAAAGTAAGTTTTAAAAAAAAACGGAGTAAAGAACGAAAAAGGAATAAAAGGGCTCTGTACTTATACCGTTTGACGTCCCAAAAAACGATGTATAGGCATGCGAAACTCAGGACTGAACTAAGTTCCTTTAAAACAACCTTAGTTTGCCTTACGTGAGTTTAGAATCGACATTAAAGTTATGCTCATTTTCTTGCTTCGCCGACAACTTCGAAAAGACAACTACTTTAATGGCTGACAATGTCCTGAGTTAAGTCAATTTTTTTTTTTTAACTTGGCAGTCTTACTTCTTAGGATGGATTCGTATTAAAGAAACAGTGAGAGGATTCAATGAGAAGGTTGAATCCTTACTAGACTAACTATGAACTGTATGCTTTTAGTTTACATCCAACAATATTAAAACCGAGTCCTGTAAATCAATTAACATGTTTGTGCCTTTGCTAACCTACACATTGGAATGTAACGAGCACTTGCTATTTAAAGTTAAATTATTGTAAAATAATTCATTAAACATTTTCACTTCCACTTTATTTAAATAACCTATCCAACAATGAGCTTTTGAATCAACGATCACGTTTTGTTGCTGTTACACTATTAAAATAAGAAAAATACTTTATTAGGCGGCTTTGATTTCTTTCGGGCGACAGAATTACTGACCCAATACGCGCACTTATGAATTTTATTGCAAACTTAGTGATATGTAGGTTAGTGTTTTTTAGTCGCTTAGTTAACTGCTGCATTTAAAATAATAATCCAAAATTACACAGGTTTGAAAATGAAAAAAAAAATACGAAATTTTTAAGTAAGTTTTGTTGCCTTTGGCTTACAAGACTGACAGACGTAGTTTACTAACAAGACATTCGACCTCGAAAATCTACAGACACCTGTCTCTACTACGAATCACCAACAACACCCTAGTCCGTCCCAGCGCCGTGCAACAATGCAGCGCGACACTGCCCCCCACTCCGGCGCCGGAGCCCTTCAAAGGCGGCTCTTATCTTAATATCACTGTTTCAGTCTTATTTCACGAGACGGCAGCGGGCGACTGACAAAGCAATGAGCAGGGATTCGGAATTAGGATTATGCTCATTTTCTTGTTTCGTACGAGAAGGTAACTTATAGGGCTAAGATTTAGTTCCGTCATTTATGAATATAGCTTGTGTCTATGATGTCGCCCGTATGATAGACTTTTTTATAAAAGAACGTGATATTTTATTGGTGAAATATTTTTTTAAATCGGTCCAGTAGATTATGACTTTATTCGTTAAATACTTCATAAAATACAATTTGTTGGTATTAAATGTATTGTTAATAAATTTTTATAATTTTTATGATATTTTAAATAATAAACTATCAAAAGCATATTTTGGCAACAATAAGGGCTGGTGCTCAAACTCGGTTGCCCCAACTTGTATGATATGCATTTGTGTTTATAATTAAAAACAGTTTAAAACTATGATTCATCTGTTTTTAAATATAATTTTTTGAACGGATATAAAATATACACTTTTGGAATCAGAATCGTTTGTGACGTTATCATTGTCGTTTTCATGAGATCTAATTTACGCCCCCTAGTGCATTGAGCCAAAGCAGCTTTGTTAGTTACGTGCTAAAAAGTGCTTTCAATCCTGTCATACAGATGTAAAATCTTCATACTTTGTAAGAGTCGCTACGTACGCTCAGAACCAACGCCAACCAGTTCTATAATCTACCATTCTTAATCCAAAAGAGTCGCGTACACGATTTTATCACACAATCAAAAGGCACTAATCCCGCATCTGACACGCGTCTCATTTGGGGAGGTGTTCCTTCGCAGTTAATTAACTTTACGACCGAATCCGTGAAGTGACGCAATAAAATCTTACAAGTGGACGTTATTTTACCGCTCCCTAAACTACTGTGACATACTCCGAACTAAGCTGACATTTAGAATTGTCTGAAGATGTAGTTTTAGCAATGAAGGATTCCAAAATTTTCCGACTGCTAGTATTCCAGCCAACAGCTTTAAATGAACCCAGCGAGGGAGGGGGGGGGACGTTACTGTATGTACCTGATCCCAAAGTTAATAGCATTTAGAATATTACATAAAAACCAGAACATTCGATGCTACCACAATACATGCTTAATTATTTTTTAACTGCCTTAATAAAAAGGAGGAGGTTCTCAATTTGATCGTATATATTTTATGTATTTCTGATTAAATTAGTGACTTTTGAAATTCACAAATAAATGTGTATTAGTTATTTTACTTATATTTTTTTTTTATTTAACAGACTGGTGAAATTTTCATGCAATTGTAATGGATGCAGGCTGTTTGGCACTAGAATTGGTAAGTATTATTTTAAGATATTTACTATGTAGGTAGATGACCAAGCTTATGAGGGTGTTGCTTTAAATTGTAGTTTTCTGCGGTCGCAGACATGTTGGTGCTTCGCGATTTAGTATTCAAATTTAATTTAATATATTTATGGACACCTAGATGTAAAAAAACACACATGATCATGACATGTATGTTTGTTAAGGTAAAACGGTACACTACCGGGCTAGTGAATTTAACTAACAGCACAATATTGAAGATACCCGATTAGGACAGGTTCGAAGTTTTAATTGTAATAATTGTTTATAAGTGACATACTACGACAACATTACGATTTAAATAGGTTCAATAACTATTTTCCTTACTGTTAAACAGGAAACGTTTTTTTTAAATAGTAACCGATATCTTCACTTATGTTCTTCGGAAATTATGTCTGCTAATGTCATGTTTTGACTCTAGGCTTTAACTTTGTACTACAAGATCACCTTCCATACGAAACATTTTCTCTGCTTTGTTTTATAGTCAGCCATAACAAAACAGGTCCAACAAACGTCTTTGTTCGCAAATTTGTGTCCAACATTGTACATCACTAATCTCTTATATCGAGTAATCAACACTTTGTAAAGCGCGGAAAGTTTAACTACTCCGTTTTATGTTGGAAGTTAACGATTGAATCCCGAACAGTTTGCGGGTTACCGCCTCGTCTGGTTACAATTTAACTGCGATTTCAATGTAGCGGGTCTTCGTTTCATCATAAAGTACGAAGTCGTCAGAGAATGGCCCTTCTGGAGCAACAACTTTTTTAAGGGCTTCCCGATTTACTGTAGATCGAAGTTTCTTTGTATCGTCTTTTTGTTCGGAAGTTTGATTGTTTTAACTTTGACGTAACTACTTAGGACCACCTTCATAGGAAGAGTAAAAAGCATGGCTATGTTGTTTTAAGGGGCAGACAATGCGAGCGGGATTTACACTTTAAAGGTTTACCGGGATGAAATACTCTCTCGTGCTTTAATTATTGTACACGCTTCTGAGTAAGATAAAAGCTAATACATTTAAAACGGATTAAAAAAACTTCGTTTTATTAGTTTTTTATTATAATTTAGTAGACGACTTCCGCAGCCGAGAGGCGAGTGGGCCGAACTTAGCCGGCGCGCCATCTTGAAGTCCCGGGTTCGATTTCCGGTCGGGTCAATATGGTAAACGAAATTTTCTATATTGTTTCGAATTTGGGTGTTGTGGTACCGTCGTCGTTTTTGATTTCTGTTCAACAAGTGCTTAAGCTACTTATCATAGAATCAGAGCGATATATATGATGTTGTCCAATATTTATTTATTAATTTAGTAGAGGTGTGTAAATTTCATGTTTTTTTTAAAGAGTGCAATTCCAAAATTCATTTCAAATTAAGTCTCATTCAATTATTCAATATTAATTCATTTCGACTTGTCGCATGAACAGTCTCATTAAGACCAGATTGTGGCCTGGAACTAATAAATCCAGAATTATTGGCATCCAAATTCTTATAAATAAAACAACATGAAAAATTACTTCATCCATTCAAGTATACGTTCTTCTTTTTAAACAGTGCGATTGACAACTGTCTGGTTCACATCTCTCTCAATGTCCCGTACACCAAACTTGGTTATCTAGCCATCAAATCCTACAATCTGCCAAACATCGAACCGTCTTCATCTGGCCGCATACAGGCGAAACATAAAAGGCGTCCAATAAAACTTTCCTTTTCGCTGAGATTCCGCACGAAATGAAAAGATATGGACGCAAAATCGCTAACCTATTCCTTATACAATAGGCGACGTATGGAGACATCTCCTCTTAAATGGACTGTCCTAAGAAAACACGCGAGTGCCGTTCGGAATCTTGATTTCGTTTTTGCGACTGATTTTTCCACAGTTTGATTCAGTTGAACGGGGTCTTGATTCTTTCCTCGTTTGCCGCGGGGGCAAACATTGGGATTTAATAAAATGAAATTACTTGTAAAGTGTTGGACGGTTGACGTGGGCACTCTGTGATATTAAATAATATAACCTGTGTGGTTTCAGTAGTAAACTTAATTGTATGAATATTTTTTAACTTTAACGCAAAAACTATCAAATGAAATGGGTGTAATCTAAAAAATATAATATAGATTGAAATGTTATCGGTTACGTATCGAAAGGTAACAGTGCTATTTATAATGTTAAATAATTTTATCGTGGAAAACTGAAATCTACTAAAATAATTTGGATACATTTTATTGTGTCTATGGTCGTTTGCCGGTACATCTAATTAATAAAAAATAACTTTAGTTCACATGATTAAACAACAAAAACAATAACATTAATAAACAATATTAGTACACTTACTGCACACCCAGACCCAAACCAACTCAGAAAACTTCGTCACAAAAATTTACCTGACCGATGAATCGTCCCAGGGCGTCTACTCTTGAAAACGAAATATGTATGTCGGATCCGATGACGTTTAGTATTTTTTATTGCTCATTATCGCAACTAACACACTTCGGATGCGAATAAAGCGTTATCAAATAACAAAATATTATTGATACAAATCAAAAATCACGTTTTAATTCCGTAACTTTTTATCAATCTTCAAAAACGAAACCTTTCGTTTGTTCGTTTCGTTTTCAAGAGTAGACGCCCAGGTTCGATTAACCTGGGACAATTCACGGTCGTACATACCTATAATATGGCCTATATTTTTATAGGTCTTTCAACATATAATTCTCATTACTAAACGAACTTAAGAGTTTGGAACTCGAATCTCACCTTAAATTTCCTCCACACAACACTCCCTCGCTCCTCAAAACAGTAGACGTTGGCAATTTTATATCCATTTTTTATTTTCACGAAATAAGAGAATCCGAGATAAAATACGACGGTAGGTGGCTGAAGACGCGCTGTTATACAAGACACCCGGTTTATTTATGTCCTCAATATTTTACAAACCATAAAACTTCTTTGCCTTGAAAACGGAATGCTTTATCTTAATAGATTTTTTGGATTTACGTGTCGGGAATTTTTAAATTTTGCGACTGTTTCTGGGAATATTTTTTTGTTTGATGCGACAGCTTGATGTAACAATCATGAGGTAATTTAGATACTATTGCTCTGACTTCATTTATCTTATGTTACCTTATGTGTGTTATATACCTTTCTATATTTATCCATTTCATTAAGTAGTTTTTGGCGTGAAAACTAAAAAAATATTCATACAAATAGTTAATCCCATAAATAAGACATATTATGTGAACTGATGTCCAATAATAATGGCCGTTTCTTTTTGTTTCATTCATGTTTAATACAATACTGTAATACCTTTTAAATTTCATACATCGAATTTGAAATTGTAGAATAAAGTATCCAGTTATACCATTTTTTTTTTCACTACTCTAGTTAATTTCAAATTATTGGAATTGAATTTGATTTTACAGGTTCTACTTTGTATAACCATTTATACAAACTCACTAATTATTTAAATATGAAAGGAAAACATTAATATTATATCTTTAAGGAAAAATATGCCTATCTAAATTTACTTCGGTGATTTCAGCATCGTAAACCATCAAATTGCGTGTTCTGCAGTAAAATGATTTTCGGTGCTTCCTTTTATAGTACCGTTTTTTACGCAATATCATACTTTGTGCCACAAAAGATAAAAATTGATAAACGAATTATTATTTTTTTGTTCATAGCTTATGTACATAATTAAAAAAATAATTAAAATAGGTCCATTAGAGAAATATTGGTTAACTAAAATAGTTCCAATTTTTTTTTGTTTCTATGGATAAAATATAATGTTATACAAGAAAGCTTGTGTCTGTGGACGGTTTGACTGTGATTTTAAAATTAGAAATTTTTCTTTAAATAATAAAAATGATATGACACAAAATGCAAAAGAGAATTTACAATACGCGTGCCACGGAGAGCGAGGCGAAAACAAATAAACATCGTTTTTTAACGATTTTTTTCTGTTAAATAATGCCATTATAAAAAAAAGTTTACATTATAACCCATCTGCCATCAACCTCTTCACTACATGTAAGGTATGTGTCCAACACGGTGCTAAATGCAGACGCTATCCACTTTGTGCCCGCCCGAATACTAGGTTAATAGAAAACATCAAACAAAACCAACAAAATCATTTGAATTGTAGTATTATATTCGGTAGGTGTATTGTATTCGATAGGTGCGAGAAGTTCCTATGATAGTTTCAACAAGACTACAGGAATAAATAAATGACGACCTCCGTAGCCGAGAGGCGAGCGGGCCGGACTTTGGCGTCGCGCCATCTCTGAGGTTCCGGGTTCGATCCCCGGTCGGGTCAATATGGGAAACGAACTTTTATATATTGTCTCGGGTCTGGGTGTTGTGGTACCGTCGTTGTTTCTGATTTCTGTAATACAAGTGCTTAAGCTACTTACCGCAGGAAAAAAAATACTATTAAATACACAAACAACAATTTTGTTTAATACACATTAATATTCCTTTTGAATCACTCAATCTATAATAAAATGCATCAATATCAGTTGCTTTTAAAAATCAAAGCAGACAGCAGAGAGCGACTTTATTTTATTTATACTGTGTACTGATAAATAAGCTTTAAATCGTCCGAACGAGTAGGTATCATAATTAAAGCGCAAAGTAGCTGAAATAAGAATTTACATATGCACATTTAGTAGCGAGAGGATAAATTTCAGCTTTTCGCTGTAAATGGGCTATGTGTGATAATTAAGAGTCTCCACTTCAAAGTGGCGGTTGATTTAAGTTATGAATATACATGAGTTGGAATTTAGCCATTTAGGATTAAAGTTTTTGGGAGAATGTTCTCATAATGTTGCTTTGGTCTAATTATTTTTGTTCAATGTTAAAACTTGAGCGTGATGTATAATTTACTATTTAAAATATGGGGCTTAACCTTAAATACTATAATATGTACTTTGTATTTAATGGCAACAACAAAATTTACCTTCGTCGATTGTAACCTATAATTTACATCTGAGGTCTTTTTTATAGGTGAAGTTTTACAAACTTATTTAATCCATATTTATATTTATTGACGACCTCCGTAGCCGAGAGGCGAGCGGGCCTGACTTTGCCGACCGCCATCTCTGAGGTTCCGGGTTCGATCCCCGGTCGGGTAAATATGGGAAACGAACTTTTCCATATTGTCTCGGGTCTGGGTGTTGTGGTGCCGTCGTTGTTTCTGATTTCTGTAACACAAGTGCTTAAGCTACTTACCACAGAATCAGAGCAATGTATGTGATGTTGTCCAATATTTAATATATATTTATTTATATATTATATATATTTGTATATTTTAGTAAAAATCTTAGTTTATAAACACAACAGTAATTACGTTTTTTAAAAAATATATTAAACAATTTAACTGAACTAATTATAATAAGTAAATGTAAATGGCTATAAGTGTTTTAATTCAACTATTTATTAAATTAGCACTTTTTGACTCTATAGAAAACCTATTTGTACAACTTTAAAAGCATTTCGATTATCAGACGTGTTTTTTTAAGTTAAAACACAAAACATTGACTTTAATAAAAATCAACATACACAAGCTTTCTCCCGTTTGACCAAATAAAAAAAGTGTATTTATTCCCACGCCAACATTAAAAAAGGTAAAAAAAGCTTGGCAATCCCATTATGTCATTCGTGTTTTGTCAAAAACATAATAATGTGTGAATAATGTAGAACGTCCTTTCAATGCGGGTTTACCTTTTTGTTGGGTGTGCCCTGAAAATAGATATCCAACCTTTAACAAGATTAAAATTATGTGCTGTATTTTTTTGGGTCAACTTCTTATATGGTGCCAGCCATATGTAGGGTTCCTTGGATAAAGTGTCTTGCATCGTCCTTTATCAGCCATGGACATTTTATAGGGGTTTTCATGTTTGATGATTGTGGTGAATATTTATAACGTTCGAAATAATTTTCTAAAACATACAAATATTATACAACATCACATATCATATTGCTCTGATTCTGTTGTAATTAGCACATGTATTACAGAAATCAGAAACAACGACGATACCACAACATACAGACCCGAAAAAATATAGAGAAATTCGTTTCTCATATTGACCCGACCGGGGATCGAACCCGGGACCTCAGAGGTGGCGCGTCACCAAAGTCTGGTTTGCCTGTCGGCTACGGAGGTCGTCCAAAAACAAAAGATAATAGGATCCGTACTTACCTATTGGATAAAATGTTGAATCATTGTTACATATACAACATCTCGATATTGATATTGTTGCACAAATAAAAACGAATGCTCAAGCACTCGTGTAATTGAAATCAGAATAGCAGTGGTATTTCTCTCACACATTACAGTACAATAAGCTCTCAGATATCAAACTCAAACTCCAATATTTCTTTATTCAAGTAGGTTACTTGTAACACTTTTGAATCGTCATTGAATACAATTCAAAGTGATTCTACTTCCGGTTCGGAACCTATATCTACCGAGAAGACACCGGTAAGAAACTCAGCAGATCATTTACAGTATCAGTATCTAACTTATTGCTATGTGTAGCTAACTTTGGACCAAGTCATTAGTTTTGGTTTTGATGAGTGATGAAACAAATAGAGAAGAATTATATACGTTCATCATACAACTTATAGTCTTGGATGTGTATCATGTATAAAACTTTTAGCGCATAGAGCATAAATGGCCCACCCGAGACAATCAAAAGGCAATTTGCAAACAAAACATTATTTGACTGAGGATTAATTCTCGGTTCAGAAAGATACCGATTCAAATCAAATGTGCCGAATAGTCTATAGGCACACTCTTATTTTTCGTTTGGTTAAAAAATTCTAGTGTACAAAAGGCATCTCCCAAAACAGTTTATCTGAAGAACTTAATTGCCTTTAATATTGTTTGCTAACAAGCCTACGCACATACACATAACACAATACTTATATCTATGTGACAATTTATGATTTATAGTTTTTTATATTTTGAAATAGTACTTGTTACTTATTTTTCTTTTTGTTTTTATTTTCATTATTTTACTTTTTATCCGTGTACCTGTCTGATAATGTATGTAAAGAAAGGAAGAGTGGTGCATTTTATTAACAGGCATTTTTTTGCTTAGAAGAAGGCACCAGCCATAGAAATATATGGCTTGTACACTTTTTAGCGAAATAAACAATTTTTATTTTTATTTTAAGCCTACGGTATCCTGTTCTTTTCTTGACCCAAAACTCTCTTGACGGAATCTAACACAGAGCAATGCGTCTACCTGACGAGATTTTCCCAAACCTTCCCCGTCAGATAAGAAAGGAAGTGTCGAAGTAAAATCCCGTATGATTAGGGGTAATCGTGAGGCTGAACAAGGAACGTGTTTTGCGGTGATAAAAGTAAATTTCGATGGAAACGAAGAGTTATACTCGGAGGTAGAGGAATTACTGTTTGTTATTGCTACAGCCGTGAGACAAAACCGGGGTTGTAGAGGAAAAGTAATTTATATACTTACAAATTCAGTGTACTGGATAATGTTGGATAAAGAAAGTCCACTTTCAATGACCTCAATGTAGTTAAGAATAACGACATTTAAAAAATATTGTACTCGAGAAAGAAGTTTAAGATATCGGTTAAAGGTCCGGGGATTGATTTTTGTCAAATCAATTTTGGAAACGAACTTTTCAGAATTCTATTGGATCTAGTTGTACTAAGTTAATGATCGTTATCATCGGTACTTACAATACAAAAGCAAACCTTACCTTATATTTATATTTATTATTATTTATTATTTTACTTATAATGATGATGTATAATATAGATGCACTGAGAAGTCAAATCCAACCGTTGTCATCGCGATGTGGGTTCTTCTCTTGCTTACCATCAGGCTGGGAGGAGCCAACATACTGCGCTACTATAAAAAAAAATATCGTAAGATGGATAAATATAAATTCACTATAAAACGTCTCAGGGGAGCCTGTATATGTTGGATATGTACTCTGACGCAATCTTTCCAAAGAACCAGGAAGGCTAAACTATCCGAGCTATCCAAAAGAAAACAACATCAGAATATCTTTTCTAAAGTAAATACTCTAAGTTGCATCGTACATCCTTCCACTCCTATAAGACAACTATCCAATAGAGTTATGAGAATGAAGGAAGCTATAATGCATATGGCTTTTAAATTGGTAGCTTAGCCGATGTAAGTAAGATTGGCCCCCTTACATCTATGTATATTAGGCTGAGCTGCAACTGAAGTGAAACTGGGTAGATCGGAGCTTAGCAGCGCGTGAATAGACCAATCACAATGTTGAAATTTCCACTCCGTTTCTGTAATTGGTCCATACATGCTCCACCAAGCTCCACTTTGCCTAAATGGAAATGCACCCTGATTGTTTGGAATAAAATTCAAACTATCGAAAGTTTCTTCAGTATTAAAATATCAAATTATTTCATTCAATTGACACATTAAAGATACAAATGATTGCTTCATTGCTACATATTTTAACTTTCAAATATTTCCTCCACAATCTCAAGTGGTTTTCTGAATGAGAGGTTCGAAAATTTAAGTGAATAATTACGTAAGTACTCCTAGTTCCTTGGAAGTTTTACAGGGGAACTTTCCTTTATCTATGCGTCTTGTTAGTACACGTAAAGTTCAGCTATTAGATAAGGCATACCTGTACCAGTTTCCATTTCCTACCCAAGAGAGTGTTTTAATGCACGTTCATAATAGCGCTGTTCTTGGAAAAATAAAAGGTTTTTTTGTGGGAAATAATGGGAATTTTACTCTTAAATTACCATTTATAGTATAACGCTCATCTGCCGAAATACTTTGAAGTCTTATAAGTGTAATAAAGGCGCAATTCATTGCCACTGTTGGTTCAGCTACATTTTTCGTTATATTTCACAAAAAATTTTACGAAATAAAAATAAAGATTATTAATCAAGCAAGTGTTGGCATTCTGGTCGTAAAAAAGTCTTAACCCATTAGGATAGTTTTTGAACAAATTTATTATATATTTTTTATTTATTAATTTAAACTTTTTTCAAATGTCCAATTACCCATTTTGAGCAGTAAAAATGACGAAAGTTATTATGATTGATGTTGTTGCTTGAAATCGAATTTAATGATTGACACTAAATAAATACTTTAATTCAACTATATGTGAATCGCTCATAAGATAATTGAATTTAAATTTGAATACGTATCAATTTTTTTTTTTGTTAGGAAATGTTGTTTTAAATTAAACCTAGATAAATAATCTTATTAATGAAAAGTAATAATTCTTGAAATGTCTTAAGAACACGGACAAATATGTGTAACCCCATCAAGTTAGCGTAAAGTGTACGCGCAGTGTGTGGAGTTACTAAGTCGAAGCGCCTTCGATTAGCATAAGGGAGATAAAAACGGAACTGTGCCTGCAAAAGTGGCTTCATACAGATTCTCAGTGGTTTTGTTACTATTGCTAACTAACTCAGGTTTATCACGTATTTAATTCATTATAAAATAACACCCGGGATCTTACTGGCAGTTTTTATGACAGATCAAAGAGCACAAACAACTAACGTAAAAAAACAGTATGAATAAAAAAGTATAAAAACGACATTAAAAAAGAGATCCCATTCAGAGACAGTAACTGTAACTAGGTATTACGTGTAGTGTGGGAAGTTTAGCCTAAAATAATTTAAAAACCAGTTTATCTAACGTGAATTTTTTTAAAAATAAAAATTAAGTTTTTGTGTTTTTGTAAAATACAAATCTGAACCAATCTCATCTATACCGCAACAGTATCAATATCATTTTATAGTATTAACAGTACGTAGTGTCCATGAACTTTTTATAATTATAAGATACCTTTCTAAGAGGGCATAGCGATTTATCACTCGAACTGGAGCAGCCCGACTGGTGAAATACCTCCACCTTACAGAAGACCGTAGCCAAATAACAATCACTTCTGTGTTGGTGTGTTCTTGCGAGTGAGTAAGGTTTTCAGAACTTCTGGGGGGTACTTCATTAGAAGCAGGGATCAAGCTTTCAAGGTAAGGGCGACAAGTCCAGTAACAGCTTTATTATGCTGTGCCTGTCGCCCTTAAGCTAGGACCTCATTTCCTCATTGTTCAGTGGATCGACCATCCCCGTTTACCCCCCCCCCCCCCCCCCCCAATTATCCAAGGGGGAGAAGATGGCGCCGTATAAGTGGCCATTCCGCCTGGCGGTGTTGTCGTGGTTATTATATTTTCACTGCTTCCCACAGCATCGCCATTTAGGGCGATGAGGTCCGCCGGGATATTTTAGTAGGTAGGCTTGCAGTTTCATAGGGCAGGAGAGTCCCACACACGCCACCACTCTCCCTCGATTGATTGACGGTACGGTCACGTTTCTCCCCGTTAAAAAAAAGGTGGGATGAGGTCAATCTTGAATTGTAATATAAAAATTAATAAATATAAAATAAAGCTTGATATATACGGTATGTACAATCGCTTTTCAATAAACGCATGCGATATCGGCGCCGCACCTACTTCATGAGGAAGCCGGCGCGCCAGACGCGGCACGTCTCAGTTTCGCAAATCTAATTCTTATCCCGGGAGGATTCCCTTTGGAGAACTATCGTCGTGTTCGAGCGGCTATTGCCAATTCCGCCGAATGTTGCTATCCGTTGCTGAAGTGGCCATGATTTAGACTACAAAATAGATGTGGTGTTGAATGCGGTATTCAAGTTGGTATTAGGAGGCGGCCATGGGACTGAAACAAGGATACAAGCATACAAGTTCATGTAATGCACTGAAACCAAGAATGTTGACAACGTTAATTCAGCTTTCTGAAGTAGTTTTATATGACTTTTTTAGGGATTCAAGAGAAAAAAAATTATATCCATCTGCGCTGTCCCGAAAGTTTGATGAAGAAGATAAGGCTTCGCTATCATCATCAACAGTCAAGTATAAATAAAATGCGATGTTGAAAAATTAAAGTACTGTGTTAACCGATCAGGCGATGTTAGTTTTATTGTTAAAATTTAAGAGCTCAAAAATATGTTCCTTGAGAGACCTCTCATATCAAATAAAAATAAAAAAAGTAAAACACGAAATGAGTTTCAATAAAAATGAAATTATTATTATAACTCATATTTGATCAAAACATTACAGCAAGTAAGTGTAAAACACTCATTATTTCAGGAGTATTTCTTTTCATTTTTGCAAATTAAGAATAATTGAGTGAAAATATGAAAAAAAAACACTGTTTCTACGATAAATTTTACACTTATTGGATTCCTTTATTAAAAATTAAAAAAATAAAATAGTAATGATATACGTAATGAAAAAACACTTAAATCACTTAAAAAATCATCGAATCAAACCACTTCAGAAAGCTGAATTAACGTTGTCAACATTCTTGGTTTCAGTACATTACGTGAACTTGTATGCTTGTATCCCACTTTATTTCAGTACCATGGTCGCCCCCTAATACCAACTTTTTGTTAGCGAGGACACTCGCCGTGTTTTGTACAGGTTAGTGACGTTGCCATATTTCCGATAAGTTGTATTATTTCTTTTGTTTTCGAAGGAAGGTAATTAACAATCTAGGCATTAGTTATCAATTCGAATTTATTCAATCTTCAGAAAAAAGGTGTTCATTACTTCCTTTATTGTAACATCTGAATAGGAATTAAATACGTACTTTTCCTAAAAAAGTTGAAGTTTTTGTCCGAATTTATCCCTGTCCAATTTTTTAAATACAATTTTTAATGGTTTAAGTTTGGAAGCCAAACTATTTAAAAACTGTATGAGATGTAGTTACTTGTAAAAAATGTATTTTAAGTGACAGATACAAGTTAGGGATGTTTCTTTTGATAAAACTTTCCGAATGAATACTATTAACCAATGCGAACAAAGCTATGTGAAAAGCTAGTTAGTCATTAAAAGTTAAATGGAAAATTATAATGAAGTGTTCTGTTTTCCTTATCAACTTTTCGCTAATTACATCGAATCCATGGAAGTCATTGTGTTTTTAATGAACGATCTTTCTTAATTTGTTGTTCCATCCATTTATTATTATAAAAATCATTATAATTAAAATAAATTCGATTGCATACTTAAACTACTTGAGTGTGGTTGTAAAACCAAATAAATTAAATTAAAAATAAAGTTGTATTCATAAAAGAGGGTGACATTTGAAAAAAAAGTTGGATATTTTAGAGAATTGGATTTCACCGTTTTTCGCGCATAAAAGTGTAACGGAACGAAATCGAAAAACAAAACACGACTTGTCCATACAAAACATCTGCGATTTCAAGATTCATCCCAGCAGCTATGTTTATTTCGTTACAGCAACGTATTACGAAGGTTTTTCTTAAGTAAAAGAAGGAGAAGCGCCAAAAACTCAATTTCGCCGCTTTCCAACAAGGAAAACGAGGGAATCAGGTTAACGCACACTAAAGCGACCTCTATGAACACCGCGACGTAACCGATTGTTTCGTTTCGAACTAAGAATCGTCTGTAAACTGGTAAAATCAGATGCAGTATCATTGTATATTTTACCCATTCTGTACGACAATAGTTGCAAAGCCTTTTCATCTTAACTTGGAGAGGACTTAAAGTTTAATACTCAACGTATTTAATCAACATTTATTTATATTAACTACGTATTTCAGTTTATTATTGATCTTACGAAACGGTGAGATTATTTTTATTGGTATTGGTATATATTATATAGATTGGTTTTAGTATTAAGATGAATTGATAACAAAGTAGAAAACACAATTAAAATTAAACCAAATTTTTCTTAGCAAAACGTTTTTTACAAGTTTGTTTGTTTTTTAGTTTGAAAAAAAATATATACAATAATATTAATAAGTATTATTTTTTGCCAATAAATTATTTCAAGCTCAATTTAACCCAATTGTTTTTAATATTAGATTAATTAAAAAACTAGTTTAAAAACAACTCCTGGGACAGCAAATTATAATTAAAACAAACAGAAATCTGTCGGTGTAAATACAGCTCAGTCTGGCGGTATGGAAAAATGTTTCCAGTAGGTATCTATACGGTATTGAAGTGAGTCGTTAATGCAAACTAAGCCCAGAAAAGAGGATTCCGGCTGTTCTGATTAAAAAGGTCCCTTGCAAGTGTTGTACAAATTGGATTGAATGAGAAACAAGGCGGCTTTGGTCCCAACAAATTTTTGTATCTAATTTTGGTTTAAACTCTGACAGAATTTCGTGGGTGTGCGAAAGTGTGTGTGAGAGTTTTTGACCAAATGTTTTATGTTATTTTCTTTTTAAACTGCACAATTTTTTAAATGGCATTCTTATTTTTTTCTGTTTAGTGGCATGCTAATAATTAACTTTATCCATTTTTTTTTATGATCCACAAAATTTTAATACTTAAAAGCAGTAGAAAAATGTCACCATACCTTGCAGTGCGATTTTGAACATTTTGAACCCACAACCATCATGTATTGTTTGTGATGTTGTATCATTTATATCATTTTGGTTAATTTATTCCTTCTAAGTCTCTGTTAGTTCAAAATAATTTCTGAATACAGTTCAAATTTTAATGTAATACACTGCCATTCGCATTATGACATACTGATTTGAAATAATATTATACTAATATTATTTGAATCAAAGAAAATAAAATTAATAAATATTTATTTAATAATTTACTGATTTAATGATTTAGAGACTAAATCTAAATTTTAGACTTTAATTTAAAAACAACAAATCATAAATAAAAAATATATTGTCTTGTGGTAACCAACTCTGAATTAAATTGCTTGTGTTTTAGCTGGTATTGCCTTTTCAAACATTTCAATGCTTACAAAAAGAAGTTGCTCATACAAAAAAAACTATAATTGATCACGCCTTCCACTTTCCCGAAACTTGGTAAAGATTATAGAGAACAACAACTAAAATAGGTAGACAGAAAAAAAATCGAATCTTAAAAAAGACCTAAGATTTAATTCGTAATTTTTTACTAAGCTTCTAATATGATTTAAAGGTCAGTCTACATTCAACAACAACTTTAAATTTATTCTGTTCTTGACTATGATTAGACTGCGGCTTACAAGAATAAAATAACAAGCTCATCTCGATCCAGATAATTTTGACGTTGAACCTCTTAAGTTTAACCAGAAAATTAGTCTACGGGCCAATGTCTTGTGTGTTCACGTTTTTGAACGAGTATAATGGAAATTTCGAGCAACCACTTGGAAATGCTTTTGATCTTTGAATTTTGCCGGAGTGTTCGATGGTCTAAAAGGCCTGCGCCGGCAATTTTAACTCGACTTTTAAGATGTGTTTTGGGTTTCCTTAGGGATGCTTTACTTATTGAATCTGTTCGTTCGCGAGTAAAAGAGGTAACTTTTAGGTTGAAATGAGTAGGATAGTTAAGTTTGCCTCGTACAGAACCGTGGATTATTTTAAAAGCGGGAAGTAAAAAAAAAATATATGCGATCAATTAGCAGGTAAGTACTTCATAGCTACAATGTAAAGAAAAGTAGTAATTTTTTATACACTAAACATTGACATTTTTTAGAAATATAAAACATTAAAACGTCTTTCACTTCTCATACCGATAGATAAATATCTAGATATTTTACACTGTAAAGAATTTTCACAGAAACTAGACCTCCTACTGTATCTTCTTATCGGCGGAAATCAATCTCTACCAGGAATCCTTCGAATAAGGTTAAAGTAGATTACGAGAAAGGGGTAAGGCCGCCCGGTAAATGGGAATTTTATTAATAACTTTGGAGAGTTGAAGTATATCTTGAAAGCAACATTTTTTATTTCTAAAATACATTGATCTGGCAACATCCTATATATCATACAAAATGACAAAAAAAATTATATAACCAATTGAACTGAACTAATTTCACAGATTCAGTTTTTTTAGCTTACTAATATTTTACCATGTCCTTATGTATGTTTAGATTACTTTTATCTGCTTTTAAACTATGAAAACAGTTAAAAATAATAACACGTTTCCATTTATATAATACGGTTTACTTGAGATTGAGCATGTATTCATATTACACGTGAACGTGACTGTAGACAAAAATTAACCAAAGTAACGCCGCAATACGTAAAATATTGATAGTTTGATTAAGAAAGATATTTACAAACCATACTATTTCTCTAAAATCCCGCAGAAAACCTACGAATAAGCAAGCGTTCCTACAACCGCCGCCAAACCCTTTAAAGAGTCAGTTTTACATAAAATTTCGCCCCAAGTCTGATTGTCGAAAAAAACCACGATCTCTTCAAAGGTGCCCATTGCAAGTGCACGCGGGAGCAGTGGTCTGAATTTCCTGCGCCCTGAATGGGTATTCACTAAATGCAGCCTTTTTCTTTAGCCTTTATAACTCGGAAAGACGTGAAGCTCATTCCTTCTAAGATCCCAGGCTTTTTTTTCGTTTCGCAATCATTAATTTTTTTGGGGTCTGGTGTTTTGAATGCGCCTTTATCGTGACGTAATTGTTGAAAAGTTTCTTGTTTTGGCTTGGAACTGTTTCAGTACGGTTCGCGGAGAATTTTCATTTGTGACTGGTTTCGCTAAGACGGTTATTCCGCGACTTTTGAATTGCAATTTTAAAATTGTGAATATAAATGGTAGAACAGTTACATGATGATTGTTTTAAAGGTGTATTTTGGTTAGAGACACAATAGAAATGAATGAAAAAGGAGTATCTTAATGTTGGTTAAAGTATTTGTTTTTAAGGTACCATTAACTGGCCAAACTCTAGACGAAGAGAAGTGGTTCAAATAGATCGACGTTACTTTAAAGGAGCGAGCCGATGAGTTTTCTTCTAAGTGAATTCAGAATTGACTTTGTTAGGTTAGTACCTTTTTTAACTGAATTGTTAATTGTTCTTCTTTGGGCGTATCTACACGACCGCATTTATTACTTACTTATTGCGCAGTTACGTTTGGACGAACACATTTAAATTTTGATGTCTTTGCTAGTTCATTATTTTTCAAAACTTTTAAACTCTCAGATGGTCAATGTGCAGCAGCAAGATTTAGCGTTAAAGGGCAAACAAGAGTACTTGTATTATGAAATCTGGTCTAAGCAATTGTTGTCACCTGTGTGTTTGATTTTAATGAAAATGTGTGCTTAGCGTATTCGATTTTGTTAATATTAAAACTTGATCCAATTGATTAAAATTTTCCTTGTTAGATGAATTGTAATACCTACAACAAAATTGTCTAAGCCATTTCAGAGTTCCTAAATTTGACTCTGCAACGCAAAATACTCGTATTTAAAGAGCTATTTTTCTCTCGCAAACAGCTAAGGATCTCACGCATCGCCACAACTCATACCAGGCCGACTTTGAGACGAGCAGGACAAATGAAACGTAGCTGGCACGGGGAGATAAATAAATTATACCGCTCGTATGCCGACATGTTTTATTACCCACGTGATGAGAAGCCTGTAACTTTGCGAAGGTCTTTGCATCGTTTGTTTTTCTGCAATTTGTATTATAGTGATTTGGATCAGCTTTTAAATTCGGATTTAGTTTTTCCAATTGCACTCTGCGGCTCTACTATTCCTAAACACCTCGTGACAGGTATTTTTCCTTCCAAAGGCACATGTTTATGTTGAAATAGACTGTTCATTGCTATGACCCCTAATGATAATTTATTTTGGCATTTTCTACAGGCGTGTTCGCAGTCATATAATAAATTGATAACAAATAAAATCTCGCAATTTTTAGTCTGTTTATATCTTTATGTTTTGTTTTAATTATTGGAGACTGTTATTTGCTCAACAAAATGGCTTTACAAAAATGAAATTGGTTGAATCAAAGTATGAAACAAATGTGTTATCTGAAATTTCACTAAAACATGCAAGACAGCTTTACATTGTTGTACCTACGCTAATAATAAACATTATAACGTCTTATTATATTAAAATTTAAAATCAAAACATATATTTATGAATAAAATCTTCTAAAATCTATTATATTCCATTGGCATTTGTTGAACATGATTTGAGCTTTTCCGTACTTTTGAAAAGAAAAATACCAAAACTACTATTAATTTTGCTCTTTTAAGTTCTTGTTTTAATAGCAAAATATAAATGATTTTAAAATACGAATATCGTACCTTAAAATTAATGTATTTATATTATTTTGCCGAACGCAAAATAAATACCAACAGTTTTTAATTTCCCGCTGTAAATTCTGGGCGGAATTGATTTTTATCGCACATAAACTCAAGAATGCACTGCCAGTACCTGAATGAGGTGTTTAAATTCAGTTTGAGTACTGTTTTAAAACTTTATCGTACTGTACCAAAGTGTAAATATACAGTCGGGCCCGCATTGACATTGTACATTCCGTGGAAGCGGGTTTACAAGCCATTCCCTCCTTTATTGTAAAAGTTTAATAGAGACTGGATCCGTAAATGGACCAATCAATACTTTATTGTACTTTTGCAATCTCCTATTTTAGAAGGGTGGAGCGAAAACCGGCACATTTGAAATTACGACGCAGGTGAGACTTGAAAATTTACGAAACGTGTGTGCTTTATGCAAGGTGTTGGTCGAATTATAGTATTACATATTATGTGTTGCACATAACATTGCACAAATTAGTGTAGTAGACAAAATAAATAACAATTTAAACATTATATGCAACCCAAAGATCTCTTCCAGAACTTTGGTAAAAAATTAAAAATGGTTATTAATCTTTGGTCGATTAAAATCTTATCAAATCCATGTTTTGACCCCCGACGTAAATTGTTATAATTGGACGTCGATGTCTCTCTATCTCTATGTGTATCTTTATATGGCATGTAGCTTTCAAACGAATATTCCGATTACAATGATGATTTTAATTTGATATGCAGTTTCCGTGCAGTTATTCTTAGTTGTAGTTCTTTCGGAATTTTGTTACTGTTCTAGTTGTTGTAAATTGGTTGAAACTGCATATTCGTTATCAAATATCTTTAAAGGCTCAGTAAATGGTTTGTCCACGAATCAGTGATCACCCTAAATCCACTTGATAGAGTATGTCACGTTTTCTTACATTGTTAAGATGTATCCGGCAAAAAGACTTAAATGGCTGAATTATGGAACGAACTAAGTACCTATCATAAACGTAAAAATTGACACTAAAATATATAAATGACTACTCGTTACAATTCCCGGAATTATTCTATTCCATCTTGCCAAGACAAGTACGCTGGAATGGTACGGCTGCAGACTTAGTTAACTTAATTAGAATTCTCTCAACACTTACTGGAAAACGTTCTGACTAAACATTATTAGTACAATTGAAGCTTCGTTAAAGTAGTTTGAAATTAAGGCTCTCGAGAAACTTGGTCTTGCTCAACTTGCGTAGCTAAGAACGGGATAGACGATATTACGACGAGGAAGTTAGTAATTTATTACAAAATAATTAAGGGAATGGTGTTTTGTTAAAGGGGCTACCTCAGTTACCTAAATATTTGAAAAGAAAATACTAATAAACTAACCAGGACATCAATCTTGTTTATGAACTATCAGCTTTCCTCTTTTCATTTCTTGTTTTAAAGGTACGTCATCAACCCCTTTTGAAATACGAGTACGGTATATCCAAATTAACAATTATTTCACCCACACAAATAGAAAAAAATGCAAAAGAAGTACAAACACTTTTTCAAATTTCCAGGTTCCAGATTTTACGACAAGGGAGTTAATTATTTATTAGAAAATAATAAAGGGAATGGTTTCCTGTTACGAGAAATACCGCAGTGTGTGAAAATGCAATGCGACGGCCTACAAAACCAAAATATCGTGGATTCAAATCCCGTTGTGTAAAATACTTTCACTTTGTGAGGTTTTTCCCATTTTGTTCAGATATTGTAAGCTTCAATCGCTTGCTTGTCGTGTTTTTTAAATGTCTATCTCAGGGTATACTATTGATATCATCATGGCATTTAAGAACTTATGAGGTCGTCACAGATTACCAATTTGCTGATACCAATGTTTCAAACTTCCCAAATCACATCTTTAAAATCTAGGTATCTATTTCATTCCTGCAGTCATTGATCAACGCCAACAGAAAATGGTGAACTTATTTTTGTTTAAGGTCCTTGACTGCCATTTTTAAGGACTTGTTATACAATTTTGGAATTCCTTGCATAAATATCATTAGGTGTTTATCTGTCAGTTTGTTGAAATAATCTCATTTGAGACATCTCAACAAAGGTTGAGGCTGAGGCCTATTTTCAAGAATGAGACGTATGATGGCGTAACATTTTCATTTATAATTATATTGTAAAAGTAGGTACCTATGTACAGTTAAATTTGAAAAAAGAAAGAATAGGTTCTGAAATTGTGGACGAATCAGCTATTTTACATCAAAGCAGTCTGATATAATATAGACTTGAGAGTATGTAAGGATTGATCGAAGTAACAAAATAAAGATGCTGCTATTCATTTGGTGTCCGTGAAAAAGTCTATTAAGCCAGATCGGTCACGGAATCATTCGACCCTCCTTCGCCCCCTAACTCTCGTCTCATCTGGGGCACGTCGGTGCGTCACTCATTTCGGACCCTCCTCAATCCGCGCCTCGCAAATTCAATTTGATATGTGACGTCACTTCTTCGCGTTCCAGTATTTTTCGAATGTGCCGTTTAAAGGTTTACATTTTGATCCTTTTTGAACTTGCGAAAATTAGGTGAAATTAAGTTTAATAGGCAACAGCTTCACAATATTGTGTAAAAATACTATGAAAAGTCTTACTTTTTATAGTATTTAAATACGAAAAAAATATTTCTTGTTTTGAAGTAAAAGTAATACCGTGAAATTAGTGATCTCTAAATAAATATGTTAAAATAATAACTAAAAGAGGATACTGTTGAATTATGGTTGCAAATAATAATGAAAAAAATACCAGTTAAATTAATTACAGTAATATTTCTTTACATCAAACGAAAAAAAATAAAAAAACTATACTACCTTTTTTTGTAACTCTTTCAGCTTTTGAACGCAATATTTTTTTGCCAAATAGCTCCATAGCGTAGCTAATACTCAGAAAGCGCGATTAAATTTCACGGTAAACAAATTTGCAAAAAATAACCCTTCACCGCGCGGGCGCGATCCTCTTTGAAGCTTCAGACTTTGATTTTCTGTTTTTTTCGCGTTTCCCAACACTTACCGCCCTTGGCGCCCGGTGCCTACTGATAGAATCTAAATTACTCTGTAGCAATATACTTTTGAGATTAAAAGGGTGTCTGGGGCCTGAAGCGTGTGAGCGTTAAACAAAGTGAGCGATACCGTGAAAGACACGAGTATCTCCTGTCTTTGCACAATAGCTTTGCGTAGGTGCGGCGCAATCTGTCTTCTTTAATGAGGGAATTGTTCTTTGCTTTAAGCCCGGTAAGCTGTTGTTGCTGTTAAATGGTCGCTTTTAATTTATTAAAGAAGCTGAAGATAAACTTTATGCAGGTGAATAATTTTAATGACTTGAAGTGTTGAACAGGTCCATTTAGAAAATTTTACACCTAAGGTAGTAGGGACATACCTTGAACACTAGTGTTGCGGAATTGAAATATATAAACATTGGACAACATCACATACATTGCTCTAATTCTGTTGTAAGTAGCTTAAGCACTTATTACATAAATCAGAAACAACGACGGTACCACAACACCCAGACCCGAGACCAAGATAGAAAAGTTCGTTTCCCATATTGACCCGACCGGGGATCGAACCCGGGACCTCAGAGATGACGCGACGCCAAAGTCCGGCCGGTCGCCTCTCGGCTACGGAAGTCGTAAACTTAAAACCAGTGGTGATATAGTACCTTTAGTTACTGCATATCTCAGGACTTTGTCATACAAAATATTTAAATGTTCCCGAGGTATCAGATGTTCGAGAAAATATGGAGGTACAAAATAGTGTTCTCAGTAATTCATCAATCCAACAAGTGTTTCTGCAAAACTTGCAACGTAGACTGAAGAAATTACAGTGTATGATGCCCAAGCAACCGTTTCGTTGCAGAACAAAATACCCATATTAAATCCATTCGAAACTTTGTAAAAGCGTCTTTCTCGTTGGTTTCCGAGAAATTAATAAAGTACAGAAATACAAAGTTTAAAGAAACTCCGTGGACTATATGTTGCAGTAATTGCTTCGAGAGCTGCTCCACGGAGATCGCAGTTAAGAGTTCAAGGGGCCATGAGAAGTTGAAGTCGGGATGATTTAGGCATTGCGATGCGATAACGATACGATTATTTTGGATAATTTTATTCAATAGACTGTCAGAGTGTACCTTTTTTTTATAATGCATTCCAAGATTGACCTCATCCCACCTGATGTTAAGTGGTAATGTGTTCCTAGCTTAAGGACAAAAAGTATAGCATACTGTTACTAGACTTGTGCCCCTTACCTTCAAGGCTTGACCCCTGATACTAATGAAGCACCCCCCAAGAGCTCTAGAAACCTTACTCACACGCAGGAACACAACAAGTGACACCGGAGTGATTTTTATTTGGCTACGGTCTTCTGTAAGGTAATAAATCGCTTAGCCCTGCCTCTCTGTTTTCTACACAAAATTGTATCTTTGAAAATAAATAGATAGTGCTAAATACATTTTATTTTACATTTTTCAGTGCAAAATTTCAATTCCTAGATATTTTGTAAGGTTCCATATTCTTGGGTGGTAACGTAGTTATATGCTAATACAATTGTACGCTTAAATTTGGCAGTACTTACGAGTATAGTAATCCTAACTCCTAGCATACGAGTATAGCTATAATAATTTAAATAAATAAATATGAATTTTCATATGTAGTTAACCCAGTCACAACCATTTTTTTTAATAAATTTAAAATCAAACATCTGCCAATATGTTTAGTTTAATAAATAAAATAGTCAAGCATTTTAATATGTTTATCCATTCACGTGTACTTCAGCAATTTTTGTATTAAGCTTTTGTAGTCTCGTGCCGTTTTTTTTTCAAAGACTATATTATATTTTTCATAGACTAAATTTGATTGATCGTATCGTGTCGTGTAAACGGTCGCTAGATAACTCGCAGGAGCAACAGTGAGGCCAACTTATTACTGTCAAACATACAAGTTCGCCGACTGCGCGCTGACAGCGGCAACTTGAGATAGTGTTATCGCCACCCGTCTTTGTGTTTTGATTACATTAGGCTTATTTTGGCGGAGCAAATTTGTTTTAAAGGCAGTGATTTTACGGCGAAGTGAGAAAGTTGCAGATTCTATCGGCAGAGACTGGACTTATTTTTTGTGTCGGCTTTTTTTTACGACACTATAATCGTTATCTTGAGACTTTTTTTTAATCCGCTCAAGGTTTGCTTGACCTATAGAATGGCAAAAATAGAATCTATAAGAAAATATCTTTACTTTTGTAAGCTTTAGAAAAGCACTAATGACGCGTCAGTACAAATTTAGTATTCTGCGTCGCCTTGATATTGAGAAGTGCCAGCAAGAATTGAGGCATACACTTTCCAAAAAAAAACAATGTTTCACTGTAGATACCTGCTAGACTCCACTAGATGTGCTATTAGTATATTCAAAAAATATCAGTCTTTAGAAACAAAGTGTAGTAAATAACGTTTGTAACTGATGAATGGGTGGCATAACCAAGATTTAAAAATTCTCATTCGATCCATAAATGGGCATTAGCCATGCACTTCGACATTTAGGCATCAGATCGCAGCAAGAGGCTACGTCATCAATCAAAGCAGGAGCCGACGTGTTCCGAACGTGACCGGGACGATTTATCAAAGCGTGTAATTATCGGAACGGCTCGTACGCTTTAAGAATTAACCTGGGAAAATTACGGAAATCTTGAACTGATATCGTAGAATGGTAAGTTATTATTAAGAGAGAAACATCCATACACGTTTATTTGCTAGATCTAGGTATCATATCAATTTATGATTTTAAATATGACATGCTCATCGCACAGGTCCGGTGTAGATTGAGGGAGAAGTGTACGTTAACAAGGAAACTTACCAACATTCCTGTCTGTCGTTCTCAAGTAGCCAAGTATGTGTAGATTTTGCCTAAGGGTAAAGAAGAAAACATTTTTAAACTACATACAAACATGATTTTTCACAAGACTGTATGGGATTTATTATTTATATTGGTATCATTGAGGACCTCCGTACATAGCCGAGGGGTGCGCGGAATTTGGCACTGCACCATCTCTGAAGTTCCGGGTTCGATGCCTGGTCGGGTCAATATTTCCCATAGAGATTAAAACTTTTCTATACCGTCTAGGGCATGGGTGTTGTAGTACCCGTTGTTGTTTCTGATTTCTGTAATACAAGTGCTTTAGCTACTTACCACAGAATCAGAGTAATGAATGTGATATTATCCAATATTTATATATTTTATTTATTCAATTTAAAACTACATACCTAAAAGTATAAACGTAATTATTAAGATAAACAAACGTTTTTATTATTAAACTAGCGGTCCCGGCGAACTTCGTTTCGCCTTAGATAATTTTTCCCGCTTTTCTGTTGAAATTTTTCAAATTTTACCAAGGATCCCTAAAAATGTGTGTTTTTTTACGACCTCACATTAGAAACCTCAAAAATTGTAGCCTATGTGTTATTATGATGTATAAGCTATATTGTGGTAAAGTTTCATTCAAATCCATTCAGTAGTTTTTACGTGAAAGAGTAACAAACATCCATACATCCATACTTACAAACTTTCGCCTTTATAATAGTAGTAGGATACCACCGCTGTATTTACACGTACGTTTCGCGCATTGAATTAATTTCTTCAACACAAATAACGTATAATTTACCATTTTACAAAGTTGTCAAGTAAATTGAACTCCCAACTCCAATATTGTGTAGTCATCCGCGAGCACATGAGTAATGGACGTATTTGATGTTACTTTACAGAGTTGATCCTCTTATCTTCTAGAAAGTTTATCCAATTTATTTCGTTGGCTGAACAATTAAACTTTTAACAAAAGACTAAGCCATATTAGAGTTTATATAATTTTGACGACCTCCGTAGCCGAGAGGCGAGCGTGCCGGACTTTGGCGTCGCGCCATCTCTGAGGTCCCGGGTTCGATCCCCAGTCGGGTCAATATGGGAAACAAACTTTTCTGTATTGTCTTGGGTCTGGGTGTTGTGGTACCGTCGTTGTTTCTGATTTTGGTAACACAAGTGCTTTAGCTACTTACCACAGAATTAGAGCAATGTATGTGATGTTGTCCAATATTTATTTATTTATATTTATATAATTGCAAATTTTTAGTTTTTCGTATCTTTGATCTTGACTCCCGCCATGAAGTAGTCCAGCACATATTTTCGCGTTAATTCGGGTATGAGTTTAGTCGATAAAACAATCTCAAAAAGTTTTAAGTGCGAAAGGTGCTGTTTCTGTGGCGCCAAGTGTGATTTTAGCACTTGGTTTGATATTTATCTTTACACAACAAAAGACAGTTAATTTTCAAAACGTCTCCCAACCATCAATTTTCTCCCAGGTGAAACGGTATGGAGACTAGTTTCAAGATTCTTGTTCACATTTCTCCCAAGGTTACGCTTTAACTCTGCCCGCCAGGTCGCACGGACAATTTCGAGCGCCTTAATATGTATTTAAGCTTCCATTAGGCTTAACGACAAACCAACTATTCCTGCAGACCCCGCAATTCAGGTCAAGACGGCTATTTCGTAGGTAATCCTTCGCCTCTCAGTTTATGAGCCGGGGAATTCTGGAAAGTTTATTTATATACAGAAATGTTGAAGACTAGAAAAAAACACTGCAAAATGTTTTAATCTTGGGTAATGATGATTGGGAAAACAATATAAGTTACAGTTAACAGTAATTATTATTTAATTAAAAAATAGGGAGAAAGTTTGAATGAAATTGATAACTACACAAAATCTGTTAAATGGAAACTAAGCAACAAAAACATATTTATTTACCTGTAATAGCACTAAGATATTTTTGTTTGTTTAAAAATGTTTAGTAGCTGAATTATGATCGTTATTTTAGTTGCTGCTAACAGAGAATACCTTTTTAGAATATAAAAGTCCTTGCAAATTCTCAATCTAGTTGTATTCTAAGTTTGCAACTAAAAAATTCTAGAATACTCCGGGGAATTCTAAGCACCGTCGCGCATGTAATACCGCACATAAGTTCATAAAAGCATCTCTAGGTGAGAATTTCTCGGAGTTTACGTTTAAAAACGGCGTTGTCTGAGGGTCGCGTCCCGCGGGCCAGTTCATACAATATTCATTCAAATATAAAGGCACTTGCACAATGCCGCTCTGTTGTTTAGTGATTTTAAATGGCAATGGTCAGTACAGTACAAATGTAGAATATCAGTTTCAAATTTTAAGAAGGAAAATAAAGAAAGAAATATTTTGTGACACACATTGCATACATAAATTTTCTCATCTATGTATACTAATATTATACAACTAAAGTGTTTGTTTGTTCGTTTGAACTAGTTGGAACTACTGGTTAAAATTGAAAAAAAATATATAATATATTTTGTGTTAAATAGTCAACTGATCGAGAAAAATTTAGATAAACACTACAATTTCCAATCACATTATATCAGTTTTTTCAACAAATTAACATTGAGAAATGTTTAGTTCCATTATATAAAAAGTAAATAATTCACTAGTGACACTTTAGTATACGGACTTTCTGCGCTTACTTTGTTATGTAAAATTAAAATAAAAAGGTTAAAAAGTTATCCTGATTTTATTAAAACACCTTGTTTGTAAAATCAAACTATTTGATCTTTTTTTTTATTAAGCAACGAGAAGTAAACTATATTAATTTTTAACAACTAAAATGCGCAAAGCTACATTAGTTACATTTTAAGACACTTTAATCTTAAGAAATACAGCGGATTGGCCATACAAAGCAACTGTTTAAAAACAAAACTCACTTTTAAGCTGCGGTCAAATGAACCCAAAACAAAGTCATGTCAAAAAAAATCCAGCGCAGCGGACGACTGTGAAAACGTTCGCTCGCCTGTGTACACGCGGCTTAACCCTCGCGAACGCCGCGACAAATGCCCCGCTATGTTTCCTTTTGCATGTCAAAAAGCGCCCGCTATCCCATCTATTCGCGCGAATCGATCCTGCCAAACAGAAAATGATACGTAGCAAAAAGTTTGAATCTATGAGTGGCCCTTTTGTGCGCCGTTGAAGGGAAAACTCGTTGTCTATGTTTGTTACCTTTTTGCCCGTTCCGTTTGGACGTTTTTGTTTTATGACAAAATAGATTGTAGGAAAGTCTACCTGATTTTTCGATTGTTCAAATCTTTGTTGTTCAGCGGAACAAATACTAGCATGGTACGAGCTAGCATTAAATTGTACCTATTATCTTTTTGGTCGAGCTAAAAAAAAAACAAAACGCAAACATTTTCGTTTTTTAAAACGTTCATTAAAACTTGTAAAGAAGCTTTTCATAAACAGTAATTGATAGAATATAAACAAGGATAATCATTTCAATTTTATACGGCGCGGTGGCAGGTAGACTAAACTATCAGTCATTATAAAAATGTCTAAATCGAATGTCGAATCGATAAAAGCTTTCATGAGTCCTCATCAATACCTTGAGTAATTACTGGTTATTAATATGAATTATTAGTTATTAGTATATGATAAACGCTTGAGGTATACAAAAACTTAGACTTCACAGTCTGGATTGTATCCTGCCCTTAAGTCATGGGTTCTATCACCTATATATTCTGTTGTTGACCGTACTACAAGACTGGTAAACTTATTTACACATAATTTTGCTCATTTTATTAATTTAGCTCATATATTAAGACTGACTGTGTTTCACATAAATTTAAGGCAACAACAATTTTGCGGGTCATATATCTAGAAAAGGAAATGATTGAATTGGAAATACCAACATGCCAACTTTGGATTCTTACCGTTAAAACAATTTTATCATACACAAAGTTTCACAATAAATATTTTTCTAGAGTCTGTGCAAAATCAACTATAGTTTACACCGGCTGGTAAAGGGTTAATATATTTAAAATACTTCGATTGCGCTCAGATGTAAAAAATACATTCAAAATGTACTAACTATTACGAAGATTTACACTACTTACAAACTCTTTTCTCGCCGTCTAGCTGCGACATAGGGAATAGGTAAACATGTTAATTCCCGTCTGCTCCCAGTCTACGGACCTCATTTGCCCCGGGTTGCTTATTTTCTTCCCAGACGTCCCCTCTGTTATTATTTTGATTTGAGACAACAAGTGTTCCCGACATGTTTTGAGAATCGTGGAATTAATAAATGGGATGAAACGTGTAAGATAGGATTGTTTTGAAAGGAAATAAGGAAAACAGGGCGTTTTTAACTGTTTGCAATATTATGATACATTTTTATATTCACTTTTAGTTATAAAAAAACCTACTTAGTTTTGTTGTATAAGTTAGATTGTGTTCAGATCAGTACTAATAGTACTGATCTCGTATCAAATACAATATTTTGGATTGAAGTAAATTCATCATCATCATCATCATCAGCCTGTTGCAGTCCACTGCTGGACATAGGCCTCTCCAAATGTTCGCCACTTCGCTCGATTTTCGGCGACTCTCATCCAGCTCCCGCCAGCCGTCCTGCGCAAATCGTCACTCCACCTGGCCTGAGGGCGTCCTACACTACGTTTACCGAGGCGTGGTCTCCACTCCAGAACTCGTTTACCCCAACGGTTGTCGGCTCTGCGGCTGATATGGCCAGCCCACTGCCACTTCAGCTTGCTAATCCTGTGAGCTATGTCGATGACTTTAGTTCTCTGCCGGATCACCTCATTATGGATTCGATCCCTTAGAGAAACACCGAGCATAGCTCTTTCCATAGCCCGCTGAGTGACTTTAAGTCTGTGAACCAGTCGTGCCGTCAGTGTCCACGTCTCGGCTCCATATGTCAAAACAGGTAGAACGCACTGATTGAAGACTTTTGTCTTTAGGCACTGTGGGATGGACGATGAGAAGACTCGACGTAGTTTCCCAAACGCTGCCCAGCCCAGCTGAATCCTTCTATTCACCTTGTCCTCTAGTAAATGAAGTAAATTACTACTATTATAATATTAATGATCAGCCTAATATAAATTATTATTAGTAGTTTTTTACCAATCGCTAACTCATATAAGAAAAGAAAACTTTGTAAAAGAACATAAAAAGTTAAACATAATAATCCTATAACCAACATTATCGTAATTATTTATAAATGCTAAAGTTTGTAAGAATACAATATGGAGGTCTGTATGTATTATATTTGTAACTCTTTCACTACTGAAGAAGACATTTGGATACAATTTATAAGATAGGAAGAGCTGTGCGTACTTGAATAACATTTAAGATACTTTTTATCCAAAAATGTCAACATACTTAAGTCAACTTTAAAACCTCTTTTATTTTTATGTCGGTTAAAAAGTCATTTTTTTATGTGTGTCAGCCTTCTTGTTTGCAAATGATCTTATGAAGTACTTTAATTAAGGATCTTCTCATTAAAATTAACGGTTCGTGTTAAGCCGAAAAAATGATTTTATTTCTATCTTTATTTCTATCGAAACAAAGAAATGTTAGTTTGCCCACGTTCTCAGGACAAAACTGGCAATTTGAACAAAACACAACGATATCTCGAGATCATGGACATTTTCCCGAAGCATAAATCCTTTACCGACGGCAGGTGCAAGGAGGGCATCTGACTAATTAAACGGCTGCGTAAATCTACCGCTCCCAACTTAAGCCCAGAATTTTACGATAAGACAAGGCTTTGTGCACTTTATGTTGAGGTGTTATGGCTTAATTTGCATTGGTATTTGGGAACAAAGGTTGCGATGAAAAAATGCATAGGGATTTAAGCTTAGATAGCATCATACTTCGTGTCTGCTATGGTTTGCCGATTTTTTGATAATTGAGAATGTGTTCAATTAAAAACGTGTAACCATATAATAGGTATTCATTTTCAAAAGATAAAATTCTTTTTGGTTCAGTTTGGTTTAACGTTAAAAACATTTCAAAACTAATATAAAATAATTATAAAAATATTAAACAGAACTGGGATTGGTTGTCTCCAAACCTAAAACACCACCAAATTTTGGTCAAGGTTATAAATTTGACTTTTGAATAATGTGGTCAAATATGTAATAAGCTGACTTAAAACTGATTCTAAGAATTACGAGTACAAAGTCTAAAATCACAAATATACAAGCTTCAACAAATAATCCCGTAATCTGCAAAATCACAAACGAAATTAGCAGCAGGAAACGTATTTTAATCCTCAAAAGGTGCCCTAATCAAGCGCAAAGAAGATTGATGCGGAATTAAAAACGCGAATAAGACTAGAGCTTCACGAATTTTCCACAATGCAGGGGAATTCATCAGAACGCTGGTCTTGGAAGTGGCTGGGCGACGGGGTTCAAGAAATATGGCATTTTATTTGTACCATAAGGCAGTCGTGAAATAACAGCCATGAATACTTAAATAGTTTAATAAAAAAACTGACTGCAGCAGAGATTGACGTACATAAAGAGAAAATCTCCTTTTGGTGTAATAAGTTGAGAAATTTAATATTTGATTTTATGTACGACTTGAACTCTATATTTAGTAAAATTAAAAATGTAAAAGTACAATAAAAATTAAAAATAACAACAACCGGCGGCAGAAATCGAAAAGATACTGCTTTGAGAAATTGTACCTACCATCGACTGATTTGTTTACCTCCACCTGCCTCCACACTGTGTCAGAATACTATTTTCGAGATAGAATTCCAGCACATTTAGTTTATAAAAAGAAGCTTACAAAAAAATCTGGCGCATTTATTTATTTAATTTATCAAAATTAGATGTGTTACTATGATCATTATTATTTAATTGTTCACATTTTTTTAAATTCTCATTCGATCATTATTCTAATTTCTTCAGTTCAAAAAAATCCAAACCGTGTACCGAGTCGCCTGGTCGTGATTTCATCATGTTATGAGAAAGGCGCTGCCCTAGCTAATGAGAATGAATTGCACTCCGCCTGCAGCCGCGTTACTTCGGAATTACTGCATTTTTCACTCGACTTCTTGCACCATCCGTCTTGGTTGCAGACAGATCCTTTGACTTGATCTAATCTGTCGCAAATTAAAAAAAGTTAAGTATTGCGCAAATCTTCTACCTGAATGAATGAACACCGAACCGGAGGTAGCGTCACTTGTATAAACGTTTCATAAATACTACTGGTGTAATTTACATGAATAAAAGCATATTGAATTTGATTTTGAATGATCTTTTATGCCCGGTTCCTATATTTTACGATTCGTAATGTGTTAAAAATGACTATCCCTTTTTCTACGAGTCGTTAATTCTAATTTCAAATTTACTTTCCATATCAGCTGTCATCGGTCGTCTGTCGGTCGTTTGATTACGCCTCGTATAATTTATTACTTACGGATAGTAATAAATTATACGATACGGAAAGAATCGTATATTGAAACTGGAGATTAGTCACTCTTGGTTATCACGTGGCAAAATTTGATATTTTATCATTTTCTTCATTATGCTTCGCCATACATGGTCTAGAGCCTTACTTTCGACAATGCGATATGCCTTAAGCAAGATACTTTAGTTTGCGTAGCAGTATACTTGTTCTATATATGGTTGAATGGAAAGGAATTTTATGGTATTGTTGAGGGGAAACTTTTTGTACTCAAACAAGTTAATCGGTTACTTCTAGGCAAGCACCATTACGTAGACAATACCATCACTTGCCATCAGGTGTTAAATGCAAGCCTATTTGAATTTAAAAAACAGTCATAGTGCACCTAGCTTGTTAGTCGTTTTGGGCTATCTCATTACATTGTAAGAATGAAGAAAAATAGAAAGGAAATGTAAATTTCACAAAACCTTCGAAAAACTAGCCGTATTAGCTGCCTTCAGCAATAAATAAATAAATATGGGACAACATCACACATATTGCTCTCATCCTGTAAGTAGCTTAAGCATTTGTGTAACAGAAAGAAACAACGCCGGTACCACTACACCCAGAACCGGGACAATATGGAAAAAGTTCGTTTCCCCTATTGACCCGATCGGGGATCAACCATAGATATGATCACAGTGACAGTTCGGCCCGATCGCCTCTCGGCAGCGGAGGTCGTCAAATCAAGTTGACCTTTTTTTGAAGCTTAGCCATCCATTTAATTTGCTTCAGATCTTGAAGACACCAGTTCCAGGGGAACTAGTCATCGGTTACCACGATCCCAAAGGAGGTTGAAGCTTATCAAGTGACCTATAAAGTCGCACTGTAAGTGTGCAATCATGCACACTTAGTGCGGTCACTTTATAGCAAGCGCATTTGCGGAGCCTAGTTTAGAATCAAACCCGAAGGGCCATTAGGTTTTAGTCAGCATAACCATATTGGCTTCCGGGCCAATCTGTAGGTTTTAATTTTCTATAAAGATTTATTAGATAGGTTAGTGCAATCGTAATATAAAGCCTTCCAAGTGTTATACCTAATACCATGTTGATACTAGAGTATTTTATGGTTCAACTATTGTGTCGTAGTTAAGATTTTAGGACATATAAGGCGATTCAAATAATTAATTGAGAAGAAAATATGAACAACTTTCATTGGTAATTGAACATTTGACCTTAAACATGATTGCTAAGTTTCCCTTTAAAATTAAAAATAAAGTATTACTTCAACAAAAATAGCGTGATATCTACAATGAATTTTATCAGAAAAAAAAGGTAGTCTGCTTGCTTTAAATTACTTAATAATTTATTTAGAAAAAATAAATAAAAAAAACACAGCCAGTCTATTAAGATTCAGTGAATACAGTGAAACTTCACAACCACGTCTTTGGAACTCGAGCGCCGCAAAGCACTGTCAGTGCGAGTCCTAAATTAATATGAATCTCTAATTTGGGCGTCACACGTGTTGCGAACTCACAACTTTCCAGACTACGCCAAATTGGATAAACATGTGCAAGGAACGGAGGCCTTTGAGTAGAAGGTACTGGAAGCTATTGCGTCGCGTCACGCGTCGCTTTTCAATGTATGAAGTTGTATAAACCGATACATTGAACATGGCATAAATAGGAGAAAACAAACTGGTCAACATATCAAGCTATTATGGTTTATTGTTTAAAATAATCTATAAAATTGTTTTTATTTTAAATTTCGTTACAATACGAAGAGAATAGCCTCTAAGACCAGAAAAAATTACAATCCATACTATATCCATACTAATATTATAAATGCGAAAGTAACTCTGTCTGTCTGTCTGTCTGTCTGTCCGTCTGTTACTCTTTCACGCCTAAACGGCTGAACGGATTTTGATGAAATTTGGTATAGGTGTACGTTGAATCTCAAAAACGGACATAGGCTACTTTTTATTAGAAAATAAGGGGGGGATGGGGATAATACCACCTTTGAAAGTTTATATGGAAAAATGTTTATTTTTGAAGTTATGAAATTTGGCTCAAATATAGCTCGAAACTTGGATTAAAATATAGACTACTTTTTGTTTCGAATATTAGGGGAGAAAGGGGTAAAACCGACCATGAATGGATGTAGGCCACGCGAACGAAGTCGCGGGCACAGCTAGTGTTCTATAATTGTACATATATCATGCACTTTTGTTTCGAACGATGAAACTTAAAAAAATAGGTTACATTTGATGAAGTTGCATTTCCAACAAGAAAAAAGATGTTTTTAGGCGAGCTATATCATCAAGTTTAGTTAACTACCAGTTTCAGTAGCTTGATCTACGCCACTAGCAATCCCTACTGCACGAAACGTCATTGTTCTTTAGGTCACAGATGACTAACTAGTTTTTTATAGTTAAAGAACGCTTTTGTTTTGAATAGTATTGATTAAAAATTAATCAAACCTTAGTAAGACACATAGCGTTGTGAAATACGACTTACTTTGTCTTGTTTTTCTACTGCTATAAAGCAATTGCAACAAATCTAGGATCCTTAGAAGCGCGATATCGCCATCCGTATATTTTGTTAACGGGGCAGTTCTAGGAATCGAGTCATAAGAAGCCCCGTATGTTTTTGTCTCGCACACGCGCTACCGAATGAACAAGGCTTATGGTAATGATAAGAGCGTGTGTAAAGCGCAAATGACAGTAGTAAAGATAAACAGAATTACAACTTAAGTTTTGAAATTAGCACCCGAAGATATCCGCGCGTAATGGCGGTTATTTGTGTACGAGTTACGATGCTAGAATTTTACGATTCGACTATTTGTTGGGTAATTGAGCCCATTCTCTCCGAGACTATTGTTTTTGATGAGCTTACATTTATACGAGTACAAAAAGGATCATTTGACATATATCTTCAAATGAAATAAATATATAGCTGTCAAATTAATTTGCTGGAATGTTTTCTAACACATTCAAACTCTTATTCTGCTTAAGCCAGTCCCTATTGTGATAACTATGAGTTGCTTTGAAATATGCATTTGGGATATTAAACAGGCTTATATCTTTATGCCTGCTATATGAATAAAGATATAGAAAACAAAAAGAGAGTACGACATTATTGTGTCCATAAATAAAGTATGTATATCATATACCTTTATAATTATTTACTCACTGTTCTGAATTATTAATTATTACCTACCTACCGTTTTCAAACTAAATGGAAGAAAGTTTAAAAGACATCAAATGATTCAAAATTAAACCAAAATTTTATGGTGATTGCGTTTAATACACGTTAACTCAATTTGATACTGGCAGGTTTTGTTCAGATTTGTATGAGCGGCAAGCAATAAAAAAATATGCTAACCACTTGAGACTGACTTCATACTGCTATTAAGTATCTGAAATAATCGATTAATTTCTTATCTGTTCCATATTCATTTGTAGTGGTTGCTTCCGAGTCGATTGTCACTTGTTAATCCTGAAATTGTATCGATATAATTTACTCAAAAAGGCGGCGCGCCCGGAATTAGTTATTTCTCGGAGCGCGCGCTGCATCGCAAGCAGGCCGCTACGGTGCAGTCGCCAACACCGAGCTCTCGAAACAATGCACGTGATTAAACCTAAATTCGCTACGTGATTTGTGTGGTACGCTGCGGAAATATCTTGTTTCGACTCGGTGACGAATTTAAATCGATTGTATACAAAGTCGAATCACAAAGTTGCTCGTCTTGAGTTTCAACGATTTTGGACCGAGATTTGTTAATGTCCTAGATGTACAGTTACTATCAATCATTTGTATACAACTCAGTGCCTTGTCATAATAAACCCTCACGTAACTTAGTAAGTCAGATAGACAGTGAATTAAATGTGACAAAGTACTGAACTGAACTTAACAAACTAATAAAGCTTTGTTCTGTGCTCACATGATGCATTGTACAGTAACACTTTACTTTTATATACTTCTATGAGATAAAAAAAGAGTTGTCCTCGTCCTTCGACGTATAGTATTCCACAAGATAACGCATATGATGTTCTTTCAACTATTTTATGTTATTATTATTACATGTTTGAGTAATTGTCCTCAGGCAGACGATCAAATCAAATACTGAATTTTTTGAAAAAATGTGAAATCTGTCAATATGGCATTTTGTTATTTTCAAATCACAATTTAATTAAAAAAAAAACATGTATTAAAAACAAAACATTTTGATCAAGGGCATGCAAGGGCATGAGCATTATGCAGTAAACAGCACAAAAATATACTAAGTTACAAGAACAGACATAATTCAATTTTACAACGTCTATTCGTCTACATTTCAATTCCCCAGCAAGTAAAGTACAAATCAACTTTCTCCCACGCTTACTAGACTTGAAATAACATTGTCAACTGTTAGACTGCAGAATTTATTCAGCATTGCTCGAGGAATGTGACAGATGAGAATAAATTGTCCAAGCCCGGGGGAGCAGGATGAAATTATATTTTGTCGCGGACCCGTCTCTCCTACCACTGAAGCAGTCAATTAGAAACAGTTGGTAGATTTTTATTTTTATACAAAATATAAGGTGAACACGTACAGTTTTAGGGCTGAACAAAAAAGTCAACACCGTGATTATGACCTGATACTAGAATCTGGTTACTTGTGACTCGCAATTGTTTTGATATCATACGCATTGATGGGTGCAATAAAAATCGGTCTCATAATTACTTCTTAAATTTTATTAATTTTTAAATACATTTTAAACGATTGTATCTCCGACGTAATTGACGGTGTATGAAGACTACATACAGCACATTACATTGAACTTTGTTTAGTCTCCAAATGTCATAAATGAAATTAAGAAAAAACTTTAGGAATACTGGAAAAGACATGCAGGTTTTTAATATCGGACTGGTGTTATGTGTAAACCAGTTCTTAATACAAACCCAAAATGTATATTTTTACAAAGAGTACGGACATCGTGCTAAGTACTAAACTGAAAAAAAGAACATCACAGCAGCACTGGTATTCTGGTGGAAAACAACTGCTTAGAAAAATAGCGGGAGGGCTCTTACTAGTTCCCCATGCATGCAAACTGGGAATTTGGTCACGAGATATAAAATATACTTAGACACTGATCACATTACCTAAAGGTTAATTTCTAAAAGAGGTTGTGATTGTGTTACGGCATGTTACTGCATATTCTAAATACTAGAAAAACAGGAGTGTCATGTACATTACTCTTACAATCGGAAAGTGAATTGGAATCAAAATATTCAACTCATTTATAATATGATTAAAGATTAGTCAATAAATTACCGCAATAAACAGAGGTTCGGTGAATGACTTTGCAAAAAATTTAATCTAAAAAGCAAAACCTTTGCTAGATATTTTCCACCTGAAATAGACATTAGAGTATTTTAGAAAAAAGACAAAAAAGTAAATTATTAATTTTAGTTATGTTTGCAGAAGGTATGTCTAGTTATTTCTTTTTTAGCCAGCGGCGAATGAAAATAATGAACATGCTAAAAGTTTCTCTTTGTTTTATCAAGCATTCTGTTAAAATCAGATGAGAATACGTAGTTGAGCGCAAATATTATTTTAACGAATGCATATAGGGCCCTTGACGTCAGCTCAAAATTTTAATTTGAGCTTAATTAATATGGCGACACGCGATTCGGCGGAATTAAGCCACTGGCGGAATTTTATTAAATGTAGCGTACGTTTGGTAGTGCTAACAAAAACCACGTTAGTCGGTCTGCGTTGAAGATGTATAGCGCGTACATAAGTTCTGGAAAGGGTTAAAAAATAAGTAGTATTTAAGTAATAAAAATAAATAATGGACGACATCACATACATTGCTCTGATTCAGAGGTAAGTAGCTTAAGGACTTATATAATAACTATCAGAAGTAACGATGGTATCACAACACCCAAATCCGAGATATTTAAGTAAATTTCATTTTCCATATTGGCCCGACCGGGAATCACACCCGGGACTTCAGAGATAGCGCGACATCAAAGTTCAATCCGCTCGCCTCTCAGTTATGCAGAACGTCAAATAAAGCATTTATTTATTGGCACATAATATTGGAGGGTGGTGACTTTACTTTCCATTATTAGAGACGAAGAAGAGAAGCCCTAATTTACGCCCTTAATATCAGATGAGAAATAACAGTTCAATAAAGTACAATACGACTTATTTTATATGTTATCATAATATTCCGTAACAAAATAACTTCATGATGTTCTTCATTTATATCGGACAGCGAGAATTCAGCGTTAAGATTAAATAGTTTTTCAGTAGCATTCTATGGATTAAAAAATAGTTCCTAATAAGGTGGTGAAAACTAATAAATGCTTGAAGTTTAGAAATTATTTCAGTCGCCCTTCATTGGCCCCTGGTGGGTTTTGTTCAAAATACTAGTCTCTTCCAGGTCTGATATGTTGAAGGTAGTAGTAGACTAGGAAGGCATATGGAGGAGGGGGGTAGGCAGTCTCGAGAGCCGTCTGCCGTAAAGTATCGCTTAATGACGTGTAACGAGCGTGGTCGCCGAGCGCGACGCGCCTGCGACTTTGAAAGCGAAGCGACACTGCGACTTTCAGAGTATCGTCGATGCGACTGTTTCGAGTTATCGAGACGCGAGTCCCAGGACGATCGAATATCCGCAGATACGTTTGAATGGTGCCTTTTATAGGGTAGCGCGAAAATCGAGATGCATTGACGCCCGCGCGCTTCCTAAACTTTTGTCTACGATTCGAACCGGATTTGAGTTGCTGCATTTTTAACTGCATGTGCGAATACACACATCAACTTGATTGGTAAAACATGTAAGTATTTTATTTTATTGTTTAATGTTTTTAACTTTATGTATTAGCCATATCTTTTATAAATGCTGCATTGGGTTAATCTTTTCGTAATAAACAATTAAATTACTGTTATTTATTTCTTTAATGCTACTTTATTTTTGAAGTTCTGGAATACGTTGTAACTTTTAGTATCGTACCAGGATAATTGACACTTTTTTTATATGAAACATCTGTTTTATTTGATTAGTTCTTATTTTTTTGTTCTGAATTAACCACTTTTTACGTCAAAATATTAATATAAGCGTCCGACTTTCATTGCAAATCGTACAACGATTATTTGTAACATTTCAAACTCTCTAATGATGAAAACATAATTATCTTTGGTAAATCAAGTTTAATAATTGTTAATGAAAAAAGTTTTGGACTCATTCAAGGACAGTACATAGCAATAAAAGGAAGTCCTCGTTGGAATAAACCTCACGAGTTCCTCATCAAATCATTAAAGATTCAACATTTTTCCATCGCAATGATTTAATCACGAGTTGGTACGTGCCTCGCACAATCTCATTATCTCGTTTCGAGCCGCCCTGTCTCGGTACGACTTTTTCGTCAATTTGCATACGTAATTAATTAACTTTTTTACCCGAGAATGTTTTTTTTTCGGCTGCATCAGGTGGACGAAGATAAAACTGTTCTGCCTGCCAGTCTCATTATTCTAATTAGGTTTTGGTTGTGATGAAACTATGAATAGTCTTGGGATGAAAATACTGGTTAGATTATCAAAATTTTATGAATTAACAATCATTAAAAATATTAATGTAATGTTTAAAATTAGAATACACGATGTTTTCGCATTTTATTCTACTGAACCACAAAAAGAAGGAGGATTGTGTTTTGTTTAAGTATGCATATATCTGTGTAAACGTAATGATATATTAAAATATCCATTTGTAAGTATCAATTGCTATTATGGGTTTATGCGTTTTTAATTCTTTATTAAATCGCTAAATAAAATACCAACTGGTATTATTTGCTAAATAATCACAGATATTTTAGCGGAAAATATGTTTTTCTTACAAAATAAAGTTTGCCAATACTCCTGTCAAGACCACCAGGACAAATCTGTCCAGAGTGCTGTTACAAAGTATTTTAATACGTACCGTATGTATACTTTGTTTCTCCTTCATCTTCCTTGTATACCCACCTTGTACTTTGTACACTTGTACTTTTGTACCTTTGCATACAAAGGTCAAGCTATTTTTTAAGTACCGCAAGATGTCCTAAAAGCGTCTTTGTCTCAGGCACTCTGCTTCATCACATCCTACCCTTGCGGTGAGCGCAAAACCTACACGTATCACTCACTATAATCTTATTACGCGCATCAACATTAAAAGCTTCTTACCAAAACCTTCGGGCCCGCATAGTAGGGAGTGGTAAATATTTAACAAATTGGTTCAGGAGCAAGTTTGGGCGCCCAGCTCTGACCACACACCCTTTCAGCGGCGGAAGCTACTAAGAAGCTCTGCAGGTATCGTGCTCCTTAGGGATGTACTTATTAAGGGGTATTCGCGTTGCGGACTAGGTATTGGACACTAAGAAATTTAAAGTACAAAAGTGAAAGTCAGATTGTCAAAACACATGTACAAAATACAAACAAACAAAAATCAAATACAACACGTTGTATAACTTTTGAATATAAAAAATAATGTTAAAAAGTTAAAAACATATATTAAAACAAATACCGATCATCATAAAACAATATCACTCTAATTATTTCTACATAAACTTATTAAAACATTAGTTATATTTTCATTTTAACAACATCATACTGTAGTATTACGTTTTCTATTCACTGAATTAACTATGGTTATCTTAAAGCGAATCATTATTAAATACTTACGTTTCCTTTAGGTATTTAACCGTATAAATTAAGATGGTTAATTTATTAACTTAACGACCAATGTTAATATTCAAAAATAACAGGTAAATAAGAAAAGATTTTTAAATTTCAAAAATAACGGCCTTAAACTTTTAAAATAAAACACAGCCTTGGTTATTACAGTTCATATGTGTAGCCAATCTTCATTTCCACTTAAACATTTTGTACTATTTTAAGTGTTGAATACAGCAACAAGACGCAGAGTAACCACGCCGGCCACAAGTCTTCACTTACATGTGGTTTCTGAGGAAAATTACATCAAATCGTCTGAATTATTGAAAAGTTTACGTAAAAGCGCTATAGTTTGTTGGCAGAGCTTGTTTGTAGTTCGGAACTCCAAGGAGAATGTGTGCTGTTAGCTGATACTTTTTGCCTTTAAAAAACTTTTAACTTTTCAAAACTTTGTTCCAATTATTTATTCTTTGTTATAGGAGATATTGGATTTTTTTGTTGCACTTGGAAAATAAGCCTTATTCAAAACAAGTGAGAACTTAATTAATTATTTTATTTAAATAACTACAGGACGTATATACGCATTTTATGAAACGCAAAAAATAATGTTCGGAAAAACACCGTTTACTTTTGTTTAATATATTGATCTTTAATTAAATGATACGCCTACCATACATTTCAACGTTTCTCTCATATTTATGTTACTAGATTGTTAGAGATGAAAATATCAATCTATTTATTTATAATTTAGTTTCAAAGTAACAAAAATGTCCTCTTTATATGATGATAGATAATATATGTAGATAAAGAAATCATAAATTTTACAAAAATAACTTAACGTTTTTTGCAAACAAAGAAAGTCCTTTAAAATAATTTAACGGGTCAAAACGCGACACCATTTTTATTTAGTAGTTAATACGAACTACTTACTAGCAAGACCAGTCAGCTCGTGACCACGGTTGGTGCAACCTAACCGAAACGTCGGGCAGTAAGTAGTTCGTATTAACTACTAAATAAAAATGGTGTCGCGTTTTGACCCGTTAAATTATTTTAAATGTTTAAAATGGAACGCGAAAGTCTTAAAATTTATAAAGAAAGTCCTTGTTTTTATTCAACGATGTAAAATGTTAAATACAGTTTTAATTTTTAATAAACTTTCGTGATGTTCAGTAACGAACTACTCCAACAAAAAATACGCTTACGAACATGACAATCGACTTATCTATCCAATTACGACGAGACGTCTAAAAACCAAACCGAACAAAAGAAGTAAAAGAAAGGCGAATTAAAATTTTCAGTAAGTTGAACTTAATATAGCTCTAAGCCTGGCAAAGGTCGCGTAATCTACGCAACGGGGCTATACCTAAAGGCTTGGCCGAGGTAATTAATTTTCAAGGGATTACAGTACCAATACCGGGGATAAAGAAAGGGCCACCGTGGCCGTCTGACGACGCGGCGTTAGGCAAGTAAACAAAGTTGGAATGCTGGAATATACCTTGTTCAGGCTTTAGACTGATCTAGAGCTATTGTTTGAGAGTCAAATTGTAAACGAGCGTATTTAGGAATTTATTGTTTATAAAATCTAGACAGCTATTCAAATTATTTGTAGGAAAATACCCTCTCTTAAAGATATTTTAAAATTTTTATCCTCACAGCAAGGATAATTCACGCCTTAGGTAGTATAGCTCGATAAAATAAAATATGAATGAATTAATCCTTCTTTTTTGCATTTAAAGGTGGATGTTTTGAGTTGATTTGACAAAAACAATTACTGAAAAGGTTTTGTATAAATTTATATTTTGACATCCACTATGTACAGTCGCCGTCAGATATATTGGAGCAGGCAAAGTGACCAAATATTTCTGAATAGTTTATTATCTGAATAGAAGTTATTGAGTAGCATCTGCTTAGGTATAACTGAAGCAATGAATGTTCAGATATTAATGGAACTTGTTGCGTATGGAACTTATTGACATTTTAAACTGATCAGAAGTATTTGGTCACGTTGTCTGCTCCAATATATCTGACGGTCGCTGTATCTCTTTAACCAACTTAAAAAAATGAGATTCCGCAATTTGACCCTAAATGTATTTTAAGTAGATCTTGACGGACGGTTAAAATAATATATCATATGGTTATATATCATTGGAACTATTTTCAGTAAGTTTCATTTTAGTTTGTATTTTTGAAGTGAAATTTAAACATATATGTTGACGGAAACGTTCCCAAAAAACCTGCATTCAAATTTGAACAGTGAGTTTTGCAAATGGCGAGAGCGAAGATGCACCGGCTGCTAGAAATATGTCGTAAAATCTCCAAGCATCTACTACACGGGCAGGTTTCTCTCATGGGTCGTAGTAGTTCCACTCGTAAGAAGTCCGTTTCAGAAAACACTTTAATTATGCAACACACACATGTGGGGAAAGCGAAATTTTGCATACAAAATGAAAGTACACATGGAACTGTAAAGAGTAAGAAAATACTGAACGTTTATGCAGGTGACGCACCGCATGCTAACCGCAAAGATCCTGTGCAACGATGTTTTCGTTTGCAGAGTACCTAGTTGCGAAATATGTGGGATCCGAGGGATTATTTTAGGTGCATGCCTGAAGAGAAAATGCAAACTTAAGTCAAGATGGGTAAGGTGCAAATTGATGAGGCATGAATGTGTCATTGTTCCTTATAAAAACTTTTATAGATTCCGGAATGTGGTAACAAAATAATAAAAATACTGTTGTGCATTTTATTTTGGTTTTGATTTAATAATTCGTCTTTTACGATATGTGCTTAATTTATAAACTATATCGCATCAGCCCAATCATCTACAGTTTAAATTTATATGGAGCAGTCAAGGTCGCTTTGTTATTCGAAGGCTTTATTGTTGTCATCAATCAATAAAATATTGTTTGTACTTAGTTGGCAAAAAAGTATATGTTAAATCTTGTATTGGATTAAGGGATTTTGTTCATCCCAATATTTGGCCGCTGTTATGTTTATATTTATGTTTTTACTGTGCATAAGGGAGTATATTTTTCAAGGTAGCCTTTGGATTTGGTTTCCATAATAAAAGTGCTTAAGTTTATTACTTTTGGATCAAGTCAGTATAATGCCTGTTATGGTATGCCTGCCTTATATTTACTCATTTAAAAATATGTGTGTAGTCATGTCATACAAAAGATCTTAAGATTCTACTAATCATTTCATTATTAACCATTCCCTTTTCCACTAACATTCAATCGACATCAAGAAATCACGACATTCCAAGAGACTCATTGAAAATTTCCTCGACATTCCAATAAAACATTTACGATCCCCGCCCGTCTACATTCGTCAAGTTCTCCGTGCTGTGAAATTCTCTCGCCTGACCCGCAACCGGCACTAAAAGGAGTAAAATAAAAACCTCCGTACACACTACATTCAATTCAAACAAATCTGTCGGCGACGCTCAAGTTTCCCGGTGCTCGGAAGCTTTCTCCACCTATCCACTATACAAACAAGGAGGGCCACAAAAAACGTTTCTATGCAAATAGGGGCAAATAAACCGGGCGCGAGTCGGCTGCGGTCCCGCATAGAGATGCTGGAACAGTTTAGAAGCCGTGTTTGAGGTGGAGCGAAAGTTTTTTTTTTGGGTTAGCGATGCTGCTGGTTGTGTTTGCAGCTTGAAAGGACTTGCTCGGAGGAGTAAGAAGACAAAAACAGGTTGTAGCAGAAATAAATTTTTGAGGATAGCGTTTCGGAGTAGACGCAGCTTTTCGTTCTCTCATTTACTCTCAGCCATTGCAGCGCTCAAAATTTGAGATTGAGAATTACTTTACTTACTTTTAATATTTTTCTTTCTCTTTTTGTGTACTCTTATGATGTCATACTAAAACTATTGGGTGTATATATAATGCACCAAGTCAAGTACACTTGTTATCAGACAAACATAGGCTGAGTAATTAATAATTTTTACCATCAATCTCTCTTTATATACAAATCTACAACCGCTGATATTAGAAAGGCACGTTATCGTGATTAAGAGCTTTTATTGTAAACTGTTTGCCGTAATGTGGTATCCAGTTGGTAATGGTTCCACTATCTTGAATTTTTGGGCAGCATGTGGAACAAATATTTACTTAGGTATTTACTGATGAAGAATCTCACTCTAATGTTTTTGCCTATTTCCTGAACAATTCCTCAGTAAGGACATAAGACTTCATACAAGTATACTGTGTCTTAACTAGTAGAATAAGTAGTATCGACGGCTAACGAGACTCCAGATCAGGAGAAACCTTGATTTTGTGTATGGTCTGATGACTTTGTCTTGGTAAGTTACGTTATAATATGATTGTTTATCTGCATATAATTTCTTTGTTCTTTCCTTCAAACTTGCACCAGTAAATATACCTACACCTCCACTATCACAAATTTTACGTTAATCTTCTTATTTGGAACCTCCGTTCATAAAGTGTGGAGAGCATTTTACTTCGTTAAAGATATAGACACATCCAGCGCCTTATAAGTCTCCTAGCGGGTAGACTTCACCTCCCGTGAGATCGCATTTTCGGTGGCGTTTTATACACAACGCATGCTTGATTCCCACTATACATATTTATGATGCCTCCTGGTTTGGTTACGTAGGAGAGGAAAGAATTTTATGGTCTTTTAGATAGGTGACCGTGCTAGAGTTACGGCGTATGTTTTGTTTATGTCTGAAATGAGGACAACGTATTCTGGAACGTTTGAATTAGAATAACTGAATACGGCATTGGATACGCTCGTGCGTGATTATGTTTAAGGTCGTTTGGGAGATCGTAAACATTGGGTGCGTCTATTTAGGTTTTGTAAATATATTTGGGATGGGTGATTGTTTTGTGAAGGTAGCTTAGATAAGGTAATGTAAGACTATTTTTTTTCTATAGATTCTTATGAAGGGGTTTGGCACAACTAAACAGTGGATGTAAATTTTTAAGACTTTCGCGTTCCATTTTAAACATTTAAAATAATTTAACGGGTCGGTTTAAACGTCGGGCAGTAAGTAGTTCGTATTAACTACTAAATAAAAATGGTGTCGCGTTTTGACCCGTTAAATTATTTTAAATGTTTAAACAGTGGATGGTTGTATGATTTTATTATGTAAAATGCATAAAATCGAAAATAGCCTCTATTTTTGCCTGCAAACACAAATAAATAAATGTTTTGATTCACCTTTTTCAAGTAATCGAATTCTATTAAGGTTTGCTTATTGTCAAAATAAAATTAAAATAGCACAGTGGGATAAAAAGGAAGCCTACCAGTTGAAAATACCAGATTATTTTTAATAAGTCAAATAGTTAGAAAATGATATGAACATATTTTTTCATTTGCCAAATTATAAAAAAAAAACGTAGATAAAACAAAGCTTAGTTGCGGAGTAGAGGGTCGTTGCTCATGCCGTCATGCGAATTCATTGTATCGCCGCTATTTTTCGAGGTTTAAAATGCCAATAATACGTGCCCCATATTTTTGGATAATCAAATATACAGACAGACACAAATGTTCAGTCCGTCTCCATATTGTAGCCACTGCTAAAGAAATTAAGACATTTTGTTTTCTACAAATCACCATAAAAAATTCGAGTACTTTTAAAACAAGCTTAAATATATATTGTACTCTGCAGTGTTCGGCCGCGTAAGAATTTTAACAGCGTAGTATACAAACGGGCGCTGCTATGGCTACCAGGAATGTTTCGCCCACACTTTGTTTTTACTTTGTTAATTAGTGATCTCAAATATGTTAGTGTTATTTGCATTTGTGTTGTAAGTTCGCAAAGATGTATATTTATTTGCTAGCTTACAGAGGCCAGGTAGTTACATCAAAATTTTTTAATAATATCTCATGAGTATGATCTTGATTTTTTTCATTGAAAAACCAAAATAGGTGCATGGCGGTCATAGGTGAAACAAAAAAAAAATATATTTCTAAGTAGAAATAAATAAAAACCGTTTTCAATTCGACTAAAACTAACGTTGACAATGAAATATTGTAGGAACATTATTAAAACCAAATCCCATTTAAAGAAGCCTTTACCCCGGTTCTCAAAAAAAAAATTTTTGCAAATAAAAACTTTACACAGTTTGCCTAATAATGCAAGTTTACAAAAAAAGTTTACTTGAGTCCAGCAATTTTTTTCTGTGTTAAATTTCGCCCCGTATTCATTTCAAAGCCGGCAGATCAAAAAAGCCGTTTCACGGGTATAATTTAGCTAAGTTAAATTTGGGATTTGCAATTCAGTTCCGTAGGTTATTTTTCGTTTATTATGTTACCATTTGTGGAGCTACAATTAACTTGCATTTTTTGCTCCCGTATTTGCATCCTGTTTTCATCTAACAAATTGTTTGTACGCGAAAACAAAAATACCCGCCAAATATATGAGGTCTTAAAAGTTGGTTCTATTGCACTATTCAAGTCTTTCGTTGGAACCTAATGTTTAATGACTTTATGGTTATAATAATGATGGAATTTTTGAGTATAAAATCAGAGTGGATGAAAAATGGAGTTGACAAATTTAAAACTTAATTTTAATTACGCACCGCTCCCCGTTTATTCATAATGTGGATATTTTATCACATTATTTTTGACGGTGGGGTAAACAACAACCAATCATGAAAAGCAACAATTAAAGACGAAACGTTTATCTCAATCTACCTCAAAACCGGTTTCAGCACAAGATTAATATGTTAAAATAGGTAGTAATTATTGTAACAGTACATACCTTAGGTATGACTTTTTGTTGTTTCGTATTTTCTTAAACTCTATTTAAACCAGAACTAAATGTTGATTATTAAGTTTGAAGATGCTTACCTTAATTTCTTACTAATATACATGCTAATCATCTATTCATTTTAAAACCTTTTATGTAACTTATCTCTACATGGAGTTTGCCCTAATTTCTATCCTTGCCCAGTCGAACTTAACTATACTACCTCATTAAGTGGCAATTACCATTCGCATCTTACAACAGTACCCTGATGCTTATCAGAGTAAAATAACACACAGTAATAGGATGACCACAGACAAGCTGTAAATATGTTGGCATAACATTCTGTGAATAATTTAACCGACCGAGCCTAAGCAAACACTAGGTACCTACGGAGGCATGTCACGCCTGTAACTTATCGCATGGACAGTGTATTTACACGCCCAGTTGCTTAATACTTTGTTACATTATGCCACAAACTCGACACAAAAGACTGGACAAGTATGTGTCTAGTTGGTGAAACTCAACTATAGTGTAATTTATTTTTTGCAACCTAGATTATAACGTGTGTTCATAATATAGTCAGGCTTAAATGAGTTTACGTTTTTGTCAACTGGATACACAATTTTACGCGCAGGACAGTTGATACCTGTAAATTTCAGTTGGTTGAGCTTATACTAAATGAGTAATTATTTGTTGAATTGTTTCTGTTATGAAATGAACATATTTTTTAAATTGATTATAACGTTCATTTGGCAGACACAAACCGCTGAACGTATATTGTGAGTGTTTTATGAGTCATAAAAATAAAATAAACCCGACTGAATATTTTTTTTATTATTATTTATAATAATCATTTATTATTATTATGATTTTCTTTATTTTTATTTTTTTTGTGTTATTGGCATCATTGGCATTGGATCCAGCTGGCAGTGAATAAAATGTGTAATTTTAATTTCATTATGAGAACACACGTGTGTCCAGTCACTTGCTTTGAGTAGGTGGCAAACTCTCACCCTTAAAGATTATATTTGTTTTTTCACTTTCCCTAATAAACCTATTAAAATTAGATACTGTTTAAAATCACGTCACTGTAAGCAGTTGTAGTTCGATGTACGGTATTAAGGCGGAGTGAATAATCTGACACAATCTTGCCTGAACGTACGGCAGATTTTAAACCGTATCGTAAAATCAGCTGGCACTATTATGTCTTGTTTAAAAATGTACAGGAAAGTATAACGATAAAGGACTTTTTAATTCGTAATGTGTGGGAAAAAATCCCTTTCCGATTCAGATAACTTTGAAATACTTTAGGTGTATGGTATGAATTTCCTCCCTAAGAAGTGTTCCTTTCTATTTATAGTTTTCGGTGAAAATTTATAAGTTTTTCATTTTAAAACATCTGATGAAATCGTAGCTACTGAGTTCAGTTCAGTAAAACAATGTTAAGCGCCAACTCCTATCTAGTTAGACATTCTTGTTCAAAGTATGCCACAAAAGAGTTTGGCACAATGCAAATGTGCCAAAAATTTGTCTCTACAGGAAACTAACAGTAAGTGGGTTGAAAGCTGGCGCAAAAAAGGTCGGAGAGAATGTTTACACAAGCCATTATCCGAGGCTTTAAAAGATAGGGTAACAACTGGAAGGTATCAGGCCCTGATCGTGTACCTTTGGGCCACCCTTACGTTTTAGGAACAATATTATTTGCATTCTTATGGAAAGGGTAAACCTTCCAATAACTGTCTAGTTTAAAGAGTTCTGCGGCCGCTACTGTTGTACACGTGGGAATATTTTGTACATGGCCTTATATACTTTTTATGTTCAACAAAGGATAATGTAACATACATTGCGAACTAAAACGTGTTGTTAAATCTACAATTTAATAAACGTGTTATCATTGGATCGGACATTTTTATTTAAATCAAAAGTATCCTCGCATTTAGCACTAGTAACAGTCTATATTTTACTCAAAATCCAATACTTACTACGTATACGACGTTACACAATAAAATCGGTTTCATGAAAATGAAAACACGCGCTTTTATTTCATTCATCATTGCTTGATTGGTTCACAAATTACTTACCACAAGATATATTCTGAAATATCAAAATGTGCCAGTATGAGGCTGAATCCGGTAAGTGTTACATTTTGAACAAAAGTCATTAATAACAAAATAGATTATCCATGTGAAAGAGACGTAGACATTTTGTTTGATTCCCTGAATTATATATTTATATTAAACTAGCTGTGCCCGCGACTTCGTTCACGTGGACTACATCCTTTTATGGTCGGTTTTACCCCTTTCTCCCCTAATATTTGAAACAAAAAGTAGTCTTTATTTTAATCCAAGTTTCGAGCTATATTTGTGCCAAATTTCATATCTCTAACTTCAAAAATAAACATTTTTCCATATAAACTTCCAAAGGTGGTATTACCCCCCTCCCCCCCTTATTTTCTAATAAAAAGTAGCTTATGTCCGTTCTTGAGATTCAACGTATACCTATACCAAATTTCATCAAAATCGGTTGAGAGGCTTAAGCAGGAAAGCGTAACAGACACACAGACAGCCAGACAGACAGACAGTTACTTTCGCATTTATAATATTAGTAGGGACTACAAATTAGGTGTGAAATAAATCAACATCAGACAGTTACATCAAAATGTTGATATGGAACAGCTTATTGGAAGGACAGTTTGAAACAACCTTTTCTGCAATTACCCATTGCGTTGTCCTAAAAACAAGAATACTAACGAACACAGGGCCGACAACAAAACGTTCCGTTTCACAGTTTTATAAATTGAAAACTGGAAATCAACGTTCCACCAAAGCGGCGTAATACGGGGATCCTTCCTGCGGAACAAATTTCGCCAAACTAGTTTGCCTTTATTGCACAAATTCCATTGTTTCCGTGACGGTCGTTTCACACACCTTTACTTTTTAATAAACTCCGAACGTTTTCAATTGTTTACTTTAGTTACATTTTAATTTGACTCCGTGGGAATCGGTTGCGTTCATTTATGTTGAATGCCTACCTATTTAACTGCTTTTCACAAGGATTTGTGAAAAATATAAAATGATGACCGTTATTTATTATAAAGTTTATTCGCTAATACCAAATCAATACCAATTAAATTGTCATTTACAAGAGTTGTAATTACTCTAGAAGATTTTGAATCTCTTATGGAATTTGTCGTTTTTTTAGCTCTTCTTACTTTTCTTCCATCTTTACACTCATCAATTGGATTTGACTTTAAGAACGCACATTTATTTATAATATTATTTTTTTATAAGTGTAAAAAATAGAAACCGATTACATCACAAAATTACAAATTTTAATTGAGTTTTAAATTTTATTACTAACAAGGAACAAAGAACGAAAACATTTCGTTCGATCTTTAGAAAAGCAGTCTAAAGATAGTTTAAGAAAAAAACCTGACATCCTGATTTCTCTAGCATACTGTCATTAGATCCATCATTTCCTTATTATGGTACCACCGTAGGGATATCTCCTTTCCATCAAAAGAAAATCTTCATTTCCTAAACGATGAACACACATCAGAAATGTAGGTAAATACGGTCGAACTGAGAAACATCCTACTTTTGAATAACGTGGCTGTTAATAGATATTTCCCATAAACGCTGCGACCATAACTTTGACTAGAAACATCAGAAGCGAATAATGCCTTAACTGGTACAATCTTTAGTGCCCGTACCGCGTCAAAGAACACAAATAGGCCATAACTCCCGATAAACCTTGTTAAGCAAAGCCCAAGGGCAAACCATGTTTTATAAAAATTCTTCGAGTTATTTTTATAAAACATTCCTTTTTATCAGTTCCTTCCAACCGAAAATTTAATTGCCAAGATTCGTTCTTTCGGAAGTGGTTATGGTCCATTTGGTTAAATTGTAACTGCTTTATTCGTAGCAATTCACCGATTTTTGGAACAACAAAGGGTTCAAGAGATAAAACAAATAAATTGTTTTCTCCGAGGCTAACTCACAAAATAAATATTCCCAATTAAAGCCGAAATATCTGGACCTTTTGGGTATTTACGTTTTCAGTCAAAAACAGTGAGAGTAATTCTTTGGCAAATAATTGAAACATACTTGAACGGTTTCTGTAGCGATGTTTTCTCTCGGCTTTAGGCAATATGAAAAGAAACATTTTTGTTTATCAGACCGTCAGAAATTATTAATTTGATTAGAATTTAGTATGAATATTTCTAGAATAATATTGTAGATAATATAATTATGGGGTTGAAACAAAAAAGTTCCGTGATACTTGAACTTGTTAAAACGATATTGATGCTCAAAAACTGCCTTATGCCTTATTCAAAATAGCCTTAGCTAAGCATTTCTTCATAAATTAATTTAAAATTAGTTACAACTATCTCATATAAAAATCCGGTATTGATTAAATAAGAGGGGTAGGGCATATCGATTTATCGCTCGAACTGGAGCAGCCCGATTGGTGAAATACCTCCACCTCACAGAAGACCGCAGCCAAATAGCAATCACTTCTGTGTTGTTGTTCCTGCGTGTGAGAAACGTTTCCAGAGCTCCTGGGGGGTGCTACATTAGTAGCGGGGGTCAAGCCTTCAAGGTACAAGTCCAGTCACAGATTTATAATGCTGATAACGACAAGTACAGCATAATAAATCTGTTGTTGGATGTCAAGTGCCACTTAACATCAGGTGGGATGAGGTCAATCTTAAAGTGCCATATAAAAAGAAAGAATAACTAAAGTCCGGTTTCACCATCCTATGATAAAACTATCTAACATATACATTTTGCATTTTTTACGGATAATGATCTGTCAAACGTGTTAAACTTATTTTTGAGAGCGTTAAAAACCGGGCCTTAGACTGTTATTTTACTTTACACGTCACAACAAGCTTCGATTTAAAATAGATACATACTGTCCGATTAAAAAAAATAGGGATGATGACTGTGTAAAAAACAATGATTCTTCTTGGTCAGTCAGTTACATTTTTAAAATACTATGAAAACGTATTTTTTCTAAATTGAAAATGATTCACGCATCAAAGTTCAGTGGAGGGATATGTATGTCAATAATTCGTAAAAACTCTGCGAAGAAGTGACAACGCGCTTAATTTTTACGCAACGTATCTTTGTAAATTTCAGTTTCTAAGATACATGAAAAAATATTTGTCTTAAATTCTTTGATAATCCAACTGTTGCATAAATAGGAAATATTTTTTCTTTCTTTCTTATTTTTTTTTCCACGTCTTTGTCTTCTTTTTATTTGTTTCGTAAGTTATTTTACATACAATATAATAGTCGCTTTAATGTATGTTGTTTAAGTTTATTTTTGTTTAAATAATGTTCTTAGCTAATAAATGTTTCTTTCATTATCTTGAAACCGATTAATATTCTCCTTTTTAAACCAGGAGATTCAAAAATGAAATTCCACCGCAGTTTGAAGTTTAAGTAGGCAAATAAACTGTGGGAGTAGTTTAAAACTCATGATATTTTATAAGGCAATTTCTCTCATTTCACAGTATAATGCAATCCGAAAGTCATAAAGTTTGATTTAAAGCGGCTTATGCAAGCTCAAGCGAAATAGAGGAGCGCGGTAACTTATTTAAAACATTTCATCGGATAAAAAACAATAGTGTTCTGTTTCGTTTTGAGAATGAGTAGCGGGATTTTGTGGAGAGTTATGGAAGAGAAAACATGGTCGGTCCCATTTATTGGAATTGTTTTAATTATTTCTTGATATTTAATGTGTGAATTCGGTGGTGATTTGCACAGCAATGTCAGTCAGTAGCTTTTGTTCGTGAACAACTCTGTACTTTGTCTCATTAAGTCTCTGTCTATCTGACTTGCTTAGTAAAGTGGAGATTTGGTATGACATGGTACAGAGGTGTATACGAACTAATGATGCTGGCTGTTTAATTATGAGTGATATATAAAATAATATATAGAGTATACAGCAATTATATCGACACAAAATTCTTGACAACTTGCTTCAGATCGGATTATGTCATGAAACTACTTTTTTCTAAATATCAGCCTCCACAGAATCCTCAGAAAACTATTGACCATCGCACACACGTGTTCTATCGTGAAATCGAATATGATTTTTTTTTAATTCACAGAATTAATTTTGTTGAATTCACACCTGACGTGATACTTGACGGGGTTTATTTCTTGAAAAAAGCTTGATTGCCATTAAATACAAAAATAAACATTAAGAATGAGTAGCACTGAAGCTATGATAGTAATTTTGAATCAATCAACATGGGTGTCGTGGTACTGTCGTAAATTTTTGTAACATCAGTGCCAAGGTTACTTACCACAGCAAAACAAGGTATGTCGACACATAAGGACGAAAAACAAGATCAACTGTGACCGGGCTACGAAGAAATGATATTTGTTTTAAAAAATACGCAATTATCTCTAAAACAACATAATAACTAAACTTCACAGTGGAACATTGTTGTACAAAGGTCAGTAGGCATTTATTATTAACATCTCTAGCACATGACTTAATCAAGATCTAATGCTTCACACAAAAAGGACCCCTTGCATTAATCAAAGACGCTCTATTTCCTTTACGGTCAGATGATAAATAATATAAAATGAGTACAGATAAGACAGCCAATTCTGAGTTTTTCTTTAATTGAGGGTTCTGTGATCATGAAGTTATATGTGGACAGACTTTTGGCAACATTAATGTTTTATAGACGAGAATTTTTTATAAATATAAAATACTACATTTTGACCATTTACAGTTAAGGGCGTGTCAAAACATCTAACAGTTTAGCACGAGTCCTTTTTTATTTGATTTAATTTGAAAAAGAATGAGAGGATAGAAAAATAAATATTACATACTATAAAAAATTAAAATACATACCTACACACTAAAGTAATTTTCACAAAAGCCGACTTTCATTAAAACAATGTTAGTTACGGTAGTATTTCGTATGTTTAGTTGCACAAACGGTACAAAGGCATCAAATCTAACATTTTGGGTATTGTATTAACATTTACTGCAGCTTTATCATGAGAAATTTTACTGTCATGACTTTGATGATGAAATTATTTGTCCATTATTTACTTTTTATGTCTATTCAATCAAATCGGCGTTTTATAAATACGTAAGAACAATCGAAAACTCGAAGTGTAAGAAAACAAAAACTACCGATAAGTATGTAGTTCTAAACATATTCGGCAGAGGGCACCTTAGGCTAACGGGTTGATACAGCAGAAAATTACAACACCTACGATAAATTGCGGTCAGCTCAGTTGGAAGAGCAGCACGCGCGATACGTGAAGGTCGTGGGTTCGATTCCTGTACCGGAAAGGGAGATAACATTTTTCTGTGTCTTTAAAATATTTAAAAATCGCTAGTACGGCGTCAAGCGCTATAAAAATTATGAAAATCGAAACAAAAACTAGTTTCCACGGTGGGCTATTATAATATTACATATTTATTATTATCATATCATAAAGCAGCGTTTTAATATGTTATTACAGAACTCTATATCGGGATACGACCCTACGGAGACTCCAAGGCCCGATGGTCGTATAAAACATAAATATTGTATGAACAGACTTAAGTTGGACGGTAAACGCTGTTTTATGGGATAACATTTATTGTTTCAACACTGTAAGTCTGCGATTTTTATTTATTTAGGATACCTTTACATATTTATGATGTTTTGGCTACACGATTTATTTCGAACAAAACAAAAATTATCATTTTTACTTCCACATTTTCTTTGTCACTGTTCATTAAGTGGAATCGACATATTGACTCGACACTACAAAGATTTAGCTCTAGATGTTTAAAAATAATATTGGCAAATGTCTCGTCTCAATTATAGGAACAAATAAAAATTATTGAAGATTCACCTTCAATTAACATTAACAAAGTGGTTTATTATTTTAATTGAAATGGGTCCTAAAGTTTCATTGCAACAAGACTGAATAATGTGCCTAAGATGCCTTTTTTCAATTGACTGGACATTTGGTCAACAATAATTAGCACTATTGTTAAATTTTTTTTTACTGAGAAATGTATATATGTATTTTAGGGTTTTGCGTTTATAAAATAGTAATGTGACTGAAAAATCAGTTCCTCCCAATAATAATTATATATAACAATGGTCTACCCAGGCATCGTTTTTTACACCTTTAGTTATTATTGGAATTTAAGGATTCTTGACTTTTTTTAATGAAGCATATAGCTTATGTCACATGATGATAAAGTAGCTTCCCAAAATTTAAGGATTTTTTAAAAGTAGGTTCAGTAGTTTAGGTGCGTTTTCAATTCAAGCAAACAATTTTTTTTTTCTCTTCATAAAATTGCCACAGATTTGTGTAAAGTATTTAATTACTGAACCAAATAAATCAGCGTGCAACTGACAGACCGTATGTTTACTCATATTTGACGTGTGCGAGTAATTTTTTGCACTCCCGCCATTTGCAGACCATTAAAACAAAGTTATGTTCATTTTCGTGTCGAAAATCATCATTTTATTGTCCGAAATGCTTTTGCACTTCAGTCGTCAAAATTTGCAAGTGACTGTTTTGTGATAGAGTACCCACTTTTTGGTTTCAGTAACAATTATATCATAGAGCTTTTTTTCGCATGTGGAAATTCATTTTTCTATTCTGCTTTATCACTGGGGAAAAAACTGTGCAATTTTTTACAATCTCATTTTCATGACTCGGGTAAACATACCAATTTTTATGTTACCGTAACATAATTAGGTTTTATTTACTTCTAAGTAACTAAGCAGTAAAAAGTTAGTTTGTCCTATATTAATATTAACTGGGACGGGCCATCAGCGGGATCGCTCGCGAGCTTTGTCGTTTAATTGCAAAAGATTATTCTTTCTTAAAAACCTCCGAACAATTGACTTACGACCTTAAGTTAATTACTTTTACTATTAACGTGTGTAAACGTGTATTTTAAGATATAAAATCTATCTGAATGTACAAGTCATATAAGTAGGTATGTTTATTGCAGGTATTTTAAATTTAAATATCAGTTTGTTACTCAAAAATTACTTGGATTTAAAACATAAGAGCACCTGGGGTGTGCTACATTAGTAGCAGGGTTAACCTTCAAGGTAAGGGCCACAAGTCCAGTTACAGATTTATTTTGCTGTACTGGTCACCATTAAGCTAGGACCACTTAACATCAGGTAGGATGAGGTCAGTCTTGAAGTGTGATGTAAAAAAAAGATACTACTTAGTTTAACATTTGGATAAATTTTATCCAAAACAACGTGGCGTAAATTACGGGCAAAAGCTAGATTAATAACTTTCTTAACTTTCAGTATAAACGAGTGCTTAAAATAAATAGACGTAAAAATTACGAAAAATCTACCAAATTTATATCTTAAACTATTTGTACGCATACGAATATTCACTGCAACACTATTCCAGCTGCTACTACCACAGCTTCATCGCATAATTCAGCGGCCACCACTATCACTATTTCCAACGCCCCAGACAGTTATGACCCTAAAGCAATCTTCCTGTAAATATCCCACCTCGAAGCAGCAGCATTCATCAGCGGAATCCCCGAACAGCGACTCATATACCAAAACGCGGCTAAGAGTGAAACGGATCAGCACCGATGGCTCCGTACTATATAAAACTTGTTCATGTTATTATGTTGTTATGTTTATAACAAGTACAACTTTCATTTACGGTATTATATAGGTTTTCAGAAAAATAAATAAAACGCTGACAACGCAGCTGGAAAAGTAAAAAATAAAATGTTTGATTATTATTAACTGTCAAATCGTCAGAACTTGTTAGTTTAGCTTAGCTTTAGATGAAGTCTAATAAAACGTGTTTGATGTTGGCAATAAATATGCAGGAATAAATTACATAACATCAATATAAAACATTGACATATTTAATAATGAATCAGTAATTTTGTTAATACCGATTCATTATTTGGTTTTATTAAGTTTATAGGTTAGTTTTTAATTCGGTTATGTATTAAGCGATTAAAATCTACAATCCAAAAAAGTAGGATACGGACACGGATTTTTTGATAGAAATATAAAAAAGTAAAAAATAATACTAAATAAAAGATGGTTTATGTAACCTTCAAATGTTTTCCTGCTGTCATGCTACATAATATTGTATAAGCAAAACACATTTTCCACACGTTACGCGGGCGTTTTGCATCCGTATACGGAATCCTAAAGCCGTCGGTTGCACAATGTTGCCGTGGCAATTTATCCGCGGATCACCTGGGGGCCTCGTGGTCATCAATCTAAAACCCTAGAGGCTAGTTTTCCTGAAGACTCAGTCTTAACACCCCCGTACCCCTCTTTATTGCTGAATCTAAACGCTCACGGTTGGGAAATAAATAGAGCATTTTTTGAAGCCACTAAAGTAAATTGCGTTGTTTATGACCAACCATTGCGGTGAAATTTGGGCTAAGATGATATTTTATGAACAATCAACTTTGAACATTTTTAGGAAGAGGACACAATTTACATAATAATTAATATTGAGTACATTTAAAAGCAATGTCCTAGCAAAGGTAGTTTCAAATTTTATTTGAATCAAAGTTAAAATTGTGTGAATGCTGCTGATGGATATGCTGTTAAGTTCAAATTATATAATACTAGCGGTCCCGGTAAACTTCGTTTCGCCTTAGAGAATTTTTCCCGCTTTTCTGTTGTAATTTTTTAAATTTCACCAAGGATCTTTAATTATGTAGCATATGTCAAATTGGAAAAATGTAGCATTCTATTAGTGAAATATTTTTTTAAATCGGTCCAGTACTTTTTGAGCCTATTCATTACAAACATACAAAAATAGGTACAAAACTTTCCTCTTTATAAAATTAGTATAAGACTAACCGTATGGTATTTACATTTAGGACTATTTTAATTAATGGAGATATTAACTAACGGATATCATCTAATTTCTTAGCTTGGTGAAAATATTTATTATTGACGCTCTAGAATTGTAAGGGTATATTTTTTGTTTAATCAAGAGTATTTTTCGACAAATTAATTGTGAAGTTTTTTTTAGGTTAGCCAAAAGTGTACCTAGCCATGTGTCTCTAAAAATTGTTTTTCTTCTCATCGCTTTGATCCGTTCCAATCAATTAAGGCTTTGATCACGAACCTACACAAATATTTAAAAAGGATTGTCAACTGAACTTTTTGAACTATTCACATTGAATTTTTTTATTAGACGCCCCTACAAACCTCGATGGCTCAGTGTCTAAAGTACGCTCGAAGCGTGGAAGGTCCCGCGTACTTTTCTAAGTCAGTTCAATTACATTTTTTTAAGTGTCTGAAGTTAGGGGTACCTACTGCTACGCATCCAGTTAGTACCTATCATCCGTTGTTTACGAGGTACTCATAATAGAAAGAAAAACCTTAGTTAAAGATCTTTTTTGTGAGGTGTAAATGTCTGGCAAATGAAAATGTATATTTTTATAATTTTTTCTTTAAGTTGGAAATTAGTTTTTTTTTTAAATTGTTTTGTATATTTTTTTTTTAGGTGAAGAACATATTGCAATGATAAATTATTTATATTTATATAGCGCTAGCTGTGCCCGCGACTTCGTTTGCGTGGACTACATCCTTTCATGGTCGGTTTCAAAGGGGTAACCCTTTCTCCCCTAATATTCGAAACAAAAAGTAGTATATATTTTAATCCAAGTTTCGAGCTATATTTGTGCCAAATTTCATATCTCTAACTTCAAAAATAAACATTTTTCCATACTTTCAAAGGTGGTATTACCCCCCTCCCCCCCTTATTTTCTAATAAAAAGTAGCCTATGTCCGTTCTTGAGATTCAACGTATACCTATACCAAATTTTTACCAAATTTTCACGCCTAAACGCCGTTTAGGCGTGAAAGAGTAACAGACGGACAGACAGACAGACAGACAGACAGACAGACAGAGTTACTTTCGCATTTATAATATTAGTAGGGATTATATTATAAAAGTGATATTTTATATGAAATTATGTATGCATGGATGTCGTAAAAACTATTGAATGGATTTAGATGAGATTTGATAAAAAGATTAGAGAAGATTATAATTAAGAGAATATTAGAAACATACATTTTTTATCTACCCTTGCGGTGCGGGAATCGAACCCACGACCTTTACGTATCGTATTACGCGTGCTGCTCTTCCAACTGAGCTAACCACAAGTTATCGCAGCGATGTTTTTTTTCTGTTTATAATATTTAATGCGAATAAGGTCATATGCAATAGATAGTATAGCATTTGCTATGGGTGTATAATGGTAAAAATCACCGGAGCAATGACTTGGTAAATAACAATTAAACATAGATACGTAAAAACTTTCACACAATTTCAAGCCTTAAATCCCACTTAAATTAAATCCAATTTCAAAACCATTCAAGGCCACCTTTAAGCCCCTATCAGCTGGACACACGTTCCGAAATCCTATTCGACCCGCTCAACCGTCCATACGGCCAAGATGCAAAATCCCTTTAGGACAGTATTAGAAAAATATGAGAGGCTGATAAAGCTGATCGTTAGAGGCCGGGAGCGTCCCTGGAGTGTCCGACGTAGCGAGATATTTCACGGTATTTTAACAATTTTAACGAGCCACCGTATTTACTTCAATGCACGCTCCTTCTAAGGATACGTTACGTTATGATTAAACCTTCCCGTATTATCCTTATTCTGATGCATAGCTTTGCATTTTGGGAATTTTATGTTTCGGGGATTCTTTTTTATTAAAATTATTTTAAGATTAAGTTTGATAATTACGAAATGATTTGGACAAATGTTGTTTTACTATGAGCTTAATTTTTATGAGTCATAGTTTATTTTGTATCTGAAAAATAAAAACATTTTTTTGATCATTGAAAAACTAAACCCTGAATGCTCAATTTTTACATATACTGAAGCTCTGAGACCAAAACTGAACAGCTTTTATAGAAACTAGCTGCAGCGGCGGGTAATATTTTTTTTATGTTTTCTACATTTACCACTAATTGTTTGTTTTTATTGGTTGCAGCATTATTTTATATAACCTAAAACATTCCTCGATAAATGGACTATTCTATACAAAAATATTTTTTTATTCAAACCAGTAGTTTCTGAGATAAACGCATTCAAACAAACAAACAAATTCTCCAGCTTTATAATATTAACATTAACAATGCAAACACAGATTTAAAATGTTTAAAAATTAAACATTCCTAATAATTGTCGTAGTATGACAGTGATTACACAACAAACGTAATAAAACAAACATCTTTAAATACAAATCTCGAGACCTACTTTTGAAGTTAAAAATGCTCGCATTAATCTAAAACCGGGTAGCTGTGAATGGATTATTCAACCAGCGAAGTAATTTTAACAAGCTCCCTTCTGGCATACCAACTTTGAGGGCAACATGTCAGAAAAGTACTTTCTAAAGGATGAAAGAAGGCACCAAACAAAGTAGGGACGTGCGCAGAATTCGCGTTAGCGCGTTTTACAATTTGTTACATCGCTTAAATTGTAATAAAGCTCCAGAGTAACACATACGTTTGACGATAAATGAAATGTATCTTCATCCAAACCTCAACCCACAATAACACTTAAATTCTCACCCGTAAGACCGAAAACTGTCGGAAAATTTTCGCCGTTATGACTCTCTTGTATGCAGTACTTCGGCAAGGTTTATAGAAAGAGGTGTACTGCGAATCCCGGATGGATACAGTTCGTATTCTATTTACCTTAACAGATGCCGTCATTATTCCTTAGCATTCCTTACGGTAAGCACAGTGCTAGGAGTGAACTTGACAAATTCGACGCAGATTTTTCTGTCGTTCCCTAAATATTGGTTTCTGAATTTATTGCTTTTGGTTACATAGAGGGGAATATAGACATACTTGTATTACATATTTGTGCAAAATTGAGAAGTATTTTTGCATCAGCAAAATTAAGTTAACACTAATGATGAGTTTAATTCGAAATCTTTTGGTACCGAAAATAAATGAGAGACAGTAAAAAATATTTTTATTAATTCGAACATAGTAGGATTTGCGTAGAAAATGACACTTTTTTAGAACTACTTAAGTTATTTAGGTAAGAAGGTGGCTATACTTTCAACATGAAATCTATTGTATTTTTCTGAAGTATTCTGTAACTGATCATAATATTATCATATTTACCTAAGAATATTGGCAGACTTAAGCAATAAGATTAATTATTGGGAAAATATGTGCTGATTGACTTAAAATATAAATATTATGTATATTTTAAGTAAATCAGCAATTATATTTAAAGTAAATATTTTATAATAACACAAAATGTTTTGTTTTCGAGTGGTATTATTAACTATAAAATCACGCACAAATAATTAAAAAATGTTTAAAAGAAATAAGCTTACTCTCTCAAAGCGTCAAGATGCTACTTTTATAAAAGAAAAAATCGCATTAACTTTAATATTTACCAAAAAATTTGTTTTACGATAACTTTAACATTTTAACAATTAACAAACGAAAAACAAATAGCAAAGTTTACCTTAAATCTTGACATTCTGTTTGAAGGCGGGAAGCAGACTGAGCAGAACAAAGCGATGTAATGATAGATGTGTTGGCAATTAAATCCAACCAGGCTATAAAACACACGCGCCCCGTTTGCACCACAAGAACACAATTATTGTTAAATCGACATCTTTGTATATTTAGCATTCAAGACTTTCGCGTTCCATTTTAAACATTTAAAATTTAAACTGGAACTTTTTTTTCTTTTTTTTCCCTAAATGACTATTGATGGCCGCAGGTGACCATTTCATCTTTAACGAGCTTGCGGATTAGCGGAAGGCTTAAGCTTCCAATAGCTCTCGCCCCTTATAGGTCAAAAAGCGACAACTGACTATGCTTTGTTTGTCTGAACTGATAAAGATCAGTCAGCTCCTGTTGTTCAACTACGGTTGTTGCATCCTAACCTAAATGTCATATAATAGGTAGTTCGCATTAACAAATAAAAAATGTTATCGCGTCTATTATGTATTTATTATTTATTTAAAAACTTTATTGCACAAAAAGAAGAACAAAAGGCGGACTTAATGCTAGGAGCACTCTCTACCAGTCACCCATAGGGTCATGCAGATATATGAGATATATATTTGCTGAGTCTTAACAAAATCAAGGTAGTCGTAAGAAAACCGAATAAAAACGTACATACGTAAATCTTATCTTTTTTCCATTGTAAAAAAAACATTATGATAAATATTTTGGCAAAAAGGCTTAAGTACTTATAATTGCATTCAGCTCAGTGGTAAAAAGCAAATATGTGTTGCATTGTATTTTAAATAGTGATGTTCCGGATATCCGTATCCGTATCCGTATTCGCGGATATCCGAGGTAAAAAAGAAATCCGTATCCGTATCTGTGTCCGTTACTTTTCGAGCGGATATTTTACGGATCTTTTCAGGTGATTAGGTAAAATTAAAAAACTAATAAATTCCATTCAAATTGCACTGGAAAACTTCTTAGTGGACATTATTTATAATTTGTATCCAAACTATACACAACTGTTATGAGCGCGCCACAGTGTCACACTAAACCGTAACCAAAACAATAAATACTACCCGCGCAATGCAAGTCAAAACATGTCCTGCGTGGCGTTGCGGCGAGCGTACCGTCAACTATCGTTTCAAGGTCGCGAGCGCTGACACTAATCGAATAAGAAAATAAAGATCCGTATCCGTATCCGTATCCGCGGATCTTGGCACTAAATATCCGTGTTCAGATCCGTATCCGCGGATATACATTTTTAGCGATCCGGCACATCACTAATTTTAAACAACATAGATTCATTAATACACATTTGTTTACCAACATTTAAGCTGTATATCTATTAGTGTTTACCAAATAAACAGTGTACCAGGCCTGGGGAATCTTCCAATCAATTTTCGACTTTCAAATAAAAAACTTTTGGACAACGTATACCTACATCTGATTCCTCTCCTCGGTGGCGCAGTAGTTTAATTCTTCAGACATCCTAGGAGTTCAAGCCTTGGTAATGTCAATTAGAAAATTGAACTTTCTAAATTGGCTCGTGCCTAAATTGTGTTGGATTGTCGCAGTTAGTATCCGTCTAACAGGCCTAGCATGCTTCACTCGAGTAACTTTAAGAAATGTCAAAATCAATGCGTTAATTGTTGATTGGCTAAAAATATGAGTACGGTGTACCTACTACCCAATCAACGATAAAGAATCTTTTGTTATCTCATGCGAGAAATACTAAGACCCACAGTGCAAGAGTAGGGAGCATATACTTCTCATTATTCACCATCACCCATGCACACAACAAGCACAAGTGTTTATCACACGATTGGTCTTTGGTGGAGATTGAATCCACTACCTTGGTCCAACAGCTAGGAGAGCTAATTATTTTTACTATCAGGCTAGTAAATAAACATAAACTTCGAACATCTGCTCCATATAACGAGGGCAATGCACCATCCCTGATTATATGATAAGATTGGTAAGTAGCTAAAGCAAATGTGTTACATAAATCAGAAACAACAACGATACCACAAGCAGCGTTACCAACCCTACTGTTTTAACAGTAGATTTGCTGTTTTCACATTGATGACCATGTTTTCTGTTTCATTCCTATTTTCTACTGTTTTTCGCGTTCAGCGACACCTAATACACTACTAAGCAAACATGTTTTGATAACCACTACGCAATAAAACGCAATGACAAACCACTACGTAATAAAACGCATTGACACTACATTTAAGGCAGTATCTTCTTTATATTTTTGCACGGGGAAATCCCTATTTATGAATAACAGCTACACCGACCGTGTAGCCAACCCTACAGTTTTAACTGTAGATCTACAGTTTTTTTAAGCATATTCAAATGTTACAAAACAATGTGATAAATGAAGAACCGGTCGACCGATTTTGTTTAAACTTCACATAAACCATATACTAAAAGTCCGAACAAAGCCTGTGAGCCCGTTATTTAGTTATAAAATAACAACAAAAAGTGACATTAATTTTTAAATATTTCAATGCTAGTGTCAAATATTTTATGAGTCCGTTTCAGTAACACGTACTAAGAGTAGCTAGTGAGATTAACTAACATGTAGGCACTTGAAAGTAACAACTTGATGGATATGATACTTGACTTGGGAATTTAATTTTATTGAAACTTTGATTTTTTTCGTTTTAAATGCCCTCTATATAATGAATTATATTTTTTACCATCATTAAAAGGTAACATAAGAATAAATATGTAGATTCGCTGTTTTTAATTTGATGTTTACAGTTTTCTACTGTTTTTTTCAAGCATATCTACTGTTTTGCTCTATGTTGGGGTTGGCAACACTGACCACAAGACTTAAACACGAGACAATATTCTGATTAAGATAATGTGGTTTCTATGTGGGCTAGACCGGTAATCGAACCCAGGATCTCAATGATGGTGCGACGACAAAGTTCACGGTTCACTCGCCACTCAGATACGGAGATCGTCCAAGTCAATGAAGTCAGCTTTCATTATTATTTTAGTATCAAATTTTCTTCTAAATTTCTACTAGCGATTTGTAGTAGAAAATACTTGTTTGCCATTTCAAGCAGAGGACATTGAAACGAAACCTCTGCGAAATGTGTCGGAATTTCATTGATTCAAACCACTTTTAAGAACACCGTGGGAGTTAGTGGATATCAATTCATCTAAAGTGTGAGGCAGAAAATACCGTGCCAAACAAACTGCCAACGCAATTTATCAGAATAACGAGCTTTTTCGAATCTTCTTTAGGTGACACTCGGTTCATTTATTTTTTTTAGAGTTCCTTTGTTATATCGAATTGGAAAACCCTTGAAAAGAAATGGACAATATTATGTTTTCGTGTTGAAATGTCGTTAATGTTCAATAGTGTTTGGTGAAGAAATAGAAATGTAATGTTTATGGAAATTACTATAAGTATTATTTCCTAAAATGAATAGTCGTAGTCGATAATTGGATCACTCCAATGATTGCTTGATAGATAAAGGTATTTATCAGTTTCCTTGTTTGCCTCATTATTAATAAACAAATAAAAACATAGATATGATATTGTACAGTCAACTGTAATTTAGAAAAAGTAAGCAAACACGCTAAATTGCAGGATTAAATTGAGATAGTATTTAAGATAAACCATGAAACTATAGTTGTGCTTTATCCTGAAGAAAGTAATACTTGGACCCAATGTACTAAATAATATATGGGTTAGCGGATGTATCCAAATATAATGCACGAGCGATGACAGTACGTATCATAACTGACGACGACGACGAAAGAAGAAGAAATTATAAAATTTTAATTGGATTATTTACAATTTGCTTTCTTTCATTACCCATCCACTACGTATCTCTTTAATTAAATATACGTACAAACACATAGATATCTGTAATTCGTAATACTTCATGTATGGTAGTAGGCAAACGTTTACATTTAGCATCAGCTTTAAAATTAACAAGTCATTACGTCTTGAACCCTCTATACTTAGCCAAACACTCGTAAAGAGAGCCCATAAGAAGTAAAAAAATACAAAGTAAAGTAAAAAATAATAATAACCTTAAAAAAAAAGTTCTAGTGTTTAGAATTTTATTTCTCGTGGCTGTAAATTACTTTTAAATGCATTTAATTCATGATTGTGATTTCAGTAGTTATTCAATATATTTATGTCTTTCATAAATAAATATAATTATGATGGTTTGCTCCGTCTTCAAATCAAAGTGGACAGCAGTGGGTTTAGTTGAATTGCTTCTTATTATTTATTTAATAGGTGTGGTGCCTATCCAGAACCCGACAAGTGCATATCGAAAAACTCTTTTCCCGTTTTTCCTCAACCATTCCAGCTCGATCACATGTAGGGTATTACTCTTCTCTTTAAACCGTTATCGTGGCCTTGTCCCGAAAGGAAAAAGAACTATTTGTCAAGTCAGAATGGCAATGGTGCCCTGCGAAATGTCTTGGAGCAGTTTTTAACTTGATAAATTGGACAGTATAATACTTGGCTTTAGATTGTGCACGGATTCGATTGAATACTAATATTGCAAATGCATCGGGACGGGTTTGCTCTCCGGGAGCGAAACTTTTGTTTGATGTTAATAAAATTAGGAGTTGTTACGTGTAGCCGAGGATAGTATAGGTGAGGATATTTGCTGCTTTGTAATAATTTATGAATGCTGTTGGTTTTTAGGTTTCCGTTAGAGAAAAAGAATCCTTAAGATCATTTTGCTGTTCACATGTTTCAAGACCGATTTTCTTAAAATTTAACGTGGAGGTGTCAAGTTAACATAAATATAAAAATACTTATGACAGCTGTTTCTTGTAACTATTAAAATTCAAGTTTCTAAATGATACAGCTATCAAAGACTGATTGTTTAAATTTAATAGGAAAATTAACATAAGGCATAAAGAGTGTTTTCACATTCTTGTGATATATATTTTTTTAATTTCAAACAAATTTTAGTTAAGAAACTAGACACAACCTTTCTCGACGTGTGGGGATAAAAGTATTCTTAGGCTTCTCAGTTAAAAGAAAATTTTATTCATCACCTAAGTTTATATTTTCCTTAAAGATTTATTTCGTTAATTGACTACTATCATTACATTTTTATGTTACTGAACCCACGGTGCATGAGTCTGTATTTTCGTAAACAACTCAGTACCATATCATGTCCAATATACGAAATGATAACTGATATGTTTAAAAAAAAATTTTTTTTTCGTTTTTATTAACTTAAAGTACATTCACACTCTCATTCTATTAAAACCAAAGATCCTCAAACCTTCTAACAAAACTATTGACAACATTTACTTGTAATCCTGGAAAAACAAATCCCTTAAAAGGCAAGTCATTTCGTTTATTTACAAGACGGAAGTCGCCTCAAAAAAGATATTAAACTCCAATCGTACTCAAATATTTATTCATGCAAGTTGAGAATCCTTAACTTTCCCTGAAAGGATTCGGACTAAATTATAATAATCTCAAAAGAACCGACAGAATTGAAAGTATGGATCAGACAGAATTTGCATTTATATTCAGATTTCGAGGTAGAAGTTACTTATCGCTGCTTAGCATACACTTAGACTATTTTGACAAAGTTTCTGAGACGCTGTATTATGTATTTAAATTATTTTAATGACATTCAACAAAATATATGATGTTTAGCTGAGGGATTATAAATTGAGATCACTGAATACTTGTTTGATAAATAAATAAATATTGGACAACATCACTTACATTGCTCTAATTATGCGGTAAGTAGCTTTAGCACTTGTGTTACAGAAATCAGAAACCACGACGGCACAACAACACCCAGACCCGAGACAATATAGAAAAGTTCGTTTCCCATATTTACCCGACCGGGGATCAAACCCGGAACCTCAGTGGTGGCGCGACGCCAAGGTCCGGCCCGCTCGCCTTTCGACTAGGGATATCGTCAAAATTGTGAAAATCGGTCGTTAAATTTATTGCATAAGAATTAAAGATGTTGGTAAACAAATTTTAGTAGCTACTCTGTCTGATATGCTTATAACCAGGGGTAAACTTATAGGTATCTAATTACAATCACAGTTTATTTTCAACTCTGAATAAACATGTTACAGCATCAACTAACAAATAATAATGAATCACAATAAATTTGTATAATAATGTAATTTTGATTACGCTTTTAAGCTAGCATTGATGCGAAAAATCTGATCCTTCGTTTTTGGAAATATTTTGTATCACACTGTGCTTTGCAAGACGGATTCTTGAAAATCTTATGTATTTTTGTGTTATAAGCATTCGATTTCGGTTATCAACTAAAAATAGAAAGAAAGAAAAATTCATTCATTTATTGACGATCACACAATTACCGAACACACAAAATATTAGAAAGTCTACACAAAACAAAGGTATCGTGTGAGGCCAACTTGGGTTCCACCTCAGCAAATGCTGCTAAGCCATGTATAACACCGCTGCAGCGCTGGTATTCTGGTGGAAACCAATTGCCTGGGAAAATAGCAAAAGCCCTGGCTCCTACTAGTTCCCCACGCATAACAGTGGCGTTAGAATGTTAACAATTATTATACAATACATACAATGAAGAAAGCATTAACGATATTGATGACAAACCAGTATATCTCTAAATATCTTAACTTTTTTGTATATTTTAATCAAGTTCAATGTTAGCACAAATAAAATGTTAAATATCACATGAACTCTTACAAACAGAAATACGCATTAAAGGTACATTAAAATTTTGACCAAATTTATGTAGTACTTATATGTATACTAATTTGATACCATATATTTAGTATTACTACACTTAACCAGATAAATCTTTTATATCTACATATTTCAAAATAATACGACTACGTTTCGTAAGAAGAATTAATTTTGAAATTTAATTTTATACACTTAACTCGGGATGTCCCCAGTTTTTCCACATACATACTTTTACTATAATTTTCAATATATAAAACTAATTACGTTAATATGTGTGAAAAAGGCCGTGATGTTTGCAAAATATTATATTTTAAATAATATATGTAATCCTTTACGTCTTCAGAGCATTAATTGTTTATGCACTTTAATTAATTAAATACGTTTGGATATTATTTCACGTGCTAATTAATTTATATTGCGTGCTAGTTATTAACAAGTAATACAATATCTTACTATCCCGCTACAAAATTTATTAGAACAAAAATAGTATAATTAAATTAACGTTCCAATTTCACAGAGGTTTCTCTGGAAAGCCATTTATTTCTCAAACGTCATAAATCTCAGATCTTAATTAACAATAAACATTAGCGCTGTAATGGCAAACGATGGTTTAATTATAACGGATAGCTGGCAGTACGACCACTTTGTCGTAATTAATTTAATTCAAATCAAAAATTAATTTGGTTTGTAATAATTTGATAGTCTAATTAATAAATACATTTAATAACTTTGACCGAGGATTCTTTATTCTATACCTGAGATGGTGCAGTATTGAAATTTGTAATTTTATTTAAAGTGTTTTAACCATTTATATTAAAAAAAATCATTAAAATATACAGTAGGTACCTATGTAAATATAATTAATTTTAATCGAATAATATATGCGTGGTAGAAAAATTATTCATCAAAAAATGATAAAGCTAATTATTTTAGGTATCTCAAATGATATTTTGAATAAAAAAATAACAAAATTATTGACTCGGTTTAATACATAAATCCTTTTATTTCTGTATTTAATACATAAACCGAGTCAATAATTATGTTTCACTTTAGAAGCACCGTCTGGCTCATTAACCAACTAATTAGTTCTCGCGGAATCGGTCTTCCAAACTCGATCCAAAAAATAAATACAAAATACATTTTTTTGTACCGAACTCGCCTCAGATCTCGGAGGGTCCGTCTCCAATTCCAGTTACAATTAAACGTAAGCATTAATTACATCTCCCTCCCCGGCTTTTCCGCCTTATTTCCCTTTTGCTTATTCAGCGGGGCAATCGCGAGATCTATGTGCTGTACTGGATAAGCCAATTGAAACAAAAAAAGTTAACTTCATTTTTATAAAGCAATAGAATCTTCATCACCATCTATATTTGCCTGGAAATTTAGAAATTATTCTATTGACAAAAAGTTGATCTTAATTGATGCTTAAAATTTGAAAAAAAAAAATAGAAACATTAATAACCAAGATTTTGTATGCACTGTCATATAGTACCGAAATTTCCTAATGTTTTAAATGAATGTATGGTTAACTAAAATAAAATAAATACTTGACAACATCATGCTCTGACTCCGTGATAAGTAACTTAAGAACTTGTGTTACAGATATCAGAAACTACGACGTTACCACAATGCCCAGAACCGATATGTTTTCATATTGACCCGACTCGGAAACGAACCCGGATCCCTCAAAGATGGCGCGACGAAAAAGTCCAGCCCACTCGCCTCTCTACTCTACTATTGTATAATTCATTCTTTATTACAGACATGATAAACAATTTCTTTGACTATTTTAATCATTTACGATCAGGCTCTTCTAGTGTCCCTTTTTCTAAGTAATGTTACGATTTTACTGTAGGCAATTTACGGTGCGATATACGCTCCCTTTAACGCCAACCCCGAATAATTTGGATTGTGGGACAAATAGGAAAGAAACAATGCTAATGAAATAGCATTATGTCAAAAACTTTTTACGAATATCTTTGAACTTAAATTTTCAGCTACTTTCGCGCCAATTGACAAAAGGGGAGTCATGCGCAAATCCGTTTATTTTTTTCTATCGACATTATTTTTTATTTTGGAACTACGTAATAGGGAATTGTACTGTAAATAAATTATGTACGGAAAATGTATGAGTATAGTAATAAAATGTTATTTTGCTCCTAATTTTCACAAAGACAAACCGCCATTGTGATATTTAATAGACGTCACTAAAGTAAACGCGTTTTAGTCCATTTGTAGTAGTAATTTATTAGAGAATACCTAAACCTATGCCTAAGGGAACTTGCCCTTCAGAAACAGTAAGAATCTTTATTTTAGGGAATGTTAACCTAATATTTTGCTTACTCAATTACCTTCTGTATTTTTTGACGTTAACTTATGTTAAAATAGGTTTATACCTATTTTTTAGTGTTTTGCCGTCCCAGAAGATTATACTTTTATATAATTTCACAAATACATACATTTTAGGCATGCATTTAACTTACAGTGCATGTTTACCCGCTCCTGGTAAGTAATTTCGTTGTTATAGAATGCATCTGCAAAACTTACTAGGTACATATCTATGTAATATAGATTGGCTATTTTTCGTCAGCAATGTTGTATCTGACACATTATAACAATTGCTAGAGTCTATTTTTAAAATCTAGCATCTATAACTACTCAAAATAGACAGATAACCATTTTCCATAACTCTTATTGTCTAGTTAAGAATTGAGTTCGTAAAACTAATATACAGGTGCTCGAAAGTTTAAAAATAAATATTTTAGTGTTAAAAAATCGTATAAGCTAAGAGCTCATTCCAAGAGCTACATTAAAATTCTATGCAATATTTTTCCAACCCATCAAAGCTTATTAACATCCAACCTCATTACCATGATTATTAATAAGTTCGCGGGATCGGAAGGAGGGGTTTATTGAAGCGTGATATTACTATCTAATTTCATTTATATTCTAGTCCTGGCAATTCGAAGTACCAGACTGATTCAATAATCTGTAATAGACTGAATATAGAAAGCCGTGACTTGAAGATATCGTATTTTTTCAGAAAAAATCGGAACCTCGGCTGTTTATCGTATGTCTGTTACAGTTCAAAACCTACTTAAACAATACAAACAATTGTTACTCAGAATCAACCCGTTAATGTTTGCAATAAGAATCTCAAGAATGAGCGGGCCTCTACTAACACATGCTTCTTTAAACTTAAAATGAAAAGCCCAGCACTTGTAAATGATGTAATTGTAAACAAATAAAGTCCTTTCATCTTGATTTTGTAACTTACTACACATACGTACATTTGTAATCTCAAAGATTGGCTATTTCAAAATCACGAAAATTACTTATCTAAAAAATGTTGTAGAAATCTTGAATATAATAGTGTGTTTACACTTTAAAAAATTAGTATGTAGCTTCCTGTACTATAGTAAAACAAACTATAGTTAATATAAGTATTTAGCAAGTATTAAACACACAAACCTTCCAATCCATTACGTAGTTTTAAGGACCTAAATATTTATAGGACAAATAGCGGAAGCGATATTGTTTTGTTATATTTATATATATTAAGTAATGAGGCCTTTCGTTCTAGTCATATGCTAACGAAGAATTCAAATATAATCAATCCGTTGAATCAACTTCGAATCGTTAAATGCATCTATAAAAGCACTCCTCTGAACTTAGCTTAAGATGCTTTTACAAGAAGGTGCATTGGAATGCATTTCATCCTCTACAGTATTTTCAACGTTGCTATTCCTTAACTTGATAGTCCAAGTTAAGTACCATAATGTGCACCTATGTATAAGATAAAAACAATTGAGTTCATTAAGAAAAATAAACTTTATAGTATGTCAAAATCAGTCCAAGCGAACCAGAAAATATTTTTAAGGTTGTAAATAATGTTAACTTGATATTAATTAATAATTCGTGTCTTAGATTAAAATTGTTGTTGCATTTGTTTTAATTTATTACTTAATACTCTCTATAAATATGAAGTGAAGTTCGTATTATTGCAAACAGACGCAAAACCAACACAAATGTTCATAACATACTACTCGTATTTAACTTGCGTAACACAATGCATGTCAATTGGAATATGTGCATCAATGTAATTACAAAGTATATGTACCGTCTGAAATGGAAGATAATAGGTATAACACGACATTGCGATGATCGTAACAGCCGCCATCGCAATTTAAATTGGAGCGATAAGCGTAATTTGTTATGCGTTACTGAAGGCAGCCAAAAAAAGAGTAACAAAGCGCAATAAGAATTTAGTTTCAACGTCAACTTCAGAAATTTGTTTGCAAACTTAGTGTAAGTAAGTAAGTCTTGGTATAAAGTGTAACAGTCATAACTTACTTTTTTCAAATTGATAACGAGTTTACGAAGGAAAAAAGGTTTCTCTAACAAAAAAGCTTTTAGTTGTGAACCAGTAAAATGATGGTTAGCGATCCTTGCTGATCCAAGTAGAACAAATGATCGTGCGTCCGATCCCCACCCATGACAACAATGATGAACATTTGTGTTTATTCTGTGTCTGGATGTTTATAAATGTATTTAAGTATATGCTGTAGGCAGATCCATGGTTTTTACTTTCTTTGAAATAAGATCATGGAAAGTGTTGAGATATTAATATTTTTTTAGAAATTTAAGCCGATAACAATATGCAGTTTAAGTTCCCTGGCCAATCCACCCCTGTATTGAAAGAACCCAACATAAAAATCGTTGGATGCAAATTGACCTTAGCAGTGCGTGTTACAAATGACGAGACTCAGCAACTCTCGGTCTACAATCTTGCGGATTGGAAGAATTCAATTTTCCCACTGCACTAACAAAACAATAAGCTTCCCGCAAACTTCGGATGAACTTGGTCGAGCTAAAATCGCCCGATAGATGGAACTATAATCTAGTTTCAGTCGGGTTGGGGTAAGTTCTTTGTATACTTATTAATAAGAAAAAGAGTTGTGGGTAGCGCAAACTTTTTAGAGCGAACATTGCAGATTGTATTGAACGGGGTTGCTTTTGTTCTAATTTGTTGGAATGGTTTAAGAAAATAACGTTTACCGATACTTTACTGGCAGATATTGTAAGATACTTTAAGCGTTTTGTTGCAATTGCGTTCGCATAATATTAGTGTTTCACTTCAAGCTAACATTACGAGAACCTACATAAAGGCTCCATACCATGTTTCTATTAGCACACTCCTGTTTCCTGTTTTATTTAAATATTTTACAGCGACGGAAAACGATTATCAAGGACCCTTTAAAAACTTAATTACTTAATTTGTTTTCAAAGTGCATCATGCTGTACTAGCGAACTTATATTTAACTTGAACCCAAGACCTTTATAAAACGCGAATTATGCTTTTCAACTAAGCTATAAGCTCTTTGCCTCCGGTTAGTGCCCGCTGCCGGATGGGTTTTGTACTTATGTATGCATGTACATATGTCAGTTCGAATCCAAGATAGAGGCACGAGACCGATCCCACTGCAGAAAGGTGTCAGACAGGGGGACGTAATTTCCCCGAAACTGTTCACCGCTGCATTGGAGGACGTCTTCAAGCTTCTCGATTGGACTGGACTCGGCATCAACATCAATGGCAAATACATCACTCACCTTCGATTCGCAGACGATATCGTGGTCATGGCAAAATCCCTGGAGGACCTTGGCACAATGCTCAATGACCTCAGCAGTGTTTCCCAACGGGTTGGTTTACGGATGAACATGGATAAAACCAAGGTAATGTTCAATGTCCATGTGACTCCGGCACCAGTATCTGTTGGGAATGCGATTCTCGAAGTTGTCGATCATTACGTCTATCTGGGACAAACTATCCAGTTAGGCAAATCCAACTTCGAGAAAGAGGTCAACCGACGAATCCAACTCGGCTGGGCAGCGTTCGGGAAGCTTAGGCATATCCTCACGTCCAAAATTCCCCAGTGCCTGAAGAGAAAGGTCTATGACAAATGTGTGTTACCAGTGATGACTTACGGAACTGAGACGTGGTCTCTGAATGTTGGCCTCATAACGAAGCTCGAAGTTGCGCAGCGTGCTATGGAGAGGGCTATGCTCGGCGTTTCCCTACATGATCGGATCCGTAATACGGAGATCCGTAGAAGGACCGGTGTATCCGACATAACCCGAAGAGTTAGCACGCTGAAGTGGCAATGGGCAGGTCACATCGCTCGTAGGACCGACGACCGTTGGGTAAAGAGGGTCCTCGAGTGGCGACCACGTACCGGACGACGCAGCGTGGGGCGGCCCCCAACACGATGGACTGACGACATCGTCAGATGTGCGGGGAGCCGCTGAATGCAGATAGCGCAGGACCGCGCGTTGTGGCGTTCTGTAGGGGAGGCCTATGTCCAGCAGTGGACAAAAAGAGGCTGATGGATGGATGGATGGATGCATGTATGTTCCTTTGATATGAAGGAGCAGATCAGACATTTAAACTGCACACTGCACGTAATATACTATTGTTTCCAACGTCTCGTCAAATCCGGATCATGTTTGTAAACAGACATAGGGCTCGCTAATATACATAAGCGAGCCCAATCAAGATATAAACTTGGATAAAGAAGTAGAATAAGTAATGTTATAGTTAACGTCATCACTGTTCAACGAGTCAAGGTTATATTCTTAAAATTAAAACTTTTCTTAATAAATGGTATACCTAATGTACCAACATTAGGTTTTTGCATGCACCTGATAAATGTAAATTCCCATTGCACGATTATTAAGTTGTCTGGTTTTTGTTTGCTGGTCATTACAGTAAAAACATAGTATGCCAGAATCAACTCAATCACATAGTACATGTCTACAATGCGCATAGAATTCTTTTAATATCGTAAACCAAAAAAAAACCAACAGAATTTTTCTTACATCACCGTCAAAACTAATTTACCTCGATGACACCTTTATACACTCCGCCCCGAAGGTTATTTCAATAAATTCGATTTTTAATAAAGCCCCGCAATAATTTATTTCTAACGCAAAAAACCCGTGGCACGTGACTTCATCAAACTAAAGTTATATTGCTCTATGGCGCTTGGAGCTGTGAATTTTTCACTAGGTGGCAAGATTTTACGTTCAAACTTAAATTGCGTATTCCAGAGGTGACAGTTTAGATAAAATTTTAAAGGAGTCTGGGGAGTGTGAGTTAGTTAGTAGGAATCATTTGTATGTTTTTGAACAATGTTTCAGCTTTTGAATTTAATAATATCACAGGTGCTCGGAGAATGAAAGCGAAAGTGGTTAGGAAACGAAACCGACTAGGCTATAATTTTTTTCTATTTAATTTCTGTCGGTATATTTTATTTTATTTGTATGATTTTTTATATACCTTCGCTCTTTTTACTTATTTATTTTACCCGTGTATTTTTTACTTATCATAACAGTGAAGCAAATATGTTTTTCTTGTAGGAAATTATTTATTTTACTTAAATAAAATTTCGCGCTAGTCATACAAGGTACTGCTGGAGAATTAGCGGCAGTGGTATCGTAAGTAATACCGCTGTAGCAAATGCTTAGGCAGGCACCTAATTGACCATTCCGTGTAGTACTTTCTTTTGTCTGTGATACGGTTGAAAGCAAATCTGACTACACACTTTGGATCATTTACAGCGCTAATATCAAAAGTATAAGATCTAAAATCGAATTGCAAATGATGACCCTAATGTACTGTTCACTCTTCTCTGTGATTCTTTCTACATCTTTTCTGGCACGTTCTTTGTTTTTCGGTATTTTTCTTATTTTGACTCCGTGTTATGCGATTTAAATGTGCGCACTTTTTGTTGTTGTTTTTAAATAGGTCAATAAACGTTGTTTTTTCTCTTCACCAAATATTTTATCCTCACCCTGTACTCAAAACACTGAGAGACCATTGATCTGACGAATCATAAGTTTGCTTCAAAATAATATTTGGATAGTTTAAAAAAATCCCTTTTTTAAATTGATTTTTAAAGACTAAAATACATAAAAAGAGGGAACACAGCTAACCTTTTTGGTACCATGCCACTTGGAACAATTTCTTTTGTTAGTTTTGGATAATTATATTTTTATTTAATTAGCCACAGTGCCTTTATTAACTTCTCATTTTTTCCCACCACACATACGAATTCAGCATTAAACATAAACGATAATAATCTCTCAAAGCTGAATTCCGTCAATTAAATCCGATCCGATTATGACCCGAAAATGAGTCGATTAAGCATTTGCACGGATTTGTCGGTACGAACGGACGTTCAGTCGGTATCGCTTTACTAGACTAACTGACAGGTTGGTTATTCGTATCCGTAATTATCCGTTTGATCCGGATATCGCCTCTCAAATTATCCGGCGACCGCTTGTAATCCGTTCGCGGGCACTCGTCACGCCTGGCTGAGTTCCGGATACCCGGGTGACCGGAATAGGAACATAGATATTTTAACATAATAGACGCTTTTTTGTGTACTTTTGTTTAACGAAAATAATCCTCGTTGAAGGTAAAGAGTTTTTTCAACTCCCGAAATTCAATTAACGGCTTGTCGTGTTGTATTCATTGTTTTACATATTTTCTCCACGCAGTTTAAACGACAATCCCTAGAAATGTGACCACAACTGAAGATAAATGTAATTTTATGCAAGGTAGAATATCTTATATAATCTTGGAACTAACAATTAAATCAGCGAAAAGTTAAACATGTTTTTAATTCTTTAATAAAAGCTAAAAACGTAAATTAGGAGAGCATTTTGACGAAGGCTCTATTTTTAAGCACTAAAAATAGAGCCTTCGTCATTAATTAACTTTTCTTCTGTTATAATGTGTATTTATTATAATTTAGAATAACCATTGAGTGTGCTAAAAAATTAAATACGAAAGTTGACTTTAGCAAAATTACATTATTTATACTTCCGAGGTCTTTGGTTCGATTTCCGGGTGTAGCAAACTATATTACGTTTTTTTTCACGTTGCTCTGATTTGTAATTACGAATTACTAAGAAAGGCCATTGATTAAATCAGTACCCATATTAGGTATAGCTACTCGTATAATGATTTCAGTAATATAGGCCTAAGCCCTGCAGTGGGATATGATTAAGTGGATATTTTATTTTATTATTATTTTAGTGGTGAGAGCCTTCCGCTTCCCGCATGCTCGGTGAAGATAAAAAGGTCTTCTGCGACCATTACCTATAATCAGTAAGGAAAAAAAGTTTAGTTGCGTCCTTATTAAATTAAACTTCAGTGGTAATCAATATTGTTATTGTAAAAAATGCGACGTCTAATAATCTAATTAATACATGCCTCCAAACTAGTACGAGTATCATTACCGCAAGCTCGATTGCGTAAATTGCGATCAGTTTGTAATAAGAGCTATTCATTTCGGCCGATTGTCGCGTAATGAAGTGATAATGGCAGCTAATGAGAATCTACTTGTACTTATTTTAACAAGAGCTTTAAGTCCTCGATATTGATACGAAAAGGTTATACGAACTTTGGCATCGCGCGATCTCTGTCCCAGTTTCGATTCCCGGTCGAATCAATATGTAAATCTTTTGAAAACTTAACTATATTGCCTATGTGCTATGTGTTGTAGTAACCTCGTTTTTCTGATTTCTGCTTTAGCCACTTACCACAAAAAAAGAGCAGTGTAGGTATGTAACTTTTTCAACAATTGTCGGATTTTTTTCGGTAGGATTATGTTAAAATCGGAGGTAGTTATTATTATAGCAAAAATCTACATACAAGTATAATTATCATCCCTATTTCGCATATATAAATTGCAATGTTCCTTTTTAGTCTGATTTTTAAATCCATTTTTCTCAAAATACACATTGGTCGTGCTGTTTTTGTTATATTTTGCTTATTCTAACAATTCAACAGCTAGAAACTACTGCGCATTTTCCCTGGGGTCTAAATTAGGAGTATTTCCTTGCGTTTAAGCACGATTGCTCCGTAAAATGCACACGCGAAGGAAACTGCGCATATTTTGTACCCGCGTAATCTGTGCAGAGAACTTGGATAGCGTTCTGTAACATTAAACTTTGAAGAAATTTTGAAAAAAAAAATAAACAGCTTCTTTTTCCCATCAAAGTAGTGTACCTTCTTTTTGTGAGTAACAATATAAGGTAGATGACCAAAAATTATGTTTGATCTATCAATGAGATTATCAAAAACTAAAGAAACTGAAAAATAGCTGATTTATTTTAATATGTAAACAAAAATGTATGATGAACTTTAGCGCGACGTAACTTTATAACTGATTTTACGAAACTGACACTGAACTTAGACGGGCTGTAAAAAACTTTTTCGTTTGTATATTTTTGTTTATTTATTTATTTGAACTTTATTGCACAAAAATGTACAACAGGTGGAATTGATGAGCATTCTCTACAGCGTTACCAACCCTACTGTTTTAACAGTAGATTTGCTGTTTTCACATTGATGACCATGTTTTCTGTTTCATTCCTATTTTCTACTGTTTTTCGCGTTCAGCGACACCTAATACACTACTAAGCAAACATGTTTTGATAACCACTACGCAATAAAACGCAATGACAAACCACTACGTAATAAAACGCATTGACACTACATTTAAGGCAGTATCTTCTTTATATTTTTGCACGGGGAAATCCCTATTTATGAATAACAGCTACACCGACCGTGTAGCCAACCCTACAGTTTTAACTGTAGATCTACAGTTTTTTTAAGCATATTCAAATGTTATAAAACAATGTGATAAATGAAGAACCGGTCGACCGATTTTGTTTAAACTTCACATAAACCATATACTAAAAGTCCGAACAAAGCCTGTGAGCCCGTTATTTAGTTATAAAATAACAACAAAAAGTGACATTAATTTTTAAATATTTCAATGTTAGTGTCAAATATTTTATGAGTCCGTTTCAGTAACACGTACTAAGAGTAGCTAGTGAGGTTAACTAACATGTAGGCACTTGAAAGTAACAACTTGATGGATATGATACTTGACTTGGGAATTTAATTTTATTGAAACTTTGATTTTTTTCGTTTTAAATGCCCTCTAGATAATGAATTATATTTTTTACCATCATTAAAAGGTAACATAAGAATAAATATGTAGATTCGCTGTTTTTAATTTGATGTTTACAGTTTTCTACTGTTTTTTTCAAGCATATCTACTGTTTTGCTCTATGTTGGGGTTGGCAACACTGATTCTCTACCAGTCAATCCTTGGATAATGATAAGAGTTTGTAAATGGGTGCAAAAAAAACTGTTTTAATTACGCTTTGAAGATGTAACAGTCGGACTAAATACTTTTACCGAGACATCATTCCATTATTATGGCAATTATAAAATATAACATTTTATGTAAAAAAACTTTGCTTAAAGGATAGTGGTGAAGTGGCTAAGGTGGGCAAGCAAAGCGAGTAAGGTGTCGGTTTCGATTTTCGGTTAAGTTTTTGGGTTAATTTACTTTGGACATTATTCACTAAGTCTGGTCTTTTTTTTGGCTATTGGCGGCTTAAGATCGTGTAGCAAAAATGTTGGTTTGTCATTAGCCTTACAGCATTCCACCTATTCGTATGGTGGTGGAGTGAGGTGAGGCCTGTGCCTGTGCTAGCTATAGAACATATAAAAGAATGAGTTATTATTATCGGACGGATTTATTTATTGATTGTTCTTAATTCCATCATTATTTCTATTAGCGCTGCGACAGCGTTAAAAATAATGCCTTAGCAGTTTATGCTGAGATGGAATCCAATTAACCATTAAATATACTGTTTATGAGTTGCTTTTAAAATTATATTGTCAAAAGGTCAATCAATTTATTTCTTTCTCTTTCTTTCTATACCTTATGTTAAATTTGATTTACAACTATTATCTTATTACCTATTTGGTAGTGTCCTATTGCTACTGAACTATTTGGATGGCTAAACGTTGATGACAATTAATCGAGCTATGGCATATAACGTCTTGTGGTAATTTGATAATGCTAAGCTCAGATTACTTAATTGCATATTATCGTCGCTGCATTTCTAGTGGCATAATGGGAAATGACGGCTGCATTCAAGCATTTCAGCTAAATTTGGTAGGCAAGTTGATTACAATCAATTTATATTAAATACTGCCTCTGTGGTGTAGTGGTAACAGCAATGAAGATTTGCAAGCTCCCCCGAACAGACGAAGACGAGCGAGACTAGTCAGCTCGTGACCACGCTTGGTGCAACCTAACCGAAACGTCGGGCAGTAAGTAGTTCGTATTAACTACTTAACATGGTCGAGTTATGACCCGTTAACTTATTTTAAATGATTACTATATTTATTTACAGGCCCCATGTAGAAAATTACTAAAGCTTGAATATTGAAGACAGAATTCAATGGGGTTAATCGTCATATAAATCCTGAACTTTCCATTGAAATGCACGAAACTGCGAACAAGCCGGGAACAATTTCGCAGATCTGATCTCACTCACGTGCGACGCTAACTAAGGGAGACTGAATTCGTTAAGCGTTACGTAACCAGTTCAAACTTGAATCCGGTTAGAGCGCCGGCAATTAGCCTGCAGGTGGGGGCGTGCGGCAAATAAGCCAACTATGGTGACAGTTTAGTCACTGTATAGGTATGTAGAATTGGAATTGTTGAAGAAGCCATACGTTATCGATATCAACCGCTGACAAAAGCTACTTCTATTATTGCCGATTTCTTCTTTTGAAACTGAAATGCTGAGCATGTATCTACGTCAATGTAATTTTACCGCGCAAATATCAGTACTACATCATTTTTGATCGTAGACGAGAGACGAGCGTACCGGCCTTTGGCGTCGCGCTATCCCTGAGAGCCCAGGTTTGATTCTCGGTCAGGTCTATATGGAAAACGAAATTTAATGTATGGTTTGGGGTCCATGTGTTATTGTATCGTCGTTGTTTCATAGAACCAGAGGAGTATAAGTGATATTGTCTAATATAGATGCTTGTTTATATAAATAAGTACTATACATTATATGAAACTGTGACCATGGCAGAAGTATTATATTTAATTGTTGACTAATACATTTGCATCATTTGATCGATTTAAAGTATTACTATACTAATTATATCGTTTTGTCACTTGAATCATTCAGAGAGAATCAAAAAAAGAATATAACAAAGTGTGACTTCTTAAAGTAACGCAATTAAATTTTATGAAAATACTCAAAACATAATGATCTAAATGAGACATACAAAAATAACTAAGGAAATGGAGAATTGCTTATAAACATAATATCACTTTAAATACTAGTTGCAGTATAAGAAACAAAGTCATATCAAAGTTAGCCTATAATAATTGGTTCAGAGTGTACGTGAGGTCTAAGGTTATCAACCGAGTAATTCGGTTAAATGAGTGCAATTAGCAAAGACCTAGTTAAAACGTGTGCTAGATAAACCGGTAATGTATATAGTATTAAATTCTACAGTGTCTTCGCTTGAACCAGATTACTCGAGAAATGGTTAATGAAACCAGCTACTTACCGAGCCGATTTAATTTCCTTTTTAAGAGCCAATTGTGTATATGTGTAAGTTGTATGTGTGTAATTCGATTAACTTACCAGTTTTATTATGAGCAGTAACAATTGGAAAAATAGAGGGTTTGTCACGAAAGCTTCATTATTTATGACTAAGAATTTACGAGAAAATTTACTAGACAGATTTGGTTTAAATATTATGACAAAAGAGAGTTCAATTACAGTTTACCGATACACAGTAGAGTATTTTACTATGGTGTTATAAAATCATTTTTTGTAGAGATCAAACTTTTTTTTTAAAATTTAGCCCATTTATGACACTCATAATATGAAAAGACATTTAGAATAAGAAATATTTATTGTACATAACATACGCAATATTTATGAATCGCCTATACCAAATGAAGATACCCTCACTTCGGAACTTATAACTACAAAGAAGATATCGGTAAAAACCTCTGAAATATTCGATCTAAAAAAGCGGAACTTGTAACTAATTTTACACCAAGACCTACAAGTTCGTTTGTCAATTGTAAAACTAAACCATCACTAACAAACGCTTAATCATTGGATCATTTTCGTTATCAGACATTCACTCTGAGAAGTGATCACTCCTTTTAAGTATCCAAACTAAAAAAAAAACATACAATTATATTGCTTCCATATAATATGGTCATGAAACTGGTTAACTGTTAGGCCAGAGAAGTAGGTCATTCAATAGATAAATATCAAGTCCAATGTTGCCCCTGATTTTACATTTTCCGAGTATTAAGGATTTTTATAAACAGCTGTTCTATCCACGCGAGAGGTGCTTACCATATTTTATCCCTTTTTATCACCACAGATTGCATAAATGCGCCTTGTATTCTTTTTCAATGACAAAGGCCCGTCTCTTGAATAGCAAAACAGTGAATCTCACTTTTTTCAAAGCGTGGGTCGTTTCTCTTATCGATCTGGTATAGTGTGCGTGTCCTGAATCTCGATAAGGCCATGGAATAATGATACACAGAAGGTGCGTTTAAACGTGTGCAGTTTATTTTCTGCCGTTTAAAAAATACATCAAAATATGTATAGAAAAATAGAAATTGAAAGTAAAATATTATTTTACTTCAGTTTTTCTCGACACTTTAAAAACAGATGCTATTTTTTTAAATAAAAAATGTGTAAAATTTTAGGAATGTACGAATGAAAGTAGCTGTAAGTTTATTCCTAATTAATTGCTTTGGGATTTAATCAGTAAATTTTATATCTTTGTAAAAATGTATCGAGTAGATATGAATGCATAAAATCCCCAATTTATTTGAATCGTGATTCGCCTGGCTCCTGGCAAAGAATTGCAACCTGTTTTGGAACTTAGGGGAATAATTAAAATATTTTAATATATTTTCATTGAGTTTAAATTAATAATATTGAGTCACATGTGCAGTAAATAAAGCTCAGGCAGTTCTTCGTAGTACTTATTGTTTTTCTGCTATTTTGTATTTGTCCTTCTGTACCTTTTCTGTTGAGTGACGACCCGTTTGGTGTAATTTTTGTAAGATGAATTCCTTTTGTGATTCTTTCGACTGGCACTCACGTGCTCCAATCTGTAACGATGCATGATATTTAGAGCATTCTTTTCTTTAGAGTTGTTTCTTTTTTACATATGCATGAACTTTTGCAGTGCCATGCCAGACCACTGTTGCAACTGACAGACACTGTCTGTTGAATGATGAAACAACATTTTGTTTAATTATATTACTGTTTTAATATGTAATAATTATAAGCTGTTTTTATACGGAACACTGGATATGGAGTTAAAAAAAATATGTATATCAAGTAAGATATACCTATCTAGCCAAACTTTTGCATAGATACTAGTTAAAATCTATTTTGACGACCTCCGTAGCCGAGAGGCGAGCAGACCGGACTTTGGCGTCGCGCCATCTCTGATGGTTCGAACTTTTTTATATTGTATCGGGTCTGGGTGTTGTGGTGCCGTCGTTGTTTCTGATTTCTGGAACACAAGCGCTTAAGCTACTTTCTACAGAATTAGAGCAGTTTATGTGATTATTTATTGATTATAATCACGTATTATCAAAATAAAAATCGTACACAGTAATTTGTAAGTAACTTTGGTATCAACTTTAGCAAGCGCAACATTGTAGACCCACTTGTACGAATGCGTCACAAGACTGTCATTAAATTATAACTAGACGCAGATGCAATAACTCCCAGTGGCAATAATCCGACAAACTAAGAGAAAGTGCACGTAAAACGGGGCATTTAAAATTTATCGTCGGAAAATATTACCGGTCTCAGAGTCCCGCTAACGCCGGGAACTAATGCTGCAAGCATCTTGCCGTGTGAAAAGAAATGAACCCAGTTATATCCTTTAGGATTGTAATTTTGTTGCAGCTAGTTATGTCCCGCGTCTTCATTTGCGTTGTGGTATTTCTGAATAAAAATTGTCTATTATGCTATTCTATGCTAGACCTAAGTTGTCTGAATAAATAAATAAATATTCCCTCTTATCTGTCTGTTAGCTGTTTAATTAATACGATAATGATAGGCAGAACAAACAAGACATATCTATAAGTCCTACTGATATTATAAACGCAAGAGTTAGTCAGTATGTATGTATGCATGTCAGAATATCTGAATGTATGTTTGTTTATACTTTCCCTCTAAAACTACTAAATAAACTTGGACAGATTTTAATACAAAAAAAGATAAATACCAGATTAACTTACAAGTTTTCCAACAAACATTATTCTATTGTGCCGACCTACGACATGACCTACAAGTCGACACAAATACGGCGTCAGCAGAACTGGCGTAGTAGACAACGCTCCATACGTAATGCATCGTTAGCCAATTGATACATCGATCCTACAACGCGATGTCAGAGTTTTCGTCGCCACTAAGTATATATACAATAAACCAAGATTGGTAGTTGGGCCTTGGTCCCCGATTAGATAACACCTAGCTCGGCGGAAGTACTTCCACTTTTAGTAAAGAACATACGTTCCTTACATTGGTGACCCCGACTGAGCTGAACACCAGCAGCCTTTGAAGAATGGAGCCTTTGCATCAGGCCATGTCTCCATACCCTCAACAGCCAGCTTAGCCACGACAAGAGCACCGGACCACCTCAGCTGACAAAGCCACCTGGTTCCGGGCCCGTGTAATGAAGCAGGCCATCGCAGCCCTACGACCGAGTCATTGGTCCACACCGGCGTAGCAGCAGCTGAGTCCCTGCATACTACACGCATCGGGCACGTACTTGGACTCCAAAAGGGGCAGTACTGTGCCGACCTACGACATGACCTACAAGTCGACACAAATACGGCGTCAGCAGAACTGGCGTAGTAGATGTCGGCGGAGACCCCACGCTAGGCTCATCAGGCTGCTCCATGCTTGGCGACCACTCGACACGCGAGCCACAATTAGGGCGGAGTAACACCCTACAACAGAGTCTAAATGCGAATGTGTCTCGATGGGCTGAGCGGCCACTTAAATACTAAGCGACAAACAACCCCACCAAAACCCCGGTCAAGCTACTTTTGCTTGAACAAAACAAGTGGCGTCAGTTACACAACTTTTAAATATAATGAACTTAATTTAATTGACAAATATTACTTAAACTATTTAATTTAATATTTTTAAAATATTTATGAATTTATGATTTATATTTAACAATAATTACCTATGTACAAGAAATCTAAACTAAACCGGAAGTTGACAATAACTGTAGCTAGCAAATGCTAATAGCACGTGTGTCGTTTATTTAACAAAAATAATGTAAGAAATCAATCATAACAGGTATTTGCTGAATTGTAACAACTAAATTATTATTTAAAGGAACAAATTACGTATCAAAACAGTCTGCCGCCCATATAGACAACGCTCCATACGTAATGCATCGTTAGCCAATTGATACATCGATCCTACAACGCGATGTCAGAGTTTTCGTCGCCACTAAGTATATATACAATAAACCAAGATTGGTAGTTGGGCCTTGGTCCCCGAGCAGATAACACCTAGCTCGGCGGAAGTACTTCCACTTTTAGTAAATAACATACGTTCCTTACACTACAATAATTAAAAACGAATTATACGAAAAATACCTCATGCCACTATCAAAACCAAAGTATCTCAAATATTACCAGCAACATCTTTAAAGAAAATAAGAACCCTTGAAAATCTTGATCAAGCTTAAGAATTTGATTCCTCCCTTCCCTCAGACGTTAAGCGAAGTTCCCAAAAACATTCTCACAATAATAAATTAACGTTCCGCATCGAACTAGCGAGTTCCGAACTTAGCGCAGTAGTTTTGAAAGAACCGAATTCAGTCTTAAATTAGAATCGACCCGACCGTATCACTAATAAATAGAGTTGTAACATACCATACGTATTCGTTACTTAGCATTCAAGTTACGAATATATCGCAGACCCAGAAAATTTAATAATTACTCATTTTAATTTTCGTCGACGTCTTTTTGTAAAGTTAAACAAACATATATTTTCATTATTTAATCGTGACGACACTAAAATCAGTAAAAATTGGCATTATTTACAACGAATATAAAATAGTTAATGCTGTAAAAGATTTATTTAAATATATTTTTAAAACGTAATATTTTCAACAAAATAAAATTCACATCCAACTTAAAATATTGTTTAAAGTTTAGCGTTTGATGTGAATTTTATTTAATTTATTTTATGTACAATGAACTCACTTTAATCGTACAATGTAAAAGGATAATTGAAAATTGACGGAATAAAATTGGAATTCCTAACCAGCACTCAAAAAAATTCATTTAAATAGGGGTTTTATATTTTTGTAATGAATGATGTTTTTATTTTACTCTTAATACGTTTCTGCTACGAAATAAAACGTAAACTATAGTAAGCGTAAGTGTAAAAAATTGCGTTGATATATTTTTTATTAATTATAAACATACATGAGATACGTAAAAATTACCTAGCCGTATTTAAATTACTAATTTAATCGATTAAAAGTGCATTGAGCACCATTAATCGATTAAAGAAGAATCGAGTTCTAAGCAATTGTTTCAGTTCGTACGGGGCCACAACTCCTCGTTACGCTCGCAGCTCTACTAATAAAATACTTGTCGGTTAACTTGCTCCGCAGAGTTTGGGATAACGTGCTATTCAGTAAAGTCTAGCTGAAACCTTGAAGAAGCAGTTTTGCTGACTCTTGGTGGTCAGACACCTGTACTTTTGCCGAGTACCCGCGAAATGTTTAGCGGGTTTTAACTGTCAGAGTTTGTTTAGGAGAGCTAGTTAATACTAGTACTATATAAAATAGTTATTAAATAAATTATGTTCGACTTGATTAAAATTCTTCTCAGTCGTTGCACTATTGCCAAAATGGTCGCAGTCATCTTTGTGAATTACTAGCTGTTGCTCGCGACTTCATTCACGTTATTTATGTATAAAAAGTATCCTTCATATTAATCCAGCATTTCGTCCAGATAAATTAAGCCGTTTTTGCGTAAAGAGTAACAGACAAACACAAAATATTCATAACACGAATGTTTGGTCTGGGTCGGGATCGAACCACGAACTCACGACCTTCACGTATCGCGCGTGCTGCTCTTCCAACTGAGCTAACCGCAAGTTATCGTAGGCGATGAAATTTTTCCGTTAGCCAACGGTAAAAATATTCCCTAAAGCGGCGTAAAGCACCCCCAAAGACCCGTTAGCTTATTTAAAATCTTTTATTTGGAGGCATAATTAAACAAATTGCAAATGTCATTTTACCCGTTGCTACAATGATTGTCATTCATGGTTGTTGAACCACGTGACATAGGTTCATTCCCCCACGACACACATTCGTGTGATTAGGAATGTCTTCGTTTTGAGTCTGGGTGTTTAAAAATGTAATAAGGTTAGATTTGTATTTTGTATAACTACTTAGTTGGAATCAAATAAATGAACCGTATGTGATATTGGCTGATATTTAACTATTTGCATTTGATTTGCAAAATTCTTATTTGTAGAACGAACCATATTATATTAATTCAGTATTTTGTTAATATAATAGATATGTTTTTCGGGAACATATCTATTATATTAACAAAACCGAAAAAAACTAAAAACAACCCGTGTATTTCGCTTTTACGTCTATAAAGACCGTTTTTCTCAGAATTACGATGGGCTAAACAGAAATCCAAACCAAATTTGTAATACCTGCGTTCTATTAAATTAAATTAAAAAAATACGTAAAGGAAAGTAATAAATTAATCTGTAGCTATCTTGGTAACCTGAAACGTACAATTTGTTCCAATAAAAGTTTTTGTTTTGTTGTCTGAATAAAATATTTAACAAGTGAATAATAAAAAACCAAATAGGCAAATGCAAAACTACTCGTTAATTTTTGAAATTATGAAAGAGCATCGAAGATATAAAAATATACCTATTATTCAATAATCTAAAATACATTTGATGCATTTTAAAAGGCTTGGTTTGAAAAACAACGACTGGATCCAATTCAATAAACGAAACTAAATCGATGAAAACAACAGCTCTTGTTGTAAAAATGAACGTAAATAAACACGTACGAAACTGCTCAAAACATTTTCTAAGGCGGCCGTTATCCTAAAAATATTCAACAATTTTCACCCTTACGCCCGTGCTACGTTAAAATATCTCAACGACCATTTGAAACGCAAAGCTTCCGCTTTAACGTGGAACCAAATAAAATGAGAATTTAAAATTTTACGTGTTCAAAGTTTCTGGTACCGCTCACTTCTAACGACGGATCGGCAGTTTCGGAATACCGCTCGGTGGCAATCCGAAATCGATTTAATCACGGGAATCATGCGAAGTTTGCTTGCAAAGTTTGTTTAAACTTTGGAAATGGAACAAATTGGAGCAACGTGGCCTGCGGCTATGTATTAATGGTAGATTCATGACGCCAAATCTGAGCTGTGATTTGTTTGAAGGTTATTGCTCCTGGAAGAGCGTTATCGTTACCGTTTAATAATTTCATCGTTTAAATGTCATTTTGACAACTATGACAGTTTGGTTTTTGATTGGTTCGAATTCGAATAAGTGTTCCAGTTTTCAAATTATATGTAGATAGGTGTTACTATTGAGTCTTGTTACTGATCTTAGTAATCTACCATTGTATCATATATAAGTTAGCAATTAGGATTGCAAGATAGATGTTTTGTCATTATTCCTTGAAATTGTCCATAGCACACCTATAACATTGAAGTGCTAGATAGTGCTAGTTGTATACACAGGCCGCGAATGTTTATAACTATCAAAAGTCCTAATTTACACTTAATTTTCAGGTAACCTCAATTTAACATCGTTAAAAACTATTAATCGCTCACAACAACGTACCTATACACTTATTACTATTACATTTTCCATTATTCAAGTAAATATAAATATATAATAAAAATTCATAAAATTATAAAAAAGCCACAGAACACTAACTTATTTATATATTACACTTCTAGAAATTCTACATCTAAAACCTCCTTGCTTTCCATCTATTGACACAGAGGTAAAACACTCTGAGTTCTTGCTCTCTACGATACACTTTACCACTCATTTAGCATTTTGTGTAAACCCCTATTGCTTCAAGAGCTGGTCATAGATGTCGGGTAGTCATGTTCCTAACCAAAGATTTATTGGAGTTGAACGTGACCGTTAAGTTTAATCGTCAAACTAAAACTTACGCCTAACTTTAAATAGTTCGATTTGATCGATTATTGGGCCTAGAACTTTGTTTGACACTGTTTTTTGTGAGTTAAGTTTCTCAACAGAAGCATATTTTAGTATAAAGATAACTTTTAAGTTGTGAATTTCATTATAAGAGGTTACGAATATTTGTTTTTTTTTTCTACCTACTTGAGAGCAAGGTTTTCTCATTCATCAAGTTTTACATAACATGATAAATAATTTGTAATTAATGATAATGAAATCTTAGAAAAATAAATAGGTAGAAGTTCGATCCTTTTCATAATTAATATTTTATTAACCATAAGACTGGTTAAAATGCTCGAACACTTTTTTATAAAAATGTATCTGTGTCAATTTTATTTTAAAAGAGTAAGAGTTTTAGTCTAGTATACTTATACACATATAAAGACCTCGGCATAAATTGACCAAGGCAACTGGACGATGACGTGACTAGGACATAAGTTTGAATATGGACAGTACCGACATGACAGGGTCAGGTATAAGATGTGTTTGTAAATAGTGGTCTATTTTTAAGTAATTATAGCTAATTAATATTCTTTTTATTCGTGCCGAATTGCATTCCATTCACGACGAAGACGAGACGCAACAAATTGTAAAAAAAAACAAGTTCTAAAATGAAAGTACAAATAATCAAACTAAATTACTAGAAGATATAGATATAACATTTTCATTTAAATGTAGGTACAACATCAGTGGCACAGTGACAGCTCACAGCACAGCACAGGCACAGCTTAAATAGTGAAAGTATCGGCTTCAGTTCTCGTGATTTGCAAATTATTGTAAAGACTAGCTGTGCCCGCGACTTCGTTTGCGTGGACTACATCCTTTCATGGTCGGTTTTACCCCTTTCTCCCCTAATATTCGAAACAAAAAGTAGTCTATATTTTAATCCAAGTTTCGAGCTATATTTGTGCAAAATTTCATATCTCTAACTTCAAAATAAACATTTTTCCATATAAACTTTCAAAGGTGGTATTACCCCCATCCCCCCTTATTTTCTAATAAAAAGTAGCCTACGTCCGTTCTTGAGATTCAACGTATACCTATACCAAATTTAATCAAAATCCGTTTAGCCGTTTAGGCGTGAAAGAGTAACAGACGGACAGACAGACAGACAGACAGACAGACAGACAGACAGACAGAGTTACTTTCGCTTTTATAATATTAGTATATGGATAAACACGTCGTCTGATACTCATACTACAAAAGAATACCGTAGTTTCAGACAGACAGATAGTTTCAGTCATTTATAACATTTTAGTTTACATGCTAATTTAGGTTTTATCCTAAAATACAGAATAATTACCCTTATACAAATGCTTAATATTTTTAACAAAGCATTATTTACATTTAAGAACAACAATGCACTTCGTGTATTTTAAACGATTCATTTTCGCTAATAAAAGCGCCCGTAATCAGGCAATTTATTGAAATTACTACAAAATTATTACTTTTAAATTGTATAACTGAACACATATTGAAAATTAATTGTAGCACATTCCAGTAGTGAATATGGTAAAACGCTAATTAAAAGCAATTAATTTCCATTTCAGTTTCTTTTTAGTGAATTATTTTAATTAAGTTTCAATCATTTTCTTTGGACAAATCATTTTATTCTTGATACCATCTCCCTTCGTGTTGTAGTGGTAAATGCTTTGGACCCTAAAATCACGCTTAACTCACAAAGTCTAAATCCGTAGGTCTTTAGACTTAGTGAGTTAAGCGTTGAGCTCAAGCTCGAAGGTCGTGCATTCGAATCCAGTACGAAGGAACACCTACACTTTCTTTAGGTTTTCCTTGATTGGTTATTATTATTATTATTTTTATATTGCACAAGATTGACCTCATCCCACCTGATATTAAGTGGTAATGAGGTCCTAGCTTAAGGGTGACAAGTACAGCATATTAAATCTGTTACTGGACTTGTCGCCCTTACCTTGAAGGCTTGACCCCTGCTACTGATGTAGCACCCCCCAAGAGCTCTGGAAACATTAGTAGGGCTACTCCAGTTCGAGCGGCTAATCGCTATGCCCTACCTCTCTTAAAACAATTCAATTCAGGCTAGATCATCTCTCCGGTAAGAATTTTGATTCCGTGCTTTAAGGCACATTAAGCCGTGGCACCTAGTTTTCCCTTAAAGATTGCAGAGGTCAAATAAAAACCATCCTCGTCAAATCATGATTCGTAGCGAACACTGGGCTCTGCAATGGATGTGAAGTACCAAACATGGTAGGAAAATATTATTGGCAAGGTAAACATTCTCAAGTCAGGATTTCTTGATTGGAATTTAACTTGGAGGGAAACCACTGTGCCTTTATGTGGGATGTGAAAAACTATCGACTTTTGATGGAGCCAAACTACATCGGTTTTATCGGATTATGTATTTATTTTTATTTAAACAATCAAGTAAATAATAATATAACAATTGATTTAATGTAAATCTATTTTTTTTACATACCTATAGCTCGATTTTGATGATCAAGTTATAGGTAAGTTTGGTATGCTTAAACAAAACCGCTGCGCGAGACAGGATTAGAACGGACACAAAGACCCAATCGTTTCGATTTTCTACCAAACAGTTTTACATTCTGCATTCCCCCGCCTACTCAAACATATCGCCTCCACTCCAACGCGATCAATAAATTATTTACAGCCCCACATATCAGCTACATATTTCTGGTTCATCAATATCGCGATCTCTCTGTCTGGGCCCGAATTGAGATAAACGACCTACTGAATAGTGTTGAGGATCAAATCCAATTTGCAGCAGGCAAATTGAGGGGGAGAACTACACGTGCGATGGAGCACCGGGCCTAAATATTGATGTGCCCGACAGACGGATAAAAGGAAACGTAAATGAAAAATGCACTGCAAGTTTTTATTTTTGAGTTTGCTTTCTGTGGTTATTGAGACGGATTTTTGTTTTGGAAATTTATGTTAAAACATATGTATTGCAGGAGATGTTAAGATTGAATGTTCAAAAGCACATTCGACTTAACACTTTGGACTTTAAACCGCCCTTATATCGTGCGTACAAGATACATTGTCAATCTGCCTTTACCTTGATGTGTTTTGACCGAATGTCAGCTGTACATTGATATTTTTTTCATCTTAATGTCGTCGGCATAGTCAAGTCAAGTCAAGTCAATATTTTTTTATTTACATAGATTCCATTAGTAATACTTATGAATAGTCTCTATATAAAGCAAATGAAGCTACCTCCGGTTCATAAGCATTAGTATCGAACGAAGAGTTAAACGTAACAAGCCTGTTGAACTTACAGTTAATGGTTTAAAATTTTAAGTACGAGACGGTATTTAAATACAGACTTATTTACTGAAAGGCTTCATTTAATCAGCTTAGTATTGTTTTATTTCCACATTTTATTACTTAGCCGTATGTGTTTGCTGAGCTAGTAATTACTTTTTTGCTAAATGCTTCTACGATTCTTGTATATTAAGCCTTCTTGTTACACGATATAGGTTCCAAATTGGTAGAAGCATCACATTAGAATAATACAGAGTGAGGAGGTGCCCTTAAAAAAAAGGTTTTGCTTTGTTTATTTCTTAATAAAATAAACAAAACTGTTTGTACTAAAATGAAACAAAAATCAAAAATATTTACAGTAACAATATAATACCCATAGTATATTTTATACGGCAATTTCGGTTCTCAATCAACTAAGGACTTTGCCGTAACTCCAAATGGGTTTTACATTTTTCTTAATTCTAACTTTTCATTTAAAAATATTTGCAGAACCATTTACTTTCCTAAATACTTTCAATAAGCAGACAAGAAATAATTCACGGTGAATAACATCGTTTGGCGCAAAAATGCTTTGATAGGCAAACTTTGAGTATCTAGTAAAAACTTTTCAAAGGGATTTTCAATTTAAAAGTTACACAAAGCGTTTTTACATTTCGAAGTTACTCGTTTGATATTATTTCGTCGGCATCGCAGTCTGCCAATGTAAATCGTGAGTTTTATGCGTGTGTCCCCTAAACACGGGACGTTTATATCCGTCCCAGTCGAAATATAAAACAGGCATCTTTACAAACTGCTAGCGAGAGTGAAATTGAAATGCATGTCTTTGTTAAACTGGTTAAAGTGTAGTTTTTAAGAAGACAATATTTATGAATCGATTTCTTAATAATTATAATTATGGAATAATTATTCATTATAATTTTAGTCTTTAGCCGTTTACAATCGTACACCCTCGTCGTTCTCTAAGAAAATAAAAGGCCAAAGTGACCAGATACCTTCTAGGCAAATGTGTACCATCAATCATCAATCAACGCCTTGTAAATTACATGATAGAGAACGAACGTGAGCCTCAGTATATTACCTATACCTACTTACTATTATTATATGTCATAACTCGTAGCGATAATAATATAAGTAGGCATAGGTAATATACTGAAGCTCACTTTCATCGCTTCTATACTGTAATAATTAGTATTTATCATTATAAAAAAATCAAGAAAAAAACACAGTGAAGTTTTTTCAAACCTGGTAATATTTGGTTCATATTATTATAATGAATTAAGATTATCAGTTTAACTTTTTTTGTACCAAAAGGGGCAGCTAAGTGGAGTAGTAGACATTTAGCAGCAAAACTGAGTTCGCATTTCTACCGCGACATATCCATGAAAATGCCATGCGTCTTCGTCCCCTGACACACACAATGTGTATGAGCATTGTAAAATGTTTCATAAAACATGTATTTTGAGGAAAACATCTGCAAAAAACATTGGAATTGAATTTTTAGGGCTCCGGTAGTTCGTTCTATGAATTACATTTTTAAGGTGTACTTAAATGAAGTCGCTCTGAAGTGGCATTGGAAGGGAAACATCCAATTTTATGAATGCATGAAACGTGAATAAAATTTACTAATATACAAATTGGGAGATGATATATCACCTACATTTATTGATTTTTAAGAGAGGTAGGGCATAGCGATTTATCGCTCGAACTGGAGCAGCCCGACTGGTGAAATACCTCCACCTTACAGAAGACCGCAGCCAAATAACAATCACTTCTGTGTTGTTGTGTTCCTGCGTGTGAGTTAGGTTTCCAGAGCTCCTGGGGGGTGCTACATTAGTAGCAGGGGTCAAGCCTTCAAGGTAAGGGCGACAAGTTCAGTAACATATTTATTATGCTGTACTTGTCGCCCTTAAGCTAGGACCTCATTACCACTTAACATCAGGTGGGATGAGGTCAATCTTGAAGTGCAATATAAAAAAAAAAATATATTTTGTTATTTACGATGGGGCTACCTTTGACCTCAATGTGGACACAGGGTCAAAATAACGTCGATGATGCCGCGATGGGACGAGCTTATTCAGACGTTTCTTTCTGATAGCAGGAATATCGACAAGGTACGGAAAGCTGTCTTCAGTTTTTAAAAAAAAATAAGTGAATAACAGCCTTTTTAGAATCCATGCTTTTGCCCTGTCTGTCCAAAATGCCCGTACAAATCTCAAGCTTATCAAGTTACATAATACTTTACGACCTCCGTAGGCGAGAGGCGAGCGTGCCGGGCTTTGGCGTCGCGACATCTCTGAGGTTCCGGGTTCGATCCCCGGTCGGGTCAATATGGGAAACGAACTTTTCTGTATTGTCTGGGTCTGGGTGTTGTGGTACCGTCGTTGTTTCTGATTTCTGTAACCAAACTGCTTTAGCTACTTATAACAGAATCAGAGCAATGTATGTGATGTTGGCCAATATTTATATAAATAAAAATAAATAATAATAAATAATAAATGCGCCAGACAATCACACCAATCACCTGGTCTCAAACTAAGGTTTTCCCTTGTACTATGAGTACCAGACGACGGATACTAACTGGGGGCGTCATCCCAGCACACCCAGACCCAAGTCGATTGAGAAAAGTTCGTTTTCCAAATTGACCTGACCGGGAATCGAACCCGGGACCTTACGCGCTTTGGGCGCCTACCTTAGCCACTGCGCCACCGAGGTTATGATGTTACTTATTATTATATGATGTTACTTATACAAATTCTGATTATTAATATTATGAAGCTGAAGCGCTTATTTATTTATTTCAAAATGCTTCTCTCATAAACTACTGGTGTTAATTGAAAAAATATTTCTATGTTGGATAGATATTTTATCGAGGAATTTTTTTGGCTATATAATAAAACGCTGCGAACAATAGAAGCAAATGATATCTGAAAATGTTGACAAAACAGCCATAGAACGGGTGCAAAGTTCCGGCCAGTCACAGTTGTCAATATGTTTGCATCAAATACCTTTAGTGCCCAGTTCCAGTATTTGAAAAACGGCGTAAGCTAAAACCGTTTAAGGCTCGTAGTCAGTTGGAGAAAAACGGATAGTAATTTTTGACACGTTACAAATCGTAGGCACCTTAACGGATTTCACGAAACCGCGTTTAACATCTTATCAGTCGATTACTCCGCAAATTATTAACAATCAACTTTATCAACCTCTCAACGTGAAAATTGCTTACTTTATTACATCATTAAAAAGAGGTAAAATAACATTTATGAGAGATATTATTATAGGACTTGAGTTGATAAACGGTCTCTCTACACGGTGTTAACGCGTTGATATATTACACAATTTTCTTTACGAGCAAAACGGATTTATAACAACGTATCGCGGAGTAACACACGAGGTTTAACTGGTGGAATATTTAAAATTGTAAGCGAAATTTGGATTTGTAATTGGCGGCTTTAAAAATATTGTAAGGGGTACTAACTTTATCAGCTGTTTTGCAGCTTGAAACAATTGAAAAAAAAACAATAGACATTTGTCAGCTACAAACGTCAAAACAAATCCACAAACTTCTAAATTTGAATTTGTATTTCAAAAAAGAGAACGGCCATAACGTCGTTTTCTACTAAAATCTACTTACTACAAACAAACTTATATTCACAGCAGATATATAATGAAAACATGATAAAAGTGTTATCATTTATTTTTTTTACACGGGTAATTTTAAAGTAAAGTTATAATTCGTTCAAAAACTAAACAAGGAATTTTTACAGCCTTATTTTATAAGAATAAGAACTAATTTCGAACGCAATATTTATCGTGAAATGTTTTGCCGTAGGTATGCACTTACCTTGCTATTATTATCAGCTGCATGGCGGCCATTTCAGGAGGCAGATTTCCCACATTTTCCAATGGTACTGATTGGTAATATAAAGTGATATCTGATTCTTGATTTATATATTTCCAGTTTTTAGTTGAAGAATGAACACCGACTACCTGTAATTGCTTCTATACACATTCAGCAGTTTTTACTTATCGATCGCAAAACTAATGATAAGAGCAAGGAAGAGATTCTTGGTGTATAAAATATGTTAAACTTTAGTTAGCTAAAAGAGAAAGGGTCAGCGGAACATATTTCCTGGCGTCACGTACCGCTCTAAGACTGCCGACAATCATAAAATGAAACATCATAAGGGGAATAAAACTGAAAAGAGGCTGTAACGACGAAGACGGGGTCTTAACAAATCGGTGGTCATCACTCAGGGTTATAGCTGGAGGGAGCAGCACCCTTTGGACCCGTAGAAGATAAGTCGCCTTTTCATTGTGTGTCGTGAGACGATAGCAATGCCTGTTCAATTTATTATAAATTGAGGTCTGATCCGTGCCCTTATTAGTGGCGAATGTAACATCAAAGCCGATATGTTTGAAAAGGATAAACATTGTGCTACCGATCGCGATACAACACATGTTTCTGACCGAAAAAGGTATTTTAGCCTTTTGTGGGAGACCTCACGGTTAGATAAACAGATTGAGTAGATTGTTTGCTGTTGTCTGCCCTTGGAGCTGAAAGGAAATTCTGCGTACCCTAAATAAGAAATTAGGTATGATAAATAGTAAATTAATGCTTGAGTTAATGACTAGCCAATGCTTCAAAGGTATTTATGCTCGAGGGAAATTAATATTTGGGGAATAGCTTCTAGGATTCTAAGATTGAAATATTAGGAGATTACTTCTCATCTCGAAAACAAGTTTGTAAATAATTTTGACCTTAAACGTTTTCTTGTTTTGAGATGGTCGACCTTTGAGATATAATATTAACTACTAGATAAATAAAAAGGTGGTTTTTAGAAAGATGCAAGCTGTAATTAAATGTTTGTGATGTGTTCCTATTTTGACTATTCTACACTAAAATAGAACTACATTTTTATAAATGTGCAAATGTGAATGGAATATGTTTGATAATACAGGGCATAATTGTTTTGATAATAAGATGAAATAAATGATTGTGGGTTAAATTAAAAGTGATGAAAAATATAGTAACAGAATAATTTAATCTGCTCTTGCTATATGATACCTTCACTTATCGGGGTTGGTGTTCTTCCAACTGAGCAAACCACGTGTTATTGTAGGTGATGAATTTTTTTGTTATGACTACCTCTTAGTTTTTTGTATGTACCTATATGCCAGCCATATGCTGAACTCATTGCAGAGGGTAACTATATTTACAATAAGTACCTAATCAATATTTAAATATTTTACGTTTTGCTGGTAACTATACTAATGTTAAAATAAATCATGTTAGTAACACTGCCCGATTTACCATGTCAATTTAAAAAAGGTATGTTCTATTATTTTTATAAAAGTATTATAAGTAACGTTACGTGAGCTTCAAGTAAAAGAAATGAGAAGAATACTACTTTTTATTTAAATAAAGCATACACTCGCTAGTATGGCGTGATGCACTATAAAATTGTGAACACTTTATTTGGTGTTTTTATTATATTTAATTATTTAAATAATTTCAACGAGTGTCTGAATTCACATTACACAACAAAGATTAATGTAAATCCACGTAAACACATTATTGAAATATGCGTGCCTAACGTAATTAACTTTGTAAATCACTTTCAAAATCCGCTACCACTTATGTTATAGTATAAATAAATTTGGCTTTTACATTTGCCGAGTTAAATAGGTACCGAAAGGCTTATTATTTTAGTTCTCTTGTGTAGAACAATCGCATCATAGGGATTAAACACGCCTTGCTTAGCACTGAAAATTAAATAGGGACTTTTAACGTTTGAAAATAAGTCTGGTTGGATTCAAAAATTTACCTGTACAGTTAGTTAATTGCTATTTCAGAATGAATTACGCACGTTTTATTATTAGTCAAAGGGTCCACATACAGTCGCCGTCAGATATATCGGAGCAGATAAAGTGACCAAATACTTCTGAACAGTTAAAATGTCAGAAAGTTCCATACACCACCAGTTACCATTAATATCTGAACATTAATTACTTCAATTATCTGAGCAGATGCCAATAACATCTGAACACTCATAACGTCAATAAGTGTCACGCACGTTATGTGTCTCATTTAGCTACCTATATAGATGAATGTTCAGATATTATTGGTAAGTTGTGTGTATAGAAATTATTGACTAGTATCTGCTCCGATATTATTGAAGTAATGAATGTTCAGATATTAATGGTAACTTGTGGTGTATGGAACTTTTTGTCATTTTTACTGTTCAGAAGTATTTGGTCACTTTGTCTGCTCCGATATATCTGACGGCGACTGTATAAACACACTTTGAAATATAAATTATAAGACTTTCGCGTTCCATTTTAAAGATTTAAATTAATTTAACGGGTCAAAACGCGACACCATTTTTATTTAGTAGTTAATAAGTCGGCTCGTGATCACGGCTGATGTAACCTAACCGAAACGTCGGGCAGTAAGTAGTTCGTATTAACTACTAAATAAAAATGGTGTCGCGTTTTGATCAGTTAAATTATATTTGAAATGTTTATAACACACTTTGATCTTGCGTCTACTAATTTGGTCGGAATATTGTAGAAAAATAGTATTATTTAGAAAAAAACGATTTTCATTTGATTTTACAACATAACTTTTAGTAACTAGAGTCGAATTAGTTACAACCTTAAGTAAAGTATCAGAATATATAATACTCAATTTTCAGAGTAAAAGGTTCCGTCATTGAAGTCATTCAAGCACCTATCATAAAAATTTCGTTCAAAGGTAGATCCAGAGTGATCAATTCCAATTATCTAATTAAATCCCTCGAGTTACGAAATTCGCCCTTCATACTGTTATTAGAAATGTCACTGATTAATGCTTTTCATTATAAGTACAAGAACTCTTAACTTTGCAAAGTTTTTAAAACAATTTGTCTAATGGAGATGAAATCTGTCCCCAGCTAAAAACAAAGGAAAAGTTTTACATTAAAAGGAATTTGAAAACTGTACCATTAATGACAATTCTGTTCGCTAGGCCGGGACAATATTTACTTAGTTTTTGCTGCCTTTGACTGGACTAAGTAACGTTAAAAGAATAATTGCCTTTTAGAAGTTTCATTCGTGACATCATAAAGAATTTTGCTTGTGATTTCGATGACGAAAGCGAAATATTTGAGCTTTGTTTCGACGGAAGAGACAATTCTCTTATGTTGCATGAAGGTCCAGAAATCACTTATGAGATAAATAAATGATATTTGACATTGAGTGAATTCAAATTCTTTATATTTTTATAAGTCAAGATTAGAAATATCTTATATTTTTTTGACTAAAATACAAGTAATATTTTGAATCGTCATCGAATAGTTATTCCTACCTAAAAGTCATTCTACCTAATCCAAAGAGAAGATATCTGAACTCAATAATAATATAGGTAAAAAGAAGCATGTAACATACACAAGTGTGTTTACTTCAAACTGATTACCCTTACAATGAAATAAAATCTGACAACATTTGATACATTGATCTTATTCCAAACCAACTTAAAACATCTAATATGTTATGGAAACCAGTAGCTTTCAATAGTGATATCACAATTAAACATAAAACAAATGTTCATTCCATGAAAAATTGTTTTGAAACTTACGACTCTTCGTAAAGGGAGCAGGATCACTAACCTTTGGTAAAACAATTCATCACCCCCCAATGGGCTGTTAAAAAAACGCAAAAGTAAACAAAGACTTTAAAGCGATCAAGTTTCAAATACCAAGTTTCATGTACAAAGCAAAAAGCTAATCCTACTTATTCCGCACTCTGACCACACATGCTTTAAAAATGGACAATAATAAAAGAGATTAACAGCATCCCCTTCAGGATTTCGCTAAAAATTCTCGAATACGGTCCGGTTTACGTGTAAGCGAGTAATTTATTTAAGCGGCAGTGTTTTTAACAAATATTTACGGAGAGCATGCTTCGCGTTGCGAACGTACGTCAAGCTTAAGGCTCATGTTAAAATAAATAACAGCTACAAATCCAGCGTACTCGGTGCAGGTTGCTGGCGATATAGGGGCCAATCAACTGACGCCAAATAACGCCGACGAATCGGGAACCTCTTTATGAAAGTCGGACAAAATCGTGATGTTCGTGAAAATGAACACGCTATCGATAAAAAATTCAAACTTTATATTAAACTCAGAAATGGATATGTAAATGTTATATAAATATTAAATACATTACGCATCATCACATACATTGGTCCAATCTCGAACTAGCTAAAACAAGTGTGTTATGAAAACTAGAAACAACGGTGATACTACAATCTAATACTTAAAAACATTAAAAAACACTCACTCAGAAAAACTCATCACCTGTATGTTTGTATTTGAGTGGAGATTTCGATCCTACAATTGTTGGTCCTCTCTTTTTTGAAGTCGGTTAAAAAAAAAAGATGAAATAGGTAACTTTCATTAGGCCACGTCTTAAATATCCGATAGATGGTAATGTCTAAAATATGTCATAACAAAAGTAACCAGTCAAGAACCAATTGGACCTCACGCCTACCTATGGCTTCTGTCGGATTAGTTAAACGCGATGACCTATAAATAAGCTTACCTCCTAAAGGTAGTCTTTGTAAACTTCTTACAGATCTTCACAATAAAATATTAGTATTCTAGTCGCCTTGTTCAAACATGTACACCTACGTATATTTAGCGTTCTACCAGACCGTTGGAATATGCAATGCAGTATAGTGAACAACTTTAAATTCCGACGCGCAGAAGTTCAGTGCTCGGGAGAGAAAATTATTGTGCGAATTTGATTAATTACTTACACATTAGTTCAGCGTTCAACTGCTAATAGTCCCGCTGCATTGCGCATTGATTAAATAACTATGCAGCCAGGGAATTGCATCTTGATTAATTATGTGTTTCGAAGCTTCTTTGGTCGTGCGTTTAATTATATTTTGGGAATTAACTGTCGGGGCTTTTGGGTTTCCTTTGCTATGGGTTGTTTTTAACATGGTTTTTAACCACTGCAGCACTAATGCAAAAACGACGGGTTATTAGTTTGACGTATCTGTTTAAGTGTGTGTCTTTTGTCACCGTGTTTATATCTATGGAAAAGTATCGAATGTATGAATCGATTTTGTTTTTTTTTTGTTAGAATGAGAATAAGTCGGGATTGTTCTTAGCCATATGTTATGGATATCGATTCAAGGTGGTGATTGCAACTAAATGTTTATTACGGATTACAAATTTTGGCGCAACACCCATTAATTAAAGTATCAAATAAAAAGGCTTGCATAGTATACCTACATTATAACAAATTTCAAATATCTAAGATGTGCTAATATCGAACAGGAGGGATACTCTCAAAAACGAAACGAACAAACGAAAGGTTTCGTTTTTGAAGATTGTTCAAAAGTTTGGGAATGAAGACGTGGTTTTTGATTTGCATAAATAATATTTTGTTTTTTGAAAACGCTTAATTTGCATTCGAAGTGATTTCTTTATGATTATGAGGATTAAAAATTGCCATCCGTTGTCGGATCCGACATATTTCGTTTATGAGAGTAGACCCCCTGATACGGCTGTTTGAATTTATTTATTGAATTTTTGTGCAATTTTACAATGTTTTTTCTCTAATTGGTGACAGCAACAGGTTAAGGCTTGAAATATTTACAGAAAACTTAGTTCCTCACCTCACCTCACATTTCATTAACATTCTCGTGAGAAAAATGTGTTAAAAATGTCATATTATTATGTGTTTTTTTGCCGTTTTCATAAATTAATGAGAATAGTATGGAATCGAACGAGTCGGGCTTGTACTTGACTATCTTTTATTTTGTCCAATCCTGACGCAACTAGCATTATCTAGCTAAAACCCACAAGTTACATTCACTAACACCCAGCTAAATAGAATACTGGAGGCAGGATGTCACGCATCGCCTCTCGCTTCGACGCGGCTCACTGTTAATAATTCGTTAGCAATCAGTCGGCTATCAAGAGCTGTTTGTCAGTGTGTTTGTCCGTCGTTATTAGATCCGGCAGAGCGACGCTGCTACCACAATCTAAATGTGACCGCAGTCAAGAAGTTTCTTAGCTTTTTAGGAGGGATCAAAATAATGCATGTTATTGACGGCGACGGAGTGGCTCAATAAGAAGCACACATTTTTCTAAATTGACTTGGAGTTAGGTTTGCAGGGTTAATGAAACTACGGAGTTTCTTGCTGGTATTAAATAAATAAATATAAAATTAGACAACATCTAAGACATTGCTAAGAATATTATAATATGGTAGCTTAAGCACTTGTGTTAGAGGTATAAAAAGCAGAAATAATGATGGTACGTACCAGACATATCTTATATATATAAAAATGAATTGCTGTTCGTTAGTCTCGCTAAAACTCGACAACGGCTAGACCAATTTGGCTAATGTTTACGTCTACAAATTAAAAAAAATAGGCGTTACGAAGTTCGCCGGGACAGCTAGTTATACAATATTTTTGTCTCGGTTTTGGTACAGTCATTGTTTCTTGAAAACTTTTTTTTGCTATTGACGTGACCGGGAATCGACCCCGGGAATTAAGATATGGGAACTGCAATATTGGAAAAGCAACGTGATTTTGTACACAAAGCGCGAAGTTTAAAGTACAAATTAGGTGCTGGGTGTCACTTTATACCTTCTAGTTCTCTTAGTATAAGGGACGACATTCGTTTTTAAGATAAGTTGATTGGTATGGTTGTCTGGCTCATTAATTTTTTAAAGTTTTATTATTATTTAGATGTTGATGCTGAATAGTAACTAGTAAATAAGCACAACGGAACCTTACCGTTATATTACACTAGATCATTACGGGAGTATGAAAGTGGAATAAAGCGTTTCAATTTTAAAGTAAGTAATAATAAAATCTAGTAATAATAAAAGTAGTCTTAATGACACTTGTATTGGGAATGGCTCGCAACTTCCCTTACAGATAGCCACAGATATTGTAGGTAATCTAATTATGACATTATGACATTATTATATAATTATGACATTATAAATAAATAAATAAATATTGGACAACATCACATACATTGCTCTGATTCTGTGGTGAGTAGCTTAAGCACTTGTGTTACAGAAATCAGAAACAACGACGGTACCACAACACCCAGACCCGAGACAATATGGAAAAGTTCGTTTCCCATATTGGCCCGACCGGGGATCGAACCCGGAACCTCAGAGATGGCGCTCGCCAAAGTCAGGCCCGCTCGCCTCTCGGCTACGGAGGTCGTCCAAATTATGAAGTAACAACTTTAATAATGCTTATTTTGGTTCTAAGTAATAAATAAAATTTTGTGTAGCGCACATGCATTACAGCTCATCGTTTCGTGTGTTGGGTATTTTGTACCTTCCGGACTGGAATAACTTTTGGATTGTGTTGGTACGGAGACTTCTCGGATACGATCTAAATTGCCTTGTGTAGTTACTGAGGGTACTTTCCCGAGCATCCATTGACGACGCAACAAGGGCCAAGAGGGCTGTTTTATGGAATTTTTGACGACATTTTTTTTGGCGTTTTAGAGCAAATTTTTATCAGAGTTTTGATTGCTTGTTAGTACTTGATGTCTTTGTTAGATTGTGGTATAGTGTTTTTTTCCTTTTTGGTAATGTAATGTTAGTCATGAAGACTGGAACCTTTTCAACAAACGTTATTTACGGAAGACGCTCTTTCTGTCATGTTACCCTTTAACTATTAACCTGCATATTGACTTTCGATTACTCATAGTGCAAAATCTAGCAGTACCTATCGATATACCCAAATACTACTCAGTTAAATATTCTCATCGTGTAATCATGATGAATAAAACTAAAAGTTTTTATGTGATACCAGCCAAATCACTTTTACGTATGATCAAAACGATCATAATTTTATATTGAAACGATATATATTTTACACAAAACAAACTCGTAAGCCAAAAGGATATTTAAATAAACATAGCTAATAAGAAAACATATCTAGTAAGACTGAATATTCCAATCCTAGCAAGAAATTTAACCTTGATAATTTTTATGTCGAGACGTTCAGCAAAACGGCATAAAAACACATCTTCGTAACGACCTACTTTCGTTTGTCCTCGAGGTTTGCAGTTAAAAAAGCAATCGGATACAATATCAAAACAGTCGTAGTATCGAATCGACTCAAAGTAAGCGCCCATAAAAGTGATAAAATATCTATTTAGCTCGCTTGCCTCGCGTCCCGTCTCCAGGCCGTGCTGCATTCAATGGGGACTCGAGTCTTTTATTTTAAACTGGCAATGCATGAACGCAATGTATTTAATTATGAAATTTTTGGCTTTTATATCATGTCTGAAAGTCTTTCTCATTATTCATCTTCTTTTTAAATGCATCTAAATCCCTTACCTAGTTTTTAGGATCAAAGCATACATATTGAGACAGATACTTTTTTTTATTTATGTTGTAACAATAGACATACGTTGACGTGTTTTTAAACAGCTTAAATTTTTAAAAAATATACTCTCAGAAAAGGGAGACTTAAATTTTCCGCTTTGAAATACATATTGAATGCTCCTCGGTGACCTAGACATAGAAAGGATTTACATTGTAAGCAAAGGTCTATCGAGATTAGTCTTTTACGAGCAGAATAGTCCCTTAAACGTCATCACTAAGGTTATGGGAAGTGTCCTATGAGTTTCGGTTCCCGTGTTGAGAAACTAGCTCAAATAGTCGAGCTTATATTGTGTTACTCGTTACCTAGAAATATGGTTACTACTTCTTCAAAAAACCCCGAACATAATTCGCATTTGAAGTTGGCTCTACTTGATCCGTTCTCAGTTTCCTGACAAAAAGAGTTTTGATGGCCAAAAGGACTATAAAGAAGGAGGTTTTTTTTTCGTTTGAGGTAAGGAAACTCACGGTTTTATTAATTCGAGTCTGGCCTTCTCTAAATTTTGAAGGTCCAAAGACTCGAATTCTCACATCACTGTGCGCGCTTCCTTCCTGGAGACGTTTGGTGACTGGTAATTGCAGTTTACGCAAGCCAGATAAACCCAACAACTTTTTCTGGGCTTTGTAGCTCCTATCGGGAGCTCTCCTTTGGGAAATAGCTGTTATAACCCTGAGATAAGCAGGGACTATCGTAATTAAAATAAAAAATGGTGCAATTACTTGAAACGGTTGAATTAAGAATAACATTGAGATTTATTATTGCGAAATTGATGGTTTCGTTTCAAGATAATTCTTCGAAAGGTAAGTTTTTAAGTTCTTATTTCAATGTTTTATATAAAATATTGTTCAACGACCTCCGTAGCCGATAGGGAAGCGAGCCGGACTTTGGCGTGGCGCCATCTCTGAGGGTACGTTTTCTGGTCGGGTCAATATGGAAACCGAACTTTTCCATATTGTCTCGGGTCTGGGTGTTGTGGTACCAAGTGCATGAATGAGCAATGTATGCATTGTTGTTCAATATTTGTATCACATCAGCATCATTAAATGGTGACGCAGAAACGACTTTTTTTTAAATACTCTAAAGAATCATGCTACATAAAAACTTAAAATCAAGTACCTACATGAGATAAGCCGATTACTAATATTACTGATTCCAACCAGTCAGTCCAGTAAATGTCTGCATTTAACATTGGAGTTTCAGAGTTACATCGGAGTGTGGTCGGCATGGAAATACCGCGAGCGCTGATTCTGCACCCGCAAAAGTGCTTTTTGATAGACAGCCGAGGCGAATGCGGACGTTTAATGCCCCGTGTCGGGTACAGAGAATTTTTCATTTGACCGGAAATTTCGGTTAATTGCAAACGAGACGTTTTTGCTGTGGCTATTTTGGATTGCAGAGGATTACGTTCGTATGATTACTGGTAACTATTTTTTAAATTGACTCTTAACAGTCTTGTACCGGTGCAATAGTTGACTTTATTATACTGGCTCCTTAAATGGTTAAGTAGTAGGTAAGAGTTTATTTTTACAATTTTACAGTGCTTCACTCCGCTTTAGCGATCTTTAAATATTTTGAAGAAACAGAATCTCCCCTCGGGTTTATGGGTAGTGAGGTTGTTAGAAAAGCAGCACGCGCGATTCGTGAAGGTCGTGTGTTTGAATCCCACACCGCAAGGGAAGATTAGATTTTTCTGTTTCATTAGAATAAGTAAGACGTTGATTTTATTGACCACCAGAACGGAACAAAGAAATTGATGAACGTAGACACAATAGCAAGTCAGACTACATACTTTGGACTTTATACCGCCCTTATATTATACCAAGGTACTGCCGGAAGACCAGCGCTACAGTGGTACCGTAGGTATACATAATGTGTACCACTGTAGCTTATGCTGAGGCAGGCACCTTTTGACCTCTCTGTTTGTTTTCATTTTGTCATTTGTCTTCTAATTTAATGGTTTGTAACTTTTTAGTATTTTTAATTTTAATTTTTGTTCTAATTTTGTAATCGGTTGTATATTATGTTTTGTACGGTCAATAAATGTATTTTCTTTCTTTCTTTCTTTCTTTCTTATATCGTGCGTATACGAACGAATATCGATCTGCAAGTGTTGAAATGTTGTGGACAGTACATAAAAAAAGGAACATTTAATTGAACTTAGAACCTCTTCCTGTCTTAAAGTAGTTAAAAATAGGCACACGTTTGACTTTAAGTTTGCTTCTTGTTAACGAAACCTAAGATGGTTCATGTTTGCCTGAAAGGTGTCTGTTGTATCCAGTAAAACGTTCCCGAAATATTTACTACGGCAGCAAGTTCCTCTCTCTAACCATAATCTATCTATATAAAAATGAGTCGGGTTTTTCTTCCTGACGCTTTAACTCCAGAACGCACGAACCGATTTCCACGTTTTTGCATTCGTTGGAAAAAGTCTTAGTCTCTGTGAGGTTTATAGCAAAGAAAATTCAGGAAAATTTTCAACAGAAAAGCGGGAAAATCCTTTAAGGCGAAACGAAGTTTGCCGAGACTGATAGTCTCATTATAAAAGTAGAGGCAAATCGCTTAATGCGTATTAGAAGAATCTCTACAACAAAAGTGTGAAACTCCTCGCCGTGTCTAGTCTTACGGTGAGCAAAACTCATTACTCAATTATAAAAATACCGAAACATACTTAACCGATTTAAACCGAGAGGCAGGTCAATTGTTTAAACCGAGAGGCAGGTCAATTGTTTAAACCGAGAGGCAGGTCAATTGTTTAAACCGAGAGGCAGGTCAATTGTTTGCGGTGTTCGAAACTCTGAAACGGTGTTTGAATTCCCCTCCACGAGTGAGTCATGCCTTTGATTGCAGATTGCGGAAAATGCGTTTTTTTTATATTGCACTTCGAGATTGAGACCTCATCCCATAATAACCAATTAACAGCAAGTGGGATGAGATCTTAAGGGCGACAATTACAGAACAATAAAACTGTTACTGGACTTATCACCCGTAACTTGAAGGCGTTGACCCCTGCTACTAATGTAGCACCCTCCCCAGGAGCTCTGAAAACGTTATTCAAACGCAGGAACACAATAACACCTAACTGATTGTTATTTGGGTGCGGACTTCTGTAAGGTGGAGGTATTTCACCAGTCGAGCTGCTCCAGTTCGAGCGATAAATCGCTATTCCCTACCTCTCTCAATTTAACAGAAAAATAATTTAACACACAGCACTGTTATTCGAATCAAAGATGGTTATCACAGTTTTTTTATCGCATTATTGTTTTGGAGTGGAAAAATGATGCATCGCATGCCAACATTCAATTTGTAACATTTGTTGGAATGGAAATAATTAATGTAATACGAGCCCACCGCTTCAATTACAAAAGGGGTCACGTAGAAATTGGGCATTACGCGTGTAAAATTACATTATTTACTACCGCTCGGTCAATTGCTTGATGTAAATGGTGGCCATTAAGAACCTAACATGAGTTTCTTGGAATCAAGAATGTATGATTGCTCTAAATTAGTACACCAATACACCGATAGCACTAAGTATAAATTTCGTAAACGCTGATCTGGCTTCGAGAAGGGCTGTTCAGCTTAAAAATCTTAACGAGCTGACTAGCCCTCCTTGAGGGAACGAACTTAAATTAAGCAGAAGAAACTTGATTAGGATATTACAAGCTTGAATTTTAAGTCCGATAAATCATAGTACAAGTACAGTATCAAGTGCTTTGCAAGTATTATTATGCTGTTGGTCTAGGCTATGACCCAATTTTAGTTGTTTTCCTTTGTAAGGCAAGCAGAGGTCAGATAGTAATCGCTCAAATGTAATAACTGGTCTCGTTAAATCAAGATCTGAGTCTTAGTGGATTCCAGGCTTCTTCAGATTCAGGTACAATATAACAATCGGGACAGATATTGTTAAAGAAAGAAAGCTTTGCGTAAATTAAATAAGTTAATACAATATTGGACAGTCATGCTCACTAAAACGTCACTGGGGTGGCGCTATGTGACGGATCGTTACATTCCGTTCAATATGGTTTAATGAAGCGATGGCTGGCACACACGTCATGCTTGTAAACAGTTGCCACCTTTGGGGGCTGGTCTAATCCAGCTTACCTCTTAAAAATAAATACTTGATTCTTTAGTTTGTTCACTCATCAAAACACTATGACTTGGTATTTGATTTGATTTGTATACAAACCATAACAGTATATTATATTTGAGAAAGCATTTTTCACATTTCGACACGAAAATTTGCCCCAAATATAATGTTTAATCTTTAATGCATTGTACGTAAATAAGAAAAGTATAATGAACGATGTATTTTCAACAATCATATGAGCTTCCTCTGTGTTCGTAATTGAATCAAATGAATATTTCATTTCATTACATTCGTTCCCTATCGGATTGTTTTTATTCATATTTTACAAAATATAACTCAGATTTAAAAAAAAACAGCGATATTACGATGTTTAATTTTGGTATTTGTATTTAACTTTGCTTTCATGTTTTTGCATTTCGTACTTTATTTTTTTCAATCTGTTTTTAATTCCAGTTTTTAAAGACATACTTGTGACAAATATGAGTGTGTTTTATTGAATATTCAAATCAGACCGTGCTAGATTTCATTTTTGTAGCTAATGTCTTTTAATTTGTATAGCAGTTTACTTGTTACATATTTTAATATTATTCATCAATATGATTTTAGGTCGTGAATACACTGGTGCCAAGCCTTATAGGATGACCATTATGACTGATTTTAGTGACAATTTTATCGAACAAATCAGTGCTTTGCAAGGTGTTTTTAACGGATGCCCTAATGTTTATTATTAGGCCTAGTTCGGCACCATTTAGTGGTTTTAAGAGTGAGTGAGCGTCAGTGGCGTGCATACAGTTTTAAGACAGGGTAGGCAGAAAATTTCACTCACCAAAAACACTTTGGTTTTGGTTCATCGTCTTGTCGACTGATAATGTAGGTAATTGCCAAATGCTAGCTCAATATCCATAGATTGACTGATTTTATAGACATATCAATTTACGGATATCCGAAGTGGCCTTTCGGTGCGTTTGTATGATGTTTTGTAATGTTTGTGTTATTTGCAAAATTTAAATGAAAGCAGTGAAAAGATGGTGGTGTGAGTATCATTTTTTATTTTTTCAATACACACACCATCTAAACATCTTTCACAGACAATATTATCAATTTTTCACTCTATTAACAACGATAAATCCTAAATATCTGAAAGCGTAGTCACAAACACAACACACATCAAACAATATGGCAACTATTGACTATAGTAGTAAAAAAGAGAAATATAATACAGGCTAGAGACACGCTCACTGAGCACACCTCTTCATCGACTAGACACAACTGGGCCTGTATGATGGAAAGTGGACTTTTTGATCTCAATGTTGAGACGACTTAGCTAGACTTAGCATATACAGTATATTGGCCAAACGTATAATTATGGGAGAGTTTGTTGTCGTTGCTATGCGGTAAAGTTTGCGCATCCTTAAAATAACTATGTAAATTCAAGTAGAAGTGTGGTCACGTGCTAATTAAGCACAGGCACGTCTTCGTTACAGGTCATGTAGTCAGTGGATATGTCCTTTAATATTCGCATATATTAACTGGGAATAACTCTATAATTAATCTTAGTTTACTAAAAACAAGAACAAATACAGACATAATCAATTCCATAATAAATAACTAACTAATATTTTGAAAACGAATCGAATACGGGTAGTAATAAATTATACGAAAAACGTCCGACGTACGACTAATAACAGCTGATATGGAAAGTAAATTCGAAATTAGAATTAACGACTCGTGGAAAAACGGATAGTAATTTTTGACACATTACGAACCGTACAATATTGGAACCGGGCATTAAGCAGCCGGGCTGTCAAGCTCTTACCAAAGTAAACGACTACGATAGGTGTGATCTCTCATAAGTTTTACGATAATTAGCTCATTCCAAATTCAACTCGCACGTAAAAGACCCAAAGCATCAAAACAAAGGGGAGCCACACAAAGACAGGTCAAAGGGAAACGGCCAGCCATAACATCGCGAGCATAATTCCGGGCCTGACAATGTTTTTTCGGCCGCTTAACGTTAGATGGAGAGACGACGAAGTTCGAGCGCATCTGTCGCATCCTGGCCGGTGTATTTATTGAAGACTATCTGACAGGTAGTCTTCAATAACTTCACTTAAATAACTAGTACCTATTGCCTGCGACTTTGTTCGCTATTTTTTTGACATAGAAAGTATTTTATATATTATTTTATCTAATCTGTCTAAAAAAATCTGTGTAAAAATTTTACGGTAATTTATGAATAAAAAAATAATTAATATGTATGCTTATATAGACATCCAAATTTTATATTAATAATGATCATAATATGCCTGCTAGTGTTTTTTATAATAATAACTTAAAAAATTTGTATCAATCGTACAAACAAACGCACATTACTGAAGATAGTAACTATACTAGGTCATCAAAACAGACTATCTGCTTTGGTTGCATTCGCATGTAAATTGTTATTATTTTTTTATGTTTTTTTTTATCGCCATTTACCTACATTTGCACATTAATCGTCTATCATCACATTAAATTATTTTTATTTAAACTATCTCATCTTTGTCGGTTAAATTAATGGGCATAAGCTGATTTCTCGAATTTTCTAACATACTAGATTTTTGAACATAATTTTGAATCGGTTCTATTTAATCGAGCATCAAAATGATAACCAAAAATACTAACCTAACCTAAATGATAAATTGGTCACAAATTTTACATAAGCGGCTACTTAGGCTTGAGCGAGTAGTGCAGTCAGTATTTCTGCCGCCCAAATTAACAAAAAAGTGCTTGTGAAATTATATCTCATTTTGAATCACAACGATCCAGATGCGCCGAGTCTTCACTAGCTCTTAATCTACGACGACCGAAGCTTCCTTTTTATACAATGTTTCTTTCCGTCTTGAGGACTCCGTTACTGTAATTGCCATTTGTGGGCTATGAATAAAACATTCGCTTAGATTCGCAGTATTTGATTGTGGCGTCTCTCGGTGATGTGCGCGCGGTTAATCACTTTTGGCGTGGTTGGGGAATGGGGTAGTAGTTTTGATGAGCTGGCTTTTTTTCTTTTGGTGCAGTGCAAACATTCCATTATGTTAATAACGCCTTTTTGTTTGTATACTTTTTGATGTGCTTTTTACTAAAAATTCTTTTTAATTTTGAGGTTATCGCACCTGATGTTAAGCGGTTATGAGGCCCTAGCTCAAAGGCGACAAGTACAGCATAATAAAGCTGTTACTGGACTTGTCGCCCTTACCTTGAAGGCTCGACCCCTGCTACTAATGTAGCACCCTCCCCCCGTCCTCGACGAACTATGGATATCTTCAATATTTATTTATTTCTGTCAATCTTTCAATGAGGTGGAGAAAGCTTCATCCACCTTAACGCTACCACGCGATGCTGGTGCGGATTAGTGGAGTAGTGTGTTGAAGGCCGCCAACGGTGGCTGTCTCTTCAAACTTAATTATTATTTCACAATCAATGTCGGACAACATCGCATCCATTGTTTTGCTTCTGTGGTAAGCAGCTGAAGCACTTGTGTTACAGAAATAAGATACAACGGTACAGCTGAAGCACTTGTGTTACAGAAATAAGAAACAACGACGGTACCGCAACATCCACACCCGTGACAACATAGAAAAATTGGCTATTCTTATTGAATGGAGTAAAAATCAGGACCTCAGAGACGGCGCTACGCCGAAATCCGGCTCACTTGTCAACTACAGACGTCATGTATTAGCTGAGATACATTTACAGTTAGCTGGTGTCTATTTAGTTCTTTAACCCTCTATATGGCAGAGCATGTTTCAATTTTTCATTGGTTTTGGACCTTAATTCAAAGAAGGAAGGTCTAAATTATGGTGGTTATATAGTGGACAGAGCCTTATAAAAGGTTAATGTGGATGTAGCAAGTGCAATCAACTATCACGAAGCAATTGTACGAACAAAAATAATTCGCGCATATATTACTTCAAAACTTGCCGGGAACGACAGACGCATGACATATTAATACGAACAATATCAGAACATTGTGAATCGGATATTCATGTATTTTCGGACGGCTTTGCGAACTGTAGAGACGACATAGAGGAGTTATTGCTATGGAGGTTACATGTTAGTTTATACATGAAAGAGTAACAAACGTCTATTTCAAACAGACTTTGAAAATAACAAACCGCCAGTTAACGGTGTATTTTTAGAAGTTATTTTATATTTTAGATGCACGTTACCCTTTAAAAGGCGACAAAGTGCAATGAATAAGAATATACGTACCTACCTCTTTGTAAGAAAAAAATAAAACATGTTAATATTTAAATTCACAAGAATTTAGTGAACCTAAAAAGACCTTCATTGATAAAAAAGCATCTTATGCGACATTTAGATACATTTACTCTGTATACGCCATTGAATGTTTAAATTTTTTTATTGGTTGTGGACTTTAATTCAAACGAGTAAGGTTCAAATTATAGTGGTCATTAAGTCAACAGACTCCGTTAAAGGTTTAAGCACTAATTCTATAGTTAATTTAATTTTCAATGTTATTTTATTGATTATATATTTTTTTACAATTGATCAACGAACTGTTTGTCTTGGTGCAAGTTTAGTAATAAGTTCAGCTTTTTATATGTAAAAAAAACTACTGAGTTTCTTGCGGTATCTTCTCGGTAATGATAGGTTCGGAAATGGTCGTAGCATCATTTAAGTTATATTTATAAATACGATAAAAAATCTTACTGATGTAATATAAATGAATAAAAAAATTTGATTATTGACCTATTTGCTATGTTTATTAATGGTATGAATTTTTAATAATGGTTCCTCTATGCCATGAATTTCTCCATGGTTTCGGATATTTATAAAGGAGGCGACAGACGTCGGTGCCGCTCTCAGTGGCAGCTGTCAGTACAGTTGAGCGAATTCAAATTATGTTACAGGAATTCACTTGTTCTATTTTTATTTTTTAAAGTTCCTTTGTATTTTCTAGTCCCGGGACAGCAGTCGGTTTACAGGTGGCTGTTCTGTAACACCAACCAATATTATAAGCAATGGAGAATAAAAAATGTAGTTAAGCTCGAGCACCTTTTTTTTGTTTTTGGCAGGAGGAAATACTTGGCGCACCGTATTGTCATCCGAGGAAGGTGACGGCTTTTATGGGACTCTCTAGCCCTAAGAAGGGCAGGCCTACCAATTAAAACCTCATAGCCTTAATGGTAATAAAATAAAATAAAATAAAAAATAAAAATAGTTTATTTCAGGCAACTTGGCTCATACAAAGTGTGTTAGTATTAAGGATAGAAGTTATCAAAATTAGTGTTAGGTTAGTAATTAATTATTAAAAAGATAAATTATACGAAAGATAATTGTTTAAATTACCCTTCGCATCATACAGGTCCAGATAGGTGATGTGTATCTGTCGGCCACAGTTTTCAGGATGCTGTTGCGGCTGGCACGCAGTCTGCTTATCAGAGACGTAGTTTTTTTGCGAATGATCGCATGGAAACCATCGGTTTGTCGCTGTGTGAACATGCTGTGGGTAATGCTGTGGGAATTTTTTTAGAACCACCACAGCAAAGCTCCAGCTCCTAACTATATTTTATTTGTTTAGTGGCTCGGTTGATTGTGACCCTGGCGTCTGCGCTAAAGGTCGTGGGTTCGATCCCTACCCATGATTTATATTACGAGGGTTCCCTGGTCAAACCCGATAAGTGACAAAAATTGAGAATTTTAGTTATAAATGCAGTTAAGATGCATTTTTTTTGTTCTTTCTAATGGTATATTCCAATAAGCCGAGTTTCAATTTATCACAAAGATACGCTTCACTAAGAACCCAATAAGTGCTACTTTTTTCTTTTTGACTAATACATAAACAATATAAGTACCTATATTTAAAGGAAACTTTTTTGAATTTAATTAGATGAAGAACCCAATAATGTATATTTATTGGGTTTTAAGACAAATATATTTTAGGAAATTAAACTAAGTGAGTTAAGGTAAGACAAGTTATTTGCACTTATTGGGTTTTTATACTAGGGATATTCTGAATTAACGAGGTTTTACTTAAAACTAAAATCCATCAACACATTTTGTTGGGTTTTACTATAGGTAATAATATTAAGTATACAAACAAATTTAATCATTAAGCTAAAACCCAATAAGTACTACTTATAGTGTTTTACTTCAAGCAAATATTAGAAATGACATATGAAAAGCATACTTATCGGATACTCGCACGAGCAGATATCAACATTGGACTGTAATTTTATTTGGGGAAGAACCCAATAAGTAGATATGACAGTAGACATAACATTAGACAGGTGGCGACAGGATCGCGAGCTTCGACCTTCGATTGATTGCATTGCACGTAATTTTGACAAAATATTTATACTTTCCGTTTATTGAAACGAAATAGCATCATCTAGACTCCGGAATAGGCAACTTATTGGGTTTTACCTTTAACCAATTTAGGTTACAATATTTACGTACTGAGAAATATTTTTAATGGAAGGATAGTTATTGGGTTTCACGTCTTACTTTTTATTTTTGTTTTACGTACTTATAATTACAAGGTTTTGAAATAATTTTACACTTTTTACGCATGGATAAGAGGATGCTAATTCCGGTTTTCCTGTCCTCAGCTTAATGTTCCCTTGGAAAATAAAAATAGCAGCATTTATGTGCAGATTCATATCAATGGTACTATTGGTTGCATGGTTTAAATTTAAATCGAATATTTTTTGAATGTATTTATTGACACAATTATGCAATTTTTTTATTTATTCAGCAAGATCAGAGGGTTATTTTTCTCACGTGCCATGGCTCTGTGCTTTTTGGGGGCGTGATCTATTACAAATCTCTAAATACGTTTTTAATCGAAATTTGGTCAATTTTACTGTACCTTTGTTCGTGGAATATTGTTCTGCTTTCTCCTCGCTAGATTATCTTTAGAGCAAATACAAATTACTCGTCAGAACTTGATAAGTCACAAAAAGATATTGCCACGCAGATGAATAGTATCGTCCAGCATATTTTTTTTGGTGACAGACACATGTAATTTTTTTAAATCATGTTATATACATATAATATGATGCTTATTAACTTTACCTTTGTTTCCAAGATTTCAATATTTTTTTTACATACGCGGTATATTGTCTCCTTCTAACCTAATGGTAAGCAAGAGAGAAACCCACATCACGATGACAACGGATTTGATTTCGTAATATCCTATCCGTTAGCATCGCCATACTGGCCTGCATTATGCTTCTTCACACATGAGCCAGCAACGAGGCCTATTTTTTAATGGTACGTCAAAGATTAGAGTTACCAAACTTTTTGGTTCGCGATGGAATATTTTCCACGGTGAAGCGATAACATCGTTAGCCGGCTCTTGTAGTTTTGTAAAGGCAAAGGGAAGTTCCTCGGAACACTCACCGACATAAAAACGATAAAAGACAGTCAATAAACCAATGTCTCTTCGAAGTTGAAGAGGATCAAGGTTCTCAATAACCCCTTCAACATTGATAATGCGCACAGCCCTTTGCTGTAACCAATCAAGACCATCCATAAGGTATTTAGCGGAACCGTCCCAGAGATACAAGCAGTAGTCCAGACGGGACTTGACTTGAGTCTTGTATAAAAGACAAAGCTGGTCCGGCGTGAGAAAACAATGCACTCTATTCAGGATCCCCTGTTTTTTGGATGCTAATCAGATGAAACTCTCGATGTACTGATCTTGATTAAGGTTGCAGCGGATATCCATGTCAAGCAGGCTTACTTACTTTTTAGGCTGTTACGCAGGCAGAGGGGAGTACCCTGATGAATGAGGAGCGGAAGGAATTGGGATTTTTTTGTCGAAAATGCGCACTCTTGGGTTTTTTCGGCATTGAACAGGACCTGGTTATTTGAAACCCATTGGTTCATGAGTCTCAACACCCGATCCAGTTTAACGACAAAATTCTCCCGTACCTCCTCCATTACTGCGTTGCCAGACGAAGGGCCACCAAGGTTTCTTCCATTGACCATACTGTGATTAGCATAGCAATGTATTTTTCCAAGCAGTGGCATATCATTTATATGAAGAAGGAAGAGGGTGGGCGATAAATACGTATACACTGCGATACGAATCCGTCAGACACGATGTCACTTCTACGTCACGCAGAAAGCCAGAAATCCAGTCACAAAGCCGTGTGGGTAGTCCATATGCCGTAAGGTTGGAAAAAAGAGCTTTGTGCAAGACACGATCAAATGCCTCGGCAATTGTCGCCCCTCTGAGATGCGTCACATACGCTAGAAGATCAACCGTCGATCGTTTCGGCCTAAAGCCCTGTTGGAGATCATTAATTAAGGAGTGATCCTCTAGGTAGCAGACCAACCGGTTACAGATAATCCGTTCCATGACTTTGAACAGCATTGAGGTCATGGCAATACGGTGGTAGTTTGATGGGTCTCATCGGTCAAAAACTATGTACACGAAACAAATCAATCCCGAAGAAAATTATATCTGGATAGAACATTAAATGAAAATTATCCTCAAAATTTAAACAATGAATAAGTATATAAAAAGAGTATAAAAGTAATTAATAACCTAATGCAAACATAATTACAATTGTTTTTTGCCTGGAATTTATAAAAACTTAAGTGATTAAATCGTTTTTTTCTCTCAGGTGAAACCCAATAAGTCGGCACCCTTTAGCAAATAAAAATTTTTTACAGCAAAACTGTAAGCATTAGAAGTAAAATAAATACGAAAACTAAATCTTTATGAAATATCATTACTAATTAAACTCAAAATTGTGGACATTTACTTATTAAAATGCACATTAACTGTTTACAAACCTTTAACATCGATTATCTCAGAAGTATGTTTTTGGCACTTATCGGGTTTGACCAGGGAACCCTCGATTAATGTAATGAACATCCGTGTTTATGTATAATATGGGATAGTTATAGTTTAGTTTAATATACGTGTTTTACCACCAAAGGATTTGCGTCCCATTGGTATTGTCTTCACTCTAACTTACATAGTTTATTTTTTGTGTATTTTTTTTTTTAAATACTACTGAGTATTTTATGAACACTTCAAGAGCTTTCTTGCCATTGTTAATAGGACAAAAAATAGTTTATTGTAATGGATTTTCCATTCAAAAAATATTTTTAATATTACCGACGGATGGATAGTAGATGGATAGTAGTAATATCCTTTGAGTGCGGAATAGGTAAGTCAAAAATCAATGTCAAGTTTCAATCTATTCAAAAGAAATATGTAAAACATTAAATTATAAGTTTACTCGACAAGTCAGCTCGTGACCACGGTTGGTGCAACCTTACTTAAATGTGGGCAAAATATAGTTCATCTTTACTACTAAAAATGATACCGCGTTAATTTTTTTTTTAATATTTTAAATAGAACGCCAAAGTCTTAAGTTCAACTTGTAAAACATATCATTTCATTGTGTTTCGTTATCTTCAAATCTTATGCTAGCCCAACTAGTTACTTAGTGACCGTGACTCATTGTCCTAATCCATTGTGGACTGATATGCTTGCATGACGACCACGGGGCGGCCATCGGTTGACAAACGACCGAAGCAGGGGACTGATAAACAACCGCATTCCACGTGTTGTTAATAGAATTAACTGCTGTGATTAATTTAACGGTCGCCCAGCGGTCTGCGGTAATGCGATGAGTTAATATGGCAATGTTTTCGTATTTGCGAGCAAAAAGCGGTTAGTGGTTTAAGTTTATTGAACGTTTATTTGCAATTTTGGTGAATACTTGTTTGAGAATGGTCAAGTTTTAATGCGATTTGGCCGGATGTTTAGCATACTATAACTCAAAACGAGATTATTAAATTTAATTCGTGAGTAAACACGTCAGTTTTTAATATTGTTAGTTAAGGATTTGCGTCCCATTGGTATTGTCTGTGATTATCAAATTAGAAGTTCTTGCTTTCATCTTCAAGACTGTATTTAATTTGTAAGTGTCCTTTTTTAACCCCCGACGCAAAAACGACGGGGTGTTATAAGTTTGACGTGTCTTTGTGTGTGTGTGTGTGTGTGTGTGTATGTGTGTTTCTGTCTATGGCATCGTAACTCCCGAACAAATGAACCAATTTTGATTTAGTTTTTTTTGTTTGAAAGGTGAATAAGCGGAAAGTGTTCTCAGCTATGGTGGATAAAAATCGATCCAAGATGGCCGCCGTCACAAAGATATGGATTGTATGTTTTAACACAACTCCCACAATATGGGTATTATATAAAAGGGCTTGAGTAGCAAAATACATTTATTGTGATTAATTTTAAATCCAAGATGGCCGCCGTCAGAAAATTACGAATAACCCATTTGTTTTTTGGCCCAACTGCCTCAATATAGGTATCAAATGAAAGAGATTTAGTAGCAGAATACTGCATACTACGGCAAATTTCAAATCCAATATGGCCGCCAAAATCCAAGATGGCAATCAAACCCACAAGCTAAGGTAAGGTATGTATAGACTAGAGCAAGGAGCCGCTCTATGAACTTTTCTAGTTTAAATAGTCTGACACGCTTTAGTTGGTACTAACGTAGTGTTAAAAGTTATTTTATGCTTTTTTTAGAGTTTAGCATTTTTGACCTTTTGTCATAATAATTGCGTATTTTTTTTGGGTCGGGGGTTTTATTAAATTTTTAATTTAATCTTTGCAACATGTTTGTGGTCTAACCCAAGATGACGTATGGTGTGAAAATTTGTGTTCGTTTTAGCTATTACTCTCATCAACCCCCCAAGTCCATTAAAATAAGGATGCTAATTTTGCATGATAGAGTATCCATTTATCAATAGAAACGTTTGCTGTTTTAATATTAATTGGATAAACTTAACGTAACGCAGCTAAATTTTTGAGAACTCTAATAAAACAATCCTTCTCACATTAACAAGTCACACGCGTGACGTGAAATTCGGATATTAAAACCAAAAATGGCCAAAACCACCAATTTAAAAAAAAGCAATACTTTTTATGATCCAATGGAAACTTCTGGCTTTCAACGCACGCCTGATCGTAATTCTGGAAACTTCGCGGTGTCTTATGAAATAATCAAACGGTCGTGTAGGCGACAAGCCTGGGCGGTGCGCGGCCATCAATAATGTATGAGTTTCAAGCGACAAAGTATGAAGACAAACACGACGTTTGTAGGGTGGTTCATTTGCACGTACCAATAGAATCGAACGTTGCTCACATGGTGAGATGGGGAGAGAACACGTTGCCAGAGGATTAGCGATTTTGAAGAAATATATCACCAGCTAAATGAGCAGGGCACTTAATCCTGCTGGAAGTCGTCGAGAAGGCACACTTAAAGTTACACATGGATGTAAACCTCTTTTTAGAAGAATGAGTGTAAATTGTATGGCTCTTAAAATATATAATAAAATCCCACTGTATATAAGGGCAATTAATGATAGTAAAAGATTCAGAACTGCCCTCAATAGCTTTCTTGCTGAAAAAGTTTATTACGACATTAGATCATTCTTTGACGACAAGATGTAAACTGACGAATGAATTTTGAATTAAATATTTTTTGTCTTATGAAATTTTTAAAATAATACTATAAAATGTTAATTTAATATTATTACTTGGATACTAACCACTAAAATTATAGATATAAACCTCTAAGGTGAATCATGGCTGTACCTAACAATATTTTATGTGACATCTTGTAACACCCATGTTTATGAATTAATAAATGATTGATTGATTGATTGAATCGCACCAGGTGTATGGGGCGTAATTGTCATTTTTAAGTCAAATTGGGTTCTTAGAAGGTTTCATAAATAAGACAGTAATACCTTCGTTTTTGTATATTAAACGTTACTAAAACGTTTCAAACTCGTGGCATACATAATTGAGATATAAACTGCGAAACACCTTGTGTTCTTTTCAGGAAACAAATAATACATATTAATACTAATAATTTTTGCAGAAAATGTTTTGTCTATTTTTTTCAATTAAAAAACTCACAATTTACATAGTTTCTAGTCTGTTTTATAAAAAGGATAACTAACATGCAGGCAGAATTTTATTAATTTATTACCCGATTATATATAGGTATTCCTATATTATAATCGGGTATCTCAGTAAAAATTTCATAATTGCATGATGTTATGTGTAATCTCATGCTGCATTTGATTATAAATTTGTAAGAGACATTGTACCTTTATTTTTCAATTCATTTCCGTTCGAACTTTTCAGCGTAAAGTTAAATCCAATTCATTCCAACAAATTAACAAAACAGAAACTCTTCGAATTATTTATGCATAATCGCCCACTTCCACCCAACATAGCAGAGGGAAACTTGGCCATTGCGCGACAAAGCGTGCCTTGCATGGCTAATGCAAGTACGAAGTGGATTGAATGTAAGCACTGTTGTGAACAACACGACTTTCTGTCTTCTTCGTCTGGAGCGAGTTATTCGCGTTACTAACCTTACTTCTTGATGCAGACATTATCATCTCGCTCAATGCATTTAAATGCAGAATTAGCAGAGTAACTTGGCAATACGAATTATCGTTGCATTAGCTTTGTTTAAAAGTTTAGCCAGCTTTGTTTTGGGTATTTTGCAGAATTTTGTTTCAAAATTCAACTTTCTTAGAATAATGGATTTTACCAGCGACTTTTAGTTTTATTACATGTCTCTTGGCAGGGTATATGTCTTACTTCAAATTTAAATAGATATAACTCGCTCGTGTTCAGTTAGCTACGGTTATGTTAATATGGGTACCATTGTTTCGAGATACAGAGCAGGTAACTGTAAATTGTTAGTTCAGTTGATAAATTGCTATTGACACCTCTTTGCCTAAAATATGAGTTTATTTGATTCTTCCGGTCGGGGCACAGGCAGGAAAAATTGCGAGATGCGGAAACGCAATAAATACTCCACCCACAACGGCTGCTACCGTTTCACCCTATTTGGTGTGGAGACATTGGGGCCTTGGGGTCCAAAGACCCGCATTATGGATAGAAAATTGTCCGCTCAGCTTATAGAGGTTTCTGGTGACCAAAATGCTGGCAATTACGCCTTATTTTCGCTATTCAAAGAGGTAATTTTTGGATAATCTAACAGACGGACTTCATACCTATAGTTAGTCCGCTTCCCCTTTGAACATCAGATACTCAAAAACAGATATGTCAAAGATCATCACGAATGACCGTCAGTTAAACAAATAAGATTTAAATTACGAGTACAGTATTATTTTAAAACAGACATTTATAATGGAAGGCTGACCAGCAGTTGCCTATTTCACCAATTAATAAGATACCTAATAATAATTGTTCGGCCTATAACAGCATAGTCACTTTTACCATCGATACTTTAGATGCAGTATAATGACTAAGTGTTAGATCTTGCTACAATCCTGGAACCTCACAAAGTAACCGTAATCGCTAATCTCAGGACACCAAAGCACGGTCCAAGCTCAATACTTGGCCGCTCAACAGTCGCGACCAAACGTGCCTTGCATGTCTAATGCCATCGAATGGATTGAATGAAACTATTGTTCGGGAACAGATAGAATGAAAAACGAACAGGAACAAGAGGTGAGGGAAAAACACAATGCCTTTCAAACCAAGAACAGTTGTCTCCTCAGTCAAATTGAATAAGTTTCTGCAGTGCATTGTTATTGGGCGTTCCGTTGGGAATGCCGTTTTAGCATGCTTGATAAAATTCCTGAGGATATGCTCCGGATAACAAGCTAGCCGGGCGGGTTTCGTCTGATTGTATCTCTGGTGCATTTTCCAGCGAGGAGTACCCGTTTGCAAAATTGATGAAGGTTCGGGTTGTATTTTTGCGTTGTCAAATATCTTACGAAAGAAATTATTCAGATCCGTTTTACGATTGGTGGGCTCAAATCGAATCCCGTTTTCAATTTAATTTATTTCGATTAGCTTCAAATCGATTGATGAGCCTAACCTTGTTTTTAAATTGATGATTACTGAAAACGAAAATGGCATCTTTCAATCTTATTTTTCAAAAAACAAGAAGGAGAACACATAGTCTCAATAAGTATAGAAACACTAGAAAGATATTTAAATTTGGGGAGAGGTAAATGAAATATTTTTCTCCATTTCAGGAATAAACACGTTTACCTAAATCGGATGTACATTTTAGTACCTATACCTACGTCATGCGTATGGAAAGCATGACGTAATGAGGAACAAATATAACAGTTTTTATATAAATTGTCTTCTGAAGAGGAGTAAGCTTGTGCTGTATTAAAGGCTGTTATTGGGAAGTTTTTACCTTATGGTAAGTACAGTCTAGTGATGTAACGAATATTCGCATTCGCATTCGCATTCGCGAATATTCGCATATTTCTTGACATTCGTATTCGCATTCGCATTCGCAAAAAATATGCGAATATTTTGCGAATATGTACATACAAAAAAAAAAAAATAAGATGTACATAACAAAAATATAAATGAAAAGGGAATACAATTTTTTTATCTTATTTACATGGACTTGCAAACATAATTATTAATTATACTAATTGTGATCACTTTTCACGAAACTAAACGAAAGGTCTTCCAGCGCAATTATCTCACCTATTGATTATCAACTGCCAAGGACTTCACAGATTTATTACCCTACTGTTTCGTTTTATAAGCAACTCGCTTTTGCCCGCGACTTCGTCCGCGTGGCGTGTTGTAAAAGAGAGATTTTTGTGTGTGTGGAAGAAAGGTTAAAAATGCTTAACTTTATTATTTTTAAATGACGTTATAGTATAAGTAGCTCAGTTGAATAATAAATTGTTATTAATTTTTAGATTATTAGTTTACGATAATTTGGTTTGATACTTTTCTTGGTTGCCACTACCGCGAGATATAAATTTCAAACCTCTAACTCACTTCCCGTTCCCAGGACATGTCAAATTTCAAGCATCCTACTTATGTAGTTTAGATTTTTTCATACAACACTTTTCTCCCGCTAACTCTCGTTCCCGTGGTATATTTTCAAAATACAGCAATAACTAAACTTTATATTTACTAATGCCAAATTTCAGGCGTGTAACTTAAGCGGTTTAGATTTTCATACAAAAGAATTTTTCCTGCTAATTCCCGCTCCCGTGGGAATTTCGGGAATTTCTTTTTTAGTACACCTATACGGTACTTAAGCTACGCCTTTTCCAAATTTCAAGTGCCTACGTTTAGCCGTTTAGGCTGTGCGTTGATAAGTCAGTCAGTCAGTTTCTCCTTTTATATTGTAATTGTATTTAGACTCTTGAAGCGACATCTGTTTAACCTCTGATTTAATACATTACAGCGAAGATGTTGTTATTCTACTGAAAGCTCACTGTTTTTCTTTTTGGCATTTTTCTAATTAACTATACCCAAAATTCGTGGCGCCATATTCAAAAGTGAATATTCGCATTCGCATTCGCATTCGCGAATATCAACGACAGATATTCGCATCCGCATTCGCATTCGCGAATGCCTAAAAATTGATATTCGTTACATCACTAGTACAGTCGCGTTCCCTAAAAACGCATTTTAAGTTTAACGAAGCGAGATTTTTTAACAATAATTTTGTTCTTGGTGTTTTGACCTTCAGTGATGCTTAAATAATTTTTTTTTGTGTCCTATCGAGATGTTATTTTTGGCTCTATATAGGCTTTGCAAGCCCTAGGTTATGAAACCAGGTAAGCAGCTAGGTAGTGCAACATTAACTCTCTTAAGAATCCGAAAAATATTATTGGTTAAATAATTTACATCCCACATTTATTTTCTTTTCGGGAAATTAACATAGCAAGCGCATAAGCAAAGCACACAACATCCCAAGTTAGGCACTTAACTCCCCACGTCGAACCCAGTCTTTATTCATGCCTCCAGCCTCATAACCCAAATTTGAAAACGTCCCGCAACACATTAAAGTGTGCCTTGTAAAAGACTCAATAATGAGTTACGGCCGAAGTTGCCTCCCAAAACACTGTTACACGTATAATGTACAGTGATGTGCACTTTCGCCGTCATTAGCCCCGGGGGCGCTGTGTTCGCAATTAACACGCCAACTTTCCAGGTCGCAGGTGAAACTGGTTTCATTAGTGGTTTTGACTTTGTCGTTTTAGAGGCCGCTGTTTTGCGCTCAATTGGCGGCTGCTTTTACTTTTGTTTTGCGGACCACGGAAAGGTGCGTCGTTAATCAGTTTAATTAATTGTTCGGGTCGTTATTTTTACCAATTGCCGGTCTGGACTGGACTTGAAGGTTCGTTGACCCAAAAACGATGATGGATTCGTATGCTACGAATAAACTCAATTGCGAAAAAAGAAAGTATGGCCCGTTTCCTCGATTACTTATCTTCTTCAGTGGTGAGCAGCTAAAGCAGAAGTCCGAAGTGTGAACAGTCCCCAGTTTAATATCGATCAGTAATCTATGCAACGAACATTTCTAAATCAACTTGGGTCTGGATTCAGGTAGTGTCCGTGGTCCGATGTTCATAGTTCGTTCGACGAAAATCCTTAACTTTCTGGCGTGAATAAATAAATTAAATTTCACTAATATAATCCTAAAGCCTTCGTTATCTTCCATTACTGCTCACTAATGAAATTTTATCAAAGCTTAATAGGTACCTTAATGCATATAACTACATATTTGTCCGAAAAAAGCTTTCACCTATCCACAAATGCTTGGGCGCTAATAAGAAAACTCACAATCGGGCGGATTACTGCAGTAGTCTAAATAAAATGATCTCGATTTAATTATCCTAATAACGTCTTAAACACATAGGTAGTATATTAGCAGTTTTATTATCTCATATACGTGAGGGTTATCGTAGCGACCATTCCGATATGAATTACAGGGCGTGCTGCGCGCCAAAACTGGCCGCGTCCGTTCGGCGCGCTACTCTCGTTTGGCAAACGGATTTATGTCCGAATCTATAGTTTGGGACACACGGATACACAGACTTTACCATAAAAACCCATCTAAGTTAACGAAATAAGAGTTACAGTGCCTGTTCTTGCTCATGCAATGCTATTCATATAGCTATTATAATAAACACATAATAACCTTTTTCGAGTTATTTGACGTTGGTCCTACTGTGAGGTTTACTGTTTAGCCAGTACCTAACCATGCTATACCTACGCATGGTAAATGATGATATACCATTATTTTATGATGATAAAAGATATCCATCCAAATGAGAACAGTAATATATTTTCTTGTAGTGTTTTTAATGGTCGATGGTCTAGTGGTGAAAACATTGGGGGTTCATTTGTGTGCCGAGCAAAGCATACCTATCAATTTTTTAAATTTCAATTACAATTAAGTGATTTCAATTATCTTTAGGCTTTAGCCTATGAAGTAAGGCGACTGTCCTACTTGCCGGCTCAGTGATGACCGGCAGAACGACTGGACGATGACTTTTACTTGATTTTGAATTATTTATAGGAATGAGTGCAGTGAGAAGAAAACACTGGCAAGTAGGTTGAGAGGCAGCTAAAATTTGCATTGGAGCTGGTGTTTGAGTTGCGACGACGTTACAAAGCGTAATTTACCTCACAGAAGACTCTAGGTAGAAGACTTTACTAGAAAGTTGGAATACACCAGTGGTCAGGAGATATTAAGTATGCTGATAATTACTTTATTTCATTCCCCATAATTACTCGTCAAACTACACAGCCGTACGTCTCTAGAAGCTAGACAGGTCTGGCAGTACGCCACAAGGCTCGTTTATATATCATCGTGTTTTGACGCGAGAACGTACCCTGACGACGCCGGCAACGAAAGAAATGCACGAATAGCTTGCACTCGTCATTCGTTAACAATTCATGTGTTTTCTTTTCCTGGCGCGGTGGTTTCGCATTTGTGAAGATAACTTAGGGGTTGGGAAAGAGCCTTGCAAATTTGAAACGCTTAATTATAAAATCGGTGAGGTACGATATATTGTAAAAAACATACATCAAGAAAATTTGTGTGCAGATTATTATAAATGTAATAATTGTTATGTATTTCAGTAGAGGGCAACGATTCGAGTAATTGTATTTTACAGAAAAAATGTGATGATCTCTATCAGATTCTTGCGATCCCTTTTTTAGTGAACAAAAAAACACGAAATGTAATCAAAATCTTCAGGTTCTTATAAGGAAATAGGTAAGCAAAAAAAAAATTATCAAACACCTACACTAATATCTGTATCTAGATTTTCATGGGTTGTACTCTATGATCTGTTACAGGTATAGACAAAAGCACGTCAGACTACACTCGTATGTCGTGCACGCAAGAACTTATATCGAACTGCAAGTGTTTACCTTGAAGTGCTGTTGACTGTACATAGATGAGGGAGAGAGAAGTTATTACTTCCATGGACGTTTCAGTACCCTGGCACGAACCCTAAGAATTCCGTGGACTACATGTTAAGAAACGCTCACCTAAGGTCAGTTGCGGGAATGTGTCATGCGTTATAGTGACGGCGCAGCCCTTTTGCTTTTCCCATGCAGTCGTTATTTGTTCCTATCCGTGCCCAAATAGTCGCCGTGTGACCTATTTGCGAACTTTATTTGTTCACGAAACAGATCACGGATCAAAGAAACTGTACTGTTACTTTGACAAAAAACGTTATTGCACAAAACATTTGGTTTTACTCTTTTTAAATACGTCATGAAAAATACTTAGAAAAGTATGCACAGTACCTAATTTGTTTTTTATTTTTTTTTGTATTGCACTTCAAGATTAACCTCATCCCACCTGATATGTAGTGGTAAAGAGGTTCTAGATTAAGGGCGACAAGTATGCATAATAAAGCTGTTACTGGACTTGTCGCCCTTACCTCGAAGACTTGACCCCCGCTACTAATGTAGCACCCGCTTAGGTGCTCTGGAAACCTTACTCACTCGCAGGAACACAACAATGTGGCTCCGGTCTTCTGTAAGGTAAAGGTATTTCACAATGCGTATTAATATTATGCGAAAAAATAACTAAGTTTGATTTTCCACCAAAACACTTCACTTTTACCAAAATATTTACTTTATGTTCTGAACTTAAACTATGGCTGTGTGACTCGACAAAAATTTAATAAAAAGATGATAAGTGTTGCAGACTAAAAGTAAATGAAGTTGGAAGTAAAACACGTAATATTTGGGAAGACTGGTGCCTAAACTTTAAAATTCCTGTACTTCAGGACTCCAGAATTAGGGCTTAGAAAACTATGCCAATATATTAGGGCTTGAAAATTTATGCATTCTCATAGGGAACTTTGTACCCGTCTAGTTTGACAAGATTGAACCGCATCCAGGCGCTTCAAACAGATAAACGCGGGGTATTTGTGTCGGCGGTGCGTAAAACAATCGCTGGCTGGAAGCTCCGGAACGGCTCTGTTTATGTGTCCTGCGTTCCGGTTACGGCGCGGCCCGTCCGGTCGTTTCCATGCAGTTGCCGCCGCTTTGTCCGTGTTTGTTCCGGCCGGACTCCAACACGGATGGGTGCGAAATGTACGCATAATGTGCCGTAAAGTTATATGGGGATTGTTTGTTAATCGAAATTATTAAATGTATTTATACCAACAAAAACTAAATAATGATCTTTGCAAAACAAATTAAGCAATTTGCAAATTTTCCTGTTCTTTTTTCTAACCAATTGCTGATGGTTGCAACGCTTTATTACAAGACTAGAAAGAGATACAGGCTTTTAAAAATAATTAGATTTTTTTAAAAGCAAAACTACCTATCGCTTGCAAGATTAATTAAGTAAGTCCATGTTATTCTGTCACCTCTTTCCCTTTACTAATTTAATATCCTTTTAGTTTCAGTTGTAATATTTTTTGTTTTTTTTTATATTACACTTCAAGATTGACCTCATCCTACCTGATGTTAAGTGGTAATAAGGTCCTAACTTAAGGGCGACAAGTACAGTATAATAAATATGTTACTGGACTTGTCGCCCTTACCTTAAATAATGATAATGGTTACTGAAAATAAACAATAAGCCATCTTAATTCAGTCATGTGCATTGTAATAAATTAATCAACAAAATCTTCTTTTATCTTTTGTTCAGAACTCTGTTCCATTTTTAAACCCTGACTAAATAGTAGTACTGATGAAAATGTTATTTCAATGGTACGCATTGAGAGAAGTGGTCCACATTTCGACTTGTAAAAAGCTTTTAATGTTTTAATTTAACCACTAATTAGCATATAACTAAGTGATCGTTTCAAGCTTTTGTTTGTGAAGTTTCGTTCTGATAACGTAATAAATAAATTAAAAGTTAATATGCATGAATATGATCAAATTATTGCTGATGCACGTAAATTTGTTCCTTGAAAATATTTTTTATGTTGTTTTTGTATTTAATTTATAGCTAACAGATTTCAATTTAATCAATTTAGAAGTTTAAGCGAGAAACAGTAAAAAATATAAATCAATACATTCGAACATTTATACATTCACGTTTTTATGTTGCTAGTTGCCTAGGTAGTACTAACAACTTTTTATGAATTATTTAGGAATAAAAAGCATATTTTTTGTTAATCTAGCATCTTATTTATATTTTCAATAAATTTCATCCAACTTCATCCACACATAAATGTATGTGTTCTTACACAATTTCGCATTTATTACTAATGTAATTACTAATAATAATACTAATATAATAGTTTTTCGGTGCCCTTAATATCAATTTTAATATTTTTGTATTAGTGGTAATTTTTACACCTTTTATAAAAGCAATAAGAAGACTTTATTTTGGTTATTCAAGAAACTCTTAGAGAATAGATTCCGATTATTAAGTCTTCGAAATGCAGCAGTCAAATTTTGCGTCATGAAATATTAAATAGATTTTGTTAACATTGTTCATGGAAGAATAATTAGAAGTAACAAGGTTCTTCATTAAAAGAATACACTATCATTTTTAAGGGCCAATTAGAATTTAAATTTCGAAAACAACGAACTATGTTAGCTTTTTGTAGTAGTGCTAACAGCAAAATATTTGTAAGAAAATAATTATTTTTATAAAAAAATACTTTTAAATTTAGCATGTACAAAACTAAAAATCGTCATCACCCTCATTGAAATTACATTAGATTAGCAAGTTAACTAACTGAAACGCTTGACTGAATTCTAATATTATCCTTACTCATCAATCAGAATCAAATTTACGACCAAGCACTACGTTTAAATTATCTCCGATAGTTTCCGAGATTCTACGCAAAAGCGAAACGTATCTGCATATTAGCTCAGAACCAACAGCTGGGATGTGGAAATCCACATCGGATGTTCATTTCCTTATATCCACATTTTCGTGTTGGTTAAAGCTGAGCATTGTTCTACTACAATTTCAGGTATTGGTATTTTGATTTGCTGTTCATGCTCTCAAAACGCAAAAACAATGCGGTGTTATAAGTTTGGCATGTCTGTTTCGCTTTCTGTCTGTCTGTTTGTGTGCTTCCAAACGAATGAACCGATTTTAATATTGTTTTTTTAACCGACTTCAAATAAAAGGAGGAGTTTCTCAATTCATATGTAGGTATATATTTATATTTATTTGAGTTCGTGGATAATTGTGTTTGAAAGGTGAATTAGTTGGAAGTGTTGTTTGATGATGAAATTGTTCGTCAAAAGGTACCTAATCGAAAACTAATACATAGCTGTTAATATAGAATGCAAATAAAAGGATCTCAGTAGTATTACATATCATGCCAAATTTCAAATCAACAATATAATCATATCTGACTATTTAAAAATGTAATGTTTGATGATTCATGGCAGACTGGATAATATGGTTTTTGAATTCCCTACCTAAACGGACATTTATTAATATCAGCAACAGAGTTGAAATATACAAAGAATATTTATGTAGTTCTATTATCACATTAAAATAGTATTTAATTTGAAATTTCACAAATACTTAAGACGGTTCCCATACAACGGACAGATACATTTTGAAGAGGAGTGAAAATGGTACGGACCCCCTCGTGAGCGAGTCCGACTCGCACTTAGTCAGTTTTGTTTAAAATCTTTGCAGTTGGTCGGAACGGAGTCGCCGTTACAAAAACGGCTAAACAGAGCGACCTGAATAGGTGTTGGTAACAATTTTTTTTTAAATAATGTTCTCAAAAAGTTTATTATTGGAAGATTTGGGGCAATGCCACCACGACTCATGGTTTTACGTGGTTGTAAGAATGTATGGAAGTCTGGACGTAAATTTGTTACTCTTTCACGCAAAAATTACTAAACGGACCTCGATGATATTTGGTAAGAAGAGAGATAACATACTAAATTAACATATAGGATACCTTTTTTTAAGAAATAACGCGGGTGAAATCGCGGAAAACAGCTTTAATAATTTCAAAGTCTGTATACCAAAGACTCAACACTGTAAGACATTCGCAAACTGACTTTTAAATTTAATTTCAAAACCCATACCCTCAAAATCAATACAGGACTGCAGAATAAACTGAACGTAGACTGACATCCCGGGTGCTCAAAGTAAAATTCCGCTGTAGCAATTTAAACTTTAGCGAAGTCGCGCAGTCACCTCCTGTGGGGAGGAAACTTAAATCGACTCGTTTATCGATGGTTCACGAACGATTACCCCTATATTGGCGTTTTATTAGGCCATCTACGGGATGATCTTGCTGTGCGAATGTATGACGCAAGTATTGTAATGTCATGCCACGTCCGGAGGACAGTGAAACAACGGTGACTTTCTGTTGTGTGAAAAGCTATGATTTAAAATAAAATGTTCCCGTTTCAGAAACATGACCTAATTGGTTTCGAAACAAATTCCATCAAAAGGTTGAGTTTTTTAAACAATCAATTTCAAAAACTTAGTCTTACTTATAGTGTTAATTAATTTAATGCCAAAAAAACTTACTAGGTCTAAAGAAAATAAACAGAATTTAACAAAAAAATTAATTTATTTTCTTTCTTATCAAATTTTGGTATGGACAATGAATATTTTAATCAAACCTTACTAAGGTAGGTATGATACGGAAAGGAACATATATATTGAAATATAATGTTTCTATTGAAGCATACATTTTTTGAAAGTTGTTAGATTTTGTAAATTTACCGACATTCACATGCAAAAATCTTCAAAACCATAGGCACTATTTCTCAAATCGTATCCATTTTTCTTATTAATTATCGTCATAAACTTGGAGTCCGCTAAAACTGTGAAACTGATTCGGCAAGGCTAGTAATATAATTGGATCTTAGAAATTGCCATGTGGTCTCTACACCCCTTACCAGCCTATTTGGTTAATGCTTGGCCTAACGTATATACCTGTGATAAAAAAGATACAAATGCATAGTTGCCTCCTGAAAAATAGCAACGGCACAGTTAAACGTTTTTATGCTTTGTTTTGACCTCATTTGAATTAGATTGCTCTCTATGGCACTTAATAACATTAACAAAATTTATTTGTACTTTGCATGAAACTTCGAAATATGCCATCGAAGTTCTTTACCCTTTCCTTAAAGTTTTAGAGAAACCCATTATCACCAACAAATAGCTACACAATGTATGTAGTTATCTATTCTTGACTTCCTTGAGATCTCGTACGCAGTGAAAGATATTTATTTTCTTCGGCATGGAGCTGGGCGGACTACGAGTAACCCTACCTCGCTCAGCGTAAGATTGCAAAGAGAATTTCTCAAGAGATATAGAAATTCAATACCACCTATCAGAGGCAAGTAAAGCACCGAGTTTTGTAATAGCATAGAATAAACGTAATAGTGTGCTACGTTCAATGTAGTATGAGGAATTTCATTCGCCTTAAATTTTATGACGTCGCTTTAACACTTTGGCGGTTTGTTACCAGCGACGTTTTTCCAATAGGTAATCCTACTGTGTTAAGAACAGTCCTATCATCAGAGTCAATACCCATATAATAGGTATATAAGAGTGTAGGGTAGAGAGTGATGTAGGTAATAATGAATTATAATCACAAATAATGTACAAGAGTTTATTTACATATCACCACACACCTAACAACAATAGAAAAGAAATAATATTTACAAAGAAGGAGAGAAAGAGGAAATGAGAAAATATATAACTGTACACGGAAAATTATAACTATAAACACAAACATAATTTTTTTTTTTTTTTTTCTATGGACTCTGTCCCGCGTTTATGATAACGCAGTGATTCCGCCAATGTCAAGTGTTTAGAGAGGCACGATTTAATAGAAACGCTCACAAAGTTTAACAATTAAATGGTACACTACAGATAAATATAATAACAATTATAATTTAATTTCATACAGACTAATATATTTACACAAATACATAATACATACGGGAGAAGAAAGAGTTAGAAGATAATTAATGTATAAAATTAAAAACGGGAATAATTTTCACACAGTGACATATGTACAATGACAGACAATATTTTTCTTTTTACATTCTGAAGAATATATATTTTTACAAGGAGTTTGGTATCAAAAACTATTTACATGAGCTTAGGTGGTGAGACGCCACATCACCCCCTTCCAGAGACCGTGCTACGGGCGATAATAGTCCGGAAAATGAACTCTCCGTCCTGATCGCGTTACCCTTGGTGTCTCGTCAGGAGTACTGTTGACCTGAACGGGATGAGGTGAATGAGTGCGATGAGTGGAATGAGTGATGTGTGGCAAAGGAGTGACCTCAGAGTCTGTTAATAAGTATGCTGGTTTGATTCGGTCAATGGAAACCGTTACTTCCTTGCCCTTGAGAATGATTGTGAAAGTCTTGTCACCTCGATTAACTACCTTATGGGGACCAGTGTAGGCAGGTTTGAATGAGCCATGTGAGCTATCGTCCCTTAAGAACACATGAGATGATGTACCTAAGTCTTTGAAAATGAAGGTTGAGCGATGTCGATGATGATGAGATCCGGGTGATGGAAGAATGGATTGAGTGATATTCCTCAGACGTGTCGCATATTGCGTCACGTCTTCGGGCACTGTAGGTTCAGGGTCGAAGAAATCCCCTGGCAATCTAAGTGTCTCCCCGTATACCAGCTCAGCAGGTGAAGCTCCGATGTCATCTTGAATGTTGCCCTGATCCCGAGTAGGACTAGTGGAAGGGCCTCAAGCCAGTTACAATTTGCATGGCAAGTGATGGCGGCTTTGAGTTGCCGATGGAACCTTTCCACAACACCGTTACAGGCAGGGTGATATGCCGTTGTTCGGCGGTGCTGGAAACCGGCAATTTCAGACAATCGCCTGAAGAGTGCCGACTCGAATTGTCTACCGCGATCTGTAACAATGTCCGTTGGACATCCATACCGTGATATCCACCCATGCAGAAGTGCCTTCGCTACTGTCTCAGCCGTGATGTCCCTGAGTGGTATTGCCTCAGGCCATCGGGTAAAGCGATCAACGGCTGTGAGACAATAACGGTACTCTTCCGATGGCGGCAGTGGTCCAATGATATCGATATGGACGAACATGAATCTGGATCGCGGCAGCTTGAACTGGCCAAGAGGTGACGACACGTGTCGCGTCACTTTTGCGCCTTGGCATGCCAGACAAGATCGTGCCCACTCTCTGCAGTCTTTCCTCATACTCGGCCAAACGTACCTCTCCGCGACCAACTTGATGGTCGCGTTTGCGCCAGGATGACTGAGAGAGTGTAAACTGTCGAACACTTGTCTTCGCATTGCATTCGTTACGTAAGGTCTGGGATTGCTGCTACTACAATCGCAGTACAGTTCGGCATGAGATCCCGGCAGTTTCACCTTTCTGAGGCTCAACGAGGTATTGCTGTGCAGCAGTTCTCGGAGCTCAGGGTGTGTAAAGTTTTAATACAACACAACTTAAAATAGCAATGCGCACATCCTATTCTTTAAGGGTAGTACTACCTACGAATATTGTTATTAAAAGCTTGTATCAATCTAATTGAAATACTGCGTTAGATACAAGCAAATGCAGAGTGAGACTTTTAACAACAAAAAAGCAAACCTGTTTGTATTGGCAACAGTGATTAATATAATATAACTAGCTGTCCCGGCGAACTTCGTAACGCCTATTTTTTTAGTATCTAACCTTTTAAACCTTCCCTGGACCTCCACAATTATTTCAGAACCAAGATTAGCCAAATCGGTCTAGCTGTTCTCGAGTTTTAGCGAGACTAACGAACAGCGATTCATTTTTATATATAATACTAGCTGTCCCGGCGAACTTCGTAACGCCTATTTTTTTAGTTTCTAACCTTTTAAACCTTCCCTGGACCTCCACAATTATTTCAGAACCAAGATTAGCCAAATCGGTCTAGTACTTGTCGAGTTTTAGCGAGACTAACGAACAGCGATTCATTTTTATATATAAGATGCTTCCAATATATGAGAAACGATCCCTTTTAGTTACGCATGGTAAGTAATTAATTATACGACGCGTATGCTAAAACCGTTCCAGGGCGTCTACTCTTGAAAACGAAACGAACAAACGAAAGGTTTCGTTTTTGAAGATTGATCAAAAGTTAGGGAATTAAAACGTGATTTTTGATTTGTATAAATAATATTTTGTTTTTTGATAACGCTTTATTCGCATTCGAAGTATGTTAGGTGCGATAATGAGCAATAAAAAATACTAAACGTCATCGGATCCGACATATTTCGTTTTCAAGAGTAGACGCCCAGACTCGCAGTCAGTGTAATTTTTGACACATTACGAATCGTAAAATAAAGGAATCGGGCATTAAACTTTAAAGTCAGTTTTTTTTTTAAAAGGAACAGTGGTTTTGATCTTTATCTGTTCTCGCCAGATGGATGTGATCCACACGAGTGTCATGTTCGTACATTTGCTGTACAATATTTCATAGGCGTTTTGATATTTAACATTTACGCAAATTAACTTCAATTGATTTAAACAATAATTTTATTACCTACCTTTAACATAGTTGGTATTTTTAAATTAAGATTTCATGATACATATTAATAAAATAAAAAAACTTTTAGGTCCTTTCCGGTTTGGTTCCGGTATGGAAGAAATTATTATAAATATACCTACCTACTACCTAGCTTATTAAAGAATGGGACAAACATTTAATGATGTAGGACAATGTGCTTTAAAAATAAATGTATATATATGTATATTTTAAATAAATATCTGGATCTATCTAACTTTACTTAGATCAAATAAACAACCTTGCGAATATAGTGGGGTTTTTTTGACAGGGGTAGGTAATGTGATTAAAGAGGAAGGTTAAAATATACTGATAAAATATTATTTTAATACATAATTGCCATAAGTTCGTGGATCGCTAGTATTTTTTTTAATGAAATATGATGCATTTACTGGTTAGGTAGGTAGGTATATAGGTAGGTACGCACTAATACGCACAATTTGTATTTTTATTTTAAATGAATATTGTGTAAGTTAAAAGAAAATAATTTACATATGGCAACTTATATACCATTTCATATTTAGGTAAACCTCTAATATTTTTACCGGGATTATGAAGCCTGCGTTTCGGAACGGATTGTTTTTGTTTATTTATTGCTAAGACAATTGTCTTAAAAAACTGAATTTTCCTACATACCATTGGTAAAAGTACCTAGTGAAGCCACGGACAAAATATGAATATGTATCTCCAAATAACTGCGTTCGATAACCACGTCGTTTATTTTTCGTTTGTAAATTCATTATTTGTAGATTTATCCGATGCTTACTTTCATACACTTGACGACCTCCGTAGCCGAGAGGCAACCTTGCCGGACTTAGGCGTCGCGCCATTTCTGAGGTCCCGGGTTCGATCCCCGGTCGGGTCAATATGGGAAACGAGCTTTTCTATATTGTCTCGGGTCTGGGCGTTGTGGTACCGTCGTTGTGTCTGATTTCTGTAACACAAGAGCTTAAGCTACTTACCACAGAATGGGAGCAATGTAGGTATGTTTTGTTGTCCAATATTTATTTATACAGTCAACCATAGGTATGACTCAATACAATGAAAATAGCTGAAACGTCGATATAAATATTTATTTAGATACTAGCATAAGATGTAGGTAAAGAGCGCTCGTGAGTGCTTTCGTCTAAGAAAACTATTCAAGCATACAGAAAATATTGATGCCAAAAGAATATGTTGGGTCAAAAGATTTCCCAGTGACCGCTTTGTGCAGAGTTTACTGGTCAATAATGTTGAAATTCTATTGCTATCACATTTTCATCGTAGTATGGTTTATTTAGGATGTATTTCAAGATAAAAATAACCTAAATTATGAAGAGTTCCACAAGTTTACATGTCTTATGGGTAACGACGTAACATAAGTAGGTATTACAATGTATTGATCAATCTATCACAGATTCCGTGAACCTACGGTTAACAGCACGTCAAAGTAGGACTAGCAGTTCGATATTAGATTTTATGCCCTCGAGATAAGGGCGGTTCAAAATCTTAAGTGTAATTTACCGTGCTTTTGTGTATACGTACTGCCTATATTACTCGCATAAAGTCAAAACAATATACTTATCGACTGTGTGATTACCTACGTTTGATGAATATTTCCATAATTAACCTAGGAATAGCGAGACAGATAGATACCTATTTGCTGAATACCTGATTACTGGTATAGTATTATATTATCTATGCTGATACTCATTAGGCATACCATGAACTTAGATATGAAGTTCATGGTATGTTTATGAAAATAAGCCGTATCTGTATCCCTGTTTAGAAAATGAAAATGTGAGGGCACGGAACCCGCAAACCCACCCCAAATTCAAGTGTACATTCAATAGTTTAAAGAAACAGAACAATTTTATCTTCCGTTGCGGTATGGGGCTTGAACTCACAACCTTCTCGTATCATGCGCATCTTCCAACTGATCAAACCGAAAGAAAAGTTGAACTCCTTAGACTCTGGTAAGTGCCCTCTGCCGAATATGTTTAGAACTAAATATTCATCGTCCCATGTTACTTTCATTCGTTGCAGTAATTAATGGTATGAAGCACTATAAAAAAAATATCCATTGCACATTGTTGGCGTAGTGGAATAAAAAGACTAATCACATCGGTCACAGACCCCTTTGAATGGAATATCATACCCAGTTCCTATATTTTACGATGCGTAACGTGTCAAAAATGATAATGAATGATTTATATAGTATATGTATTATTATCGTATATTTAAAAGATACCGTAATGTTATTTTTAATGCTTAATTTATTGTTGTTTAAAATGATTTCTTTTTTTTTTTCTCCCATGTTACCGCACCCATATACAAACTATCTGCATGACCCAAGGGTTGACTGGTAGAGAATGCCCCTAGCAGTAAGTCCACCTGTTGTACCTATTTGTGCAATAAAGTTTTTAAATTAAAATTAAATTAAAATAATCCGTTTTTTTAAATGACTACGAGTCCGGAACGGTTTAGGCTTACGTCTCGTATAATTTCTAGCTATTCGTAACTAAAACGGATCGTTTTTCAAATATTGGAAGTAGGCATAAATCTATCTAATCTTGCTGATACAAACGCGTTTACCATAAAAGAAACGCCTCAACGTCTCATTTTACGCAGAAACTTAATTTAAATATGTCTAATATCTTTTAATTTAAATATGTCAAATATCTTTTATCTGTGGAAACTTAACTGATTTGTGTCTTATTTATATTTGTATTAACTGTATGTGACTGAAAATTGTATGTTTCCCTAAAAAAAAAAAAAACTGGAGGCCTACTCCCAAAAACGAAATGTCAGATCCGATGACAGTTAGCAATTTTTCATTCTCATAATCTTAAATAATTCACTTCGAATGCGAATTAAGAGTTATCAAAAAACGAAAAGTTTATCGTGCTAATCAGAAACGTTTTAATTCCCAAAAAATGAAGCGAAAGTAATCTTCAAAAACGAAACCTTTCGTTTGGGAGCAGACCCTCTGTATCAATATCTACAAAACCCTAAGTTGAACAGTACAAACATCCACGATCTCCCCGAAACAGCCTTAAAATGTACTAAAAGTTAAACCAAGTTGGTTGTTGATTTACTTCCGCGCTTTTACGCATTTGCATCCTCTAAACCAAACTTTCCTCCACATCACATAGTTTCTCTTACCTCAAAAATAAAGTTTACTTTCCCACGATTTAGCAAAAGATCTGATTGGTAACTGTACGTTTAACCTAAATGCGTGTTAAGGATAAAAGACGCAGCAGGCAGGCGCTAAAACATTTTCCCCCCACGAATTTACTTAAAGTGGGGTAAGCGGTGTGTCAACATACGCCTGACAAGGAGAGCGAGTATATTGAGTTTTGTGACACGAAACTACAGAATAACACGACTAGCGCGTCGCGTTTGCGTCTTAATACTTATCTTTTTCATCGAACTGAAAGGAAGTGGGTCAAGAAAATGATTATAACGGTTTCAATCCATTTACGAAGTTGCAATTTAATTACGGCACTGTTAAATCTGATTGAATTAAAGTATTTTTGGATTAAAGTAGAGAGAGTTATAAATTGATAAAAATGTGTAAATTGTAGGTGTAGACAATATGTGATTAAAGTTGGTTATTTAATGAAAAATGGATACCAAAATAATACAATATGAACTCAAATAGAAATAAAAACCAAAAAAAATAGCAAGCGTGAAACATGGAGCGCTAGAAAAAAAAAGCAAAAGAGAAAACAAAACAACATCGCTTCTTTTTGAACACAGCATGTATTTCTTAAGTCAAATAAGGTTGCATTAAAACCAGCCTTCGAAAGAGTATAATAATAATGTTAAATTGGGAATCAAATTCATTTTAGGTGTCTAGTTATAATAGTGTCTAGTTAGTAGTTGTCTGCTGGTTCTTTGATGATCATTTGTGTTTGCTATGTTTCTGAGTATTTTAAAATATTAATTACGGTACCGCAGTTCATTTTTGTTTCCGTTACATCAACAAAGCTACTTTCTTTGGGATCAGGTAAATTCATTCACTTTGTCGAGTGTGAGTGATGCAAACACATTTTTTACGTTATCTTTTCTGCGGAAATATTTTTTATATTTTTACGATTCGAAATTATTTTTATTTACAATAATACAAAATTTGTGATTTCAATCTCTGACTTTATCTACAAAAAGTTCATTTGTAACCTATTATAACTATCATCAAGTCCCAAATTCTAAAAACAACAACAAAACAAACTTGCTTCAATTTTATCTTTTTCTTCATTGACAGTTCTTATGTCAATTGTTAGTAATTTTTGCTGCTTTGGCCGTGAATTTTCCATATATTTATAGCTTAACATAAATAATATAAAATAATAAACATATAATAGCTTCATTTCTTTGCGTATAATTATATACTTGTTTTTGGCACCAAAGTGCGTCAATTACACCACACAAATTAAATTATAAATCTGAATTTTATTTATTATCCATAACTCTTATATGACATACATTATCTGAAATATAAGAATCATCCATAAATCTTACGGAACACATAGCTTAAGTAACAATCTAATACCCGTGGCATTTCGCAAAATTTAACTTTAATTTAACATTAGGTACCATTCGATACATTAAGCGTTTAGTATGTCACCACGTGACATACACAATAGACTCTGAGCATTCATGCCGACCAGCTGTTGTCTGTCGAATTAGGCGATAAAAGATATTCCCATTTAGGGCAATACAATGTCACCCCTCACGATTTATTCGAATTTAGCCTATTTGTCAACGCGTGCGCAACGCTCTAATACACTTTGATCGAATGTGACTGTCGACAAAATTTCGATTTTAATTCATAATGAGACATTAGGCACGGAAAGGTGTTTAGTTTGGTTAGGTGTGAGGATTATGGGTTTTATTTTTAAGCTGACAAAACCCATAATGTAATGTAAGTTAAAAAATAGATTTTGGTTTGCATTTTATGATCAAAACTAATTAAATTTTTTGATACGTACTTTTAATTTTACTCGTAGAAAAGGGCTAGTAGACGCTACCCGAATCAATCTTCAACAAAAGTGTTAGGTATATCATTTTCTTTCAAGTAAATGCATTTTATCATTTATAAGTATTGCATACAGCCAGAGCGTTTATTCACTCAGCTTAAGGTTCCGCCAGAATACCAGCGCTGCTGCAGCATTGGGTCCAATGTTATAGCGGCTCATGCTGAGGCTGGAACCTTGTTAGCTGCGCAATCACTGTTTTTTTTTCGTTAATTTACTTTTTCTGTTTATCTGTATATTTATTGTGTGTGCTAATAAATAACTTCTTATTCTTAATTCGAATACCACAGTGCTCATCTCATTGTCTGATGACTTGATTTCAATTTTGGAGGTCTGAACCCTAAAGCGGGAAATTTAAATAGGCAGCTGCTTCTAGCAATTGTTTTTTGAAATAAAATATTAAATCCTATTTTAGGTTCAACACAGAGGTTTTTGTTGAACCTAAAATATAACAAGGACATTTTTTTATAAATAGGAGTGGATTTATCGATACTATAATTCCAACCGGCAACGTGTAGAAAAACATCAACACCCTTGGAGCAATTAATCCATGCGTCGCGCCGCAGCTCGTGAATCACGTGCGCGCGCCACATTCCGCCCCTCGACTCGACGCGGGCGCAACCCGGCGCGCATAGACTGTGCGCAGAAGGGAAAAGGGTCTGATACTAGCTCCTAGTATTAAGATATATTATGCTGAAAGAATAATAATAATAATAAATAAAAGCTTTATTTGATTCCATGCATGATATTGAACAAAAATAAAATAATTTGTATTTAGTAGCCCAATAATATATAAAAATCCAATTAAATTTGATACGCTTTGATGAGTTTGATTTCTAGATTTTAAAATTCTGTTTTGAAATCAGTTAAAATATTATCTAATTATTTTTGTTATTTACTGAGTGGACCCCGTTTGGGTAAAAGCCTCTCCCAAGGAACGCCATTCTTCTCTGTCATTGGCTCTGTCTAGCCATCTTTCGCCGGCACACGCTACAATTTCGTTAAAAGGTTGAAAGAAAGAAATGTTTAATTTAGTGACATGGCATAAAGAGCAAGAGCCAGCGGCCCCAGGCCTTCGCTATAAGTTTCCCAATGTATGTCCACAACACAGGTAAGAACGGTCCCCGTCTATGAATCTTGGGTCGCGGTGGCTTTCGCAGATATCAGGTAATAAAGGCGTGTAAAATTTGGTAAACAATAAAATTCCGTTTTTACATAATTCACTTGTAATAATCCTAAAAGTCACCTTGCCGAAAGCTAGACACTTCTTAAATTATTCTTGTAAATATTTTCTCGATGGTTAATTCTTCATTTATTCTTGTATGCAGAGCGATCTCAATAATTTGAAAGTATCTATCATTCATGTAAGTAATGTAATAGACCAAAATTTAACATAGATATCCTTCTGTTCTTAACCAATCTTTGCCCGCTGTTGATTTATTCAGCCATTTATTGGTCGCACGCGCATGATACAAATATTTCATCGGGCTTTTGATTGCGCCGCGTTAAATGTTTGATTGTGTGCATTCATCCCGATTAATATTTGGCCAAAATTTAATATGTGTCAATGACAAAGGATAATTATATTTTATTGTTTGATATATTTAATGCTTTGCATTGATATAACATTAAATACGTACTCAAAATAGGTAAAAACATTGATTATATAATAGATTCCAAGCGATGAATCTCATGCTCAATTAGTATAGCTAACGCATCGACCAATTAAGTAGTTTTAATATTGGAAAATGATCTAGGTCAGTTGTGTGGCAAATACGATGATCGAAATCTTTTATAATATTTTCACAGATCTAATGGTGTATTTGATAGTGATGTTTCCAGCGGTCGCAGGATTACGATAGTATTTGTTAAATGTAATGACTGTAATGCAATTCTTGTCTATCATTTCAATGATTTACACCCAAAACCTACTAATAATATCCTTAGCTCTTATTTTTAAAAACCTTGTTTTAAAATAAATTTGCATCTTAAAAATCGACTGACTGCTTACTTAAATTGGGCATGAACTTTTAATCATTACTAATCCCTTAAATAGCTTTGCCCTGTTATTCGTTACTGAACATTCCACTAAATAGCCCAATATAATCGTTAAACTAATAGTTTGTCTTCCGAATGGCCAGTAATTACAACCGAAAATAACAATAAAATAACCCTTCATTATGGGTTCAGAGTGTTTCGGAGCACATCCATATTACTGTGAAGTGATATTTCAGCTTTTAAGAGTAGGGGTGCGTTTTACAGAATAAACGCTTGAGAACTGTTTAAAAGCGATTGGTATCGCTTGAAAATATTTTTTCCTGTGAGAAAACCGATAGTCAATACTTCATCAATCGTATCACGGCATATTTAACGGGCATTGTTTAGTAAAGGGTCTGCTAAGGTTTGATTTTGATTAATATTGTTGCATACTTGTTAAACTGATTTAGAATTGTAATTTTTCAAAATAAAAATAGGGTTCTATTTAATTGAGTTTCAAAAAATAGCCTTACCTAACCTAAATAATAACTTTGCCACAAATTTACTAAGTAAGACACTTGGGCTTGTGCGACTAGTAATTTAGTTAGTATTTCTGTCGCCCAAATTAATAATAAAAAGGGGATTGTGAAGTTATTCCTTATCAAAATGCTACAGAATTGTTTTCAATTTTTTTTTCATTGCTCATTACATACTTTTTGCTTTAGCCACTTATCCCTGAGAAATCCATATATTTGTCAAACCGTAAAAATCTGTAGTACCTCTTACCTAGGTTCTTCTGAGTATATTATAAATATTAAAACAAAAACTTTATGACTTGAACAGTTGAAATATCCACAAAGATTTTTGTTAATTTTGTTAACACTTTTTTGTTTAAAAGTTGGGATCGAATCAAGCAATGGATGACTTTTTTTATGCTTGATTATAAGTACTTTTGAAACGGAGACACTAGAAAAAAACTACATTTTTTTGTATGATCCGCTTTAAAATAAGTACCTATGTAATTTCAAGCAATCGGATCTTAAGCGCTTTTTTCAACCCAACGCACCCAGCGCAGCTATATTTCAGCCTGTTATAACAGTATGTCAACGGTCGCAGGGTAATCCGCGTTTATGGGCTCGCGCTATAATTTTAACCTGCATTATTTTACACCCACCATTATCGCGGCTTAAGCCGAATATCTCAAATTATTTATGTATTCCATGTGTATTAACACCGCTGTTAGCCGACCGCTGTATTTTGTCTTCGCGCGCGTATATTTCGTTGGGAATTTGTCCTGTTAATGTTTACGGGATAGCGAAATGCGTGCATTTGGGAATAGGGATACTGCATTTTTTGTTTGTTTACATTGTTGTTTGAGAGTTTTAAATCTTGGTTAAATTGTAAAGTAAACTGTTCACCATCGTCGCTGTATACATATCTAGCATAGGAACGGAAAAACAGTTTTAAATTTGATTCTGGGTATTTTGGTACCGTCTTTGTTTCTGATTTCTGTAACATAAGTGCTTTCGCTACTTACCACAAAATAATAAATAAAAATCTAAATCTCAGCACTTAGTTTCCACTTGTAAAAATATGTTACGAAATGTACAATATTAGAAAGAAAGACACACAATTACCAAACATACACAATACGAGAAAGTTTACATAAAAATAAGGTACCGTGTAAGGCCAACAGCGCTGATATTCTGGTGGAAACCAATTGCTTGGAAAAATAGCAAGATCTGTACTTCCTGTTTATTCCCCACGCAGGTGAGTGACGTTAGAATCTAAACTTTTATTCAATTGGAAATAAAAAAGATTAAAAATACTGTAACAGTGATGAAATTAAAGAAGTATTTCTCTGATATTTGGAATTCGTAAGCGGTTTTCGTAGTTTGGGTATGGATGCCATTCACACCGGGAGTACTAATTAGATACATAAATAGAAAGATTCCTACAACGTTTTTGTAAATATTTTGCGGTCAAACAAACACAAAAAGATGATTGTTTAAAAACGTGAAAATTTTGCGAAGCGTGCCAAAATGAAAATCGCTATTCACATACCCAAGCTGCCACAAAACAATCTATCGTTACTGCATCGTTTTAAACTGCCAACCATGAGCACAGAAACAAAAATAACACTGGCCCCAATTGCACCACGTATTGCTAAACCCATAAACATTCAGAGAACAAATTCCAAACGAAAAATATTCAATGTACGGTCGACCGCACGTTGAGGTAAACTTTTGCAGGTCGATATGTATTCTTATGCGGACTACATAAGGGCGATACATAGTCCAAAATGTGTAGTCTAAGTACTGTACAAGAAAAATACAGTGGTTGGCTGACATCAACTCGTTGTAAGGCACTCGTAGTTTACATATTTAAAGCTCTCTGAAGTTCTCATGCATTTTCTAATATTCTTGATACTACACTTGTTTGACTTTAATTCTTCCTTCTTTGTCTCATCATAAGTTTACAGTTTAAATACCTTTTTCGTATACGTGCACTCATGTATTATTCTGATAGCACTTGTGTTATAGAAATCAGAAACTAGGACGGTACAACACCCACCTTGGCAATAAAGAAAAGTTCTATTTAAAAAATGACCCGACCAGGAATCGACACCGATTCCTCAAAGATACGACGTAAAAGTTTGGCCGGCCGCCTTCCGGGTACGGCAGTCGTCAAATTTATTTCCTATCATATATATGTACAGTAGCTGTGCCCGCGACTTCGTTCCCGTGGACTACATCCTTTCATGGTCGGTTTTACCCCTATCTCCCCTAATATTCGAAACAAAAAGTAGTCTAAATTTTAATAGAGCTATATTTGTGCCAACTTTCGTATCTCTAACTTAAAAAATAAAGTTTTTCCCATATAAAATTTTAAAAGGTGGCATTACCCCCCCCCCCCCTTACTTTCTAACAAAAAGTAGCCTATGTCCGTTCTTGAGGTTCAACGTATACCTATGCCAAATTTCATCAAAATCGGTTGAGAGGTTTAAGCGGGAAAGCGTGACAGACAGACAGAGTTACTTTCACATTTACAATATTAGTAGGGATTAGTAGGGATGAGCCAAGAAGCTTAATAAGAAAATGGAATAGTTACCTTCAACAGTTAAAATTGATATGCATTAGGTGGTGAGTAATTTAAGACGTTGCAGTCAAGTTTGGCTAGAGGAGTTTGGAACTATCAGTAATTCAGTATGTAACATGAATTTTGATAGCTTCAATAACGCTTAAAACACAGTTACGGTAACTTGTATTGCATATTGCATATAATACTCTTCGTAGATGCAACGCTTCTAGGTAGGATAGGAGGAACACCCATTCCGGTAAAATTGAAAACTTAATTACACTACCTTCGATAAGTATGTAGTTCTAAACATATACGGCAAAGAGTACTTACCGGAGACCAAGGGAATAAAAAAATATCGCCTACTTAACTTGTGGTTAGCTCAGTTGGAAGAGCAGCAAGGCTGTGTGTTCGACTCCTACAACCGCAAGGGGAGATAAATATATATATATTAATACTTAAGGTAAAAAGACCATATTGTATGAGGGAGCACAGCTATATAACAGATTACCAAATAGCATGAAGAAATGTGAGAGTATAGAAGCATTTAAAAGCAAGCTTAAGGAGCATATAACTGCGAGTACCGACGACTAAAATAAAATTATTTATTAATATTTGTTATCTCATTATAAGTGAAATGTTAAATTTCTTATGAGAATAAATTCTTTAAACCTAAGATTCAGTTAATACTTAAAATTTAATCAGAAGAAACATTTAAAAAATTAAATACAATATTCTCAAACTCAAACTCAAATATTTCTTTATTCAAGTAGGTTACATATAACACTTTTGAATCGTCATTGAATACAATGCAAAGTGATTCTACTTCCGGTTCGGAACCTATATCTACCGAGAAGACACCGGTAAGAAACTCAGCAGATCATTTACAGTATCAGTATCTAACTTATTGCTATGTGTAGCTCACTTTGGACCAAGTCATATAGTTTTGGTTTTGATGAGTGATGAAACAAATAAGTACTCAAGTAAGTTTTTACTTTCGAGAGGTAAGCTGGAGCAGACCAGTCCCCAAAGGTGGCACCTGTTCACAAGCATGACGTATGTGCCAGCCATCGCTTCACTCATCACTATTAATAATTATATCAAAATTTAACCACTGTTCTTTTATACACCCTTTTTATTTAGTCAAAAAATAAAATCTGTGTAGCCGAAAATTCGGAATCGAAAAATACAAGCAAGGTCAAGAAACAAAATAATTTTAAAAGATGATTCAAATTTTAACTTAATTAAGTTACAATAACACTTTTGAATCGTCATTGAATACGGCGAAAACTAATCCTACTTTGAAATCCTAGGCGAATCCTACTTCCCGTTCGGAATCCTACGTCCCGTTCGGAATTTATATTTACCGAAAAGACACCGGTAAGAAACTCACTAAGAAACTCAAAGCTTATAGACAGCGTCATATCTAGTTAAAAGTCACGTTATATAGTACATATTTTTTAAAAGCGAACGTTTTCTATCGATTCCACAATATATCAAAATACTTTACGTTGTTAAGAAATTGTTAGGAAATAAATGGACATACGATCAAAAGCACATCAGACTTTAAATTTTGGACTTTGCACCACCTTATGTCGTTAGCATAAGATCTAATGTCGAACAGCAAGTGATTACCTTGACTTACTGTCCTATCGTATTAAATGAGAGTTTGAAAAAGTAAGTTCCACAAGCGCCAAAACAAAAAAGGCCTTACCTACATATTTTGGCTGATACCAAGGAGATTGCCTGCTTTGACCGAAAAACGGTCGACTATTTAAACTCTTACCTCCGCATTACTTTCAGGTTTAATTCCGTACACATTTTGGTAGTAAACAGCCCGTATCCCGTATCGTGTGACGTGACCTTAATTGAGTAAGTCCAAGCTGCACTAATGACCGCTTCATTTAACCACGAACCGAGAATTACATGTCAAAACACAACACTATTAAGCCGTCGGTCGTGGACGTGGGAAAGTAAATAGTGCGTTTTATTTGAAATTAGTTTTGTTAGTTTCGGGGCAAGTTGGTGTTTCACCTGATGTTGACCTTTGGTTTCATTTAATTGCGTTTTAACCTTTACTTTAAGCCTCTATTGCGCTTCGAATACGAGCAAATTTTGACGCGCTCTTAAAAACGACTCCATTTTGTGCGTCAGATACGTGTTAATGGGCTGAAAATAAGATAATTATAAAAGAGGTTGGTATAGCAATTTATCGCTCGAACTGGAGCAACCTGATTGGTGAAATACCTTCACCTTACAAAAAACCACAGCCAAATAACAATCACTTCAGTTTTGTTGTGTGCCTGCGTGTGAGTAAGATTTTCAGAGCTCCTGGGGGATGTCACATTAATAGCAGGCTACATCATTATTATGCTGTAGTTGTCGCCCGTAAGCTAAGATTTCATAATAAATTAACACCAGGTGGGATGAGGTCAATCTTGTACTACAATATAAAAAAATAAGTGTGCGGTGTGCCATGAGCCAATCAACAATATAAAATCTTTTGCCGTCATATACGTGTAGTTTAACGTATTACAAGCTAGTATGCTATGTGTGGTACCTACGGTATGATAATTTCTAACAAGTAAAGGTAATTTTTCACAAAAAAAACCTTAATAGTGTGAATCGTCGTGTCACAAAATATAACAAGATATTTCTCGCCTAACCAGATTGACAAGACAACAGATACCCGTATGAAATGTAGCAATATTTTGAGGCACATACACATATTAGGCGGTACAAACGACTATTGATTCGAGGTATGATTGACGAGCCCGCATCTTGCTTATTGATAATGTGATAGGCAGGTCCGACATGACCCAATAGAGTGGAAACGTCAACCACAAAGCAACAATACATTCGACTTAAATAGCTAATCTATGGATGAACATTTCTATAAAGTCATTCATAGCTTGGTTAACCGGTCTGCACCGATCTTCTAAAAGTATTATTGTGTGTATTTGCAAGTATTTGTTTGGTGCAGTGGAAAACATTATGAAATAGAACTATCTAAGTAACTTCATCAAGATTTAGCAGAAGAACGTTCTCTGCTAAACGTGAGGTCTAGGCTTCCATATCCACTTTATTTAATGCTACTTGCCTATATCGCCTCCCTTGTGCCGTAACGAAATCGTTCATAGATCTTAAAGGGAGCCTTCCTTTGCTGCATTCCAGGTATAACTCGTCATTCTAGTGCCCTTCTGCCTTTATGATGATGATCAGTTATACATATGGCCTGCTCATTGTAACATTATCATGCAATAGTATCAAAATTATGTTATTGAATAACTCAAACTGAGTTGCATAAAACGGAAATTCATGAACATACATGTCAACTTACAACAAATTATTATCCGTGAATAATGTCAATACCGTAAGGTATAACAACCACTTAAAAGTGGTTTGCGAGCCATTCTGTATAATTTTAAAGAAGTGTTATTTGTTTAATAAATAATTAAATTTATAATTGTTATTATCATTATGTTAGATTTTGGAATCAACAACGATAAAATCCAGATTACAATTGGATCGCATCAGAAAATACAAAAAAGGTGGATTAAAAAACACAAACTCCCGAAACTCACAGTCACTCATCGAACCTATCGCAACAATCGTAGATTCACAAGCACCGGACAATGCGATTGTGCGACAAACTCCACAAAAAGTGGGCTCGTCCGCTCCGGCAAAAGTACGAAATGAACGGACGCCATCAATCATTGGTGTACAAAATTAAACGTCATACCGCGGCCAGTACTGTGCGAGCGAAGGTTAGTTACGGGGTAGAGACAACGATGGTTGCGTGATAGTGTACCGTGATGGACGAGGAATACGCAAATACGAACAAGTTGCGGAGCACACTCGTGTACCTAGATGATATGCTTAGCCTTGCCTTCATGATTTTACCCTAGGCACAACTGGTGGAAATCAATAAACAAGTAAAGTTACATAACATATGATGTAATTTTTTCACTAAACTAAAAAATAAATAAAGCTAAATTGTATATGTTAAGATAACTTTAATTATAACTTACATTGTTGTACCGTCTAAATCAACAAGTACTAGTTATCTTTATAGATTGTAGATGCCTCGTTATAAGATTAATATTGGCATAAGATATTAGTCGGTGGCATTATAAAGTCATGACCTCAATAAACAATTTTTAGTCCTGGTTTAAATCAAGGCTTAAAAATATACAAACAACTTCAAAATCCAGATTACTAAATTACTTTCAACATTTACATTTTATAACGGTTGAATTATATTTAAACCACATTTAATATGGTTATAATAATAACTCAAAATGTAAGAGACAAAATTGAAAAATGAAAAAACTATCTCTAAATTACAATAAAATACCACACGCCAAATTAAAATAAATTTTAAAAACATTGATTGTTCTTCATAAATGTACAAGTTTGAATCGCGCCTCTATTTCTGTAGATCACCTATTTACGTCCACATGCGACGCACTCATTAATACAACATTTGTCTCTGTAAGAGACAGAACTCCTTCCTCATTCACCGTTATTAATATTATATCAACATAGTGCAGTTAGAGTGAACAGTAACTTGAAAAGGGTGTAATATATTTTAACTAATAACGATCATGTACGGTCATCTTCAATCTGTTTACAACTCCAATACCTTGTCACATTAACTTAATTAGATATCTAACTACACATTTAAATTGACAGGTTTAATGTGACAAGGTGAGGTGTATACAAACTTATTATCGTGATTGTACCTACTCACCAAGTACTAGGCACTCTCTCACATTGTAAAAATGGTAAGTCTTAAAAATTTAATTCCAATAAATTAACACACAACATAGAGTTGCTTAATTTGCACACTATTTTAGTAAATTAAATCTGAAAATAAAATACTAAAAAAGATTTTATGAGCTTTTCTTATTTCGTTTGATTGTATTTAATAAGTCCATATTACAAATGAAAATGTACGATTTTTCTGTTCATTTGTTTTTGTTAATTACCTTTACATTTTGAGTTTAACCGCGAATACCGCGGCATACAGTATGGATATTAAAATCGGATTGAAGATTATTCCGCCCTGATTACAGCATGGCTTAATTAACATGCCCACAAATAATGCTTGCACTGACGAATCGATTGAACGTTATCAGATTTATCATCAGGAAGTTTATATGCTTTTTTTATTTTTAGTTTGTTATATCAATAATCCTCCAATTCAATATGATTAGATGCACGCTTGCATGCTAAGTCTGTTTCTACACGTCAAATTTGTAAGTACCTCTACCTTACAGCCGACCGCAGCCAAATAACAATCACTTCTGGGTTGTTGTGTTCCTGCGTGTGAGTGAGTACTAATGTAGCTTCCCCAGGAAGCTACATTAGTAGCAGGGGTCAGGCCTTCAAGGTAAGGGTGACAAGTCCAACAACAGATTTATCATGCTGTACTTGTCACCCTTAAACTAGAACCTCATTACCACTTTATTTTTTATAAGTTTTGTATTTGTGGTTCGTAAGATTAAAATTTTTCTTCTTTGTGTATTGTCTTATTCGTTTTATTGTGCTCTATCTATAATTTTTATCCTGCAAATGGACCTCATTACCCGTTAACATCAGGTGGAATGAGGTCAATCTTGAAGTGTAATATATAAAAAAAAGTTCTTTGAATACAGTGTCTACCTAAATACGGCCAAGAGTTACATATATTACATATATAACATTACTTCTGAGTTTGTTGGTAGATTGTTATGGTAGGACCAGCGGCTGCTTAAGATTGATAACTTAATTAATTATAATCATGACACAATATCTAACCAAGTTGTAGCCAAAATGTGGTTGAATACATTTGTTTTTAAAGTACAAGCATATTCATCTCATCAGACATGCAAAATATTTAATATTGTATTACTACTTAGGTACATTTATAAATTTTATTTTAAAGAAACAGAAAAAATTATCTTCCCTTGCGGTGTGGGGTTCGAACCCACTACCTTTACGTATCGCGCTTACTGCTCTTCCAACTTCCAATTTATAAATTTAATTGTACATTTTAATGTAAATTTAAATTAAAGATTATAATTTTATTCCGATAAATAGGCTTACAAAAATGACATGTCAGTGTAGCAAAGTCAATCTTCTGATCAGTACCATCTATACTGTGTCGTCGTAATTATTTCCATCCTTTTCTCGATCAGCTGTGACAGGATGGTAATTAGATTTATTATGTGAAAGTAAATTTCATGAAATTAAATATTGTTCGTCTCCGTCAGTTTAATAACGCCGCTTGATTTACGAGATCGTCCTTGATCGATCGATCGGAGATTGCAAGTTTTTGCAACATAAATCAAAGCGAATTTGCAGGTCGTGTTAGTTATTATTAGGTAAGTAATTATATATAAAGTGTTCATGGAAAAGCTTTGAAAGGTAGAAAGTTCATTTGTGTAGTATTTTATTGTGACTTGTAGGCTAATAAATTGGTGTGATAATTGATAATTCAAATTGAATTAAACTGTCTACTAAATTGATACATACAATAGAATGTTCCATCGTAGGTACTTGACCTTTAGGTACTCGGTGATCTTTGACTTCTAGTTTTGAACGCTGCAAACCCTTTTTTTTTGGTAAATACCAATTTATAAACAAATTAAGATATTTTTTAAGAAACTAACGATCCGGCAGCGTTTTCGTATGCGTACTTGCCTCACATTTTCTACTAATTCTTCACTCTTATTGATCGCAGCGATATTATATATCCTTTAGCCTTTCTCGATAAACGAACTATACAACATAAAAACTATTTTAAATTCGAACCAGTAGTTCGTATTATTGGTGCATACAAACAATCAAGCAAATTCTTCAGCTTTAAAATTATTATATAGAAGTACAGATACTTATGATTAGCTTTTATTTTTCTTATTCAAAACAACAAAACTAAGTATTCTTGTTTTCATAAACTTGTTTGGTAAAAATAGATACTAACAAAAATCTAATTAAATGTTGCATTTAGTTTGATTTTTTTTTCTGCGCAGATGTGAATTGGGATGGTAAATCTATTTCAATAAATGTGCATCTTTGAAATGTATGTACGGGCATTATTTTAGAATTACCAGAACTAAATTGGATATTTTTTTGCAAACCTTGTTCTTTTTTGTTAGTAAAAACATAAAAATTTCACGGCGATCGGTCGTACAAGTGCGAGCCGTTTATAATAAATAATTATTAATAGAAGGAATAATACATACAAACCAAATTTTTATATAAAAAAATTCTTGTAAATTTGTATGAAAATCGATTTGACTGTTTAAACCCGTGCATCAAAAACTTTAACTCAATCAAAACCCGCTCAAAGAAGTCGGAACTTTTATTCAAAAAAAGCTGTAAGCCATTTGGGTTTTTCTCGAGAAGCACCTCACACGAAGCAAACTTCAAACTCGCGATAAATTCCTCGAAGCGAGGGCTCAAATGAATTTGCCATTCAATCTCACGCTACATTCTCTTTTAATCTCTTTAAACGACGACAAATTTACTGCTACAGATTTTCATTTAGTGTCTTGAATGCCTTTTTTTTCTGGGTTCGCACAAATTGTCGGGAAACGGTTTTATTTATTTCTTATGCTCTGGTATTAGTTTGAAATGAGAAATAGTTGCAAAGGCACCTTTTTATTTAATTTGAGTGACATTAGTGAAGTGAGGTTAGTATTTTTAGACGCTCGATTGAATAGAACCCGTTTGAAATTATATTTCACAAAAAAGGCATCTTTCGGCTGGAATTATGATTATAATGCTTATAAATGTACGATGTTAAATAAATGAACATCTTGTCTTCTTGTATTAGCACAAAACTATATAAATGTTGATAGATGATTCACAAAAATTAACGAAAAAGTAAATTTTAAAACTAATTTTGGTTCAATCAAAAGCAGGTCAGACTTTAACAAATGTTTACCTTGGACGTGCTGTCGTCCATACATTTTATAAATAACATTGTTAACGATAAATTATCCATACAAATGTATATATATAAAAATTAATCCTTATTTGCCCTGGCCACACCATTACGCTTATTTTTTTGTTCTGTTTGCATGGGGGGGGGGGGCAATTCGAATAAATAGTCGTTTTAATAGTCATTACGACAGGACAACGTCTATCAGGTCAGCTACTAGTGTAATATGTAAATAAACAAGAATTGCAGAAATGTATGTATGGGCAGAATTACTTGACCGAATTAAATATGTCTTTTGTTATCTTCGTTATTGTCAGGACAAAGCTGGTAAAAGAAAAAGTTTTCAAATTTACCAGGATTGTACACATACAAAGCTGCTTGTTAAATTATAAAGTCATTGATTTCTCAATCTTTTTGCATTAGCTACTAATTCAACGGAACCTTAAAATTGTCTGCTCGTGTGGCACTTGACGCGTTTTTATTTTAATATACAAAGCTTTGTAAGCGCTGACATGTTTGTTTCTTCTCAGAGTCTTTTTTACCAGCCAATAAAGTGTGTTATATTGTGACTCTAAACTTTGAGATTGTTAATTTTGTTGATTTATTTTCAAACAAAGAAGTTTCAGAATTAGACTCAGTAACCACAAAGGAGAGAACTGGTTGCTTAATTTTTGTTGGTCATTTGTATTTGCACTATTTTATCAGTACATTTTTTTATATTTTTAAGTAAAATAGGCCCTTAAATTGTAATGAAGTTTGTCCCAAATAAGAAACGGGAATTTCAAGAGTTCCTGAACTCAATAAAAGTTAGCAATTGGACAAAAAATGGTTCTGGAAATGTTTTCATTCAAAACGAAAAATTTCTGAATAGCTTAGCAGAGAACTTTATGTTTAAAAAGAGAAAATATGTAGGTACTTCTTATGAGTATCACTGAATTGTGGTGCCCAACGGATCGTCTTAATTTCAAAAATATGCCATAATATGCCATGAAAATTTTCACGCATAATTTTTTTATGGCACTTTACGCCACACTAAAAAGCTAAAAAAATTAAATATAAACGTCACCATAGCACTTCAAAGCAATCTTCACACATGCGCTGTTTACGACTTGCGCACAAATCGAGTCAGTGGCTGCACAAACATCCTGTTTAATATGCACTAATCTTTTTATACGAGCCTCTGGTAGTCGCGTAAATTGCTACTATAACAGCGAAACTTTGTCTCGGACCTCTTGGAGGCAGCTACTTCTGCAGTAATAAGGAAACATGGGCATGCAGGGGAGTAATATAAATCGTTTTACTGCATAAACTAGCTTCTAGTTAAGACTTTGTTTAGAGGCAATTGATTTGCGGATACCTATTACGAACATAGAATATATACGAACGTACCTATACGTACGTACCTATACGAACATATATACGAACCCCAAAAAAACCAAACTACTAATAACTGGCACAAAAAAAAAAAAAAAATACTATGGAATTTAGAAACTCATCCTTTAATGTACACATCGAGGGGAACATAATAGAATGTGTTGAGAAAGTCAGAAACCTGGGACTGATAATGGACGGTCCACTAAACTTTGAGGACCACATTGCGGAGTGCTCGCGGAACTGCCTTTATAGACTAAAACTCCTATACAAATTTAGGCCATACTTATGTAAAGAACTTAGAGTTAGACTATGCGATTCCCTTATATTGTCCAAACTTAACTACTGTGACACTGTGTATGGGCCATGCCTCATGAAAAAGACTGCTAAGCTCATTCAACGAGTGCAAAATGCCTGTGCACGTTTCTGCTTTCATATTCCTCCACGATCACATGTAACACCATATCTCAATAATTTTAATATATTGAAAATGGAAGCACGCAGAAAACTGCACCTTGCCATTCTCCTGTTTGGTGTCATTAGCACAGGAAATCCAAAGTATCTTCTTAATAAGCTTGTCTGGGCTCGTGATAAAAGCAGGTATCCCAAGAGATCTTTTTCGTCCATCTTTTCAACTCCGAAGCACCGTACCATGGCTTTTCGGGGATCCTTCAGGTTTGCCGCCTCACGGTGCTGGAATGATCTGCCCCCTCCTTTGCGTGACCTGAAAACAATATACGCGTTAAAGAAAAAACTCCGTGGACATTTACTAAGTTTACAAATAAATGAACTATAACCAACCTTCAGGCTATTCACGACGCGAAAGTGATTCGTCAGGATCATTCTCCAGCCACCGAAGAGGTCGGCAACGTAATGGCAAGAGCTTGAAATGATTCTATAGAGGCAATTTTCAGGTATACCCTTGACACGTCATCAAGTCGCAGTTAGAGGTTGTTTCGTGTTCGTTGTTTGTACGACACACCATAGTTACATAACGCTGTTTAACACTCGTAATTAGGCACATAAATCAGCCAATGTGAAAATAATAAATCGAATTTTCAATTTGGATTTCTCAAAATTTTCTAATGAGTGAGTGAATGTACCACAGATCCACCACAGAAACCATAACGATTTAGATTTTTTTGTTTTTTTTGTTTTGCTTAAGCTGTCATAGACAACTTTATTTTCGTGTTTGTAACATTGTTTCTGTTTCTTTTCTCCCTTTTTTTTCTTTGCTTTATATTTTTATGATTTTTTCCTCGTTAGATGTAATTTTTTGATTTTTGTCGTCACTCGTTTGCGTGGAAAGATAACAAAAGCTCCGGCTTCAGTTATTTTTCCAAGCAACTGGGTTCCACCAGAATACCAGCGCTGTAGCGGTGTTAAAAATAATGCCGTTGCAGCAATTGCTGAGGTGGAACCCAATTGACCATAAATTATATGTGCATGTTAATTAAGTAGGTTATATATATTTTTTTTTTTAGTTGGTCAATAAATGTATTTCTTTCTTTCTTTCTTTCTATTTTTTGTAGCCTTTAATTGGCTAAGTAAGTATTTTTTTTATTTTGCTGCCAACTTTTGTCTTTTATTTAGTGTTTAAGTTTTTTTTTGTGCATGCTGTGCTTGCCTTTAACATTTGTCATATTAATTTAATTTCTTTATTAATTCCATTAATTTTATTAAGAATCAATGTATTAGTTGAACTTTATTAAATAAATATTTAAAACACGTGAAATAGCAACAACTAAGTTAGGGCTACAGGAACAGTTTTTTTTAATTACCTACGCATTGTATGATCATTTTGCCATATGTCTATTTATAGTTATATGCCATAAGAACAATTTTGCTAATTTAGACATACTTAGATTGAATAAATGAAAATAAATAAATAATAAATATTGGATGGCATCACATACCTTGCTCTTATTCTATGATAAGTAGCTTAAACACTTGTATTACAGAAATCAGAAACTACAAAACCCAGACCAGAGATAATATAGAAAAGTTCGTTTCCCATATTGAACCGAATGGGAATCGAACCTGGGACCTCAAAGATGGCAAAGTTAGCGCAACGCTAAAGTCTGGCTCACGCGATTAACATCAAATGTAATATTTTAGACTTCGAAAACCTAATAGCGCGAACTAAGTCGTAACTGTACTGTCTTTATCTACATTTATTTATTATTTATTTAAAAACTTTATTGCACAAATAGGTACAACAGGTGGCCTTAATGCTAGGGGCATTCTCTACCAGTCAACCCTTGGGTCATGCAGATAGTTTGTATATGGGTGCAGTAACATGGGAGAAAAAAAAAAGAAATCATTTTAAACAACAATAAATTAAGCATTAAAAATAACTTTACGGTATCTTTTAAATATACGTTAATAATACACATACTATATAAATTAATTAGAATATAATATATAAAATATGAAGGTACACTTAGATTTACATAATATTGATTATTTATATATAAAAACAAATATCTACATAACTATAAATTCAGAAGATAAATAAATTGGTTCAGCAATTGACAAATTCATGACTATCATTACTTGTTAGCGAGAGAGAAGAAGTATTCACGAACTTTATTTTTAAAAATTCCCTTAGTCAGGGATTGTCGGATATCAGCGGGCAGAGCGTTCCAAAGCCGAGCGGCTTGCACAGTGAAAGACTTAGAGAAGAAGTCACTTTGATGTCGAGGAATGTTTAAGCTTAGGTTGTCTGAGGAGCGAAGAGATCGGTCATGAGATTGACAGAGATATTGAAATTGTTTTGTTAGATAGGATGGGGACAATGGATTGTGAAGAATATTGAAGAGCAGGCAGAGTATCCTGGTATTTCTACGTTGACGTAACGGAAGCCATTTAAGTTGGTTGCGAAAATTAGAAATGTGATCATACTTACGGAGCCCAAAGAAAAATCTGATGCAGTTGTTTTGAAGACGATCAAGTTTTTTCATTAGGGTTTCAGAGAGATCAGGATAGCATGCGTCTGCGTAGTCGATGATGGGTAAGATTAGAGTGTACACAAGCATAAGCTTAGTAGTGAAAGGTAGAAAGAATTTAAAGCGGTAGAGGCTCCTCAGACAAGCCACCACCTTGCGACTAACCTCAGTGACATGAACAGACCAGCTTAGAGTGGAGTCTCAATGAAGTCTACATTCTCTCTCGACACTCGTTATATTCAGCTAGATTCAGGTATCTTAGTTTTCATTTTACTTAAGCATATAGCATTTTATTTGCTATAGCACCAAAACATCTTCTTGGCACATGTGACAGATGTTCTTTTAGCTCTTTTCAAAAGAGTGACATGAAAATAAACTTAAAGGCACGTGACGTGAACAAAAGTATTATCTACGTCTATTGTTAGGATTTGCGCTTACCCTTAATGAGGTTTAATATCTTAACTCCGTCGGGGGATAAAATGGCACGTTCTACAAATAAATGTGCCATGGATGCTTTTTGATGGATAAAAATAATCTGGACGTGAAAGGACCGTGTTTATTACTTGTATTAGTGCAATGAGTTTGCTATAGTTATTCAACGGCTGACCATTATTACCAATATTTAAATTTGAAGTAGACACATTTAATTTTTTACGCCATTCGAACAAACTTGATTTTCCATAGAAACTTTTACCTTCTCTCACAGTGTGAGGTTTGAAGACACGTTTTTCAGACTCAACAACAAGACTAAATAAATTGTCATAACTTATGGATTTAAAGGGTTTTTTATCAATTTAATAAATGAGTTCTTGCTGGTCTACTTTGGTAAAAGCATCACTCTTTCTAAATGCGGTAGCTAATCTTCTTATGACTAGTTCTAGTACTGAGTTGATCCTGTCCAATACGCCAGAAGTTTTTGTTGACTATGATGGCTGCTAAGCTTTATCATCTTCACTGATTTAGATCAAAGTTTAAGGGTGAGAGTCTATTGCTCCTAATCTCTCAATCAATCTCAAAATCTGCCTAAGGCTCTGATCAAATCCGTTTTAACGTTTTAAATCAATGAAAATGTTAATATTTTGATATCTTGATATATTTAACGAAGTAAATGTTAAGGTACGTTAATTATCATTTCATAACATACTATGTTGTTTTTCATTATTTGTCATAATATACTTATTTATCCTCTTAACCTATATATTTAAAGCTATGTAACAAGGGATGAAATTTATTTTGCCCTTTATTCTAAAATTTCTCTTTTTTCATTAATTGTACACTCATTAACCCAAATTTACGTAACGAAAAAATTAATCATTATGCGTCCAATAAGAATGACGGATACTTTTAACGAACGATCGGTTTGCATTACCGATTGGAGTTTACGATTTTTGGTGGCTTCGATGCCGAACCGTTATAATTTGGATTTTATGATCGAATTATAGTCGATCTCGTAAAACATTTACGATACTGTAAATACGTTAAGTCAAGTATCGGATCATTCCTTCAGAGGCCCATACATTTTAATAAAACAATGCTTTGTGCTGGCGAAATCTATTACGGGGAATATATTTAACACATTTATTATTTGAGGAAAGTCGTTTTAAGTTTAATTTAAGTAGTGGTTTAAATTGTTTGTATTAAAATTCATGTTTACCTTCGATCACATATTTCGTAAATACAGTTTCATTCAAAATACAAATTATTGGTATGAAAATCTAGTGTCTAACAGTTTTATTTCGAGCAGAACAAAGCATAATTTATGTTTCACGCCTTGTTTTGCCTGTGCCATTTTTAAAGTCGCCACAATGGACTGACTACAACAAAAATAATGATTGTTTTTCCACTTATAAGTTATGAACAATTCAATAAAAAATAGTTTGAAACCCATCTTATTTTAAGATGTCTTGAGAAATTCTTAGCATTTTAAAAAGAACACGTGGGTTACTAGCTTTTGATATTTCTGTCATGAATTGTACACGAATCAGCTGTTGTGAGTTAAGTATTTATACATAAGTTGGATCAGAATTTTAAAATATGAGTTATGGAACGATCTGCAACAATTTTTTCAGCACAAGTTCTAGTTAGAAATAATTTATTTGATGAAAATGTCCGTTAACATTCCCAATGCGAACGAGATCCAAAGTTATCATTTCCTTTTAAATAATGGATCAATTATCTTTACCAGCCTATCAGGCTGTATTTATCAAATGCTCTAAATTGCTGAGGAAAAACGGTTCAAAGTTAATTTTAACCGTATAGTTTCGCAGATAGAACCTGATTTGGCTTGTGAATCAGTCCGAGCTTAAAGAATGGTCTGACCGAAGTACATTATCTCCTTGGTTTAGTCTCGTTCAACGCAAAACTTTATAACTCAGCAAGAGATTTATTGTAATGAAATCGTAAGGATAGCATTTTCCTGTGCGTTAGTTAAGAGAAGACCGGACCGGTATTAGTTTCGAACGAACTGCAAAACTATTTTAGATAAGATTTAAAGCATTAATTATCTTAAAAGTAATTTATTTCATGACTTTATTCCATCTAAGTGAATATGTTTTAAAGAATTTAATACTTTCGCGTTCAATTTTAAACATTTCAAATAAGTTAATCGGTCAAAAAGGTTTTTTTTAATAGAAGCACAGTGCATTGGCTCTTCCCAGCCTAATTGACAAAGATAGGTAGGTATCACCGAACGTTGGGCAGTATGTTGGTCGTATTAACTGCTAAAAATGTTTTACATTACCTATATTCAATTAACTAAAATAAGTTAACAGGGCAAAACATATTTGAGTAGTTAAATACGACCCATTTTAATTGTTTCCGTTTAAATTTTAGATTATTAAATATAATTTACTTAATTGAATTATGAATTTCTAAACCATTAAAAGATTAACATACTTTTACTGATATTTTACATTGCATTCGAAGTTTTGTATTCATATAAGTCCTCAACTTTTTTAAACGCAAAGTTCCACTTCAGGTGCCTCTTAACGTTTCACGATTGGAATCGTAAATAGTTGGTTCGCTTTCATAAATACCCGCAGTTCGATCGTAAAACAACAATTGGACTTGGATCTGGGTTTATTACCGAACGAATTTTAAATAGGTCGACGTCTGCGAATAATTCAAGTTCAAGGCTGTCTTGGCAATGCGTATGAATATTTTTTATGTTATGTCGATGACAATAATAAAAAAGTTACGATTTAGTGTAAAAATACTAATTAGTAGTTTAAATTTGAATTAAACTGAGTTTTAGTTTTTTTACATTGCATTTTGAGATCGACCTCATACCACCTGATGTTAAGAGGTAATGAGGTCCTAGCTTAAGGGAGACAAGTACAGCATAATAAACTATTACTGGACTTGTCGAAGGAAAGGCCCTTGAAGGCTTGACCTCTGCCACTGATATAGCACCCCTCCCCCCCAGAAGCTCTGTAACCTTACTCACACGCAGGAACCCAACAACACTGAAGTGATTGTTATTTGGGTGTTGTATTTTATAAGGTGGAGGTATTTCACCAGTCAAACTGCTCCAGTTTGAGCAAGAAATTACTATACTCTACTTCTTTTAATATATGATGACTTAGAATGTGTCCATTAACTCTTACCTTATTGCCTAGCATGCGCAATATGTCAAAATTCTCGCATGTGACAACAAAAGTTTCGATACTGTTGCTGTTTCAGCTAATAAGAAGCTGACGCACTAGTTTTAACAGAGCGCGATAAAATTTACTCCCATAGCAGATCCTAATAGAGTTTTGTCTCTATTAGCTGAAAGATAATTTGTTCTTATGCATTTAAAATAAGTATCCAGGTAAAACCACGATAACATTTTTCAGTAGTTAATTAAATTGAAAACAAAAGAAAACAACACATTCAAATGAAGAAAACATTTTCTATCTCATTACCAAAATAAGTTGTGCCCACATAAGTACGTCTATCAGATTTTCTTAGCCAACCTAAACCGCAGAGCGAGGTAATCTACATAAACTCAAATCTAAATTAAAAGGCTCCTTTAAATATTCAAATATCTCGTACATTTTCTGTACGCTCGGAATACAAATTCTCCGAAGCACACAAGTCTACGTCCGACGTAGAGGCGCACGTTCGCTTTATACTTTTAAACCGCTAAAATATTGTTTCTGGTGTACACGATACCGTCGAGTCAGCACCGTGGAAACTTGCGTGGCTTACGTTAAGCTGGAAGAGATTTTGATACAATGTAATGTTCGCCGACGCTCATGTCGACTGTTTTAACGACCAACGAAAAAAGAAGGATATAACACGCGGGATTATTTTTCGTTTGATATTGATGTGTTGTGTGTTTGTTAGTATGTTTGCTTACTTGTGTATTTGTGTCTCTCTATGGCATCGTAGTTCTAAAAAATATACCAATTGCGTGGAAACTTGCCTGGCCTACGTTAAGCTGGAAGAGATTTTCCTTCAATAGTATATTCGCCTATGCCCGTGTCGACTGTTTTTAACCCCCAACGAAAAAAGGGGGTATTTTATTCAGCGTATTTTTTCATTTGATTGATGTTTTTTAGTCTGTCTGTCTATCTCTGCGTATCTGTCAGTGACCGATGCGACTAACTACATAACAATCAGTCAATTTGTTTAAAAACTAAACAAATTGACTGATTGTTATGTAGTTTTTTTTTTCATTTGAAAGCGAAAACTATTTAAACAGTATTATAAGTGATGTCAAGACACGAAAGGAAGAAGAAATTGTGCAAAGAAAAATACAACTAATTGAAGCGTAAAATTATGACTATGGTCGTCATTTTCCGTCATCACGTTAAATAAAAAATTACAAGGTATGTATTTCATAAATATATATAATTATATTAATAACCTAACTTAATCCCAAAAAAAGCTTAGGCGCTTGTTTAAAGACAATTACCTAAACAGTTAATAGATATAGCGTCCACCTAACACAACTAGAATAAGCTCGTTTCCCAAATAAAATTGACCTCATTTATAAATCGAACCCGGGACCTGACGCGCTTTAGTAACCTACCACCTAGCCATCTATTTTAGCAACAAAACAACAAGAAATTTCTTGACATGTTTAGGTTTTCATATCTAGAAGATCTTGATCCTTGTGATACATCCCGTATTTTCCCACACGGTATATAATCCAACGCCCTGTATATTGGACCAGCCAATATCTAGTTAGTGTTGCTAAGCCGTCGGCCGCAATCCTTGATATTGCTCGATTTTTGGTCCAACCCTCGTAGAATGCGATTACCTCTCCTTATAGTGGTGCTTGTTTCAAGAATATTGTGTTAGGGTAAACGGTATGATCGGGAGTTTATGGGGGTAAGGTATTGGCGGCAGGAAATATTGTAATTTTGGTAAAACGTTCCTTTTTTAAATCGGCTACCAGCTTTTTAAATAAAGTAGTATTTTTTTATTTCTTGTTGCCTGTATTCGTTCATAATAGTGCCGTATTTTCGTATTAGAAACTGACAGGCATACTTCTGAAATTATTCTAGCTTCAAAGCATAATAATCATTGGACAACGTTACACACATTGCTGACATTCTATGGTGAGTTATTAAAATACTAATAAATCGAAAACAACGAAGGCATGACAACACCCAGACCGGAGACGAAATTTAAAAGTTCATTCTACTCATTAACCCAATCGGGAATGGTACCTCATTTGCCTCTTGGCTACGGAGGTAGTTTAAAGAAAAAAAACATTTGTTATCTTAGAACATGACAACGCTACGTAATTAGTGCACAAGATGAAAATAATAGTAAAATCAATAAACACAGAACAATAAAGACAAAATCATTAAAAGCAAAAATATTTTATAATACGAGACTTTTTTTGGATACTGTATTGTAATGTCGATAAAATTTGGTTGAAATACACTGGTCTTTCAAAAATTACATCTTTGTGTAAACATAATATCTAGCAAAACGAAATCACTACATAGTATAGAACAAAGTCGCTTTTTCTGTCCCTATATACCTATGAACGCTTAAACCTATAAAACTACGCAACGGATTTTGATGCGGTTTTTTAATAGATAGAGTAATTCAAAAGGAAGGTTTTTATTTACAATAAAAATAGAAAAGACAGTATTTCTAAGTATTTAAATTACATCCATGAGAAGCAGGGCGGGATAAAGATGCACTTGAAAAGCATAGCGAGCCAGCCCTACCAAAGCGTTGCAGTTTTCTGGAAGATTTAAAGTTCTCAACTCACCTGATTTATGTTTAACAGGAAAGATGTATTTTGTAACAAAGTTTCAAAGTAATAAATAAAAAAATGTTCAGCGTGTTCCAGCCGTAGTTTTTGGAGTAGTTTATCTTTGTGATTTTTGCATTTAATGTGCATGCAGCAGAAATTACACAACAAAGGGTAACTGCGAGTCATAATTAGTAACGCTATATTAATCTTTTCAGTCGAAGGATACCTTCTGCAGAACTAGACTTTCACAAGTCTTTTAAAAGCCCTAGTTTGGCACCACGTATCACTTACATCCAACACAAAGTACCGTGACTAGATCTACCGTCTAGTGAGGACACCTTTCTGCCCATTTGTTATTCATCTAAAAGTAACATTCGTTGAATATATTCTTGTTCTAATTTGTAGAAACTATTGTTGGACGTACGAATTACATGATCGTGACGCTAGTTTATTTTAACGTTTTTGGGCAACTTTTCATAAAATCCGTCATACAGTTCCCTAAAAGAATTAAAATGAAAGTTAGCTGCTGTATAATTTTCATAACTATTTTAATATTTTTGACAAATACGTTTTCACAAGAGTTTTCCCTTTTCACGAAAAATGTCCCTATATAACGAACGATATTGAATCAGTATGCAGATTATTTGGAAATATGTCTTTATAAGGTATTTTGTTACACATCCAAAGGTGAACTGACCTAATTCGCATCTAGACCATGCAGTAGCCGTACTTAGGGTTGCCAAAGGGGATAAAGACCTTTTGTAATCCTACCCAATCACGATTTTAATTGAGCACCCTAAAAGCTAGTCAAATTATTATTAGTAGATAAGCTGAAAATCATGCTATCAAAAATTTACGCCATATCAAATACATGTAATATTGTGTTATATATATATACGTTACAGATAAAATCCCCTTGAACATTATTTTCATATACAACAAACACTCAATTGTTCTCATCTTTCGCCAATCTATAATTGCATTGGCCTAATTTCCTCCCACTACGTGACAGCCCTGCCCGGTAATCAATCAAGGGGCGTCCAAACTCGGAATACAATTATGAACTTAGTCTGTGTCACCGGTTCACCCGTGTTGTGTTCCCGTGATTAATTAGTGCGCCCTCTATCTGATCGGGAGTAGCCATTGTTAGTTGAATATTTCCAAGCGTTTCTAATAATATATAACGTAAACAAGGACTTAATTAGATAAGGTGAAAACTTCAAAGCGAACTTTTGTTTTTTTTTGTATTATTTTTGGAACAAGCTTTTTCAGTAAATATCCGTTTGCTAATTGCACTACATCAGGTGTTCGGTGTTTTATGGATTTATGATTCGACGTTAATCCCTTTTAAAAATGCACTGGATTGCAGGAGGATTAATAGATTTAGGAAGTAGCAAAAGTCCTTAAAAACTCTACTATAAATAAACATACTACTTATTAATGCTGTCAAGTCCGTTTTGTCTAATTTAAAACCACGTCGTACTCAAGGTACCCTGCCGACCAGCACTGCGCCGGTAAGATCAGTTTCGCCGCATCGAATGCTTCTTTGGAGGCCAAAAATTTCAGCTAATTTTTGTTTTCCATTGAATTGAGTGTAGATAATTATAAAAATGATTACTTGACATTTTATACAATCTAAAAAACGTCAGAGCATCCACTTTAGGCTTTATTAAGTCCTTATTGCGTTCGCATAAGATTTAACAAAGAATTGCAAGTGTTTTCAATTCCATCCTGTTGACCGAAAAATATTGTTGGTAATAATGACAAAGGACATATTCATAATGTTATCATTATGAATATGTCCTTTGTCATTATTACCAACAATATTAAAATAAGAGTAATTTTTAAATGGCTAGGATATTATTATCCTAGCCATTTAAAAATTACTCTTATTTTATCAAAAAAAGTCACGAAGCGCAAGATTCTGAACATGGAATTGGCGATCCCAGGCTAAATGCAAATGTGGGCAATAAAACTTTTAGTTTTGACGATAAATTCAATTGGGCCTCGATAAATTTTCGAAGCATAAATTTCGCTAAGGTACGCGCCGTGACGTCGTAAAAATGTTTATTGGCATTTCCACAGGTCCAATAAACAAAAGTGTCCATGTAAATTATTATCAGGGATCAATTTGAATGGGACCTTTTTCGATATATCTTCATGCCGTGGTCAATTTGGACGACGCTTGTTACTTGTTCTAAACTGACAACAAAAAGATCAGTTTGAGTTCTTTTACTTCGTTAAAAAATCTTCTGAGAAATTAAAAAAAACATGCGAAACGAGACTGTTAAAGAAAAAAATCAGTTCAAAAGTAGCGTTACATATAAGTAATTAGATATGACTCAGGAGCGCGCACATAATATTAATTGCAAAAACTCCACACTATTTAAATTTTTTTCCTAAAATGGTTAATATAAACATTGCAAGCCCATGCTTCACCGTACAATAAATAATAATAATAATAAATAAATATTGCACAACAACACATACATTGCTCTGATTCTGTGGTAAGTAGCTTAAGCACTTGTATTACAGAAATCAGAAAAAACGACGGTACCACAACACCCAGACCCGAGACAATATGGAAAAGTTCGTTTCCCATATTGACCCGACCGGGGATCGAACCCGGAACCTCAGAGATGGCGCTCGCTAAAGTCAGGCCCGCTCGCCTCTCGGCTACGGAGGTCGTCAAAATAAAACAATAGCTTGTATGGAACAATTTATCACAGAGAGGCCTATCGATTTAACCTAGTGACTCCAATTTCGAAACATAAAGTGAAATATAAACAACTGAAACAGTCCTATGCCAAAGTTTGTTCATCGCAATAAAAAAAACGTAAAATTTTACACAAAGCACCGACAGAAATTATTGTTGAGTGGAGCGAACTTTTGCTGTCTTAGGTGCCTATTATCTATTGAGTTTTATAACTGTTTTTACATTTTATATTCTAATCTAGCCCCCTGGGTGGTTACCAACCAATTCAAACGGTCTAAGTTTCATGATATATACTAATAATGATACCAGATACACTCCGCATTTTTTTCACCACAGGCGCAATTAACTCTTCACCTTCACCTGCAAAAAATCGATCGCAGTGTGTTTTTTACAAGAACTGGGATACTTTGACCAACTTTGTTGTCAGAAATTTAAAGGTCCTAAATGGTTTTTGATCATGTTACCATGTCTGAAGATACCATCCAAAGCACGAAGGTTTTCAATGATAAAATTCAATACAAAAGCAATACAAAACCACAGCACATGTTTATCATTATTTGTATCGTTGACAAACCTTTGATGCCACAGTACTACAAACGGTTACGAAATATTTTTTTATTACATGAATACTTGACCTTTATTGGTTGCGTCTTATTATTTGAATAACCTGAGTGTCGCTAACTCTTGATCGCTGATTGTACGTAGTTCGACAAATATTATATCTATCAGTAGAAAATAAAAATGAAGTCGGTGCAACTTAAACTTTGAGTTGTGATATACCATATACGACCGTATTCTCCGAGACTTATAATCTATCACAAACGGAACCCGGTCCGCAAATCTAGCAGTGTATTAGATTCTAGCGAATTTATCGCATCACCGCCCACGAAAGGAGGTGTCTTGTTCTGTGACAGGCGGTACGGTGTCTGTCTCTGAATTTTCTTACCAATACTTAAACAATTTTCGATATCATTTTGGAATATTGTACGAGTGAACAATAGTAAGAGGTTGAATTTGGAAAGCAAGCAAAATCGATTGGAGGAGTCGTTTTATATATTGCTAATGTTTTAGCTGCAAAAGAAGAAGAATTAAGCCGTCCAAGTGTGAGTTGAACGAGACACACAAAGGATTCTGTACCATTTTCATTCATCTATAAAAACGGGTACAATCAAGTTCCTTGTAGTGTCCTTCAAATACCCCATTAAATATTTATTTTATTTTAGTTTAACTATTCATCTTTAAAGATTTCTCAAATATCTTGATTCAATTGTAATACATATACGGACACGAAACCTTGGTGACTTCATCTTACATAATGCTTCATTAATTGAAAACGCGTTTTTAAAATGCTCCTAAACTTATTAAAAGGTTTATTTTGTTTAGCTGTTCAGTGGGTTGATATGTAAAATTGTGATGCTAAAGATTGCTATCTATATCGATTATCTATGAAGACATCACGTTTGACAGGTATTTGAAAGTATCTCACTTAGCTAGCTACTAGACTAGCCAAGAGTCAGTCAACTTCCCTATCGCAAAAAGGCAAGGAAAAATTCTAAAATTGTATTGCAATTTTAACATCAACTGCATTGAACAGAGTAAATCCAATAATATCACATATCTAACGTTTTATATATTTACTTAGCTCCAAGCACTGGGTCGGTCATTGTGGAAGGAATTGCTCCAATTGAAGTGAAATTGTTGAGCTCAGTTGGATCTTGAAATGAAACCGCTCTTGAAAGTTTCTGCTGACATTGTAGTTACTAAGTGTACTTAAAGTAACTTGGTAAGAGCTTGAGAGATTTATGAAATATATTTTTTGATTTATGTTTCAGGAAGAGATTAAACAGGATGTACAAATTGCAATTACGCCGATTTTAAGAGTAATCAATAATTTTTGTATGTCAAAATTATGATATTCAGCGTACACACTCGTTTATTCTGTATCGGGGTGTTTAAATTTTATACGTGCACATTTGGCCCCGCGGGTTCTCATTTTATTATGAAAAAAAAGTAAAGTACTAACTTGTGTTGTTATTACAAGTGCTTGAGTTACATATTGATCTTGGGGATTGATTAGATGGATTTCGCTTCGTTTTCATTAATTATGATCTAGGAAATAATGAATTATTCCTTTTTGAAGGCCAGTATAATTAAATGTCCTCTTATCAGTGTTACTTAGAACTAGCGGTACTCCGCGGCTTTGCACGCGTTCCATACCCATTTTTTCACATATCTCAATGATTCTACGCTTATATTGGTCGAATTTTCTAAAGGTTTACCTTCGTCGGTAAATGGTCTATCCAACACTGAATTTTTTATCCGAACTAGTAGTTTATAGTTAAGTGCGTTCAAACAAACTTTTCAGCTTTATAATATGTGTATAGATTTCGTACTATTTTTATAGTCTTGAAAATTTGTTTGGAGGTTAATAATGTTTGCTAATTTTAACTCAAAAACTTCGGAATAGATTGAGATGAAATTTTGGAGCTAAACATATTGTATATTAAAGTACGTATACGATACCTTTCATCCCAAAAAAAACGCGAAACAAAACTCAGGCAAAGTCTTTGAATAATTTAAAATGGTACAGCGCAACCCTTAACACTATACAATTCAACTCAAAATGACTTTTTAATCTTCAAAAAGTAGTATCAATAGAATACAAAAATCTTAAATAAATAATTTATGATTTATTGCTTCAATAAAATATATTTAATGAATTCAACAATCTAAAATAATTGATTTGAGTGGTGGATCAAACGAGAGGTTTTTATTACTCTTCCAAGGAAACGGTATATCATCTAAATTTACTGCTTCTAGCCCTGATGCGAACGAAATAGAGGTCAAAAAAATCAAAAAAATCAAAAATTTCTTTATTTTCTTAAAGACATCTATATAACAAATAATGAGGGACTTCCCTTTTAAGTAACAATACTTGTGTTAGAGGTATTTTGAGATGGATGATTTTAAACTCGTAATAGAAAGGGTTAGGTGAGGTATTACGGTTTCGAAAAAGTTGTAAACGACTGATGCAGTCTTTATTACCCGAATACGGAAAATTAAAAAATGTTATTATGACTTTAAAGCGTATATAAACTAGTTCCCTCATTATTCAAACAACATATTATCATATATTCACATTGCATGCGGTATTAACGCCACAATATATTTAAGATCACCTTTCAAAACTCTAAAGTCATGAAATGCATTAAACTCTACTTAATGAACACTTTTTGGTTATCATTATTAACTAGTTAAGTTTAACTGTAACTATATTTGTTCTTGAATGAAGCTTGATTACTATATTTCTTTTCCACTTCTTCCGGGAAAATAATTAAACATATCACATACTAAGAAATGCTTTTAACTAAATAGTAAATCAATACTGCAACCAACATAAAAATATACATTGCTTTAAGTACGATGTAACATTATTAATTACTTTTAAAGAGCTCCAAGCGATTTCTAATGAAGCGGCACGAAGTAATGTTAACAGTGCTACTAATGTTCCGAACGACCAACCAAGCAAGAACCTTTAAGCCTGCCTTCATTGCTGCGGAATGAGACGAAAAACAAATAATGAATGAAGTAATCGGAGGTCTTGTCAACCTGGTGGTACATGAATGGGACGGCAATATTTCACTGGAGATGAAAACAATCGGTAAATATTAAAGAGCAAACTGATTTCTTTACGCCCGAAGTGCAATAATTTAAGGCGCGCCTTAGCTGATACAATCGATACAATGTTGTACGTCTTTAATTATGTCGGGTATCCGAGTTTAATGAACCGGATGAAAGCTTTTGTTTGCGTATAAACAAATGTTACTTATACGACCAGGCCTAAAGTAGAACGATAAACGAAAAAAGCTGTCAACTAAAGTTTATCATATTGAAAAGGTGATAAGGTTTAAACAATTGTATTTCCTGAATGGGAAAACACTCTTAAAGACAGTCCATTAATCAGTTCAACGTTTTGAAAGGTTTTCATTTCAATTTATGTAGTTAGTTTATTTTTATGAATTTTCTCATTAATGACACACAAGCAAAAAAGTTACGTAAATACCAAAAAATATAATTTTTGCCTAAGATGTGACAAGGGATAAGATTTTTAACATTATAAAAATAAAAAGAAATGTCTACAGACATTTTATTGCCACTTTAATTTGATCTGGAACTAAAACTTCGTTTCATTTGACTTAATAAAATTTAAGGGCTTAATAAAATTTCGCAACATAAATTTTTATTTGCTCCAGTACCTACATAAATGATTCTTACTCCTTCATCTCGGCACTCGTAAGTTAGATCTCAAGGGAAACACAAATTATTATTTCAAAGAGGGCGAAGCTTGTTGAAGTTTTAAACTTATAGACTTGAATTATATATCTCAAAGTAAAATGCTTCTTCTAGAATGAGCAAAAGGTCAACAACACCGAATGCATAGATTAGGAGATCTTATTATAAAATTGCGGAGTTGTAGTAAAAGCTAATGCAACGTGCAAGCATCTAAGTTTTGAAGTATTTTTTATCGTAAAAAGTATAGCATCTCCACCTTGTATTTGAATAATTTTTCATTTTATATGCACCAAGAGCAGAACAAGAATGTGTCTGAAATACTAGTTTTTTAAGAGTTAATTTAATGAATTGATAATTTTCATTACACCTTTTAAATTTGAAATTTTTTATTTATTATGAGTTTTGGTAGTAGACATTTAAACCCCAATGGTTCCACTATGAACATATATCAAACGCAGGGAGTTGGATAATTTTATAATTTTATATTTCAGTTCAGACTTGAAAACTAAATTAAGACCTTTCTTTTAATTGTTGGTAAAATTTTTAATGTCGTAGGTACATGTTTACTATTATTTTAAGAAATTCTTAAAATAATATTTTTTTATAACTACTACAATGTCTACAACTACGAGTACAACTGTACGGTTTTTGTAATGGGGTCGATGAAATCTTTTTTTCGACTATAGTATCTGTTTGAGAAATATATAACTATGTTAGTGTTAGTTTTTAACATGCTATTTCAATTATCTTATAAAATGTTTTTTTTTAATAGTCAACATATTGAAGACATTGATATTTTTTGTTTAATTGTCCACTGACTAGTTTCCGGGATTGAAATAAAATTAGTTTAGTATGTAGACATTTTAGGTAAAAATCGATAACCCCATAGCAATGTCGTCAATAATTGCAAAGGGCATGACTGCACAGGATTTCCTCAGCAATAATCCCCGTACGGAGCCATCCCCTCGTCCCTTGAGAATCGCAGTGTGACCGGTAAGCTTACTGCGTACCAATGATCGTATAACTATTTATAACGACGGAAAACTTAATTCATTGAAGGTCGGTATATCATCACTCACTCTAAGAAGGGTTGTTGGGGTGCGGAGAAAACGAAAGTGTTCAAAAGAAATTATACGGCAACTTCAAAAACTGTTGACGCATTGGCAATATAGACTTGCATAGTTAAAATTGTTTTTCTCTTCAGTACATTATTACTGGTCTGCAAGAACTTCGTTTTCCTTTTGTAATATGTGTCTGTTTCTATCTGGTACTGAGATAGATCTAGAGGTTAGGCATTCGATTGCCAGGGGGCAATATGCTTGTGTTTTTACCAGTTTGGATAATACTTAAAGATCGTGTGCCTGACATTTCTTTGGTCGTGTATGTCTGTTATCCCATCGAATAAGAGTACAGAGAGCGAATATTGAAATAAGTAATTATTTTAGCCTAGTCTTTTCCGGGTTAATTTTTACATTTGCGCTTGAACTTCATGTTAGTTATTATTTTGTTTTCTTTCTTAAGGATTATCATACCTCCGCAATAAACAGATCTAATTAATTAACATTATTTAAAATGTACGACAGAATTGAACAAACATTCTTTATATCACATTGTATTACATTCGCATTCACACTTCTCTATGCACATTCTAAAATAAGACTTTTTATTTCTTTTAAGGACCCTAGAAAATTATGTAAAAATTGTCGTATTAAAAACTATTATCTTTGTAGACGCCAAATCTATTGATAAACATAGGTACAAGATCTAAAGGCTTCCAACAGTGATGAGGGTTGCGTCAACTCATTTGTCAAGAGAATATTTGCGAACCAGATTTATTTGCTTGACCAAAGGCCAGACGTCAGATGGTACAAAGATTGATAGCCAGACGTCAATGAGTCTAGCCTAGACGTCGAGTTCGAGAGAGGTTTGGATAGAAATAAGATGACATTGAGAAACAAACCTGTGACTACAAAAAACTCATCAGTTGCAATTGTAGGGTTTTCCGAATGTATGTCAAAAGATCTTTGCAATGCGGAAATTTTGTAAGTTACTTTAGGAAACTTTTTCTCTAAAAGTGCATACCTGACTAAGAAAATAAGAATACTACGTTCGCCGTTCGCTTTTCGTTCTCGCTTGTCGGTTCTTCTCATCATCATCGATTTCATAAGACACAGATAAAATACCGAATCACTAGTAACGATTCAGTAGTGATATTTTGTAAAGCTAACATGAATACAATTATTTAGCATCCTAGACTATTTTAATTAAAAAAAATGAAAACATGTGAGTAAAACTGCGGGCAAAGTTTTTAATAATAACTATTCGGTATATTTCAAGTTACTCATTCGCTTCAACATCAAAACACGCATTCATTTCATGTAATTTTCTAACCGTTCTAAAAAATCCAATCTCACTCTTAATTATTAGACCAATAACTCTAGCTATTAATACTTTAAACCTCATCATTCAGACAGACTAAATGAAAAATAGTAGTCTCCCTTCGATCATCATATTTTATTTATATTCCTCGGTATTACTTTATGGAAGGTGGCTGGCCAAATTGAGGTGGGGTATAAAGTTATATTCTACCCTGGACATATTGTCAGGCAGAGGGTCCGTAAATGTGTCTTCATTTCTACACAATGGGCAGGTCAGAGATGTTTCTTGTGTTGTCCTGTTATTCGTTGCATCATAAACTCGGGTTTTGATTGTAATTTACTATTACTTTGATGTGCAATAAAATAATTTATTAAGTAAGCAGGGATTGCGTGGAGTACCATGAAAAGCATGATCGATCCGATGTTTTATATCATAAGTTGGATTTTATGTAGTAATTTCGTGTTTGATTGTGTAGTAATGTTAAGTAGCGATTGGTTAATAAAATTATTTGACAAGTTGAGCGTTTTTAAAAGCACAGTGCAAATCGAATTTCTCACGAGGACAATTTACTTTAGACCCAATTAAACGAGCGTAAACTGGATATCATTGGCCTCCACGGAATCATTGGAAGAAAGTAACGTTTTTCAACATACATTTTAAGTACAAATGACTATAAAAGACTTTAGCGTTAACTTTAGCTAAAAAGCTTTATGTAATCCAATAATAACCCGTCCAATTGAACTATCCGCGACCTGTCAGTCCCAATAGTTAATCGATGCAGATGCTTTGGGGCCACGAAATGTGTTATTTAAAAATAACGGTTAAACGTTTAAAACAATTAAAAGTCAAATCATGATAATTTCGATGTAGTAGTTTGTTCCTTTTTTAAATTGTTATTATATGGTATTAATATTACAAAGTAATACACAACTAACTTTCTCTTGATTGCTTTGAGATGCCACTATCAGTTTGTTTATTATGATAGGCTATCATAGATATCTGCTTTCCAAAAAAAAAACAAATTTGTTCATAAACAACGTAGTAATCGGCAAACACACATAAAAAGTATATAAATATGATCGAACTGAGATACTACCTTTTATTGAAGTAAAAAGGGTGAGGCAGAAGTCCTAAATTATAATGAAAAACTAGAGGTTTTCATTGACTCCGCTTTCGCTATCGTACGGAACATCGATGTATAAAATCATGATAAATGGCATTTCGATATATTGTTATTCGCAAGTATGAGAACCCAATAAACGGTTAAAGTCAAACTTTTAACACATAAGTATATAGTTAGACATAAGTTCGTATTCCAAAGGCTGATACAAAGAAAAAATGTCCTGATGAGCGTTAAGAATAAAACAGAAACAAGGCTTAGAACACAAACTCGCTACCTTAAGAACCCCAGTCCGAAATAAACGCGTATTCCACACGGAGTGAGGGACGTTATCACGTGCCCTGTCCCAAAGGGCGGAGGGCGACAGGTTCGACTAATGATGCAGGGACGCTGTTATTTTTCTCCATTATTATCTGACGGGATTATGGGGAATAGCACCTTTGGCCGCAGCGAGGCTGTTTGATTTTATTACCTGTGCTTTTATTAGCTGGCGAAGTTTGATACTAATGTTTTATTTTGTTGAATAAACCAGTTACCCGCCACGGATTCGCACGCGTACTATGCCCATATTTTCACATAAACCCTCCATCAAATAAAAAAATATTTTTTTCAATTCGAAACAGTAGTTACTAGGATTAGTTTGTTCAAACAAACATTAGTAGATATAGTTCTTCAATCATTAATTAATTGCGTCATGTTGTGAAATTTAGATGTGTAGAAAATTTTTATTTATCATAAACCACTATAAAACAGTTTTACAAGTCTTATTTAAGTAAATGTAATTGATTTTGCATTAAAATACGTATAACCATGGCTTTACATATTTGCCGCCCCAAAGCTTTGAATTTTTACCGCCCCAACTGACGTTCAAAATTAGATACATTGAACACATACCGTTTTAAATTGAAATGTTTGTTACAAATGCAAACCTACTTGATTATTTTTTCCGTAGCCCTACTTTGTGTCTGTGGTCGTAGTTCTTTTGCAACAAATTTTGTTAGGCCAATTTGGCAGCCCTAAGCTTTAGCATTTTCATCTTCTATGGTAGATCTGGCACTGCGTATAACGGACTGTCTAGTAATTCACTGCGTATAATGGACGGTCTAATAGTTCAAATTCTAATAATTTTGGTACAAGAAAAGTATATACATATGTATAAGATTTTCCCAACCCGGGTTTGTGATAACTAATTCTGATTTGGAAGCTTGGTGATAACTTGTTTTCTATTATGAACGCTTTTGCACTGCATTGAGATATTTTTTTTTTATATTGCACTTCAAGATTGACTTCATCCCACCTGATGTTAAGTGGTAAGGAGGTCCTAGCTTAAGGGTGACAAGTACAGCATAATAAATCTGTTACTGGACTTGTCGCCCTTACCTTGAAGGCTTGACCCCTGCTACTAACGTAGCACCCCCCAGGAGCTCTGGAAACCTTACTCACACGCAGGAACACAACAACACAGAAGTGATTGTTATTTGGCTGCGGTCTTCTGTAAGGTGGAGGTTTTTCACCAGTCGGGCTGCTCCAGTTCGAGCAATAAAACGCTATGCCCTACCTCTCTTAATTAACAGGCTGAGACTTACAGATACCTTAAAATAACATTTGAATTTTGAATTACATACAGAATAGTTTTGATTTGTGTCTGTTTTATTTCTCGGTGTTTATAAAGGTTTTTGTTTCCATAACACAATTGCTTAAACTACTTAAGTGACTTTGGAATTAGACCAATGTATTTGAAATCGAAAATAATATTTATCAGTTTAATTTGAAGAATAAAATAAATGTAACAGTAAAAATTATACACCAATTCTCTATTTAAACACAAAGACACCTTTTTTATGTCAAAATCATCTCTGACAAATGTACTCTGCCGGGAGATGATCCCCTAGAACTAAAAGCGAAAACGAAAGACGGCAATAAGGCAATTCGTTTCGACCTAACAGAATAACTAATGAAGCCCTTAATTAAAAGGGCGCGATCAGCGAATATAAAGTGTCTGCAGTTAAGATGTTACAACGCTATTAACTTAGATGTAAGGGTTCAGCTTCATTTACCAATTCAAGACTGAGAAAAATAGGCGAGGAAACAGAAGAAAGATTGGGAAAAGGTACTTTTGTCAAAACAGAGCTCAAAATTACTAACTAATTATAAAATATGCTTACGAACATAGAATTGAATAAACTATATCTTTTCCGACTACTTATGTGAATACGGCAAAGGGTTCCCCCCTTTGCGTGATGCACTATACCGCCACCCGAGGGAGAGTGGTGGCGTGTGTGGGACTCTCCTGCCCTGAAATGGCATGCCTACACACTAAAACTCCCCGGCGGACCTCAGCGCCCTAAGCGGCGGTTCTGTGGGAAGCCCTGGGTGGTCACGGACCCCCGTGACCATCCAGGGCTCCCAAAGAAGTGGGGATAGCTGATCCACTGAACTATTCCCGCCTCGCACTGGAGACCGTAGGTGCAATGTCGACTGGGGATGGCAAAGTGCTGTGCGGACACAATGTGGCTTATTGCTACTGAAAGTTAAAATCATTTAAGTTTAAAAAAAGTCCACCAGTATGGATATTTAAAATAGAAATGATATTTACTTCACGGAAAAGAATAAGGTAAATAAAGATGATGTAATTATAAAGAATTATCCTCAGCCGAAAACCAAACTTGTTTTTCTGAGTAAACAAAAATCCCTACCTAAAGTTAATACTACAAAGTTAAAACATTTCCGCGAAGATTGTAATTGGCTTGTCGATTCTTGGTATCTAGCATCTCCTATAAAACAATGTCAAAATACATTATTAATAGAGCATGCTTCCCAGCAATAAGCCTGCCGATTATACACCTACACAGACATGATAATGAATAGGTAAATAAATAAAAACCTCAAAATTGCAAGCTTTACGCGCCAAGCCTGGAGGTTGAACTACTACTAGATTTTGCGACACACAGCTATTACGTTTGTGAATCTTTACGATTTATACGAACGACGTACCACGAATTATACACAGTACTATAGTGTACAATTGAAACACTGACAGGCCCTGTGGTCAGCGCCAAGGGATGTGTAGTGGGCTCCATACTCCTACACATGACAAACATTAATGTGCCGAACACTGATATTTTGTTGTGTGTGGATGTTCTATATCTGTTTTTAGTACCACCGTCTCCCCTTGCGGTGCGGGATCCGAACCCACGACCTTCACGAAATGCGCGTGCTGCTCTTCCAACCGATATGTATGTATTTCTAAACGCATACGGTAGGGGACACTTTGCTATCGAAGTATAAGGGTGAGTAAAATTAAATTCAAGTAGCAAAATTCATTGTCTACGATAACTTGTCGTTAACTCAGCACGAATAACAGTACACGCGATACGTGAAGGTCGTGGGTTCGAATACCACACTGCAAGGGAAGATGAAATTTGTCTGTCCTCTGGAATAAAGTTTCACGTAAACTGACGAACTGTTGTTTATTGTTCGCTATTTAGAAATTGTAATAAAAATATAATCACAAGTTTATTTTTAAATGAAATTACATTACCTAAGCATTCGATTTTAAATGGTTTTACTTAAGCCGTCTCCTGCTGGTACACCACCAACCTTCCCTCTATAGGGATTTGAAATAAAAGCCAATATTACATTTTAACCTATATACATTCGCACAAAAATATTGATACCGCGATGTAAAAGCGTGCAACGCCATCTCTTGACAAGTGGCGGAACTAAAAAGTAACAAAACATTTTATATTGGCTTAAACATTTAACTTTCCCTGAGAACAACCATACAAAAACTAAGTAATTAATCAAAACTACTATACATATAGGTAGTGGTCAGCATTTTTGTATCATAAATTCTTCAATTTGTTTCCAAAGGATATTCATATGTCCATATGTCACACTATCATATTTAATTATTGATACAGAACTATTTGCTCGTCAGCGCTCCGGTCAGTGAATCCAAAGATAACTGTACCGCAATTGAAGTGATTTGATCAAAGTCAATGTTTGTCCGAAGATAACAAACGGTTGAAAATTTCACAGTTTACTGTTGACTAGATAAGTAGAAGCAGCGGTTCCGTACAAATAACAGGCTATCGGATGATAAACGTAAATAACTACTTGTTGAACCTTTATAAGGGATTGTACGCCCTTGAATCAATGCAGGGATCTTTGACTTAATGTTACGATCTTGATAATATGATGTGAGATTTGCCTCAATACAAATTTAATGCAATTAGGTTTTATTTTAGTATGATATAGAATGTCATTAAGTTCATTGAACGTTTTATTTTTGCCTTAACTATGGTTTTCCTTTTTTATTCATCCAGCACAATCAAACTTAAACCATTTGTTGTTTGTTTGTTAACATATTATCAAAGTTTGTTTGCTTCTAAAATGTACTCATATGTAACAACTATTCATACATTTATTTAAAGCTTAACATTTTTTTATGAAAAAAGACATTATGTTCACCCTACAGGTTACATTCACTTTAAGACGTAACATAGGCAATGTTTTGACCCGAAGTGACGCTAACTAATTCGCAGAAACCAGCGAGGCAACTTTCCCCAGCCATTTTTAAACGCCTACAACGATACCATTACGACGGGGACCGTTTTCCTAAAACTCAGCACAGTCCATTTGCATGCCTATCTTAAAAAATCAGATGCTGCCCTTCTAGAGGCGTTCAGGCAGACGTCATTAGGTTAATTCAACGTCTGATAGCTGATGGCGTCGTTCAGTCGGATAAGGCTTATCAGTTCGAGATCGATCCCGCTCTAACGACGTGGACTCTGATTTAATACAATCGAGCACTGTTAGTAGGCTGGAGTCATGAATCAATGTGTTTTCTAATGCACCGCGTCTATTTGATCCTAAAACTGGTAACAGTACGTCTAGGTAAAAATTTGCAGTTCCATATTAGTTCTTATGTGCACGACATAAGACGGTACAAAGTTCAGAGTCTGATATGCTTTTGACTGTACAAACAGCAACAAAGCTTACACTTCATAATCAATATGAGATTCAGCTGCAGAATTAGTGTACCTACTCATTAAGTATTCGTTAAATTTTAGTTATTTTTCAAGCATATTTATGATAAGAACATGAATTGAATAGGGTACTGATAAAAAAAGGGCAGACAGTAATTTTAATTGAATTTTTTTTGGACTAATATTTTCATAGTTATAATTTTTATACTTATTACAAAAGCAATATATTGGCTCCTCCCATCCTGATAGTAAGCAAGAGAGTTACCCACATCGCGATGACAACGGGTTATCTGTTAGCATCACCATACTGGCCCGCAAGTCTTCACGCTACTTTTAAAGTAATTAGATTCCATGTGAAATAAAATTCACGATATAATTTTCAATAAAATGGCGTCCACTTAATGGCAATATTTTATCTAAAGACTCTGAAAAATTACGGTTGCCTTTTGGATACCTGCCCGAATTTCTTTATAGTCAGGTGTAGATTATATAGATAGATAGATTTGCACCGTAGCCTCTTGAAATTTCCATACTCTATTGCTCTATAGTCCCAAACACATCGATACCTTCCCCGTGCTACAGTGCGCCCTCCTTAAAAAAATGTGGAAACAGATTTACGGCAACGGCAGACAGCCATATTGCTTGTAGTCTTTATTGTAAGTATACGGGCACAGCTAGTAAGCTGTGCCCGCGACTTCGTTCGCGTGGACTACATCCTTTCATGGTCGGTTTTACCCCTTTCTCCCCTAATATTTGAAACAAAAAGTAGTCTATATTTTAATCAAGTACAAGTACAATGTAGTACAAAATAAACATTTTTCCATAAAACTTTCAAAGGTGGTATTACCCCCATCCCCCCCTTATTTTCTGATAAAAAGTTCTAGAGATTCAACGTATACCTATACCAAATTTCATCAAAATCCGTTCAGCCGTATAGGCGAGACAGAGTAACAGACAGACAGACAGACAGTTACTTTCGCATTTATAATATTAGTATGGATTATCGTGTAGTGGCTACTAATATATTATTTAAAGTTATTATTAAATTGAAAGATCAAGTCAGTGATGCTTTTGGCGAAAATTGATATCAGCTGGGACGAACATTTTAGCGTGCCTTCTAAAACACAGATACACTGGTAATAAAAGTCATTATATTCTGTCGGCACGGTCACCCATCCTATACATAACTGCGGCATTCATCGTTTCCAAACCGTTGTTTATGGCGCGATGATAAGTCGAGCTTTGGTATTAATATAGTTACTGCAATGTAACGTATCTTAACCAAAGTATTAAAAGCTAAAGAGTTTTTTAAACGCGCTAATCTCAGGAACTACTAGTTCAAACTGAAAAAATATCCTTATGTTGGAAAGTCCGTTTACTGAAGAAAGCATTAGGCTATATAACGTCACGCTGCGACTAAAAGTAATGAAGAAACAATGGAATATGTGAAAAAAATAATTTTTACCCTTTCATTTGATACCCATATCATGGATGTGTGTGAATGACGTTTCTTAGCTAGTCATGTATTGTCATCGGAACTCAGAGCGTGTGCAAAATTTCATCCTAATCAAAGACCGAGAAGTGGGTCAAATTAAGATTCCAAGATTTTCTTACATAGTTACAAGTGAAGCTAATTTTTATTAGCTTGACTTATAACACGCTTTTGCGTGTTAAAAAAGGGGGATAGTATGCATGCGACGCCGTGGCGGGCCGCTTGATATATGTAGTATAAATAGTAGTAAGTATTATTTAAAAACCCATTAATTTCCAGGATACTCACATAACCTCGAAGTTAAATAAGCCTACCTGCAAATCCCAGACATAACTCACGCACGTTACTCGTCGCACTTTATGTGGTAATAACTTTTTTAATATAAAACGTGGTTTGTCAGCCATCGCATCAAAGCAAGGGTTCCGTGAAAGGATGGACCTTCGTCAAGCAAGACCACTCGTCTCGACCAGAAATCTTTTCAAGAGATCGAGTGCGAACACGATATTGGCATCATCCAACCTCCGATTTGCATGAAACTTATTAAAATGTAAGATAGGTATAAGGCGACCCAGATTTGGATGAGATATTTTAAAATGCTAATCAAGTTATGATGAAGTCCGATGAATCGATATTAAATTGTAATTTAGGGTATAAGATCTTTGAATGAACAATTTGAACAAGTGAAAACGCTTGTTCAAATGCCTTTAATATAAAAATATAGAGCTTAATTCAACAAGGATCATGTAGGAATTCACCAATTTATTCTTCAAATTATCAAAGCAACGTTTGCGTTACTAAATATTTATTTGATTTTGATTTGTCAGGGCTAGTTTAATTTCATTCATTCACACATCAGTTTATACAGAGTAAAGTAAAAAAACAAATAAAGGTGTACATTTCATTACCGATTTTACGCTTTAATTTATTATTCATCCCTGGTCAAATTCTATAAGGTATTTTAAGAATCTTTCGTGACTCAGGTGGTTTTGTATTTTCTTAATTCTCTCCTGGTTATAAAAAAACTATCGATGAAGTTTTGATTTTAGTTGCAGTTGGTGTAGTCAATATCTTAGTTAATAAAAGTTGCCATTTTCACATCTCTCATTGCATTTCTCAGTTTAATATTTTGTGAATATTGTAGGTTTGTCTATACGCAAAATATATGATTTTTAAGTGCTTTAACTGTATTTATGAAGTATTTTTTTAAATGGAAACTAAATAGTAGGTATTTAAATAAATTAACTTTCAAATAAGCTCTCACACCTTCAACTGGTATGAACTAGAAAATATATAGAAATCAATTTGTTGTGGTCACTATGCGCAGAACACTTTAGCTACTAACCATATATTTAAAGCAATGTATGTAAATACAAAAACCACAATATTTACCATTATTTATTTATGAATCGTAAATTTTCTTACAAGAAAACAAAGCAACATCCTTTGAAATCTTAATCAGGAAATAACCGTAAATTACGAGTATATTCGTGGAATAAAAACTTTACCAAGTCCAGGAAAATTATTAAATGAACACGTGTACGTTTATTTACCTATTTAAGAGTTGTTGTATGCAAAAAAGTACAAACGGCTGGCTTAATGTCTAGTTGCATTCTCTCTACACAAGTTATCCCTACACAAAAAACAAATACATTTAAACTTAGGAAATCGGAATTAATAGAGGGTACATGCATTCAACTTTATTATAGGTTTAAATATTTGAAATAAGCCGATGATGAGAGTATTAAACTTATTTTAGCTTGACACTTGCCAGAACGCAATCTGTCAGATCTTAGTTACAAAGCTAAATGTATACCCTAAGGTTCATTAGTAGAGAAACTCTTTACACTAAGTCCACCTGTACTTTAAATGAGCAATCACTTTTAAAAGGAAAATTAATTTTAACTTTTGTGTCCAATAAAGTTGTACAAAATAAAGTAAATAAATATTTTCTTTTAGGACTTCAGTCCCCGCGATGTTTTAGTGACTACGAACGAGGTTAGACAAAATAAACAAGCAATAGTAACTTAGGTATATACCTACCATGTTGAACAAGATCTATTTCATATGAATAAAGTATGTACAACATTTAATTAATATACTCACACGAGCTGATGCAAGCACACTCTGCGTGTATTTTCATTTTTTACGACACATCAAAAGAAAGTGATATCGCGTAATTTTATGATAATGGCCGGGCGGCCTACGACCCCCGAATAACGAAGGCTTTTAAATTTACGGTTTAAGTCGCATGATGAGAGGAGTATTTTACGGTTTAAAACATTTTGACTCATATGCGAGCTAATACGACACACGCGATTATGCTGAGGCATAAAGTCGGGCCAATATTTTCCACCTTGGGAGATTAGAAAATTTCAACCCCGTCTCCACGTCCTCTTTACCATGCGACGCAGGGAGAATGAATAAAATTGCTTTTTAGCGTAAGAAAATATTTGCCTATTCATCTTCAATAAGTCAAGTGTGTTGCATTGTTTATTTCCGCCATCTTTTTACAAAAAAGTAAGTTTTTTTTATTATTTGATACATCATATACATTACTCTGATTCTACCGTAAGTATCTAAAGGACTTATGTTCAGAAATAACGACGGTACCACAACTCCCAGATCCGCATACATATACAAAAGTTCGTTTCCCATATTGATCCGACCGGGATCGGACTCGGAACCTTAATGATAGCCCGACGCCATAGTCCGGCTCGCTCACCTGTCGGCTACGAAGGTCGTCACGTATACCAAGTATACCTGATTAACCTACTTGTGTCTTTCCAATTGGATTACTTTGGTCGTTGTTAAAATATTTTAACACGTACATTGCATGTAATGGAATATCAATCTCTGGTAGGTAGTATGTAAATTTGAAAATTATACCAGAATCACCAGTATAACTAGGATGAGACTGTGTTAAGGTTACCTACAGCAAAATAAGTTTGAGATCAAATGTATGGAATAATGGTTAAGTGCAATCTTTATAATGTACTAGCAGCCTGCGTCTTTATCCGCGTTATTACATGATAAAAGTATCAAATACGATAATCTAGTATGTCATCTATCATTACAGGTACTATAATATTATATTAAAATAGGACTAATGAGCACAAATTAAAAGCTGGTTTACGGTAAAAACAAGCAAACTATAATGACAATAATAAAATCAGTCAAAATAGAAAAAGTAAAACACAACGTAAAAAAGAGTATCTATAAATATAAAAAAGGTGCAATCTTGCATAGCATTTTACATTAAACTATTTCATCCAACCCCATTGAACAGTTTTTGGGTAAAAGGCTAACAAACATCTGTGCATCACATCCTTGCCATCCTTATATTCCTTCAAACTTACCTACGCGTTTGATGAATTCTTATAGTAAAATTTATTAGTTGATATAAAAAATCTGATCGTAATACCAACAGAACATCTGTATATTCGAATAATAATAATCGATTCAGCGATTTTATAAAGTAACATCAGAGCATCAATCATTGACCGACATTATCCGCCCAACTCCTCGATAAGAAATATACTTTATATCGGAGGGTATGAAAGTCATGACCCGCACGGACGCAGGCAAACATTGAAATCCATTTCCCAACTCCAATAACCTTTAATGAGGTCACGTACTCAAAAATGTCCGTCGAGCACAATATTTTATTGCCACTCCAGTATCCAAATACTGCGCTGAGCGTAATTTTACGCGGTCACACGCCACCCCGGCTTATCGTTTTGTTTGGACAAAACTCGAAAAGCCCACAATTTGACTGTTTACCTCGTAAATAATAATTCAGTTGATGTTAGCGTTGGATAAAGGGCATTCGGGTTAGATTGTTAAAAAGTCTTTGGGCTGAGTTGTTGTGCAGACTTGTGTTATCCATTTGGTTTTTTCTGAAACAGTAAACCTTAATGAACATAATGGTACTCGTTAACGTGAGGTAGGTAATTGATCGAACATAATATAACTAAAAGTTTATATTTGGACCAACTTTTTGGTAGATTAACAAAACATATATGACTCATTTTTTTTCTTCTATGATGTAAACAAATTATACATTGCGTTTAAATTTAGCGTGACGTCATTTCTTCTTGTAGTTTTTCGAAATAATGATGTGAACTTACCCCTACACTCAACTTTGATGATTATCAATTTTTACTTATTTGTTGAAGCAAATATACGTTTGAAGACCTAAGTGCGTTCTATTGACTTCACTTACAAAACAGGTCTCCAGTTTGGAAGTGTTAACAGAGTAAATTGAACTTTAGTGCAATGATTAGATTGTCTTATTACTATTCCTTTTATTTGCCCGTTTTCATTCAAATCTAGCTGATGGGCACAGGCACTCGTTATGCTATAACGGTCCATACTCTACTAAGCAGACCTAGTGATTTGTACACTAGACAGCTAAAAGTTTTTGAAATCGGCACAGTAGCTTTTGAGTTTATTCATTACAAATACACATAAAAATACAAATCTTTCCTCTTTATAATATTAGTGTAGAAGAGCTCATCCTACAACTTCGTTAGCGTAATGTTGAGATAAAAGGAACTTTATGAGTTATTTTAGTAGAATCGAATCTGTCCAGTTACCAATTTTCATACTCGGCATTATGTAGGTTTTGTACGAAAGAGTAACAGACATCCATATATTCTTTTAATACCAACTGTAAGGTTTGTTACTACTCGTCAATAAAAACTGTTACTAGACTTGTCGCCCTAACCTTAAAGGCTTGACCCCTGCTATTAATGTAGCACCCTCCAAGAGCTCTGGATGCTCTTACTCACACGCAGGAACACAACAACACTGAAGTGATTGGTATTTGGCTGCAGTCTTCTGTAAGGTGGAGGTATCTTACCAGTCGGGCTGCTCCAGTTCAAGCGATAAATCGCTATGCCCTACCTCTCCCAAAAGGTTATAATATTCGTATGATTGGCAAGGATGGTTAGAAGTCAGCTTGAGAACAGCCAGTAATTTACATTCAACATTTATTTTAGAAACAGAAAAATCTACACACATGTTCAGTTTTTTGTTCCCTGTTTTAAATGAAACCCTTTGCCAAATAAAAATAATACTATGGAATTGAATATTCCATAAATTTGCCTACGTATGTTCAATTATTTCAGGCCCAAGAACTGACATCCAGACATGCAGATAGCATACCTAAAACTGAAATTAGACGAAAAATTACAGCTTAGAGTTCAATTTGAACAAAAAGGGTTCTGTACTAAATGCCAGGAAGAGCTTTGTATCGTTAAAAACTAAATGAACACACAAAAGGTTTCAATTTTCAAAAAAAAAAATGGGGGTTAAATAGCTGTTTTGATTTCCATAAATCATATTTTGTGGTTGGTAGGTCCCTAACTTTGTTACAAACGTACTTTTTTTAATTTTACATATTCACATGTTTTTTTAGATTCATCTCCTAATATAGTATCACAGTAATAACACTAAATCATAAAATAAAAATAAAACAATATACATAAATAGCAAACATAAGCAGTTTTAAGCTTTTTAACAGATCCATGTTTTACTGGTTTACGACTTTCACCGCTGGTAATCATGTGGGTTCGATTCCTGGCCTGAGCGAAGTATGCTTCGGATTTGATAAATATTTGTAATCGTCATCAAACCGCAATTTGCAAGTACTGATTTTGGGTAAAGCTAATTGTCGTAACGATAAATTGATTCCTAGCCGTGCAGCAATCTGTTTAGTTTTCAAAGCTTTAAATAAATAGTTCTGCAAGGATTTAAAGAAAGATCTTCGAACAGCAGTGGCTTTGAAAATGTGGAATAAAAAAAGGTGCAGAATCCTAAAACCACGATGCTCTACCCCTTAATTGACATTCATACTCGCGATGTTTTATTTTTTACCGAACTCTGCGAGCACAATGCAAATAAAGCTTGATGCTAACTTAAAAATGGAAATTGTTATGCTGACACGATTTCAGCGGGTAAATATTGTAACGGAAAATGCAAATTGGTCAAATTGTAAACTTTTCGCTTTTAAATTTCAGCCGCTTCAATATTCGCAGACAGTCCATTATTATTTTCATAATAATACTTTTGAGATAATAAACATCATTAAGAACAAAGTTCAAGTTTACAATTTTTTTTTATATTGCACTTCAAGATTGACCTCATCCCACCTGATGTTAAGTGGTAATGAGGTCCTAGCTTAAGGGTGACAAGTACAGCATAATAAATCTGTTACTAGACTTGTCACCCTTACCTTGAAGGCTTGACCCCTGCTACTAATGTAGCACCCCCCAGGAGCACTGGAAACCTTACTCACACGCAGGAACACAACAACACAGAAGTGATTGTTATTTGGCTGCGGTCTTCTGTAAGGTGGAGGTTTTTCACCAGCCGGGCTGCTACAGTTCGAGCGATAAATCGCTATGCCCTACCTCTCTTGTCTCTTCTCTCTTTATAAATAAATTAAATTGGAGCATCTGTTTGTTATTATGAACTGATTGCGTTACACTAAAAAAAATACGTTTTGGCAGGACTTTCAGAAACAGGCTGATGTTTATTTAAGCTACAATTACTGTACAATTATTATTCAATACACACGACAGTATGTACGAACATAATTTAAGTCAATTTGAGAATATTCTGAAATGTTTGTTTGTTATTTGCTTTACATACCGCTTTATAAGTCTACTACTAAAATATAACTCGAGGGCGCCTGGCTCTTGAACCAAGGGCAGCGGGTTAAATTCTTAGCCAAACCTGGTTTTAAAATTTGGTAAAATTTATCAGTCAACATCACATACCTACATTGCTTTAATGCTGTGGTGAGTATTCAAACCACTTGTGTTACAAAAATCAGAAAAAGCGATGGCACCACAACTGGCCCTAGAAAATATACAAAAGTTTTATTACCCAGACCGGAAATTGAACACGGTACCTGAGAAATAGTGCGACGCCAAAGAACAGCCCATTTACCTCTCGATTATGGAGGTGATCTTTATTTGTTATTTTTCTGTCTATATTTTTAATAAATTAATTTAAGTATATATATATAAATATTGTATGTTGTCTGATCTATGTTTACTATTGTTTTTTTATTAAAGTGTTTTCCTCCACTAATCGTATTATTAATGTAACCTCTCTTAACTAGGTTAAACTACACACACGAGTGATACTCAGGTTATCAGTAATCAATATTCAATTCAATTCTGTTCACTTATAGATTTTATCGGGAAGCGGACGGGCGCCCTTCGGCCGCATATCAACACGTCAATATATCAGATATCCACCGTCATTTGTCCACCAGTCTATTTATAGAGGAAGGGGTAGACAGTGCTGCAGACGAGGATAACCACAGATGTTTGGCTTTGATGAGATATAAAACGTTAAAAGTGTAATAATAATCAAAACACTTATGTAGGCAAGTTGCTGGGCTACCTAAAACTCTCATTTCTATTTATGTTTTACGTTATTTTTTGGTTTTTGTACTAAAAAACAACCTTTCAGTTCTTTTTGCTCGTTCAATTGTCTTTTTGTCAGTTTAAGGACGTACACTTCAAAAGTCTTAAAAATGAATAAGGCAAGTTAGTACTTCCCATTCGCTTCGAATAAAAAACAGGCATTCTGACATCCATAATTATTTGTATGTAATTTAAGAAAAACAGAGTAAATCACACATTAATGTCAATATATAATCAAAATTTACATTGTATATAACTATTTTAATAAATTATTTTCTTGCCAGAGATGAGAGTAAGAACAAAGAAAAAAATGGAAGGATATAAAAAAAAATACGCAACACCGTCCGCCATTTTGGACCGCAGTATGCTATTTTTTATTCAATCCTATGAAAACTTAATGGCCTGGTCGCCCTACCACACTGGCGACCTACTATACAATCAATAGAGGCGTTCACCTGCAATCAAATTGTTGGGTTCGATACAATGCCTATCCGTACAGTAGCATCTAGCAGTAATTGCTGGTTTAACCAGTTTCAACCAGTGCACAAACCGTTGCACTATACGCTTATAAGGTTTCTTTTTGCGATGGATCCGTCCACATGTTCAAAGGAAAATCATTTTTTATTTACCTGATGATCTTACAAGTTATCAGATCAGATCACTTACAACTGATGAACAAAAGATCACTTACAAGTGATCCTCTGTTCGTCTATCATTGCATTTGCGTCCCTATCGCTAACTAAATAAGAGAGGCAGGGCATAGCGATTTATCGCTCGAACTGGAGCAGCCCGACTGGTGAAATACCTCCACCTTACAGAAGACCGCAGCCAAATAACAATCACTTCTGTGCTGTTGTGTTCCTGCGTGTGAGTAAGGTTTCCAGAGCTCCTGGGGGTGCTACATTAGTAGCAGGGGTTACCCTTCAAGGTAAGGGCGACAAGTCCAGTAACAGCTTTATTATGCTCTACTGGTCGCTCTTAAGCTAGGACCTCATTTCCACTTAACATCAGGTGGGATGAGGTCAATCTTGAAGTATAATATAAAAAAAAAAACAAAATAACCAAGACAAGAAATGATAGAAGCACAAGTGCCGCAAAGCTAAAAGTTGTGGAAGTCTTGCGAAGCGGCTTAAGTTAAGCTGTTGTCGCCGAAACAATGATGAATGATAGAGTGATGATGAAACCATATTAAATATTCAATATTTTGAAGAAACAGATAAATTTCATCTACCACCCACGACCTTCACGCAATGCGCGTGCTGCTTTTTCAACTGCTAGCTTTCGACTGACGGACAACTGATGACAGCTGATATGGAAACTAAATAATGGCTCGTCGAAAAACGAATAGTCATTTTTGACACATAACGAATCGTAAAATATTGGAACAGGGCATTAAAGAATCAAACGTAAAATCTTTAAACGTTTGAAATTGGACTACCTATATGATCGATTTTTTCCGATCGCGATGGACAAGCGCGGTGTCGAAGCGCAACGTGAAATATTCACGGCGATGACAGCAGCGGGACGGGAATGATCGAGAGCTGCGCGGCTGATTGGCGGTCTTGCTCTCGAATATTTAACCGCGTGGTCAATTGAAGTAAAAAAGGAGCATAAAATGACCTTCCATTACGTTATAAATAAATATTAGACGACGTGACTTAACCGTCAACTGGATCCCAGAGTATTATCTTAAGTACTTGTGTTTAGGAAATGCCATTGTTTTGCAAAATCGTTTTTAAGCTACAAGTCCTGCCAAAAGAATGATTGCCTTCCTGATTTTAGTTTTAAAATGTAAGAATGTGCACGTCAGACAGGTGAAGTCATTAAAACAATAAAAAACTACTAAATTCAAGTATTCTATGATACCGTTTCGTCGTTTGTATTATTTTTCATTTATATGTTTTAGTTTTGAACTGGAGTGAAACGATGAGATGAGAACAGTGCCAGCTTTAGATTGCCCTGGGCAAGATTTCTACGCAACTTCCCCCTTGAAATCGTTTTCTTTCCGGAGCCCCCATTACCAAAAAAAATCTCGCCCCATCACGTGTGGCGCTCCAGGCAGTCGGCTCGCACACTGCCCTGACACCGTTACTGGATGGGAATGATCGAGGGTGGCATTGCTGATTGGCTTACTCCCGGACATTCGACCGTTTGATGTTGAGGCTTGTTCACGTGTTCAACGTGGAGAGCGAGGTACGTATAAAAATAAAATTGATTTTAAAGAAACAAAAAAATTTGATCTCCCCTTGCGGTGCGGAAAAAATTTCGCCAGTGCTGTGCACTATAAAATCTATTAAAATTAGTTTGCTAGAAATATTTCAAGCACACTTCAAACCTTCTAGACATTGCCCGCCAGTTTGTACGCGTATTTTGAAAAAAAAAAAGAATGTTAATCTAGTATCCAAATGAAAAATACTTATCCAAACACGTTTAGTAGTTTTAACGTGAAAAATAACAAACATACTTAAAACCATTTGTATATAATATACCAAAACTAAATTTTACAATGGCCGCATAAATACTATAAAGGTTTTAGAAATATATTCTAGGTTATATACCTGGCCCACAGCATTACCATTAAGGCGATGAAGTTCCTCGGGGGTTTTAGTGGGTAGCCCTGCCCTTCTTAGGGCAGGAGAGTCCCACACATGCCGTCACCTCCCTCGGGTGACGGTACGGTGAGCCTTTTCCACCGCCAAAAAAAAGGCTATATACCCGGAATAGCAACCAGGTGTCAAATCAATAAAAAAATATTTAGAATAAATGCTGTCACGTTGCGATGTTTGGGCTCGTTACTTCGCTGGTGGGTAACAAATGTACCCACTTATGACGTCATGCGAAAATTCAATGTATTTCCGCTATTTATTGATTAGGTGAAAATTCAAATATACCTACGTCTGCCCTCTTTTTGGACAATCTAACAGACAGACTAAAACCAATTTTTAGTCTGCTTCCCTATTTAAATAGTTTAATAGAAAAGCTGCTGTACATGAAACATGAAAAATTACCATAACCTTTACATTTGAGATTCAATAGTTATTTCATTCACACTTCCACAAACGCGTCGAAGGTTATAAAACTTTTCGCCTATCCCGTACCTTAATAAACCATATTAATGTACCCTCTAAACAATAGAGGGTCACTATCTGTTGTAATTTAACCCTGTGAAAGCGTGCCGTTGAACTATCACCGCAAACTTACTTCACAAACGGCCTAACTGGCCCCCGGCTATTATAGAATTGGGACATTTTCGTAGTAAAACTGTCTCTAATTTACAAATGGAGTAGATCGACTCATTGTCACAGTATAGCGATTATGTAGCTAACGAAATGGATATTGTTATGTATTGGTAGGTAAATATTTTTTTTTTTCATAATATTCGTTTATATTGTAGTAAGTAGCTTTTTTATCATGTGCATTAACACGAAAAAAAATGTAAAAAGATTTGTTAAAATAATTATATTGAAAAAAAATCAATAGTTGGCATTTTAAAAATAAATTACATACACGCTTTTTAAAAGTATTTGGTTAATGAAAGTTATTTAAGAATACTCTTTTTAAGTAATTAGTTAGATAGGTAGTCAAAAAACTGAGTTCTGCGTTCTATTAACCCATTGACCGCCGGACTTCAAATAGAAAATATTGCTCCCGACGCCATGCGTATTATTAGCTAGAATTTTCGCCCAATACGATAGTGATGTGACATGCTGCACTAAGCGATAAGAATAAACGTTTGTTTCGGAACCTTATTACCTATTACTAAGGATAAAGAAATAAATGCTCATACATACTGAACGTAATAAGAAATAATAGATCAATAGTAGTTTTATATGTCTTAGTAATCAGAAAATTATCACAAGATTTTTTAAAGTATGCAAGGAATTTTGGCGCAACTAGTCGACGCCTTAAAGCGTCATCGGCGATCACAACTTAAATGTTTGACAAATTTTACCTACTCTTATAGTGTTGTTAAGGACTTTATCGATGTAATTGGAAAAAGCGCCACTGTGTTGGTTAAAAACAAAATAATATGAATTAATGTCGGTGATGAAATTATAATAAGTACACCTTTTGAACTTATTATGATTTAATTTTTTGTATAAGAAGAGCAACAAAACATTGTATATTTTTTTCTATGGACAGAAACCAAAATATGTAATACGAAGGGGCGTTTTACAAATTTACACCAAAATCATGTTTCCCGGTTTTTACGGTGCATATACACTTAACGATAAACATTCATATTTTTTATTAAATAAATCAAAAAATCACGGTGCAGTGTTTCGTTGAAATGTCGTATGACACACAAACATCTAGATACATTTTAAAACTAGCAGCGACGTAGTGAACTTCGAATTTTTATGAGCTTTATCATACATAGTTTTTTCAGTTGATTGAGTAAACAATAAATATGGGTATTATAATCTTTATGGAATAACTCACGAAATAATTAGAATTTGTTGATCCGGTTGTCATGCTCATTAATTTAGTTTGATTCAAATAAATAAGTGCCTCGAAAAGAAACACTTCTCCTACTTCACTATCAGGCGAAGATTTATTAAAAATATCATCATCATCAACTACTTCCAGAATATGTAAAAGTTCAACACAACCCATTATTATTTAAACTATTTTCGTAAATAATGTATTTGTGGGTTTTTACTCAAAAAGTCTACAATATAGAAACACGGGACAATAACTTCAGTAGCATTTAGCTTTTGTAGGGTAATTGAAAAAAATATATTTTATCTATCTTCAACTCCCAACACTATCAATAGCAGCATACGCGCTTATGACGTCACAAGCGGACGACTTAAAGCGTCGTTGGCGTTGGCAGTACATTAAAGTGAACATGACATAGTGGAGTTAGGTGGGTATATCGATAACATAAAATTTTATGAAAAAAAATTAAGGTATATTTTAAGCAGATTAAATTCAATAATAAATAGTAAATACATTAGTCATGAAATTAATTCACAATGGCATGTCATCTGTTTATTATTACAAACTTTTTCTCAATTGACTGTGAACATTAATAATTAGGTAAAATATAAACAGACAAAAATTCGTACGTTAACCATATGACGAGTGAGCATCATCAATCCATCTATCAAGTATGTGTATAGGCAGAGATAATGATAATAGTTATTTACTAATACACTTTTAATACACTAGCAGTAGAACAATAAAAAAATAATCACATTTTATTGTTATCATCTAATACCTACATATTAAATAAAAATAAAAAATGTCCACTTAGTCACATCACTACCTAACGCTTTAAGACGTCCACGGCGTCGTGCAGTGTGATTTTACGTTAATAATTTTAGTTGTTGATTTTTATCATTTTTTAACTCAATTCTATGCTGTAGGACGTTTTTAGTCATCAATAATAATAATCTATCGTATCCTGGTGCGCGGTGTGTATAAATATGTATACGAGATGGTGTTCATTACTTTTTATTTCAACGTCAAACATAAGGCAAATAATGACGCTTAAAGGCGTCGTCGGCGTCTGGATCAAAATTCTTGATGACGCTTTAAAGCGTCAATGGAGGTCAATGGGTTAATACTACAATTATGATGGATTTCGTTGTTTCTCCCGATTGAAACTTAAATTTCGCTATAATTATTACAAAGAAAGCTGCACATTAAATTAAAGCATTTTGTTGTTTCCGAAGTTTTAAACTTAAATTTGGTAACTTGCATGCTATGAATAATAACACCTAGGTACCTTTACATAAAAACCTAAAAAAGAAGATAATCAAAATATATGGAAGATCTGAAAATTAAATACGAGTTTTCTGAGTATTTCAACTATGCAAATATACATCAGAACAATACATTTTTAAGGTAATTCAAACTTAAATAGTACGATAGGGAATACTCATAAATGTATTAAATCAATACATTAAGTTGGCTTACTGCTTTAACTTGTTATGTGTCAGTGGTCTCCAGATCACACATACGCAATGTATCAAGTGTAGATGCCCCTAATATGAGCTATTAACTCGCGCACGAGATGGAGTATTGTGATAGTCTTAACGGGCAAGATGGGCCGCGCGATAATTACTCACAGCTTATACCACAAGTAAGGCTTTGCACAAACGGATCCTAGAAGTAATACAATGTCTTCAAGAACTTGAAAACACACTGTAGACATTACGTCGTGACTTTACGCCTTTGATAAGTCACGGGCCTTGGCGTTTCAGCTGGATATACTATATGTACTTACCAAAACGATATTTTAGTTATTAAGAAATCATCTTTACTCATGTAAACTTTACAAAAGCACTTATGAATAGTCAGTACAAATTAAGTATTCTACCGCCGTGTTCGGAATGTTGATCATGTCGAGAAGAACCGGCAAGAAACTCGACACTTACTCTTTTCAATGTAACAATGTTCCCTTACGCTAGGTACTTAAATAAAATATACAAAGCTTATATAAAACATTTCCGAGAATTAAAGTTATTCTAGACCCATACATTTTTGTCATTTAAATAATCATCAATTTTGTAGTAGCCCTTTTTTATTAAACAATTTTTAACATGAGACTTAAATCTATGCATGGGCAACTGGATAACATTTTTAGGTAACTTGTTAATAATTTAACGCTTAAACCCACAAAGGAATTACTTATCTTATGTAGTCTTAGATATGGAACAGCAAGTTTGTGTTAAAATAGCTTTATGTGAAAACAACTAACAAGCGGATATTTAGTACCTAATACCTAAGCTAATTATGAAGTAACAGTCCGATCAAATATGGACCAAAATTGTAAAAAGAAAAATCACACTACTTATGTCTAATGTATAAGTTATGCAAGACTAATGACATTAACTTTAATTATTGTTGTGTTCATGGGATAAAACGTTTCAACGTCTTTCAATTTTTTACTATCCAGGCACTAGTTGTTGAATGTAATTTAAAAATACTGAATAAATATTTTTCATTTTTCATTTCTTATCCTTTTGTCAGTTTGTTTTCGCTAGGCACATAGTTGTAGTCCGCATTCCGTTTGTACCGAGCCTTAAAACAAGGAGATTGGGTGGCGTTTGTTTATTTGTTTTTGGGTCAAACAAATTTATTGGCCTGGGAGTGAAGTGGCTAACTTGTTACTTATGTTCCGAATATGAACGATGTAATTGGCCTATCAAATGAGTAGAGTGGCTAACGTGACTGCGGTGGTACTAAAACAATTGCTTTTATAACTACCGCTCTTTATAAACAATATCAATTTTATATTCGAGTAAAAGTTGCAATGTATGAATTTCAACGTGTTTTGACAATTTTAATTTATAGTGTTCTTTTGATGCGTTTACAATATCGATTAAACATGAATATTTTTAAATTACAAAACAATTATAAATTCTTACTAAAATAAAATGTACTACGTACGAGTATGTACACTATTTCAGTTTATTGATGTAAACTAAAATTAATGTACCACATTCCATTTTAACGTATGCTTAATAATGTTGCCTTAATTTCAAGAAAATGAATGCATATATAAAATGAAAGTCTCATTCCAAGACAATAATGATTGATGAAAACGTTAATAAAAGTAAAACAGTGGCCGGACACAAGTTTAATTGCAAGGTTTCCGTTCACGCGCCGGTAATGAACTGCGCATCTCACCTCGGAGGGCGATTGTTGAGTCCAAGCACGTTACCAGGGAAGACAGTACACTCACCCTCACCGCGTGTCGCTAAAATGCTGCATCTAACTATACTTGTGTCTCATACACAGGCAGGGCGTTAGGATATACGAGTACATTGCTATGTATAATGGTCTCCTTTGACTTTCCATCGCAGAATGACGACGTTGATGAAACGTTTTCGAAGAAACAAAATTCGATGATACGGCTTTCGCCGTCGAATTTGCCGGTATTGTTTGAAAAACTCAGTTCAGAATTCAGCAGGGAAATAATAAGCATAATGGTAACATGTACATTATCTAATCAGACTATATATTTAATATTTTTTGATTCGTGGAAATGCGTGGAAAATTGATATTTTCTCTAAATGTTTTTATAACAGTGATTGCAATTTTTTTTATAAATAATTACTTAATACACCGTAAAAAAAGCTAATTGTATATTGAAACAACAATGCTTGTGGGTAAATAATGGACAACATCATATACATTGCTTTGATTATGTAGTAAGTAGCTAAATCACTTGTACGACAGATATTAGAAACAACCAAGTAACCACAACATCTAGACCCGAGACCATGTATAAAATTTTGCTTTCCATCTTTCCGTAAGACCGGGAAATGAACCCAGAGCCACAAAAATTTTTCTTTGATATCGAGTGTAGTATAGCCAACTACGCTAAATTCCCTTAGTCTGGCGAGCACAGAGTTTACCATTTTAAGGAACCAATGAATTTCAACTTACCTACAAATTATGTTCTCTTTGACGCAAGTGAGCTTCATGATTGCATTTACTTTGTAGCTAGATATCCCAAGATTCTCGCAAACAATTGAACCCCACAGCACGTGCTGGCGAAGTTTGAAGCTGGAGTTAGCTGCGACATAAACAGAAATGCACCTCACAGGTGCGGCGACAATCTCTGTTAGCTGCAGTGCGAACTTACCTCGTAAGTGTAACTGGGAGGTTTAAACTCACGACATCTAAGGCAATATTTATGTACTTGGATATACCTGAAAGGAATTAACAGCACTTTTTTCCTTTTCAAGTAAAATAACAAGGCTGTCTGGATCAGTGGCATTTGGCAATTGTCTTGCTCATACAAATATAGTGTGAGGGTGATAGTAATAGCCTTACGAAGTAAATATTCGTTTTCGCTTCAAAAAGCGCCACCGGCTTATAGTCTTGAGTTGACTTTAGCATTTTAATGGGCACTTCAAATAAATAACATTGATCCACACATCTATGGAAGGTAAAACTAGGTTAGATCGGATAAGTTAAATTTTTAACCTAATGTTTCAAAACTCCTAAATGTTTTTTTTTACAAAGTTTATAGCATATTTTGATGATTGTGGTGGATTATACTAAAGAAATATAATATCATACCACTTAGAACCATTACAACAAAAAAACCAACGGGTACAACATTAATTTTGAATGGTTCCCAAAACTCATTGCTTCGGTAACAGTGCATTAAAAGATGATTATAACGGTGAAAATGTAGTCGACTGCTGTATGATAGGTCATAGCTATAAATGTAGAAAAGATATTTAGGTAAATATTTTCCCTGTATAGTTTTTATTTATATTGAAAGATGCCAGCAGAGAAATATTATGTCTGTTACTCTTCTTTGGCGAATCATCGGCACGTTATAGCACAAGGAGCGTGACGTAGCTTTTCTCGACTTCTCGCACCATTTTATCCCCTCAGATCCCCGGTACAATTAACCATAAGTATTAATACTGTTTCCCCCAATGTTTCCGCGCTATTTCTCCTTTGCTTATTGCGTGGGGCGTCGTCCGTGCTATTTTATTGGCACCGATTGTATGTCAGTCTGTGTACTTTGCGACACTTTCCCTTTATGAATGTTATGGTTTATTGCGGGCCCCCTTGCAGGCGCCGTGGTGGCTACCAAGTCATTTAAGTCTAGCGTGGAAGGGTGTGTTGCGGTTGTTTTAGAGTCGTGGTAAGTAATGGCAAATATCACAAACGAAATTGTGAAGTTGAAAGTCAACTCTCAACTTATAACTTTCCCATCTCATTACTGTTTGATCTTGTGTTGAAGCAGTGTAAGTGAATTACAGTTTTCCTGAAATTGGAACTCCATTTTAAGCGCTTAAATATTTCATTTGCTACCTGGACTTTCTACGATAAAATCGTTCTCTGAGGCGGGAATTTTGCTACGTAATCGCCTAGTAATGATTGACTACTTATTTTCAATCTGATTGTTTAGCCTGTGACTATCTCACTGATGCTTATTCAGCTCTATTAAAAAATACTATTATCTTTTATGGTGTACTTGAAATCGACTTTGTACCATAAGTATGAATATTTCCTTATATCGTATACTGACTTGTAGGATATCTTTGTAATTTAAACATATTTACTTCCACTCAGAAAACGCACCTAGGATCCGGAGATGACAATTCGGCACTTAACTCTTTAACATGCAGTGGGCAAATAGGTACCAATTCAAATTAAATCTTACCAGCGAAAACCAATGAAAAATTTCGAAACTTCAGACCTCAAAACTAGGCCATGAGGCGTTTCATTATCAATAAAAGAGGCATCGAGATAAAAAATGAAACAATTGACTTCTCTATACACGTACATAAACATTAGACCCGTTCTCAAACCGTTTATTCTATAAACGTCGAACCCAGGATCCCAAGATCATAGCCCAGCTCTTAAATTAATGCCATCGAGGCGTTCAATTATTAGATTATACTCCGTATACCCGATATTACTACTAGCACCTTCCACATAGAGGGCTTGCTTCCTAAACTGCGCTTTCTGCATCGCTCTCTGACCCCAAGACCCGACTCAATTGGTGATCCATTTAATTGATCCCCACGTCGGGCACCTTTGTAGCAATTACGCTTGGTTAATCGTTAACTTGAGTGCTTCCTGATTAATCTTGAGGGTGTAATTGTTGTGCAGACATTTGTTCGCTGTCTTCAAGGTGTTTTGTTTTAGGTTTAATGAGCTCGGAGTTAATCTGCTTAAGAAGCGAGTTGTAGTTATGGCTTGGAGTTTAACTCATTTTAGGGTGTTTTTTTGATTCATTGCCTTTATTTACTGAGACATTATCTTTATCTAAAAACATATTAGCGTACAGTTTATTTCACTTCAAATAATTTATTTTTTCTAGCACATTAATAATAATTAATGTGTTAAAACGTTGGTTGTATCAGACAGTATTCTTTTGATCCCCAAAATATCTTATCCTTTTTTGTCTGGCTATTTGGAAAAAGACTTGAAGTTTTTTTCCTTTTGGATTTTTTAAGGAATATTCTTCGTCACATTTGTGATGCAGTAATATTTTTAGATATTAAATTTATAATATTCTAACAACGAAACTGACAGTGATTCTAAGTAGAACCACGTATAGTATACCCATGAGACGCGAATAAATTAAAAAGTCAACCGAAAACACTTGACAAAACCAACACACTGCAAAATCGACAAAATGTTTCCCCCAAAAACCTTAACAAGCCGCCATAATAGACTACTCTATGCCGTGTACGATATCCATTAAGGGAATTTATCACTAGGAGCGATAAATTACGAGACCCCCTCTAATAAAAAACTACGAAATGCCACCGGAAAGCTGTGTTTAAACAAACTACATTACTTTATAATGCCAATAATACGAGTTATGTATGATAATTCGATCAGGTGATTGCTAGGAGGGCTGGTGTTGTAATTTTAGGGTTGCTAGGGAAGTAACACCAGTATTTATACATGTTACTACAAGGTTTTGCTATAAAACACAGGAGAACTTTATTCGGGTCAATTTTACAGAAGCACTTAAAGGCCCGAAGTTACTTTTGTTTAATTACTAAGCATCTTCATACATGATAAGTTTTGCTCACGAATGTATCTATGTGGAATATATATAAAAATGTATGAATAGTTATATCAATGTCAAAAGATAAAAGCATCAACCTTTTAACATCAAGCCGTTTTAGAGGTTGGTCGTAACAAATGGACAAAATTAAAAAAAATCGTACGTATTCTAATCGTAGTCGTACTTGTACAAACCGTATAAACATCTTCTTATATATAAAAATGAATCGCTGTTCGTTAGTCTCGCTAAAACTCGAGAACAGCTAAACCGATTAGGCTAATCTTGGTTAATTGTAATAAATATTGTAATAAAAATTGTAATAAAATAATTGTGGAGGTCCAGGGAAGGTTTAAAAGGTTAGAAACTAAAAAAATAGGCGTTACGAAGTTCGCCGGGACAGCTAGTCTACATATATTAAGTAAAAAAGTGGTTATTTAACTTAACATTTGATTATATACAAAGGTAAAAGGATAAGAGAAAATTTAATTAAATATTTTTATTTCTGCTTAAAGTCAGCTTTATGTAATTTTCGTTCCGAAGACAGTAAATACGGAAGTACTCTGTTTTCTTCTTATATTCTATATTTATAAAAGGATATGTGTTTATGACCGAAAATAGAACGACCTCATTAATCATAAAATATAAGCTGCTTACTACATAATACACATAAGCGCACGGGGTAATGATCTAATGATAGCAATTTTATAATTGAGTTACGGTAGCTTTGGATGTTAACCTCAAACGATGTCATTATTTGATTATTTAAAAGCATTAACTTTCGGTATTGTTTGCGAATACTTGTCACTATCGCGCCATGTGCGTATATAATTATGTTATTTGATGATGTCATAAATTGTGGTCCAAAAAAATTGATTTTGGTCATAAAAATTGTGGTCCAATTTTCATCAAGACAATATTTATTGAAGGGAATCTGAAAAAATCGATGGGCCAGCTAAAACTTTCTTGTCATATTTTTACGATAAATTCGGCATTCCAGGAGCATTCAAACTTACCTACTACATAAACGAAATCGGCTTTTTAGAATGTCTGATTATAAATTCTGAAATTCCTAAACTATTTACTTAATGCATAATTATTGTAATGTCAAAGTACGTACATTGTTCTCTTGAATGTAGTTTAGTTCTTACAAAATGTTTCCAGTACATAATTTTACCCATTTGGTATGCTCAAATGGGTTACATTTTGTACTACTATATTTTGCCATTTATATATAGGATAGATATTTGTTAATACTTAAGTCGCACACTCAACTTTTATTTCTGTGTCCACAATTCATTAAACCCAGTAAGTAAACATACATAGGTAGGTAGGTACATAACTATATTTGCAGATATATTTGTATTTTTACTTAAGTTATGCATTTGAAAAATTCTATTTTATCTTATACAGTATGAGTTATTTTTTTTAATGCAAGTGAAAATTAAAGTCAAAGTCAAAGTCAATATTTTTTATTCATGTAGAATACATTTGTAATACTTATGAATCGTCTCTATACAATGCAAATGAAGCTACCTCCGGTTCGGAACCTATAACTACCGAGAAGATACCGGCAAGAAACTCAGTAGTTTTTTTTACAATTAAAAAGCTATACTTATTACTAATTTTGCACCAAGACATACAGTTAGTTTGTCAGTTCGAAAAAAAAAAAAATAAAGTGATCAATCAAAAGGGTAAAGGAAGAATGATTTTAATTTTTTTTAAGGTGGCAATCCTAGCGCCCCCACCGGTTATTAGGCGCACTAATGGCGGAGCAAAATAACATCTACCCGATTTTGGTCCATAAAAAGTTCCATTGAAATGGGGTACGGAACACCCCTTCGATTATTTTAAATTTCGCCATTGTTATAGTGATTTGAACGGTTGAAGCACAATTCCGGGTCATATTCTGGGTAACGAGGAGGGTTGAGTGCTTTGAAGTTCAAATGAGCCGGGATTGAATTAGAGCTTGTACGGAGAGTGCAATTCTTCTGTCTAAAAGGAATACATGGAAAAATACTGTAGACGTGGGGATGTAGAAGTATCGTTTTGTCCAAGTCACGTCGAATAAAGACAAACATTTTTAATTTTGCAGTATTATAAACGTAATTAGTTTTAAAGATAAAATCTCTTAGATGTAGTCTCTAGCATAGTTGTGACAAAAAAAAAGATAGGCAATACATAAGAAAAATAATGCAACTGATGACCTTTATAAGCAACCGGGCCGGACTTTAACTGCGCGCCATCTTTGAGGTCCCGGATTTGACCTTGGTCGGGTCAATATGGGAAACGAACATTTCTTAATTATCGAGGGTGGTCTGGGTACTATGTTACTGACGTTTTTTTTATTTCTGTAACACAAGTTTATTTTCGCTTTAGATACTTATCACAGAATCAGGGCAATATTTGCTATGTTGTCCAATACCTATGCATTTATTTAATTGAAAATTCAACCGAAAATGACGTATTTACTTCGCTCAGTAGATTACGTCATGATGCAACTTTATGACTTGGTAAATTTTTATGTTAGGTCCATAGAGTTATTATTGTTAGGTCAAACTTAAGAGTCAAATATTTTGTTTCTTTGACAGAGGAGTAAAAAAATATAGTTGGATAATAAATCAAAAATAAAAATACTCATCACCGTTTATTTAACACAGGTTTTGTTGTTTTTTTCACAGAAATAAACCAACAAATGATAATAATGCAAAAACACGGTACCTACTGACATACAAACTGCAAACCACCGTTTTCCCCGATTAGGAATAGAGTTTCATAACGTAATTCTATACATATATAAGAAATCTTAAATGTTTGTAAGTGGTATTTCGCTTTTGTATATATTATGTAATTCATTCATCCTGTATTAAACGCTCAATAATAAAATCAACAGGCTCAAAGCTGCACAGATGTCACAAAAAGTTTATTTTCCCTCAATGTTCACCTACCTCTTGGAGAAAAATGCATCTCGAATGTAAATTCACGGCGTGATAGCGAAGAAAAAGAATACACATTTGTCAGTTGTGTAAGTAGTTGAGAGTATGCTAAGTTTGAGGATATGGTAGGATCGCGCCCCCACTTCCTGGGCTGTTGGGTGCCTGTGATAATGGATTACGAGTCTAGACGAGAAACAAAGCCGTTTCGAGCCCTTGAATTCGGAGGTGACTTGACGCAAAAGCGGAGCGGAAAACAAACATTGTCTTAAAAAATAGAGGGTAAGCTTCGAGTCTATAAACATTAAGGTACTAACATAGTCGCATTCAGCAGAGATTTAAACATATCGCTATCTGTCTTTATGTATGTTTGCTAAGATCTTTAAAACTACGGAATGAACCTTGATGCGGATTTGTTTAATAGATAATTTACGATAAAGTTTATAACTACATAAATATACGTAAGCATGTTATACATAAATATTCGTAGTCGAGTACATTGCATCCGGGCAAAGGCAGCGCAAGTTCGTAGTTTAATTAATTTAAATTAATAAAATAACCCGTTTATATCCCACTGTTGAGCTTTTTTAAATCTAAACTTTTAGATGGAATGATTCATACTCCAACAACGTGAGTCTAGTGTGGATTGGTAAAATTAATACATATCAACCATACTATATTATGACGAAGTTGTAAGTTATTTATATAAATAAATAAATAAATAAATAAATATTAGACAACATCACATACATTGCTCTGATTCTGTGGTAAGTAGCTAAAGCACTTGTGTTACAGAAATCAGAAACAACGACGGTACCACAACACCCAGACCCGAGACAATATGGAAAAGTTCGTTTCCCATATTGACCCGACCGGGGATCGAACCCGGAACCTCAGAGATGGCGCTCGCCAAAGTCAGGCCCGCTCGCCTCTCGGCTACGGAGGTCGTCGTTATATAACTACCAATATCGATTTCGATATTAATCGTTATGTCAAAAAACTAATATCTATCAGTCAAGAATATTTTTTGCTGAGTCGATTTCATCTACCTATTTAATATCAATGCTTGTGGCGTTATACTATCATTTCGTGCAAATCAGATTATCCAATCTCCTACTAAGAAATAAGCTTTAATCAACAAGAGCGATTTCACAAACTTCTCGAACACGCCTTCCCACTGTATCCTTTCCCTACCAAAGCAATGCGTGAGCCGCGGCCGACTCAAGATTGATGGCAGGTTCACATGACACCGCTCGCCCTGAACGAAAGCTACCCTTTTGATGACTTCACTAAACGTTATTTATGGCCGGGTTTACTCTGATCCTACAATCTGAGCACTCCAAATTTCAAATCTGTTTAAATTTCAACCTTGATGCGGTTGCTGTTTGTGTTTGTGAAAAAAAAAAATTGGCAACGGATTCCAAACTTGTATCTTAAATGTATTACGACGGCAAGTTTTATTTTGTTCGAGAGGTTATGAATGTGTGGAAATATTTATTCTAATACCGGTTTGCAAGACCGGCTTCGTGTTCAAAATGTAGTTTTGCTATTGAAATTGCATGAAAAGTCAAAATCCACGAAAATAAATAAAAACAAAACCATTGCAATACATTTTTAAAATTTTTCGTAAGCTTAACAATACAACTTTATAAAAATGCTCCCATAATTCCATGTGAAATATTTTCCACCTTATAGAAGACCGCAGCCAAATAACAATCTAGTACCTAACAGTTTTACTGAGCTATACTTTTCGCTAAGCTAAGAACTTATTACCACTCAGGTGCGATGAGGTCAATCTTAAAGTGCATTATAAAAAAAAAGTTCTGGTTAGTTTGAGTTATGGTCCTATTCTGTAATGACTTATGAATAATCCAAGAATTCTTGAAATGAATTTCCTACCGTCACAAATTGAATACAATTTTAACCAATATCTAATCGTAAAAGAATGTCCAGCATTCTTTAATACGTATTTCCAAACAGTTATATGAAAGTAAAATTATACGAGTGTAATTGAGGTGGTCGCAAAAATAAATATTTGGCATCCAATATTCGTGCACCAATTTAAATCCAATGAAGATTATTCTTCTCAGAAATATTTTTTTGAATCGCAAATCATAATTTAAGGATTACAAATTGATATGTAAAAAGCCGGCCAAGTGCGAATTGAATTTGCGCACTGCGCGTTCCGTAACCTACTATCGTCAACTTATGATTTTATGACATAGATATAATTTTAATCAAAACGTGGTATACACGTCAAATTTTGACATTATTGCCTCTAAGTTGCCTTTTTTCAAGGAGACGGAATGCATTGGCTCGTGAGTCTCGTAACAAAGAAGTCTATTTCTGCCCACATACCACAAGAGACATAATTTCACGTTAGTACGCAGGTGTTTCGTGTTTTATAGCTTTTCAAGGATTTTGTGAAGTCCAGTGATCCAATTTAAGCTTGTTTCAGAAACAATTGCGTCTATATAAGTTGTCCAAATAAATAATTTTCTTGACATTCTATGCACAGCTTTATCCCTGATTTAACTATTATTGTTTATTAAATATAAATTAAAACACGCATATTTACTAAATTATGAATAATAAAAAAAATAACAGGACCGACGATGTATTTCCTTCCATAACATTTCACCGAATTGAAGCCGTTCTTATCAAAATGGCTGAGAAAGATTACAAAAATAAGTCTGACCCAAAAACATTATTAAAGCCGACAAACAATAAGTAACGGGTCACAATAAAATGAAATGTCATTTACCTCCGCAGAACTTGTGTTTATTAAATGCAGAGCGCTGTGACGTCGACTGAAATGAGTCGAGGAGCTAATATTATGAGCCTTGAAATGCAATACTAAAACGTGCGATCCACAATGCAGCTCAGTGTAAGACAATACTGGTGGAGTATTAAAATAATTCCGTACTAAAAGACTTGATCCGGGATTCCTCTGCAGATTTGTTTACGCCATATTCATTTTCTGGAGTAATTTGATAGAACAAGGCGAATAGTGGTAAAGGTAAAAAATATGAGATTAATTTCAAATGTAAAATAAAGGTTTGTTCGAAGTGAGTTCTCAATCTGATCCTATCAGTGTACATACATGTATTCATACATACTTACTAACTCTAAAATTATAAAAAAACATATGAAATCTAAGTACCAAATTTAATTTAAATCAACAAGATGTTTTGTCATGAAAGAGTCAGTTATCTAATTACCGTCCACAAAGATGTCATTAAACGATGCTGCGGTCTAGGGGTTTAAGTACCGGGTCATGATCTCGGGATCTTGGATTCCAATATTTAAAAAACGGTCCGTTCTAGTTACCGATAGTTATAAATTATACGACGTGTTAGCTAAAAACGACTGACGGAAGACTAATGACAGCTGATATGAAAAGTAAATTTGAAATTAGAATTAACGGCTCGTAGAAAAACGGATAGATTATTTATGAATCGTAATATATTGCAGCCAATCAAAATCAACCATTCTAGAGCTACGATGTAACCGAGAATCGGACAGAGACACACGTGAAACTTATAATACCCCGTTGTTTAAAAAATCGTTGGGTGTTAAAATGACATGCTATCATTGTCTATAAAATATTTACGAAGATTTTTAAGCTAGAAAGTTCCAGCTACACAGAATTTTCTTTCAAAAATATATTTTATATGAGATGATAAAGATTCGATTATACTTCCTTTCTAGCGCTGGATTCCATTGTGAATTTTCTCTAGAGGTGTCAAATCTATCATGGGATAGTCATTCTTTATACGAGACGTTAATTCTCTTCTTCCAAGCTTTAGCACGTAAAGTCTTTGCAGTTCAGTAAGGATCTAACAAACAACATTGGATGTTAAATGAGATAAAAATATCTCGTCACAACGTTAATGATATCAGTAAAAAAATATTGTTTTAATTAAAAGGTTTAAGAAAAATCGTTCTAAATCATAATTGTTTTAGTTACGCAATTTATTCACATTTATTCTGAACAAGTTTGTACTGATAGTCAAATTAGTGGTCATACCTGACCTCATAAGTGTTACTGATGTAATTAATCTATATAACAGCAAAACAAAAATATTTAATTATTGACTACTAATGTATTTAAAATTTGCTTTCCGTTGACTCTATTCTCGTGTATGCTTTGATATTTAAAACGACTTATTTTGACATTTATTCTAACAGATAGAGGTTTGTATGGATAATACATAAATATTGTACAACAGGCAAGACAAAAAAATAATCGGTATCAATCTATGGCACCCGTATGAAGCCACTCTTCGCGGCTAGTCAAAGTTAAATTTCCTAAAAGAAAATAAAGTTGATCAGATCATTCTTGTGATTTTCACAACGTATAAATTTTTGCCGGAGCATATAAAAGTTAATATGGTTAAGATTTTAATTTTGTTTGCTAAAACCTGTGTATTTTCAGTGCCACGTTTTTTCTTAAATAACCAACACAGCGTTTTAATCTTGTAAACTTGTGCCCGCACCCACAACTTTCCATCGAATAAACTTAAGAAACTGCATCTTAAAATCATCGAAAGAAATTAAGTGTCCCCACAAACCGTTGTTTATGCAATAACCTCTGTAAACTCGCTTATAAAGTTTATAACAAGCTGCAACTCTGTTCCGTATGCAGGTAGCTTTCTTATTTTATTTCTAATTTAAAATTTTGTCCTTGTATGTGTTGCGACTTTGTCTTTTTGCTGGCGAAAACTTTTGTTATTGTGTTTTCTGATGGTTCGGATTAATAGTCTTGGAAATCGTTTATATGGCTAGAGAAAATAGTGTATGTTTCAATATGTTTTCTTCCTTATCCAAGTGTGTAACTTAAAGATATTTTATTAATAAATAAACGTCTCTAAAGGTTGTATAGATTTCGTTGCATGTTATATATCTATTTAAAAACCTAGCTAAATAACCACACCAATGAACTGTCTCAAATTCAGGTTTTTTAATATGTTTACCAGACGACTTACACTTACTGAGGGCGATAACGGATCAACAAGACCGAAGCAAATTTAGAAAAGTTTGTCTCCTCAAATTAAAATTGACCTGACCGAGAATCGAACCCGGGATCTTCCGCACTTAAGGCAACTACCACTGCGCAACTGAGGTCGTTTTATTTTTTGAGGTCTGTAACCGTGATATATTTGTTTCCAAAATCAATAAAACTTTCATAGTTAAGCGCCTCGATGTTCTCGCAGTTGAAGTACGTCAAGCATATTTTATGTATCCGATTTTTTCAAACGTAACTTAGATTTGAGATGGTGAAGCCCATTCATCGTACTATTGATTAGGCATAGATACACTTACAGGCATTCAATCGTTTAATATCTCAGATTTTTGACTAACCTTACAATAAATTTAAGACGAAAATAATAATAATAAATGTTGGACAATATCACATACATTGCTCTGATTCTGTGGTAAGTAGCTAAAGTACTTGTGTTACAGAAATCAGAAACAACGACGGTACCACAACACCCAGACCCGAGACAATACAGAAAAGTTCGCTTCCCATATTGATCCGACCGGGGATCGAACCCAGAACCTCAAAGATGACGCGACGCCAAAGTACGGCACGCTCGCCTCTCGTCTACAAAGGTCGTCAATTCCGAATGATTTGGAAGTTTAGGGATTAACTTATAAGTACAGCCTTTTTCGTCATGCAATATTAAACACATTTTACATTACTATGAATAGAAAGAAACAATCGGAATTCAAACGCTTTAGCGATTGTTTCCAACCAGCCAAGTTGCCAGTGTTGTTATGGAGCACTATATCCGTAACCGAAACGATCGGATATCTGAAATAAAATAAGATCCGTAACCGAATCCGATATAAAAGTTTCAGATAATATCGGATAGGGCGGACTCTGACTATATAGTGTTTAGTAAATTCAACGTGTTGTGGCTAGTTTTTGTATAAGAAATAATTTTATACAAAGTCGAGTAGCTGTAAAAAATAATTACTTGTTTGACTGATTTAAATTTTAAAACCTACAAAGTACAATTAACATCAAATTATTTTTATTCTTATTTGTATTTCACTTCTACACTTCCATTAAAATCTAATATCCATAACGGATACTATCGGATAATCCGGAATAATTTCATATCCGTAATCGTAACCGGAACTGATATAATATTTTACATATACCCGTATCCACATCCATATCTGAAATTATATATCCATAACATCCTTGGTTTAAGCAACGTATATGTCGCAGTCATCTGGTTTAATCAGCTATTTGATTGGATCACTAGCGCTCGTCAAATTGTTTAATATAACGTTCAACTTCTTGACTGAACGTCATTTAGCGTAGTCGTTGAATGGGATATAGCTGACTTTGTAATGTTTGATTAGGTTGACCATAAGTTCACCGCTTAAAAGATAACTAACTTTTGATAAAAAATGAGAACATGACATAACACACCTTAATAAGAATTTTTATTATATTTTAACAATTTTAAGTCTTAAGACACTTAGGCTAAAAAAATATTTGTTTACGAATAAGTCACTTTAAATCTCAATTTCACTCAAAAATATATCAACACAGTGGTATTCGATTAGATCTGTACCAGCTGTTTGACGCCATCTTTGTTTTGATGAGCACTAACGCCGCAGTGGAAAAAAAATAAACTAAATTACAATCACCTGACTGATTTTACGTCCGCTATATTCAAAGGGCTATGTTACAATCCGCTAACTTATTGGACGTAAAGTGAGGATTGTTCATTCAACGTTCGGCCTAGTCATTCAATTAAACATCGTCATTTAATAAACGCGCTAGTTATCCAATCAAATAGCTGATTCAACCAGATGACTGCGACATATACATCGCGAGACTTTTATTAGAGCGTGAGGTTCAATTTAAAAATGTGTTTAAACACCTCCCACTCATACGTCACCGGCACGGCCGTGTCGTGTCGCCGTCACCGCGGATTGATCACGCCACAAGCGCCTGTCAGGGCCGCACGGAACAACCCTCCACCAAATTAGCGGCGTTAAAACTGTCAATAAAGCGTCAGAAATGCCGAATGAGTGCGTGACGTCAGCTGTTTTCTTTTTTAAAAGTTATTTTTTCTGGCTGAACTTTTTGAAGTTGTGACTTTTTTAGAACTTTGATTTTTGAAATACGTCGTAATGTTGATATTTCTGTAATGTTTTTTTTTTGCATAGCTTAATATAACATCATATAAAATGGATTTTAAGGACAAGCTATCTAACTTTAACAGTTATTAAATATTAAAAAAATCATTTATTATCTAGTTTTAACAATTCAAATATCGGTGAGTTTGGGCTTTTAATAATAAAATGTAATAAATCTGCATAGTTACTTCATGATATGCAATTATAAACGCTTCAGTCAAAATCTAAATTTGTAATCATCAAAATTGCATTTGGATATCGTGGCTATTATTCCTGTACACATTATTATAACTATACAAAATTACATTAAATTGTTAAATATACCTACCACATTTTTTACTTAGAAAATTTACATTTGTATTATTGCATTATTTATGACGGATAGAGTCTTATACATTTTGTTTAAATAAAAACATGTTTTTTATGTACGAGTATTTATTGTAACGTTATTATAATATTACAAATATATTGAGTAATATTTACGAGTATGACTATCATATTTTAAAATGTAAACGTTTTTAGGAGACAGTCGTTTTGCGAAGTCGTAAATATTATTCGTGTGGTGCTAAACTTTTAGGTGTTTGACTCAGAGTACCCTTACCGCTGTGCGCGTCACCTAGAATTTAAAGTATTTTCTGAAACGTTTTAAAATTGTGGTTCGAATTTCAAAATCTTCACACGTTCCAAATTTAAATTCATATCTCATTCGAATAATGGCAGGGGTGCCTGCGTGACGTCTGAGAATTTTACTCTATGATCATTTTTGTAAAAATGTTTATGCTTGATGGAATTGCGTATCTTATTTTTCTGAACAAAACTTAATTTTATTTTGGGAAAGTGTCAAAACATTTCGAGTTGAGAAATAACTTTGTAGGTGCAAAATGCTCAAATTTAATTTGACGGATTAAATGCGCGTTATATTTTTAGCTGGAGCTTCGCTAATATGTACTCTTTTTAATTCAGTTTAGTTACTTTACAAGTAACAGCTTAAACAAAAAATGGCGTTATGTCGGATAAAACTAATACTTTATTATCATATTTGTAAGATTTTGTTCATAACCCATAAAGATCTGTCGTAGCGATAAAGTTTTATTCATATTGTATAAGAGAGCCTTTAGATAATACCTAAGGCAATCCTTTACCTAGAAGCTTATCATTGGGTGATGACGAAGAGATATGTAAGATGTTTAAAAAATACAATTTGAATTCAATATTATTGTTAATAAATAAAAGCTTGTCATAAACGCGTACCTATAGATCTCTTCGAATGAGATCTAATGTATTTTGAGAAAGTATGCTTATTTTTTCCTATAGAGGCAACTGTTCTGTTATTTCAAAATAAGTAAGGTAAAGGTAGGTATGACTTTTACAAAATTAACAGAAATTCAGTTGCTAAGCTAACTCAAAAAATGATATTTTTGAAATAAATATGTGTATAAAATTATATTACTCGTTTCATAAATTAAATACTGAAATCAAGTAGTCCAAACTCTGATATAAATACGTCATCATTCGGCAACAACCCTGCATGCAACCGGCTGATAAGTCCGTGATGACACGTCACGCAGCCCTGGCACGGAAGGTGAAAAAGTTTATTAAAATACCAAATTCAGCCTTTTGTTAATTGCAACAATTCTGTTGTGAGGTTTTGTACTGCACAAAAGAAAAAAGTAAGAATTTTTAATATTTTGCTTATCTATGTGCCTGAAAGTCGCACTAAGTTATATGAGAGAAGAAGTATTTAAGAGAGGGAGGGCATAGTGATTTGTCGCTCGAACTGGAGCAGCCCGACTGGTGAAATACCTCCACCTTACAGAAGACCGCAGCCAAATCACAATCACTTCTGTGTTGTGGTGTTCCTGTGTGTGAGTAAGGTTTCCAGGGCTCTTGGGGGGGGGGGGGGGGGGGGGTTGCTACACTAGTAGCAGGGGTCAAGCCTTCAAGGTAAGGGCGACAAGTCCATTAACAACTTTATTATGCTGTTCTTGTCGCCCTTAAGCTAGGACCTCAATACCACTTAACATCAGGTGGGATGAGTTCAATCTTGAAGTGTAATATAAAAAAAAAATGAAATGGCCGCGCGTCAAAAATCCGCTAGGTGGCAATACTTCGGCGTTAGGTTGAACTGCTACGTGGTTGGTTATTTAAATACTATGGTGACATGTCTGTCAATGTCATGTCAAAAATAACAAATAACGTAATAGTTGGACCTCACGCCTTGTTATTGCCACCTAGCGATTTTTCATACACGAAAGCCCCCCATTGTTTTGTAGTAGGTATTCAAGGTGTTATATGTGCGTTGAGACACCTCAAACGACATTATATGTACTTATGCAGGTTATAAGGTTTAATTTGAGGTGGTATATATTTTCCCGATGCTCCCTTGAGGGTTAATCAAAGCACTTCCGTAAAATGTCATTCTAGAATAATAAAAATGATAATTTTGCTCGATTGAGGGTCAATCAAAGCGCTTTCAAAAGAAATAATTATTGAACGATTACAATAATTATTACAAAACTTTTTTTCGTTAGTATGAACCAACTAAACAAAAAATAATGTATTGAAATTGTGAGTGCCCGGACTTAACGACCAATTTAACCATTAAAAGGTTACTGGGTCACTCGACATTAAAGTCTAGCAATTAACTTTTAACGCTATTTAATTCAAGATTAACGTTTCTTGAGAGCGACACAGTAAAAAGAAATCGTCCGTAAAGTATGACTTCGTAAAGGAACAACCTTTTAAAAAAAATCTGTATTTTTTTTTATCAATAAATATGACGATGGTGACCTAAATTGTAAACTACGGCCAATTGGTAGTGCAATGCCGGTAAACTTCAATATTTTTTCAAAAACTTTATCAAAAACATGCATCCGTTTAAGGTCACGAGTCTCCTGCTTTTCTTTTATTTATTTCTATGCATGTTTTTATCTTCTGAAAGTAGATTATTAACCATTTAGTAAACGTTTACAACAATGCCTGTATTTAGTACTATGGTAATGTATCGTATTATATTGAGAAGTAGTACAATGGTAATACTTAATGACGTTGTTTTTTTAGGGATTTAGCTATTTTTATTTATATGGATATAACTATTAGGTAGGTATATAAGTGTTGCGAGCTAATTAAAATACTTAAAAATCCATTCACTTCCGTTTACCTGTGTTGTTAAGACATTTAATTAATAAATAAATTTTTCTATGCAAATAGTTGCCGGCTTAACTGCTCTGCTCTGAACTTTCTTGGGTGCAAAGCGTACACTCCCAGTCATTAGTACAATATCATGGATTCCTATTAAGTACAAAGTTGCGTACATTCTTCGCTCTCACTAATCGCGTTGTCGCCGATCTCCAAAAACTGGAGCCCTCGAATTTATTTCCGAGTTCACCAGACGCACCCGAGTCGGGCGTGTTTCTACACAATTAAATTTAATTAATTCGAATAGTTCGCAACTCGCGCTCGCTAATGGGTCGAGTACGTTGCGACTCACAAAGGGTTATAAATATAGTGAGGTGCCGGTAACGCGGCTTAGCCTGGAGCAGACTGATATTAGCTTCATGAAATCGAATGCACACACGATTGTGTTCCCTTTTTGTTACGCATCTTAAGACTTGGGTTTAAGGTACGCTCAGCATCATTAGTCTGTATAAACCTCAGTACATACCTTTTCACATTAAACTTATACCTAAACCAGTTATTTTAATGTAACAAGGTACGGTAGGTCTATATCTGATTATACTGACTTTCTAGGTAGACTTAACTACCTACAGTTAAAATATTTCCCGATGTGGAAACAAAACGGGGAAGTCACACACACGTCCACTGGAAAGACAACAGCGGTATGGTGCACATTTCCACCCTTTAAAAAAGTGCATATGTACATACATTTCGATATAAATATCCTTATCTTATTTATTTATTATTTATTTAAAAAACTTTATTGCACAAATAGGTACAACAGGTGGACTTAATGCTAGGGGCATTCTCTACCAGTCAACCCTTGGGTCATGCAGATAGTTTGTATATGGGTGCGGTAACATGGGAGAAAAAAAAAACTTATTGACAGTTATTTTATTTTTATTTTATATTTGTTTACTACAGACCAAACAAAGTCAGCTATAGTTTATGTGAATACCCAGGGCGTCACCATTTAAGCGATAAATAGTAGGTTAGTCTCCGTCTCTCTTTTTTCAGAGCGGGAGGGTATCACACTCCCCTTTTTATCTAAACAATGATACGCTAAGTAAAATCTTCCCCAAATAACAAGATGCCAATATAGAACCTTAATACAGGATAAATACTCCAACCATAAAAATACGCTTAAATTCGAAAATTAAAAACTGTGAATAAAATTGACGCAAAGATTTGCTATTTACTCGCCATGAGAAGTAATATTGGAAAGGTGAACGATAGTCTAAAAGCCAGTAACCAAAGTGCAACGTTTCAATCGAACAAGTTTACTGACACTGAGAGCGTTTGCATACTTCATCCGACGCGAATGCGACTACGGATCCAATCCGAATCCGTAAACATACCGCCATAGAAGAACCGGATTCGTAAATAAAATTCTGATCAGTTTTATCTTCATTCATTTCTTTATTCGGATTTCAATTCTTAGCAACTTGGTTCTACCTAAGATTTACAAAACTGGTGCTAAGTACAACTGCTTAAGCTTTCAATTTTTAAATTCATAGAAAGGAACATTGCGTCATTGAAACAAAGTAAAACAGTAGTCTAATAACCGGTTACAATATTTGAAAAAGATCCATTCTAGTTACGTATAGTAATTAATTATACGAGACGTAAGCTAAAAGCGACCGACAGACGACTGATGAAAGCTAATAATGGAACGTAAATTTGAAATTTACGAGTCGGTTGGAGAATAACGGAAAGTATTTTTGGCACATTACGAATCGTTAAATATTGGAACCGGGCATAAGTGTATTTATATCAAACTTATCCCCGTTTGTTTTTTCATACTGTCGTGATAAATAATAAATTAATAAATATTGATACATTGCTCTGATTCTGTGGTATGTAGCTAAAGCACTGATACAGAAATCAGAAACGACGACGGTACCACAACACTCAGACCCGAGACAATATAAAGTTCGTTTCCCATATTGACCTGACCGGGGATCGAACCAGGGACCTCAGAGATGGCACGACACCAAAGTCCGGCCCGCTCGCTTCTCGGCTACGGAGTTCATCAATCTATTCACAAATGTGTTTGCATTCAAAATGTTTATCCTTACGTTTTTCAGTATAGATTTATTGACGATATATTCGGAGAACAGCATATCAAGGGAACCACTTACAGTTTGATTTTAGTTCTTATGCCTACGACTAAATCACTTGAACTTCTTACCGTTCTTAACGGTATAAAGTTCAAGTGATTTCGATCGTATTTGGAAACCGCCAAACCAAAAAGCACTTGCTTTATCTAAGCATATGACATACAAAATCATATTTTTTAAATACAGTTTGATTTCATTAAACGTACCGTATAAAGGTATATCATGCAGTTTTTTGGCTTAAGCTGTAGCAAAATGCTAATTGATTTATTTGAAATAAATAACATTAATGGGAGTTTTATCTGCATTTGGACTAATTGGTGCCATTTTACCTTTTTTCCTCTTTGGCCCGCCACACACGATGCGAGTCGTATATTTTTAACCATCCATCTTGAATAAAAATACCTGTGCCTATTTTCTTAGGGAGTATTTGAACAGGGGATTTGGTAACACATTTAATTATTTTTTGAGTAAATAACTATATATACTAACATTAAAGATATATCGAAGGAATGTGATTATATTGTATCTCTTATTAACAATGAAGTAAAACGGGTCATTAATTTATTTTTTGCGATCTTTTTTTATATAAATTTACATTAGGAACATTTGTGAATCATAAACTTATGGCGCCTATTTGTATTATATATTCTATTTTTTTCGACTCTAACAATGAGAACGTATATTATATTATCTTTGGTACAATAAAAAATTGGTAGAGTCAGATTACATATATTTAATATAGAATCTTTGCAACGCCCTCTACTCCATGTGAAATAAAATAAAGATATTGAATTGAATTGAATTACCCTTCGGCCTTTGTTTATATATTAACTAATCAAACTGCGAGTATTACCGTGTTGAGCTGATAAACAAGCAATCGACTAGGTAAATAACACTGCTTTACTTTAGTAGATACCAATTTCACTACATAATTCAGTTTGTCTTTTAGTGACAGAGATTACTAGAAAAAATGAAATATGTAGAACCATAAATATTATTATTGGAAGCATAACATGCACTAACACTGATTCTGCTAAAAGTAGCTAAAACACATGTGTTACATAAATTAGAAACAACTACCATACCACAACATCCAGACTCGGGACGATAACCGAAGTTCGTTATTTATATTGTTCCGATCGAGAATTGAATCTCGAATCTAAGAGAAGGCCAGACGCCAATGTCCGGCCAGCTCGTCTCTCAGTTACAGAGGTCATAAAATTAAAAAAATACATGGTTGTTAACATGTTACGTGACAATAAAAAAAAAAGAAATCCAAAGGCTTAAAAAGCTTTAGCTACTAGAAGATATAAAACGATCTTATTCATAACCTTTTACATAGAAACTTCGCCAAACGTACGAAAACAGAAATAAAATACCTACTTAATCGATAAATTTACCGGCTCCCGTAAACTCAAACACATTTTTCGCTACTCAGCACTCGGCGAGTTGGAACTTTCCATAAATCAACACTAATACCATCGGAATTACGGTGGCAGTAAATTGTACAGCTAACCGCAAACCGCGGCCATTCAATATTCAAACTGTCAAGTAAATTCAGCATCAAAATTCCAATTCGACTGTACAAAACGTAACCAAATACAATTGCAACAGTGCAGAGAAACGCCAATTCCATGAATAAAGCATATAGTGCGGTGTTCAATTTTCCACCGGTTTAGACTTTGACGGTAATTTCTTGTGACTCTATGATATCCAATTTTTGAAGTTAGGTTAGTTTTTGGGAAGCGGAGATAGCCACACGCGTACATGTGTGGCCTTTGCCCTACATTAGGACACTGCCTACATAGTTATTTTGTGTGTGTGAGTGAGATGCGATAGCTTCTGCAGTAATATGGAAAATTAAGCTATGCACGCCGTGGTCCGGTATGGAATAGGTGCATGGGTGTACTCAGGGGTGGCAGCTGCCCCACTCTGAAAATATATACTAACCAAAGCATAAACGGAGTATTTGCTAACTTTTGAAAAAACCACACACAACACAGTTAACCTAATGTTTCATGTAGGTGTTTTATGAAAATAATTTCTGCATGTCAAAATCGAAAATAATTTTACAGAACTTCTTGGAATTTGTATCGAAGATTACACTTTTTGGAATTTGTATCGCTCTTATGTTGCGGGCATAAGGATAAAAATCGAACTGCAAATGTAACTGCAGGTTGGAATGCATCATACCGCTTTTGAAACCGGGCTTGTGACTACCATACGACGAAATCAAACCGCTTTTAGCTGATAACTCTTTGACACTCTCTCTTTGAAATCGCCATACTTCAATTTGACTTTTCTTACGTCGAAAATAGATGTACTCGTATCATGGACTATAATATATTGGTTGTACTTTCTTTTGTTCCATTTAGTACGACCAAAACGCGAAATCTCGAGTTTAATACTCGGTTGGGTCGATTCAGTAAAAAATAAGACATTGGTGTTGGTTGTTCTTGATTGACTATCTCTTTATAGGAGATCAGTCAATCGTGAAATATTTTTATTTATAATATAGATTATGTCAGTTCTACTTATGAATAGTCTCTTTATAAATCCAATCGTTATATCTCCAGTTTGGAACCGATAACCAATGAGAAAATACCGGCACGAAATTCAGTAGTTTTTTTCTTCTTCAAAAAATACTAAACTTGTAACCAATTTTGCACTTGGTATTTAGTTGACGTCTGGTAATTATTTAGGGACTAGTGAATTGTCTGGCGCAATAAGTTTTTATTTAAAAAATGCGTACAATTTGTTAAGTTATAATACTCCTACTACTAGGACTAAAGTCGTTTAATCATCAGTGAATTTGTATGTCTGTCTGACTGGAGTCCAGGCGTGTGACCACAGTCCTAGGCCAGACGGGGGTCGAACGTACGTACGTGCGCGGCATAAGTCCACAACTCGTTTGGCAGCCACTATTGGTACGTAAAGGCTCCTATGAACATGTGAGGGTTGAAATTGAGTGGTTAAATTATTATTTTTTTGGATTCTTATATTTACGATGATAATTAAAATTTTGATGCATACCAATTTCATCTAAAGCATTAACATGCTTTTTTCGATCGAATTCATACAAAGGTATATAAAGTTCAAGTTTTAAATAAATAATAATTATTTAATTTTGCCTATTCATGTGGGTTCAGAGAAACTAGGGCTTCTTGCGATAATCCTTATTTATTGAATTTTAAAAACACTTTTTATTACAGAGCAGTTCGTCGTCCGTCTTCAAATCGTCATACCCCTTTTCTCACTCATTCCTTCTTTCACTCATTCGTTCATTCTTCCCTTTCCTTAATCCTACGTTCCATTTCACTGCGCTTTCGTTCCGTTTCACATTCTCACCATCCCACACTCGGCCATCCTGCTATTAGTCTGCCCTCAGACTGAGCGGACATCTCAGTAACTCTAGAAATTACATTTTACACGGCTTAAACTACATAAACTCATTGGACCTTTAACCCATGTAATTAATTTGTGCTTATCGTCTGGGAAGTTTCCAAGTGGACTGAAAGAGGCGATTATTGTGCCAGTGTACAAGACTGGAGATAAGGATAATGTTACTAACTATCGTCCTATTTCAATTTTACCTACGATTGCAAAAATTCTAGAGAAAGTTATTAATAATAGGCTTGTGAACTATCTGGAAAGTAATAATATTCTCTCAAAAAATCAATACGGATTCAGGAAAAAAAAATCAACTGTAGATGCTATAGAAAGTTTAGTAACAAATGTAGCGGAGAATTTGGACAGAAAATACAAGTGTATAGGCATGTTTCTTGATATTTCGAAAGCATTTGATACAGTTTCGGTTCCACTATTGTTACGCAAACTAGAATCAATTGGAATTAGAGGTTTACCATTGGAACTGTTTAAAGACTACCTCACTAATAGATCACAAAGAGTTAAAATAGGTAATGTCCAAAGCTCTAAACTACCAGTCAATTTTGGCGTTCCACAAGGCTCAGTCCTTGGACCTACACTTTTCCTGATTTATATAAATAGTCTTTGTGATATTGAGCTACCAAATACAAAAGTTATCACTTTCGCCGATGATACCGTTATTATATTCCAACACTCATCTTGGAGTCTCGTTAGAGCATCCGCTGAGAAGGGTTTCAAGAAAATCACTGACTGGCTTAACGATAACCTGCTTACCTTGAATTTAACGAAAACCAAGTACATTACTTTCAGTATAAGAGAAAATTTACAACCTACAAATGATTTTCACCTCAAAGCCCACTCATCTACGTGCGTTGATCTCTCTACCTGTAAATGCCTCAAATTAAATAAAACTAATACTATCAAATATCTTGGCATTGAAATAGATAAGAACTTGAATTGGAAACAACACGTCACTAGTTTAAAATCTCGTATTCGAAAACTCATACCTATTTTTAAAAAAATTAGAAATTTGAGGGATAATAAAATAAACAAAACTATATACACAACTCTATGCCAATCAATTTTAATGTATGGGATATCCGTTTGGGGTGGTGCTAGGAAAAGTACACTAATAAAAATAGAGAGAGCTCAAAGATGCATCCTGAAGGTAATAGGATGCAAGGACTTTAGATACAGCACAACTAAATTATACAAGGAATTCCAAACATTAACAGTACGACAACTTTTCATTAAGAGCATTGTTCTGAGACAGCATTCCTGTGATAGTCTTCGTAGCCCGCCTGCCAGAAGATCATATGAAATATATGATGTTCCTCCATGCAAAACTACTTTTGCACGAGGGTTTTCCTTTTATTTGGCCCCATTAATTTACAACCGCATAAGCAAAATCAAACCCATTAAAAACCTTACAAGATTTGTGTGTAGGGAGGCTTTGACAGAGTTTCTGAGTAACTTGGATTATGAACGGACAGAAAATATAATACAAGCTTATAAATTATAATATTTATTTTAGTATTTTTATTCTCATGTATAAGTATGCCTATCTATCTTTATGTATATATATATATATAAATTTGTGGTTAAAAATATACCCTTGAATATATTTTTTTTTTTTTGTCTAGAGTAAATATTACGTGCAGTCGTGTTAAACGATTTTGTATGTGCATTTTTTATTTTTATTTTTATTTTTTATTGCGGTTGATTGTGTATTAACAAATGTGGTACTATGATGTTTATCACATATATTGATTTTGTTGAAAATACTTAAAACCTTATAGCGTTGCTAAATGTTTTGATTTTGTCTCACATGTTTGCATATACTACATGTTTACACTAAACTAGGCACTCGTTTTTTGCAACTATTGAATAGACTCATTGTATTAAAATATTTTACATTTCTACACAATGGCCCCAATTAGCAGAAGTATTTTTAAGGGAAAATGTTAGTTATCTCATTAGCATTAGGGTAGGTACTACAATGGCGAGAATCTTACCTTGCCGTAACACAGTCCTCGGACTAGCACGGGAGGTAAAGAGTTTTGTCGGTATACCTTCAATAGATGTTAATATTTGTCATAATTTGTGTAATGTACTTCAGAGTGTTTGGTCAACTACATGGTCTTAGTTATTAACAAGATAATGTTGTTACTTTTGGTTTCATAACAATTCACTAGTTTTGCCTTGTAATGAAGTGTGAAATGGTGTACTGTGTACTTAATTATGCAAATAAATTTATTCTTATTCTTATTCTTATTCTATTCTTAAACACTAAACATAATAATCTCTATTTTTATTCACCTGCTTACATACGACATTAAATAAACATGAACTGTGAATTTCTGTAACATCTTCCATCTCTGACAAATATAGCTTAAAAGTAAATATGATTGAACAACCAACAATACTTCGCTGTGTCCCGACTTACATAATAAATATAATTAATAATGAGGATGAGAAATTGAACTTACAAAGCGACTGCAAGGATCCGGCCAAACCTTCATGTAATCAGCGGACGTGGATGTCTTCCTAGGACCTTCCATCGAAGTATCCATCTTCTCTACTTCATATCTATCCTTTCCTTTGACACATGTAATCTTGTATGGGCCAAGATACTTAGGTTTCAATTTCATTCCTACTCCAAACTGGGTCCTCTTGATTGCCACAATATCACCACACTGATACTGAGTGCTCTTCTTTCTTTGTTTATTATAATTCTTGATATTTTCTGCTTGTATTTTTAATATTTGCTGCTTGGCTCTAATTCTTAAATTTTCCCTGTCTTGTACATAACTACTTCTATCTTCTTGCAATAATAAATCATAAATTTCAACATCTTCTTTGATCTTCATCTTTGTTCCAATTAACAGTTCGAATGGAGTACTGTCCACACTTCTCTGATAGGTACTATTAAGAGATCTTTGTAAACGACTTACATGTCTATACCATAATGTAGGATTCTCTATACAGAGCTTGGTCAGCACTGAGATGATTGTCCTATGTATTCTTTCAACCTGGCCATTTCCTCTGGGTACACCGGTTGTAATCATCACATGTTGAATTCCTTCATCTTGACAAAACTCTTTAAATTCAGTACATGAAAAAACAGTCCCTCTGTCTGAAATTATCCTGGTTGGATTTCCATAATGTTGTTGAAAAATCTTTAACTTATCCAATACCTCTTTACCTGTAGTACTCTTTGTAGGAAAAATCCAAGTAAACTTTGTAAATGCATCTATCATAGTCAGTATGTAGTTATACTGTTTCTTCGTCTCACTCATAGGTCCAATGTGATTTATGTGAATTGTATGAAATGGGATTTCTTGCTTTTCAATTGGGTTGAGAAAACCTTCTTGTTTTCCTTGTTTACGTGAAGCTAATAAACATGGTATACAACTTACTACAAAATCATCTATCTTCTTATTTATATTTTCAAAATAGTAATCTTTACTTATTAATTCCATCATCTTCTTTTTGGAAAAATGTCCATTACCATGAATTATTCTCAATATTTCAGTTTCCATACTTTTAGGTATAACCAACTTCTTCTCACTTCCTCTATATAATAAACCAGAATCTAAACAATAATCTTGATATGGCTGATGTTGTAATATATCCATAATCGCCTTCAAACCCTCGTCCTGCTCTTGGGCATATTTGATGTTCTCATGCAAACTTGAAAACAACATACTCACAATGGGAGGGTTTCTACTCAGGGCATCTGCATGTCTCATTTGACTACCTCCTCTATGCTCAACAGTAAAATCATAATCTTGCAAAAATATAATCCATCTGGCCACTCTTGTTGATAAAGATAGCTCTTTCTTATTGATTGTCATTTGAAATGCCTTACAATCGGTTATTACTTTAAATTTGATACCAAACAAATAATGTCTAAATTTCTTTATACCTTCTATTACAGCCAAAGCCTCCAATTCATAACTTGAATATTTACTCTGTGCTTCTGAAGTTTTCCTGCTCATATAGTGAATTGGGTGTAGTTCACCATCATCCTGTTGCATCAAAATCGCAGAATATGCAACACTGGAAGCATCGGTATGCAGTTCTGTGGGCAATCTAGGATTATAAATTTTTAATACAGGCTTGGTTACCAGTTTTTCTTTCAATGTTGCAAAACTCTTTCTCTGTTCTTCTGTAAAAGTAAACTCTCTATTCTTTTTTAATAAATCCGTCAAAGGCTGGGCTAACATAGCAAACTGTGGTATAAACTTTCTAAAGTATGAACACAATCCAACAAAACTTTGAAGTTGTACTATATTCTTTGGTTCCGGATATTTTCTAACGGCATCTGTCTTTCCTGGGGATGGTCTCACCTCTCCATTTTCAATTTCGTGGCCCAAATATTCAACCTTGCGTTCTAGGAGCTGACATTTTCCCCAATTAATTTCCAGTCCATACTCGGAAGCTCTCCGCAACACCACTGATAAATTATCTATGGCCTCATTCTCGGTCTCCGCTGGAATTAGCAAATCGTCTATAAATATCAACACAATTCCCTTTTCTACTAGGTCTCTGAAAATTATATTGATAAATCTAGTAAACACCTTTGGACATATTGACAAACCGAATGGAGCCTTCAAAAATTCATATTGTCCGTTCATAGTGACAAATGAAGTATACTTAACGGAGTCTCTATGAACATTTAAGTGAAAAAATCCATTTTTTAAATCTAGCGTACTAAATATTCTTCCTGACCTACACTTGTCAATAAGGTCATCGATGATGGGTAATGGATACTCGTCTTTAACCATTTTTCTATTTATAAGCCTATAATCAACACAAACTCGTATACTACCATCTTTCTTCCTAACCAGTACCAAAGGACTTGAATACTCAGAATGACTCACCCGAATTATTCCCTCATCCATCCATTTAGCTACTTGTTGGTCTACCTCACATTGTTCTTTCAAGGCTAACCTCCTTGGTCTCTGAGCCACTGGAATATCGTCTTTTAATATAATACGCAACTCGATCGGCGCCTCTTTCGTCTTCAAGGGCCTGTAGGTATTCATCAAATGCCTTGCCTGTTTTCGGGCTTCAAAACTCACCTCATTACCTATAACATCAAAATCAGAAACAACTGTAAAATTATGCAACCATTCCTCATTCGAAGGCACAAGCGAAACATTGTTGTTGTTCATTATCATTACAACATTCTGTAAAAACTGTTGGCCTAGAATTACAGCGTATGACATAGCATCGTTGGGAACAATATAAAACAAAACATCTTTAAAACTATTGTTTTCGACACACACCGTAACAATAAAGCGTCCTTTTGCTTGAACATGCGAAGCTCCTAATCCGCGGAACACTATTTCGCACTGCTCGTAATCGCTTACATGCAAAGCACAGAAACTGTCCCATCTTATCAAATTAACGTCGCTGCCAGAATCTATTAAAGCCTCGAACGCTTTCCCACATAAAACTATGCTTTTCATCGGCCTATGCATTTTCTCGACTTTGTTTACGTTCACGACAGAGGAAATGTCATTAACACACTTTACGCTTGAATTGTCATTACTACCACTACGCAAACACGAATCGCCTCGCTCGTATTGGTTCGGATCCGAGTGAACATCGACGCACATCGCCTTGCCGCCAGTGTAGCCAACCTCACGCCGCCATTTCGTTTCGTTAGTTCGGTCAGCCGTCTCGCTCGCTCTCGTACTCGTACCAGCACCTAAACCGCCATTGCACTCTCTCGAAATATGACCGAATGAATTGCACTTAAAGCACTTCGTTCCTCGTTGCTTATCTGGGCATTCCGATGACACATGATTTTTCCCACCACAATTATAACAAGTCTTTGATGATGATAACACATTATGCTGCCTTTGCGTGCGATGATGATTAGTATGATATTGTATGCCTCCTCGTCGTTGATTTTGCAGGTTGCAGCCGCTCCTTGTCTTCTCTTTTATTGTTTCATACACCCGTAGTTTTTCTTTCAGGTCAGAATACGAAGTAACTCCGTACAACATCATTTTGTTGATCTCGTCGTCCATTATGCCGTCCACGATATACTTTATAGCGACATAATCTGGCATCTTGCCGCGTTTGCCCAACTCTTTCATCACCAACATGTAATCAATGCACGGTTCATCTGGTCGCTTTTTCCTGGCACTCATCATTTCGTGTACCGTCTTGATGTCAACTGTGTCTGGAAATTCCTTGGAGATTGCCATCTTCAAATCTTCCCAACATTTAAACGGGCGCTCCGATTTGAGCCAAAGAGATGCAGTACCCGTTAACGATCTTCGTGCAATTAACAAGGTTTGCAACTCCGACCAGCCAAATATCTCGCTGTTGTCTTCAATCTCCTGCACCCATCGTGTCACAGGATACGTCTTATCTTGACCGTTGAATGTAGGGATCAATTCTGCCGACATGTGTAACGTGTTGGGCTGCGTCGTCGTTGCAACAGTCTCAGCGTCTTCGTAGTCGTCCTGTCTGCTCTTGCGTCGCTCTTTTGTGTCCTTAGGCATCGCGAATAACGATTTCTGCAATTTCTAAGCGTCGTCGTCGTCGTCGTTGTAACCGTCGTTTTTTGCAGTAACCGTCACTCTCAGGATTTTCGCGTCGTTTCGCAGAAATTCCAGTCTCTCTTGATCCCGGTGAGCCCCCAAAATTGTGGGTTCAGAGAAACTAGGGCTTCTTGCGATAATCCTTATTTATTGAATTCTTTCACTCATTCGTTCATTCTTCCCTTTCCTTAATCCTACGTTCCATTTCACTGCGCTTTCGTTCCGTTTCACATTCTCACCATCCCACATTCATGTAAAAGTATATTATAAAAATATTCTAGAACTATTAACTTTGAACTAATAGTTAAATGAACTGGTTTTAACCAAGATAATATTGAAAAAAAATATGAACTATATTTAAAAATTACAAAATAGAATTTACAAATACATTTTATGTAGAACCAATGCGATATAAAATGCTTCCTAAAATATCTGTTGCATACTTTTTTCCTCATGAAATTTTAAAAATATTTTTATTCACCCCAATACTAGATCAGGCAATTAATAGTGTGTCTTTGTTTGACAATAGTACGTTTTTTTATGATAATGGTCTTACTTAATTAAACAAATTATATGATTTTAACTTCTGTACTCACGAACGATGTATGCCAAATTAAAAAGCTAAATCAAATTGAGGAAAAATATTATATTCCGAATAATTAGAAAAAGAGAATATTAAACGCAAGTAGCGAGAAAAACAGTAGATTTAATAACAGTAGATTCTGATGATGACTAAAATGCAGGTGGACCTAAAAGATACGAACATACCCATCTGTTGTGTACTACAGCTTAACCTTTACCCAGCCCAGCTATCATATACGCAGTGGCCCGCTGTACGCCAACGTATAAATGTATAACAGTATCTATAGTACGAAAGCAAGGATGTGGCATAACGTCATATCGATAAAAAAATAGATGTCTAAATCAAGATTTTTTTACAATTTTGCAAATCTAAATAAACACTGATACATTATAATAGTAATTTGTTTTATTTTATAAACATTTTTAGTTTAGAAAAACGAGTATGTATTATCATAGACAAACATACATGTATAATCTTGCAAAACATATATTATAATAAATAGGCACTTCACTATTCATTTTATAACGTAGTCCGTTGACTTCATATCAAGTCGTTGGCGCTGGTGGCAAGATAAATATCTCGAATAGAAGTGTCGTCTATGCTTTTCTTTCTTCACCTTGAGTGAATCTCTCTCTATCTCTCTAATAAAGAAAAGGCGGCTCTTGTAGTAATAAACCATAACAAGTATGTTACGGTGAAAAGTAAGTCAAAAGAATGAATGGTAAGTTATTATTCGTATATTTTATAACTTTTATAGTTTGTGTAAGTTTACCTTTCGATATTTTACTTTTTATATTTTCGATAATTATATTTAATGTTTATTGTACGAAAGAAAAAACAGACGAGCGCACGCTTGTAACGGCCGGCACTATGACACAATGACCTTGACACCTGTACGCTTATGAAGTCACAGGTTTACTTGCATTGAAGTTGGTGGCGCTCGTAGCACTGAAATCTTGTCATTGCGTAGGGATGGGTGTTGCAATATCGAAGATCCTAAATAAATTATATATAAACTAGCTTTCCGCCCGCGGCTTCGCCCGCTTGGAATTTGGTTATATTGCAGTATAAAGCACAACTATAAGAAAACTTCTCATTTCCACGGAAAAATCTAAGAAGCGCGATGTAACGCTGGATACGATTAGTTGTTAAACAAAAACTGAATAGTACGCTATATTATATACCTAAGTAGATGTAAAAATCTGTTTAGACGATAAAAGAAATTGTACGTCATCCCTCGGGAATTCCTCATTTTCGGGGATTCATTATCGTATCATTTAGCTTCTAAATTTACATGTTTATATTCGTTTACAATATTTTACCTTGATTAAAACGCCACACAGCGCCATCTCCAATCCATCCATCAAGCAAACTATATTTTTGTTTTCCCTCGGGAATATCAGTTTTTTTTTCGGGATAAAAAGTAACCTATTATTTAATCCGGACTTCTAACTATACGTCTGCAAAATTTTAAAGCAATCGGTTCAGTAGTTATGTCGTGAAAGCGGAACAAATAAACAAACTCACTTTCCGATTTATAATATTAGTAAGGATCTTCGTGAAATAAATTAATTTTAATATTTATTATGTAATACGTTATTTTCAGACCGGAATTAATTGTCAATCATAAAATCTATGAATATTTGTATGGAACAAAACAAAGTAAACATGTAGGATTGTCATGAATGCAACTATCGCGTCACATCACTAGCCTACTGATATGAAGTCGTTGGCGTATGGGACATCAAAATATTTCAGGCGTTTTTGTTTTTATCTGTTTTAAAACACTATAAAGCCTGTTTCTTCTGGCGAAATAACAAAAATGGGCTTCAATCCTGTCCACCTTACAAAATTACAAGAGAAACAAATGTTTAATGCACCGTAAAGGTATTTAATTAAAGTAGGTACAATGAGTAACTTCTATTGAAGTAGTGGCGTTGACGGTACGAAAATCCTGAACTTGTATAGAAGTAGTTGGCGGTTATTAGGTTAAACTGCCGGCATGATGTATTTTTTAAACTAACGAATTTGAGTACTATGTATGTCGCCCCTAACAGGTAAGTATAAGAGAAGATTCCGGATTGCGCACGTAGCGAGACAAAGTGTAGCTATTGTTACTGACGGTGACTGAGATTCGGGCGGAACTGTAAAATAAGAATAGAAGCGTCTGGCCTTTGCTATTGGACGAATTTTTCATCGAATGATATTGAAGCGTGCAAAATGCAATCAAAATTTAGATCTGGTGTATTATATATATACATATATATATATGAAGCGTAATATAAATATATGTATATTTTTCGCTTCAAGATTGACCTCATCCCACCTCATGTCAAGTGGTAATGAGGTCCTCACTTAAAGTGACAATTACAGCATAATAAATCTGTTACTGGACTTGACTCCTGCTATGTAGCACTTAAGGAAACCTAACTCACACACAGGAACACAACAACAACTGCGGTCTTCTGTAAGGTGGAGGTATTTCAGCAGTCGGTCAAATTTGTCGTTGTAAATAACTTTGAAAAGGCACCACTTAAAATGATTCTATGTATATACATATAGTATTTTATTATTTATACACTACTAGACTTTGACTGCCTATTCTCGTCGACTTCATATGTCTACTTATTTTGAGAAATTATGAAGGTTGTGGTCTTGCTACCCAATTCTATCTGATTTCTTTTTGTTAATAGGTTTCGCGTACAAAAATTACAGAAATTTATACTTTCCGAATTTCGTAATGCATATTGTAATAATAAAATTAAATCAGTATTTTATGTCCCACTAATGGGCACAGGCCTTATCTGCGGGCCAATTGCGGATTAGTGGAAGGTTATATAAGAGGAGTGACCAAACAGATGTTTTTCAACCGACTAGTGGCATCTAAATAGATTTTACGACTATAATCTCGATATCACTAAATTCGGTCGGCATGGTCACCTATCCCATTCCATGCAGCGTGCATAGCTCAACATTCCAAAACTATTGTGCCTATCGCGCCACAAGTGCATTAATTCATATTAGTAAAAATACGTTTTTAATTTACGTTACCTATTCACTAGAATAGGTTTACTGAAAATTTTTAGGTCAATTTTAATGAAATAGTTGACTAACATTTAAAAAGATACCTCAAACGTGTCATCATTCACTTAGAAGGAAAATAATAATGATCCATGATCAATTACTAGAGGTAGCCTCAATTATTTATTGCAAAAGAATGTACTCGGACAATTCCCAAGACTAGACATTTTGTAATCACATTAAAAGGGGTACTCCAGATTGAAATTTTATAGTTTAGCTTAGTGAACCATTGAAGTTTTCTTTTATCTAAATTGAAAATAATGTCTTGTGTGTTGGCGCTTTAAATGTAGGAATTAAAGACTGATTTTCGAGTTCGTGTTCGTGTTCGTGTTTCCGAGTATTGACTTTATTTAATTTTTGCCACGATGCTTCTGGCTAAAATTTGGGTCAGCTTTTTGTTAGTACGATTGTATTCGTATACAATATTATGTTTTTTTTTATTTAGATGTCCACAGATATATTTTAACCATCCCACTAATCATAATCAAGAAATAACTTTTTTATTTAGATTATTTTCCGTATAAAGGTTTTTAGAAAATATCTGGTTTGCCGTACACCCGTGTATTCAAGCTTAAACTCATTCAGTGCGAAAATTGGTATGAATCTAATCTTTAGAACAACGCCCTTTTGAAAACAAATACTTGATTTATTGTAAGTACGGTGGACATTACATCAAGTTAAACACTTGTGATTATATTTTAGTTCCTATGACCACAAAATAAGGACGCTACAAAGTTTAAAGTTATTCAGACGTGCCATCTGCCGTACCTTGTAAACGGTTTGAGACAGACTGAAAAACATAGCTAGAATCGGCTTATTCTGTCGAACGAAGACTTTAGTTTTTGCTGCAATGTCTAACAAATAGTCCAAACCCTTCGGATACCCTGTGTACAAAATCATATCTTAAATATTGATTTTGTTTCTTGTTTTATATAAAACTCTTGAAAACTTCACAAACTCAAACTCAAATATTTCTTTATTTAAGTAGGTTACATATAACACTTTTGAATCGTCATTGAATACAATGCAAAGTGATTCTACTTCCGGTTCGGAACCTATATCTACCGAGAAGACACCGGTAAGAAACTCAGCAGATCATTTACAGTATCAGTATCTAACTTATTGCTATGTGTAGCTCACTTTGGACCAAGTCATATAGTTTTGGTTTTGAAGAGTGATAAAACAAATAAGTAAATAAGCTTAAAGCTAAAGCTTGTTTAATAATCAAAACTAAATATAATTACATTATTTACCTTTTTTAAAAGGTTTGAGAGTTAAAAGCGCGAACACCCTGAGCAAACTTAAGTTCAAAGCGGAAGATTTGACCAATGGAAAGATTGTGAAATTAAAGTGGTCTAGGATAGCAATATTTTATCCAACATTTTACGATTCGTAATATGTAAGAATGACTATCCGTGTTTTTCTACGAGTCGTCATTTCAAATTTACTTTCCATATCAGCTGTCATTAGTCGTCCGTCAGTCGTTTTTTGCGACGTAATTTAATAATAATAATAATAAAGGCGTAGGGAAGTGACGAGCCCGTCGCCCGCTGGTGAGAGTTGGCGATCTTCGCACCATGAAGAGTGACAACTTTCTATCAGTGCAGTCAGTCTACCCAGGGCAGCTTGTGGCGGGCTGAATGGGATTGACACCCCTTGGGGCCCGTGCCCCTGAGAGTCGACCAGGCCCCTCTCTCCGCTTGCCTTAGTTGGCCGGTGGGAGTGGACCCCACAGGGGCCGCAAGACTCTCACCTCTGGCTTGCCTTAGCCGGCCGTCCAGAGTGGGGCGTCAGAGCTATATGCTCGCAGGGTGGAAGTGAAAGATGCCTAAGTCGCGGGTTGGCACAGTGGCGTAAGCCACTGGGTAGAAAGCGGTGAACACCTCTCCACACCCTGAGCCGCTCACACAATGTTGCTCCCCGTCGCTCCTGCTTCGTGGCTTGAGTGGGCGACCAATGGGGGGCCCATGACAGTGAGATGGCGAGTCACCACCTGCCCATTTTATTCGTGTCCCAAAAGTCCGGGACTCTGTAGTCCTGAGATATTGGAAAAACAGACATTATAATAAAAAACAATCTGTCTGTAAAAATAGTTACCGTCATCACATTGGTAAGATGCTCCCATTAATAACTCATTTCAAGAAAAATAATAACATAAAATTAGATTCCCAATTCTATTACACCTATATTACGTCTATTTCGAATTAAATACACGCTTTTGACAAGGTAAGCAAAATAGCCATTATACAGTGAGGGGAGATCACAACTCGATTAGCACAGCTCAGAAACACATCGACACATTAGCTCTTATTCTGATAGGAATAAAACTTAAAAGTACCGCTACTTTTGAAGCTAACTGTGTTCAAAAGCGACATCTGGCGGTGGCTAATAGTAAATTTGCGCCTTCGCAAATCCTCGGGCTATATTTTGCATTTGTTTTACATTACAAAATGCTGACGAATGCTCAACAGGGGCTTAGATAGAATAATTTGATTGAATCGTTTTCAGTTCATTTATTATTGGCTAAGCTTCCAAAGAGGTTTACGTTTAAAAATCAATTAAAGAGTTTAATAGTTTGAGGAACTTTCTTAAAAATTGTATCCGATAAATTTGCATTTATGATAATGAAAAAACATTTAATTGCCATTAAATTCATTAAAATGTTGCCTGGTGTTGTCCTAATAGTAGTTGGAAACACAAAAAATTTCATGAAGATTTTGACGCAAAGACTACCGAACAGATTTAGGTCCAAATTATTAGATAGGAAAATGATATAATAGATTTAAATTTATGATTCTTTGTACCCCAAAATAACACAAAAAGGTCACAAGCACCACTAGTTAAAAACAATTTAACGATTTTATTAAAACGCACCTTTCTATACATTCGGTGTGAAAGTTACATTTTACTTAGAGGGACCCCACACTAGCGTCTTTCGAGCGTCAGCGTCTTGCCGGCGACCTCCCGACACCGACGTTGGTTGGGCGTTGCGTCGACGCGGCGCCCGCTCAGCGTCGACGCGGCGCCGGCACAACGTCGGCGCGGCGTTTGAGTGGCGCTTGCGCTGGGCGTCCTCTGCACATCGCATTCGAGCGTCGCGCCGCGCTGACGTCATGTACAGTTGTTTCGAAAATGGAAATGTAAGATTTGAATAACGCACAATATAATGTTTTATATTGCAGTGATAAAGTAATGCTTTCAACTTGTAAAGGAAAAAATATATTTTACCTATTTGACACATGGCCCGAATAGGTAACTTTAGCATTTATTTTCTCGAAAACTAAAAGTACTTAATTGAAAATGTGTTACTTCGGCAATATGAGTTAGTATTTTAAGCTACATCCATATTTGCTATCAGCTAAAAAGTCTTCTACCTACTGATTCTAAAACACGGGCGGGCCGAAACAATTGAGTTGATCATTGTACTGTTGTCAAAATAAACGCTGCGGCAGGCGTCGGGCCGGCGCGGCGCCTGTGGAGCGCAGTCCTGGCGTTCGTCATTTCGACCGCGCCGCTGCGCAAGCGTTGCGTCGGCGCCGCGTCGGCGTTGCGTCGACGTCGCGTCGGCGTTGCGTCGACGTCGCGTCGGCGTTGCGTGGGCGTCGACGCTCAAAGAACGCTAGTGTGGGGTTACGCTTAATGATGATAAAAACTGATCGAGTGTGAGTCAGACGCGCATTATGACTTCCGCACAATTATTTTTTTGTAAATATTTTTCTCGTATTGTGTTCAAAAACTAGTTACAGAAGTTAACTCCTGCCTAATATTTGTTCCTTCAGTTTACAGTAGTCCTTGACGGTCAAACAGAAACCACAACACCGTATTAATTTAATCATCTTCTGTATGGTCTAGTGTCTAGCTCTAGTCTAGTACCTACTAACTTTTGTAAGAGAGGTAGGGCATAACGATTTATCGCTCGAACTGGAGCACGACTGGTGAAATATTTAACAGAAGACCGCAGCTAAATAACAATTACTTCTGTGTTGTTGTGTTCCCGCGTGTGAATAAGGTTTCCAGAACACCTGGGGTTGCTATATTAGTAGCAGGCAGGGGTCAAGCCTTCAAGTTAATGGCGGCAAGTCCAGCAACAGAAAAAAATATGTTCTACTTGTCACCCTTAATTCCGCTTGAATTCCGGGGTGTACTGACCTCAGTCAGGAATTCAAGCTACTACTGCTGTTACTGACTGTTCCAGCATAGGTAGTGATTACAAATTTTCACTTGGAGAACGTGTTTTTTAAACTTTTTTACCCTTTAGTTAATACCTATGGACTCGTAAATGCATGCCATAATTTTTTATATTATATTAATCGTATTAAGTTGCTTCACCTACCCCTGTTAGGTTGCTTCTTTCTGATCCCACTATTTTCAACTTTCAGCGGCCATAGTTTCAATCTCTGGGGCTAATAGCGAAGTTTATGGACCATAATTTCCGAGAACTAATGAACTTCTTGGAACTTAGCGGGATCAGGCAAGTTGCAATAAGAGTGGCTAAGAGGTTTTCCTCAGATTTGTTTCGTTTCAGTGACTCACACTTTACTTTGGTAGATACAATGTGGCTTAGTCATCGCGAAAAATCTAGTTAGTGGTTTTTTCTAGAAGTTATGACGCAAAACTAAGATTTTAATTAATTTTGTCCATGTATAAAGTTAAGTAGTGGACAACACGTCAAGGTAAATACTTGTAGCTCGATATTATGTCTTATGTGAACGACATAGGAGTGGTACGAAGTCCAAAGTGTATTTCTGTCGTGGTGCTGACTGTACACTAGTAATATGTGTGTATTGTCCGTGCTAATCTTTAATCTCTCTGCATAAAGTATTGTATTATACTTAAGTTACTATACACTTGTTAGAGAGCTATACATACTATACCTTCAGTTCATTGGATATTTAGGTTGGTTCTAATATGTTCTGTTACTGTTAAGATAAATCACTATTTATCACATTGTTGGTAGATACATAACTATTTCTTTATGTGCCCCAAAAATAATTATACCTTTGTAGTTTAAAGAAGATCTCATGTAAGTAAATGTATTTTTCTTATGAGAAAATTATTTTTTTAAACAGCACTGGTTATTACCATTACCACGGAGTAAACATCTTATATTGTGGCTTTCTTAAAGAAAATAATAATAGTTACATTCAAACGTTAAATCGTTCACAAAATACATACAATATTGTATTATTAGCTCAAAAGCCTTTATGCTCCTTTACGTTTGTAATCTAACGGTTCATCATGTAAGGACAAAAAATATGTTGAACATATCGTGATTAAAATATTAATTTTACTCTTATTAGTAGATAAATTTGCTTCAAACGATTTATTAAACACGAAATATGTACAAACGCGTGTTCTTGAGTAATTTTCTATGAACCCTGCTGTTTTTGACTACAATTGTTTCGCATTTGGAGCAAAAACTTTCGAGGTCTTATTAGTCTGCAAATGAAAACCGCTAACAACTTAATTAATTATTCAAAGCAGTTAAATAAACCTTTAATAATATGTTGAAGCAACAATTGTTTTGTTGCGGTGAAGGCAAAATTGATCGTGAACACAGTACAGTCACGAGCGATAAATGTAAGCAATTGAGCTCTTATGTAGTAACTAAAAGGTTCACTTTTGAATGAGTTTGTTTACATTACTTTTATTCTAGTTCACATGCCTATACATGTAAACTCTATCTCTAGTCAAATGCTTCTAACCAATGGTGAAATATTCTTAGATTCTGCACTGTTGCTGCCAAACATGTTGTGAACATTTCCTGATATTAATAAATTTGGTTTGCGTATTGAACTTACTACCATATATACCAACTAGCTGTGCCCGCGACTTCGTTCGCGTGGACTACATCCTTTCATGGTCGGTTTTACCCCTTTCTCCCCTAATATTCTAAACAAAAAGTAGTCTATATTTTAATCCAAGTTTCGAGCTATATTTGTACCAAATTTCATATCTCTAACTTCAAAAATAAACATTTTTCCATATAATCATTCAAAGGTGGTATTACCCCAATGCCCCCCCCTTTTTTTAAATAAAAAGTAGCCTATGTCCGTTCTTGAGATTCAACGTATACCTATACCAAATTTCATCAAAATCCGTTCAGCCGTTTAGGCATGAAAGAGTAACAGACGGACAGACAGACAGACAGACAGACAGACAGACAGACAGACAGACAGACAGACAGACAGACAGAGTTACTTTCGCATTTATAATATTAGTATGGATATATATTTAGGCGGACCTCAGTAATATTACTAATAAATTTTATAGGTCTAAAAACCGAACATCGATATTTGCAACCGCATTCCTGCATTAAAGCTTAAAAAGCTTTTTTTGTTTTTTTTTGTATTTTAGTTTTATTTGTTATTTTTTGCAACCTTACTTTCACTTTATGTTATACATTAAATTTGTTATTAATTATATTTTAATTCTTACAAGTGAAAGAAATTTAAACAAGACTAATACTACTTCAATTAGTCGGGAGATGAGACACTTTACTTATTTACTAAGTTCAATACATGGAAAACAAACAATGATAAATCCTATGAATGAAATTTGCGTGAACGATTCTACAGATATTTGTAACTCGTTAATGCAAAAACTACTCAATGAATTTAGGTGAAATTGAGTAGGTACCTAACTAGGCAGAGTATATTATACTGGAATACTGAGTATATACTCTATATTCCAAAACAACGTGAACATAGTCACGGGAAACAGGTAGTAACAAAATACATTTTAAGATTATTATATAGGTATTTATTTATTTATTATAGTTTTGTTTATTTTTATGAATTTTTTTTGTATTAATTTCGTTATGGTATTAATATTTTCTGTTAGTATTTTTCTTAATAAACATTTTGCTCGGCCGTACCCGTTTCTCGATATCTACTATTTCCTCTAACTAAAGGTTGTCTGGAAGAGATTGCTCTCTAGCAATAAGACCGCCTATATTGTACTTGAATATGTCTTTAAAATCAATTTCTGTAAATTTTCTGTGCAATAAAGTGTATCTATCTATCTATCTTTATTTACATAACTACTGATTATGCTGCTCTTTTAATAGATATACAAAACGTACTGAACTAAACTAACTGTTTGAATTAGCCAGATAAAATGGTCTTTAAAAAACCATTTGGAATAACTCGTTTCCATCCGAGTTAAAACATTTCACTTGGCCTAAATATTCGTAACTTAATATGTACTTTAACAAGTAGTTACGAAACATGAAATTCTCATTTTCCACGTTCCACTATGCACAGAAACTTACAAAACATCGCCCGTGCGAAACCTAAAAATGCTACCTCGAAAATTGTCAACGCGCCCGATCCGGCACTCATATATCATAAGGATTTATACCCACCTTCGCCCCATTCTCGATTTCTACGTAACACCTTAATTTAATATTAAATTTTGCTCTTTTCTCGCCCCCGTATACAAGCAGATGTCTTTACACGTTCTGTTATTCATATTTCAATTCGGCGCATTCTTTATGATCAAGTTTGATGCAGGAAGAGCACTATTATTCGTGAATTGCAGATGGATTTTTGAAGAACTTGCCTGTAATAAATGCGGATGCATTGAGATATACATTATACATTATAATGTATACATCAAAATTTTATATCAATATTTTAAATTTACAAATGTATCCGATTTTTTTAAGGTAAAAGTTTACCTCGAGATAATAAAGTTGTATTTAAAATTGGTATAAGATATCTGATAATAATTTTGGCATTGTCAAATTTTTATTTTCAACTATTGTACATAAAAATACGAGAAACTTTCTTTTAAAAACGCAGGTAATCAATATAAAGGCACTTACTAATAATAATTCATTTTTTAAGAATAGGTTTTTAAGAATATCATTTACTAACTAAAAGTATAACTTATAATTAGGTTAGAAAGAGAAACAAACAAAGCGAATGAAAAATACACACATTGATCACTTACCATCTCTGAGGTATCGGGTTCGATCCCCAGTCGGGTCAATATGGGAAACGAACTTTTCTATATTGTCTCAGGTCTGGATGTTATGGTACCGTTTAACCATTGTTACTGTTTCTGTAACACAAGTGCTTTAGCTACTTAGCCCAGAATCAGAGCAATGTATGTGATGTTGTCCAATATTTATTAGAGTCGTTTTATCTATCTACAACATACTTCAGGATACTGTATATTTTAAACTACTTAATCTGTGTGTGCCTTTTTTATTTTTGTACCAAATTCTATTTTAAAAACAATATAAATGAAAATTCCTGCAACATAATAATTTCGCGCATTATAATTACTTACCAGACACTTCCTTACACAAATTTATATCTTTAACATTTCCTTTCCCAAGCTTCTGAGCGTTGATTACGTGGCTCTATCTTCTTTCATCGCTCTGCCAATGTTTAGCAATTTAAACTCTAAATACATCACAGAAAGATATTTTTTTCAATGTTAATACGTAAATTAAGAGTTTTGGTAGGCAGTATTATTGTTATAATGGTGTTCCCACTGAAAATACTTAAAGATTTACAAAAAAATGTATTTCGGTTAGAAACTGTTGTTTGCTGGACTGTTGGATTAATGATTAATGATCATGATAAATCCAGACTCCGAAAAAACTAAAACTTAGCGAAACTATTCTTGGCAAACACAACGTTTTTTATAGTAGCGCAGTATATTGGCTACTCCCAGCCTGATGGTAAGCAAGAGAGGATCCCACATCGAGATGACAACGGATTTGATGCCGATATATCTTATCCGTTAGCATCATCATACTGGCCCGCAAGATGTTTCTTCACGCTCCTTTTGAAGGAATCCATGTCAAAAACACACTCCAGCTTGAAGAAATGACGGCATCTTAAAATGATTCGCAACAGTTGAAAGCAAATATTGAAAGACCCAACTCACTATTGGAGAGTTGTATATCCATTTGTTCACGACAAAGAGTTGATGATGTTATAGCAAAACTTATCAATTCGAAGAAAAAACTTTTATTAAATTAAATAAAATAACATTTATTTCAGATAAGTAACATCCATAGGTGTTTTATGCCCGGTCTCAATATTTTACAACTCGTAATGTGTAAAAAATTGCTATCCTTTTTAAGGTTCCGTAGTCAACTAGGAATCCTTATAGTTTCGCCATGTCTGTCTGTCTGTCCGTCCGAGGGTACTCTCAGAAACCGTTTGCAATAGAAAGCTGAAATTTGGTACAAATATGTATATTAATCACGTCAACAAAGTGCAAAAATAAAAATTTAAAATGTTTTTTTAGGGTACCCCCCTACACTAAATTGGGTAAATTGGGGAGTGATTTTTTTTTCAATTTCAATCCCAACATGTGATATATCGTTGAATAGGTATTTAAAAATGAACACGGGTTTACGATTTTTGGTAATTTTAGTATTTTGGGAAATAATCGCTCCAAAAGAAAATAAAATTGCGCCCCCCCCCCCCCTAACTTTTGAACCATTAGTTCAAAAAGTATGAAATAAATCTAGAATATAGAACTGCATAAAAGCTTTCTAGGAAAATTATTTTGAACCTGATGGGTTAAATAGGTTTTGAAATTTTTGAAAAAATATTTTTTTAACTAAAGTTTAAGCGTATGCTTAAATTACAACTTTAGTTAAAAAAATATCATACATGCATATACATGCTAGCATTTTTTTTTCTTACTTAACATATTTTTTTGTTACTTTAAGTGGGGATACTTATGTATTGTGATGCACTGAAAACTACGGAACCCTACACTGAGCGTGGCCCGACACGCTTTTGGCCGGTTTTTTATTTAACCGACAACGAATCGTTAACATCAATCCATAATTTACTTTCCATGTCAGCTGTCATCAGTCGTCTGTTGGTCGTTTTAACTTATACCTCGTATAATTTATTACTATCCGTAAATATAACGATTCGTTTTTCCTTTCGAAATATTGGAACCAGGCATTAGTAATTCATTTATAATTACTGGTACTTTTCTGTTAGCCCATTTGTAGAAACATACATTTGTTTGCAGACGTCAGAGGATTGTAAAACGGTGGAAGCGTAAAATTCAATATTGAAAAACGCAATGCATTTTAATCAAAATGGCATTAGTATAATCGCATAGGAATGTGCGTAATGCGTTGGGGACACATGGCTTTGGCTGATAACGAGCCATCAGTTTAAATGTTTACTTGTCCATCGCTTAAACAGGAAACAAATGTATTAGCAAACATTGGTTTTATATCATTTTGAATGTTTATCAAATTCTTTAATCAACCAATAAAAATTAATACTCGAACTAAATCGATTATTCCGTTTACTTTATAAGTTTTCATCAGATACACTATCCTTGAAAAGTTACAAATATCATGTAACTGTTACATGTGTGAGTTTTAATATGTAGTCTCTATTATGTATCTAGTAGAAATTTCAACTAAATACTTCATTGCACCAAAAATTATAAGCAGATGGATTGAACACTAGTAGCATAACCTAATGAGCCTTTGGGTTGTGCAAAGTTAGTAGTTCAAACTGTCAACATGAAACTGTTGTTTTAAAACTCTCCTCCGCGTACCCCGCAACTAGCGGTAGTGTCCTAAATGAGCTCAGTGTTTAAAAAACATTTGTCACAGTAAAATTTAGCATTTCGGAGTCAAATTTATGTCTACTTAATTGTTATGTTACAATCTAGCGAACTGTGATTAAAACGATCTAATAAATAAGTCAGTGGAGTGCAAACAGGAGAAATTCATTTTAAAAAATACGTTGTGATTAATAACTAAATCGTTACAGAACAGTGTTTTTAAAGTGCGACGACAAGCTCATCAGCTGTGAGTCAGCTGGTGAAGGTCAACGGCCTGTTTCGGGTCAATATTTGTGGAATACAAGCCTTGTTTTAACTAAATCTACTACACGTTTGTTGGAACAACGCAAAAAGCGACGGATCTCAAGCGAAAAGACGTCGGTTCAATTCTGACAAGTTGCATGACTTATATTGTCTTTTTCCATTTTTATCTTTTTCCATTTTTGTGTGATTTATTCAAAGGAGAACCAAGTGACAACTAAAAGTTAAAAGAGATTTTGCTCGCAATATTTCACAAGGCGTTTTACTACACTGTGGTCCATTTATAAGAATTCTGAATTACTAAAAATGGCACCTAAAAGTAAAATTACATGTAGTAAATGTAAAAAGGAAATAAAAACTAAGTCACCACTATTAAAATGTGCACATTGCAATAAAACTTATGACATTGATTGCACAATTGTTACGCAGAAAAGGTATAATTTAATGACTAAAGAAAACAAGTTATCATGGATTTGTGATCAATGCAAAAGGTGTAAAAGTCATTTAACGCCAATTGACACCTGTGAAAGTATAAGTATGGATAATAATGAAGAACAAATTACCGATATATTAAAGGATAATATTACTCATCGAAAATGTAATAAATTATCAGAAAGCTTAAATAAATCTCTAGAAAATTCATCCACAACTCGGATTGACGACAGTACCAATGAACTGTATAATAGTTCGAATAGTTTACCTAATTTGTCAACCTGTGATGACCCGCAAATAGATGAATTAAAAGAGACAAATCACCAGTTAACAGTTCAATTAGCAAGTGCTCACCTTGAGATAGATAAACTAAATGGTGAAATTATAACTTTGCAAAAGAAGCTAATGGACCAAGAAAAAAAGATTATTGTCTATAAAAAACTATTGTCCGAAACTGGATTTAAGTCAACCCCTAGAAAAACGCCGAAAAAAGTCTTCAAGGAAACACTTCATAGCAAATTAAACCCCTTCGGAACTACACGCGATAACGATTCACAAACAGATCAACCTCTATTCAGTGAAAATCTTTTACCAAACCACACAGACACCTATAAAGCTAACAGTGATGAATCTTCACGAACATACATTCAGCCAAGGAACAATACAAAAATAAGGAGAAACAAAATTTGTTTGATAAGTAGTAATAACAGGAATAAAATTTTGTCGATTGCAGAAGAGACATTTGGGAATGTACAGCTTTGCCATTATCTTAAGCCTAATTGTGGCATTGAAAAGCTAGTAGAAGGTCTGGATACAAAACTTAAAGAATACACTGAAGAAGATTTTTGTATTATTCTAATAGGAGAGCAGGATTTCATACAAACGGACAATTACTTTGATTTAATATTGTTATTACGGAGTGCATTAAAGTCAATAACAAACACTAACATAGTAATATGTGCACCTACATATAAATGTATGAATTATTCAAATTTGTTTAATTATCGGATTGAAACTTTTAATAATATGTTATATCTGGATATACACACTCATGGCTATGCTGATATATTGGATTCTAATTTGAATTTGACGTACGATTATAATAATAATATGTTCTCTAAGATATATGGAACTGTAAATAACTATGGTATTAGGACGATATTTCGTGACTTGGCGCATAAATTGTATTTGGAAGAACAATCTAAACACAATAACGTAAGAGCAGATGTACAATTAAATACTAGTCATCAAGACCATAATTCGGATTTTTTTCTTTTACAATGAAGTACATATTTTTCATCAGAATATAGCAGGATTAATAAATAAAACTGATCTGTTAGCCATTTATATAGAAGATTTATCAAACCAAAATAAAGACATAGATGTAATTTGCATAACAGAACATTTTATGTTGCAAGGTCACGAATGCATTCTAAGATTACCAAACTACAAACTGGCAGCGTGTTTCTCCCGTAGCGCGCAACGTCGAGGAGGGGCATGTATTTTGATAAAAAATGAGATCCAATACAGAGAGTTAAAAGATGTAGCTAAATTATCAATAACAGGTTGTATTGAATGTTGCGCAATGGAACTGATCAAACATCATTTGATAATTTTGTGTCTATATAGACCTCCAAAAACATGCAACATGCATGAGTTCTACAACAGACTAGACTCGGTGTTAAAGCTTGTTTGTAGAATTCATAATAAAAGAATAGTAGTTTGTGGCGACTTTAATATTGATACGCTCAAGAAAAATAACATTACAATGGAATTTGAATGTTTTCTCTTAAGCTATAACCTCAAATTAGAATTAAATGAAATTACAAGACCTATTAGTGGCACTTGCATAGATAATTTTGCACATAATTCATCATCTAAATGCAAAGGTGAAGTTTTAGACTTAGCATTATCCGATCATACGGCACAAGTATTAAAAATTCCTGTGAAAAAAGTCTGTAAGATTAATTATTGGCGTAAGAAAGTACAGGATATATCAACACGGAACTTAAAGTTATTTAAAGCCCACTTAAGTAGTCTGTCTTTCAGTGAAGTATACGATAATATGGACCCTAACTCAGCATATAACACTTTCTTAGAGCTATTCAAATTTTTGTATAATCTCTGTTTCCCAGAGAAGCTTGTAACAATCAGAACTCATAAGAGAGTTAAATGGATGTCCAAAGGCATAAAAATGTGTAGCAAAAAGCAAAGGCAACTACTTTGGAGATTTCGACATTCACCTTCTGTACAAAATAAGATTACACTTAAAACCTACACCAGAACCTTTAGAAAAATAGTTAAACTTACACAAAAGGCACAGAATAATCATTTTATAAAAACGTCCAAAAATAAATCAAAAGCTACCTGGCATTTGATAAACGGACCCTCTCAAGTTAAAGAACCTATTGCAAAAATAGAAAGTGATGGCTTCACTATTACAAGTCCTATAAAAATTGCAAACGCTTTCAATAAACACTTTGTAGAACAAGTAAAACCATCTTCGACAAATAATATTAATCATTTCCAGAAAATTAAGGAGACCAATAGTTACAAATCAATGTATATGCATCCAGTGGTACCCCAAGACATTATAAAAACAATCAAAAGAATTAAAAACAAAAAAAGTGTGGGTCACGATGGCATTTCTACAATTGTAATAAAATACGTAGATGAAACTATATCAACTCACATAAGTCATATTATGAACCTATGCATAAGCCAAGGTATTTTCCCGGATAAATTAAAACATGTTATAGTTAAACCTCTGCACAAAAGAGATGATAAAAAAGATATGTGTAACTATAGACCTGTGGCCATTACTTCAATATTTTCAAAGATTTTTGAAAAAATCATTTATGATGCAATATATTCTTATATAACAAAATTTAATATATTATGTGACGAACAAATGGGATTTAGGAAAAACAGAAATATTGACATGGCTATTTTTAAATTATTAAATACAATTATGAATAATGTTGACATGAGAAACCCAGTTTGCGCTATATTTACCGATATGACTAAAGCATTTGATTATGTTGATCACAAAAAATTAATATATAAATTAAATACTTATGGTATTAGAGGAAATTTATTGAAATTATTAGAATCTTATCTTGACAATAGAATACAATACGTTGAAATAAATAAAATCTGTTCACAAACCCACTATGAAGTCACATATCGATCAGAACCAAAACAAATCAAATACGGTGTTCCTCAAGGGAGTGTATTGGGCCCGTTGTTGTTCCTTCTTTATATAAATGACTTACCTAGATCGATCAAAGAACAAAATATGGTACTATTTGCTGATGATAGCACAGCTATAATACAATGTGACGATATTAATAAATATGAAAGAAAAATTAATGATGCGTTGGAGTCTATAGTGAACTGGCTTGACAAAAATAATTTAAAAATTAACCTAATTAAAACCAAATGTATGCATTTTTATCAAAAACTTATTCCAAAGAATTTTAGTATTAATTGCCGCTCACAGAATATAGAGGTGGTAAAAGTTGTAAAATTTCTAGGCATTACAATAGACAGCCAGCTTACTTGGAAACCACAAGCAGAGCAAATATTGAATAAGCTTAACAAATCTGCATACGCCCTTTTCCAATCATCCAAAAAACTCACGGTAGAATCTACTCTTACAGCTTATCATGGAATGGTTGCACCAATATTACGTTTTGGAATTATTTTTTGGGGAGATTGTAGCGAGAGAGAGAATATTTTTAGGTCCCAGAAACGATGTATTCGAGCTATATGCGGTCTAAAACACACGGACAGTTGTGTGCCAATGTTTAGGTCGCTAAAACTGCTGACTTTCCCCTCACTATACATCTACGAAATTTGTGTTTATGTTAAGAGTAATCCACAACAATTTGTCAAATTAGCTGATATTAGAAACAGACCATTACGAGCACAATATCGTCAATTATTAAAAACTGGTGGATACAAAACGGCCCTTTTGAATAAAAGTGTATTTGGAATGGGTCCCATCATTTACAATAAAATACCTGATAGCATAAAAACATTGAACCTGCATCTATTTAAAAAGAAACTAAAACGACTACTGATTGATAAATGTTATTACTCCATTTCCCAATTTTTAAGTGACGCTTTATAAGATTATAATTATTATTATTAATTTTGTTATGTTTAAAAATTTCATTTAATCCAGTTATTTAATTTATTATGACGCTATTATTATAACTTTGTGACTTAGGTAAAGATTAATTTAATTTTAATGAATTTATAAACTAATATATGACATTTCTACGCCCTTTAGGGTAAAATATGCTGAACTCTTTTCTCTGTAACACCTGTTTCTGTGTACCATATTTTTAAGAAATAAATGATATTCTATTCTAAAAAAAAAAAAAAAAACATTATAAAAAAAAAAAAAAGAAATATATAAGCATTATCTAAGCTAACTTAGAATGCCCATCAAAAACATTCAAAGCACTTAAATGGTTCTTTTATCATAAATTTAGAATTATTTTAATGTGCATTTATTACTCGATGCTTCGAACAAATTATCTTGTAAAATTATTTTTGGTGTCTAGAAATTGGAATCGAAATTTCAAAAGTAGCTTGTAGTTCTCAGATCTTGGAACCAGTGTGTGGCAACTATTAGTGAGGGGTGGCGAGCTTTCGCCCTCATATCGCCCTACGCAGGGGTGGTAAGCTCTTAGGTTTTACATTAAAGAAGTTAATAAAACGAAATTATATTTGTGTTTTTACTTACCGACTACTGCGGAAACTCTTTTGTGATTTTGTTGATATAATACTTCGAAAAATACGGATTTTATGGATTTCAGCTCCATCCACTCCAATATTTTTGTTTTTTGATTGATACAGTCTTCTTCGCACATAAAGTTTATGACGTGAGATAAATGCTAAGAGCATTTTCTACCAGTAAATTTTTGGGTCCTACACAAGGTTTGATTTTGAGTGTGGTAACTGTATTGATGTCTAAAATTTAAAGTTATAATAACAACAATTTGGTCAGATTTAGTAATAGTATTTTAAAAAAACAAAACAAAGATGACCTTAACGTATAATGAAAGATATAGTTCATTTATTCGCCGGCTGTGTGAATATCATATGCAAATATAAAAAATTAGGTTTCTTTAAGAATGTTTTTTACAATGTTGAAGTACATTTTGAGTAATACGTGACGAAGCACAGTTGTGGTGCAGCCTGTGCCCGTCTATGACACGAAATATGATTTTTCTACCCTAAACTTTTGTCTGTCTGGCTAAAAATCAGCTCTCAGTTTAGCTAGAACTCTTAGAAGCCATCAAAAACCGGTCGTGTTTGGACGGAATCGGCATATCAAAAGAGGTTTTAATCAGAGTTACAAATTGAATTTGGGCCGTAGGCGAGCGATTGGGGGTGATATCGGAATAATTTGCATAGTTATTATAAACATGGGTCAGTCCCGCATAAACCGTGCTCGATGACAGCTCCCGTCTCCCGAATGCAAATATGGCGATGAGTTGTTGTTACTGGATGTGGCATTGAATTGAATTTATTGGAAGCCTTTTACGGAGTTATTAATGCTTGATTTGCCGGAAATCAGATAAATATTTTTCAAAAGTAAGTGCAATCAAGATAGCTAATTAAAAAGGTTTTCAATAAGCATAAAATTTATTTGCACAAAGTAAACTATCGAAGAAGGTTTACTTTTTAGTTTTAAATGCTCCTAACACTTTCAAATTCTGTCTATACTTTGTTACATTTAATTAGTCTGTCCTTTTCACGTATGTAGAATAGTAAGAATATAAAGATATAAAGAATGCTTACACACAAAAATCACGAAATTCTAAAAATTACAGTATAGGAACATTTTACAATCCGATTGATGATAGCTAGGTCAAACAAAATCCGGTGAATTTATTATTTATTTTCTACGAATAATAATTTGAAATTTTACATAATAAATAAATAATAATAAATTAATGCGCCAGACAATCACACCAATCACCTGGTTTCAAACTAAGGTTTTCCCTTGTACTATGAGTACCAGACGACGGATACTAACTGGGGGCGTCATCCCAGCACATCCAGACCCAAGTCAACCTAACCTGATTTTTGGGATCTTTGAACAACTTTAAACTACCTTTTTAGGGTTCCGTACCTCAAAAAGAAAAAACGGAACCCTTATAGGATCACTTTGTTGTCCGTCTGTCCGTCCGTCTGTCAAGGCCCTTTTTCTCAGGAACGCGTGAAGGTATGAAGCTGAAATTTATATCAATTACTCAGGTCTACTGTCCCTTGAAGCTGTGAAAAAATCACTTCTAAGCCAACGCAATAAAAAGATACAGCCGTTTATGCCGCAAATTTTCGACACTTGCAAGGGAATCAAAACCTACAGGGTGCTTCCCGTGAACTCAGAATCTTGAAATTTGGTACGAAGCAACGTCTTACAGCATAGATAAAGGAAAAATTACGAAAACCATAAATTTTTAGTTACATCACATAATATATATTTTTTTAATAATTTTAAACTTACCCATTTCCTCATAAACGCGTAGAGGTATTAAATTGAAATTAATACCAAATACTCAGGTCTATAATACCTTTAAGCTGTAACAAAATCAAACTTCTATGTCAACGCAATCAAAAGAAACAGCAATTTAAGCTGCATATTTTGAAACTCGCAAGTACTCGCAAGGGAATCAAAACCTAAAGGGTACTTCCAGTCGACCTAGAATCTTGAAATTTGGCATGAAGCAACGTTTTATAGCACACATAAAGGAAAAATTCCGAAAACCTTAAATTTTTAGTTACATTACAAAATATTTATGCTCCTCCATCTTTCCCCATTGTAATGTTATGAATTTCATTTTGCAATAAAAATACCATAGTTATGACTCGATTGTCGTAATGAACGAACTTTGTAAGCCTTGCAGGTTTGTACGGAACCCTCGGTGCGCGAGTCCGACTCGCACTTGGCCGGTTTTTTTAAAATAGAAAGAACATTTCATGAAAGAATAAGGGAAATATTTCTTTAATAATTATTTAAATTTATTCTTAAATTTTAATGCAGATATGATTTTAACCATAAATGGTATTTCTTAAGATTATTCGATATTACTGTGTGAACTATGATTTACTTCATTTAGGTATCTATACATTTAACGCTATTGATTATTGTCAGAACACAAAACACTCTTAGCGCTTCCATTCATTACCAATCCTTGATCTAAAGGGTGCTTTACTGGCGTTTCAGGTGAACGTGTCCAATTTACGCTGACCCGCGATCATCCCTTCACTCACCCCTTTCCCATTGTCATTCCAAGCACTCAAGGAGGTGAGACGGGCCAAGCTTAATTGGAATTGGTTTATACAATCAGCGATACGTATAGATAATCCAAGGGTGTTTGAGGCTTTGTATTTTATAATCAGATGCATCACGATGATTGGATATGGAGCAACTGAAGGCAATATCAATTGGTTCGTATAATCCAAATAATTACTTCCTCTTTGTCGTATGAAATGCTTATTATGCATCAAATGCGACTTGTGTGCTTTGTATCAAAACAATATTGTTTTTTTGACTCCCTAATTTGAATAATTCACGTAATACAATGCGTATGTGTGACCTATGTTCCAGAGCTGGATACATGTACCTCTAACTGCCTAATGCAGTAGATTTAATTGCAATAAAATAGTAAGTGTCTTTTTTTTCTTTAATTCATTAAATTCGTTTGGTTTAATATAATTTGAATGACGTAGGTATTACTCAAGATTATATTATTTCATTGGGAAAGATTCTTAGTTATACACATTCAGCACACACACACAAACACATACACACAAACACATACACACACACATACAAACACACATACACACACATACCAACACACATACACACACACATACACACACACGCCCACACACTCAAACAGAGTAATTTTTAAGTGTATTCTAAGCATTGTTTTCCTAACTTTATCATGTCAGTAGGTATCTGTATCGTAAAGATTACTGTAACGGAGAGCGGGTTTTTCTAACACAAGTATTTATTTACTTAAAAGAAATCCCCAATCGTAACAAAGAAATGTAAAACTAGATACTGAATAAATCATTTATTTATTTATTTATTTATTTATTTATTTATTAGATTAGACTAGCGAATAAGTCACGTTGAACTCATAGGTCCAAAATAGTTCAATGTTATGTTTTTGTTTGTTGAACAAAATCACATCCATTGCTCTTATTTTGTAGTAAGTACCTTAAACATTTCTGTAACAGAAATCAGACAATACTAACACATTCAGACCGTTAACAGTATTTAAAAGTTCGAAATTTCCTTTATTGACCCGGTAACCGAACTCAGGACCTCAGAAACTGCTCGGCTACGGCATCGTTAATTTATTTAAGGCACAACTTGGTTTAGTTTTAGCCAGGGCTTATTTAGAATATTCTGATGCCTTTAGGATGTGTTGGTTTCTTGAAGGACTAACCAGTTTGCAGTTAGACCTGAACTTGGTCTGACCAGTAACATGCACAGATGGTAACTCTATGAAGGAAATGATCCGTAAACAAATAAAAGAAGAATTTACAAACCTTTACCCTTTCGCGCACGGCGTCGTACGTGAGCATATCTGTTGTATTTTTTTTAATAACATCACTTTATTTGGGCTCCTCCCAGTCTGATGGTAAGCAAGAGAGGAACCCATATCATGATGACAACGGATTTAATACCATCGTCATACTGGCTCGCAAGATGATTCTTTACGCTCAATACTACGTTATACGTGCAACGATAACGATTATTGCAAAACGAGCTCGTACAAGTTAAAAAAAGTCCATTTGCGTTGCAGCGAAACATAGGTTCGTTTGTAGAGCTATGCAGGTATGCAGGTAACGATAGGCTCACGATGCGACTACGCTGACGACCCGTGTGCATAAGGCTTTATATAAAAAAGATGAACTAGCTTCTTCCATTAAGACATATACTTACTGGGTCAAGTGTAAATTGACCCAAAAATAAGTGATTACATAAATGACCAATCAAAAGAGCAATCAGGCCCGCCCGCCTCGCAACCACACTGCGACAGACTGGTCGATAAGGATTAACCCGAAAGGTCTGAACTGAATAAACAATGTGACGACCAAGGCACCCTCACGTACACGCGCTGTTAATGTAAAAACGGACTAACGTATTATTTATTTAGACGCACGAAACTCGTTTTTCGTACTTTATTGTTTTGCTAGACGTCCTTTGTTTTGATCTTGTTGAGTTCGCGATATCAATTTCGGAGTCACGAATGTAATTCGTCTTGTGTTTTGGGGTTCTGAACTTGAAATAAAGCAATTTACCCAAACGTTCTACCTTAAGAGGACTGTTTTGAGTGTTATGAATTGTAAGGAGTTTATTTCGGTTTTTCCAGACTAGGCAGAAATTTTGTTAGGTATTTGATCGTTTAAACTGATATTAGATAGGTATTAAATCTCACGTTCACGAATGGATTTCTTTGAGACATCGTTATTTTTTTCTAGAGTACATATGGAAGATCTATTTATTGAATAAAGAATACATATCAGATAATCACACGCACTGAATAGATTCTAAGGTAAGTAGCTTAAGTACTTGTGGTATGGAAACCAGAGCCAACTGCGATATCACGACGTATTCGAGTGTTATATTGTGATACCAAAATTGGTTCTGGTACTCATAATACTACTACCGTACTTTAAAGTCCCAGATACAGAACACAAATGTTAAGCACACAAATTTTAGGATTGACTTGTTTCAAAAGGCAGTAACATTATATTTTTTTCCTTGTCTTTAGATAAACAATTGGTACAAGCACAAATACAATTGCATAAGCACTGCCATGATACTAATACCAATCTTTACATACCCAAATCTGAAAACATTTCCTACAACCTTATGAGTTTAAGAATAAAATCAAAAGTTTAAAAGACAGTGTTAGAAGTAAAGGCAAACCAAATTATTTTATAATTAAAAATGTTAATTTCGAATTGAAAATGTTATTATTTAAGACGAAACTTGCAACATTTGCATTTGTAAATAAAACGAATAAATCACATAAATCCCGCCGTAAATAAAACGGCGAAGACAAATAAATTCAACTCTATAAATTACTCCACTCGAAATATTCAGATCCAGCGTAATCTTTAACAGTTAGTGTTGCAAATAAAACTAATATTTCACCCTAACTTGAAACTTATTTAAATTCATAAGCCTATGAGTGACGCGGATAAACTCCAAGACAAAACCGTTCTTATCGCAGATCAGATCGTAGGCAAGCTTGCGTGGTGTAAATTGGAGATTTACGCATGCCATAAATCAGTCAGTGTGTAAGCCCCCGATACGTCACGGGGACCTGTGTCGTGGCTGCACTCACCTTTATAGGCCGTACTTCTGTGCCGTGTAGGTTAAATTGCTTGTGGACGGTTTAAAATGTATGGGTGAATTGTTTAAACCCAAATGCCTGTTTGGTATGTTCAGTAAATTTTAGATGCGGCCAAGGTATTTGAGAGGCGTTGTATTAGACGTAGATAACAATTAAAATCATCTGTGATACGTCACAGGACTTATGTCATAACTGCGCTCACTTTTTTACTTTCTTGAAAAACTGCTTCGATCAAGGAAATGTCTATGGTTGTCAAGTAGCTGTCATCAAAACGTCATTTATTAAGGATTTTATTTGCCATTTGCCTGATAGTCAAAAAAGGACAAAAAATTACTATTAATTGAATAAAAGCTAAATCAGCACTGATAAATCGGTCCTATGATGATAACATGCAGTTAATTTATTTCTGAAAAAAAAACTTATAATACAACACAAATCATTAGTTAAGATTAGTTTGTGGAAATGGCAACATAATCGTACATTAGTAATTAGAACTGGAAATTAAATAATTCATTTTCAGATGATTAATTCATTTTAAAACCACTTAACAAATGTACCACTACCTCACAAGTCTCCCTTTTGTGTAAATTTTCACATGAGATCGAGAGTTTAAATGCATCCATTATTCATTTCGCCTTCAAAAGTTTAAACGTCAAACGCAATAGTTAAAAAAGTTGTGTCACGCAAGAGACATCCGAACAACACTTGACTTTACGAACACACTGGTGTAGCAAATAATGAGCACATAATATATTTTTTTATTTTTCATTTTATTATTTACTTATTACTGGCGGCACGACGTGGTGTCTTACACACGTGTATAATCCCTGTAAATTTCCAATTTTTTACAAACCATGTTTAACTAATAGCAAAATAACAAAAAAAAACATCAAATTAAGTCCCGTATTCTTAAAATTTTACGCATGCATGCATTTCGGAGATTTATTTTTATTTATATCTGTATATTAATATATGTAGCAAGGATTTTTCATAAATTAAGTAAATTATTTTAACTCTTGTACCGTGAAAACCAGAACGGTGTACGATAAATGAGAAATATATTCAACATACCTACATTAGTGGTTATATAAAATATACAAATCAAATACAATAATATATTTAATGGCTCCATAGGGCATTTGATAGAGAGCTTAATACGCATGTTGTAAGCATTTGCCGTTACGTTTCAGATAATTTATATGTGGAATTGAATACTTACATATTATAACATTTTATGATACCACCATTGATATCGGTTGCCAAAATATAAATGCTAAAGTAATTTATTTTGGGATTTGATCGTTTTGTTCAGTGTTCGCCAGTCAAGAAGACCGTGTGTCCCAAATTTTAAAATATGGTCATGTGTCACGCATGCACGTCGATGCAATACACGTGGAATAATAAATAATCGTTGTTGCACTCATTACTGAGTAATTACCATTAAATGCGCCAGTGGCAATATTTATCGGCCGTTTATCAGATTTTAAAAATTAAAAATTGGCTCCTAATTGGTAAGTGTTAAAGTTTTCAAATTTTCAGTTCTTACCTGTTGATTTAAATTATTGGTTTTAAAACGTATAACAGCTGGTTTTGTTTGGGTTAATGTGAGATGATTTAAAATTTTATGGGTTGTGAAAAAGTTTTATAATTGTTCACTCATTAGAAAAAAAAACATTAATTTAGAAAAATCGCTGTAGATATGGTTGTAATCGCAATTTCTTAGTATATTTGTTTTTTTTTAAATTGCCACTGGGTAGAAATTTTCCAATTGAATCGAGTCCAGTCCAGAAAAAGTCGTAGTATAGCACCCTACAAAAAATTGTGTTGTTCAAATCAAAATTTTAATATATCTATTGGGCTTTAATTATAAAATTGTCGTGTAGTTGTTATTTGCTCCACTTCAAGTAGAAGTTAGCTTTATTTGCTATTTAATGTAAACCATCTGATATTTTTCTATTTCCAACATGCATTTAATTAAGCACTTTACCTGTTTCGTTTTATATTATATAACATCTTTAATCGTCCCACACGTACCACAAAACAGCGTAATCAGGTCCAAATTCATTAAAGTTCCCCGCAAACCGCTTGTATTACCCCGTTCGCATAGCTACTTCGAAACTTCCATAAATTAAACTTGTTACAAAAATCTGTTACAGTTTACTCTAAGAATTTTAATGCGCTATTTTTCCAGTTGAGTTTATGTGTGAAACTTGATAATATGTAGCTGAACAAGCACTCGGCGTTAATGAGGCTGAGAGTGCTGTTCCCTGTTTCTACTAGAGAGTATGACAGTATGCGATGAGACCACAGCAATTGATTTATATAGCAACAAGATTTTGCTTTAAAAGAACTGTAGGGGTTTTTATGCTACAACAAGATGTTAAGCATGGTGCATTTTACTTGTGAACAGGACTTATCATTACTATTTTCGGAGACAGAGTAATTTATCCTCTTCAAATTGGTCTGAAGACTTATTCCGACTTTTTGGTTGATTCGTAAGTTTAATTCCCTCATTTTAATTTTAACAGTTTTGACAATGGAATAGAAGACAAATGAAGATCATCAAAAACGATTCATTTATATTTCTTATTAACCAAATAATACCAACCGCACCCGTACCGTAACACTAGCGCTCTAACATAAAGGTAGACAAACTTTTACAATTTTTCGAAGCATTCTTAACAAACAGTTTAATGTAGTAAAACAAAATGAAATTCTAAAGTTATCAAAGAGTATGTGTAATTAAGTAAAGTGGCTAAATTCTTTTTTTCCCTGCATGTATCACGTTTGTGTTATTGCTATATGTAGAATCTACGGTTCGATAATCCTATGATCCTCATTTGATAATATAGGTTGGTAATTAAAGCGATTACCATCTAAACATAATATACCAACGCTCCAATCACCAAATTACAAAGGCAGTGCTAAGCCATTTTCTTGAATTTGTGACTTGTTTGAATTTTGAAAAAATAAGTGCCAACTATATCGTCAATAGTTACCTATTATATTAGTGCAGGAAGATAAATGCATTGCATTTTGCAAAGGACTTTAAAAAAATTGATATTTTTTTGTTTAAACAATTTTCTCCCCAATGCACAACACTATACCTAGATAGAAATAACATAAAAACCATCAAATTGAAATAACAGAACTTCTCATAACTTCCATCGCTGTTCTCTCGAAAATTAAAATTAAAATTAACCATTTCTTTTAATTCAACTCGTGCAGTCGCATCGGAATCAAAACAGGCAATCAGAATTTAAGGCCAGTTAATTAAGAGTGGAGGTACAGTCGGCGTTTTGTGCCACATTCTCATTTGCATAAAAATTATAATGATCATGGACATCGTCTGGAATAACAAACGTTTCGTTGACCAGGGCTGGCTTTTGAAGTAATTTGGTCTTTAGGCTAAACAAATGCAAATAAATTATTTTATTTAAAAAAGTCAAAACAATGATTGCTCCTCGCTTAGCATATTGCGTTAGCTATTCAAGGAAGTAATGCTGCCAGCATCTTGGTCCAATTTTAGAAGATATTTATTTTTTGCTATGTATTTATGGGTAAATATAATCGGGGCTTAGTTTTTAGTTAAATATTGTGAAGATTTGTATTAAATAAGTTTGTTATTAACTGAAGTAATGAACCAAATTAGATAATTATTATTTGTTATATTTAAATTGTAAGGACAAGGTTTGCAAAACAAAAAGTTGAAAATTTACCGGTATAGCAGGATGCAAAGTCGCGGCGGGTTGCTAGTTTGTTAAAAATTGTTACGACTTACATAATCATTACAATGGTAGTTCCTATACATGATCAAAAAACAGCGTCATAAGGGTGGTAAAAAGTTCAAGCTGTGTCTGTGAAGACGTATCTTTGACGTGTTTTACGATTTTTTGTTACATTTATTGTTCATTGTATATAATTAAAACTGTCGCTGATCATAGTCAAAAATACATATTTGTGCATGCTTAATATACTATCGGCAATGGTTAAATTTATTCAATAATAATGAATTTCAAAGGTTAAGGTTCTTGAATGAAAAAGTAATTTCAGAACACGTCATGCACAAAACTTACAACTTTTAATGGTAATTAAAAAGATTGACATACCTTTTAAAAGCGAAGCGTCACCTTAAAAACATTTACATTTTACTATGGTAGTTATTTGAACACAAAGTCCTTTTAAATTAAATTACATGAAACTGCAGCACAAACCAATTAGATTTGAAACTTAAAGTTAAGCTCTTAAAGTAAGTAAATAGACTAGAAAATAATAAAACAAAACACAGTTTGACAAACCTCAGCAGATCATTTTGTCCGAATCACCTCAAATATTAGCAAATATTACATTCAAAAACAAATTTTAGACCCATAAAAAATAAAGTAACCAGATTAAGTAGAATATTTTCAAATTAACGTATTAAGAAAACGGTATGTGCCGGAAAGAGTTTAATAAAGAAGAGTGGCAGCCCTAACTGGTCCCAAATGGCATATCGCCCACACAGTTTTTAATAAAATCTGATGGCGGTTAAGACATGACATATGTTCTTGTGGCATCCATTGTACACGGTTTGTTCCGTCTTCGTATGAGTGTTGGAATTGAAAATGTGACTACTAAATCACAAGATGTCATGTTACGAGTGATAAACAGTGTTTGAATTAAATTAATGACATTTAAAGTCGGAAACATAGAAAATGAATAGTTACACAATAATTCACTTTGTGTTGGTATGGCGTTCGGAAATAACAAGAATAACGATAAGTTATGCAAATTGCATTTGATGTTTTTCTTTCAATGAAATTTCTTTTTTATGTGGAACAAACCAGCAGACTGTATGACTAATGGAAAATTTACAACATTATTCAATATGAAAATGTACTTGCAGCAAGCATTAATAATAATACTATGCTTTTACCCTAACTAAACTAGCAATATTTACACTCAAATGGTTTTTGTTTTTATCTAAAATCATTATTGTAACATTTATAATGGTTGTCCTTTCTCATCTAATATAAATAATTAATAACCGTCACTTTTTAAAAAATAGAAATGTATTTCTGTTTTAGAAGCTTTTGTTTGTATTGCTATATTTCATACTTAATCCATAACTATCAAGTAACAAAACCTGAAGAACACTGATTTTTAGAGACATTTTTTTTAAGAAAACTTTCGGAAACTTAAAGTTGTCTCCTGAATAGGGCAATAGCATAATATATGGTAGTCATCTTCCCCGAAAAGGGGCAGGTTCAGCCCATAGAAGCCCACTGGATTGACTTAATCGCCTTTGATGGTGCAAAAGTGGTTAAATTAGTATTAAAGACAGTTTTAAGCTCTATTGGAATAGTGTCTTCAATCTTCCATTTCATATATCTTCAAAAGTATCAGTTCCCAATTGGCGATGAAAGTTACGATTTCTCACATGAGCGAGTTTTCATCTGGCAATTGCGTCGGCTAAAGTTTGCAACGGTTTTCAAAACACTAACTTCGTGTTGCAAACTTAATGTTATTTGATATATAGTAGATGTTGGTAATATGAAGGGTCAAAAATTAAATTAAAGATTTAAAATAACACAATTGAAAAAATGAAAAATAGTCCCATCATCGACATTCCATTTGATCACATCCGCAGCTGAAAGGCGAGTGGGCCGGACTTTATCGTCGCGCCTTCTTTGATATCCCGAGCTCAATTCCCGGTCAGATCAATGTATAAAAATAACTTTTCAATATTGTCTCTGTTATAATCTTCTCAGAAGAAGAGACTACGAAAAAAATGTATTTATCAGACAGAGTCGACACACGGGATGTGATGCAGATCAGTCTAATTATGCAAGTAAATTTATAATTATGCCAGTCCGTGTTCACTACATAGTATACATTTCTGTATCTATTCTTAGATCTTTAAACTACGCAACGGATTTTAAAAAAAAAACGCTTTTTTGATAGATAAAGTAATGTATGAGGATTTGAGGATGGTTTATAATGTATTCTCCACACATATTAATCTACAGAAAAGCCGAACACTTAATTTGTATTAACTTGCACCCGTATCTTAGTTTACGTTTTATCGGTTCAAAATTATCCTGGGATTGTATCTGGCTACCGATTTTTATTCAAATCCATTCCGTTGTTTTTCGTGATAGAGCCTCTATCGTCCGTACATACACACTGTAGTTTATATGTATTATAAGATACCGTGACGTGACAAACTACCCAAAACTTACATGTATAAAATCAAATAGCGAATATTTAACACCACAGTCAATGAACTCGAGTAGCAGTAGACATTTTATTAAAAAATCGATCAGACACCGACAAAAGAAACACTTATCACTGTAATTTCAAACACACCGAGGAAATGACGGCTTTTAATTTGTTGTCATTTGCATGACAGAATAGAAAATGACCGGGCGTTTACACTGTTTATTTGATGATAAACAGTGCTTCAATAGGTTGTTTGACTTTGCATAGTATGATTTATCGCATTTTTTTTTCGTATTGTTGGGTTTAAGTTTCGTATTCTTACTGGATCGTTAAGAAAGGCTTAGAATAAAAACTACATAGAACAACTGTGCCTCTAAAATATTAACTTCCAGTGCCGGTCGATGAAAACGTTACAACACTATTGCTTTTTTTAGTTATTATGTTAATTACTTAACTCAACTTAATGAAATTACATCCTGTTTGGAACCTATAAACACAGAAAAAATATTTTGCAGTTTGAATTCCAAAAAATCGGTACCCATATGGTAGGCAGATTTCACTAAAAATCGCAAGACATAGGCTTTCTTAAAAAATAGATAAAATTGTTTATAATATTCAGAAAGCAACCTTGTAGCCAGTACAACCTCAGTATTAGATTAGATAGAAGCCATTTTTCATTTCACATATGTTTCAATGTGATGAAAGGTATACATAGGTAAACAGGTAGGTAGGTAGAGGATATAGATCCTCAAAATGTTGTTAACTAAAGTAAAAAAACTTTTTCTTAATGCAGTCGCATCATCGCAGACTACAGCGATTGTTTCAAATGAGACCTGGAAGCGGTTTACTAATGGCAGAAACTATTCAGATTCGTAAAAGTCCTTTGTTTTATGTATATTAAGAAAGATACAGAACATCCTTTCCCAATTTTAATCCGAATCCAACGTTTTGTGAATTATAAGCTGAAGCATTTTATAATACATGCAAGTAAAGATATTAGTTTTTATACCATCGACATAAAAGCAGTCCAAAACACAATGCATTACAGATATAGAGTTACACTCTATATAATACAGTTAATGTCATAAATAAGATGTTGTAGTAAAATGGAATGCCTACAAATCCATACTAATCCATACTAATATTATAAATGCGAAAGTAACTCTGTCTGTCTGTCTGTCTAACTGTATGTCTGTCTGTCCGTCTGTTACTCTTTCACGCCTAAACGGCTGAACGGACTTTGATGAAATTTGGTATAGGTATATATTGAATCTTAAGAACGGACATAGGCTACTTTTTATTAGAAAATAAGGGGGGGATGGGGGTAATACCACCTTTGAAAGTTTATATGGAAAAATGTTTATTTTTGAAGTTAGAGATATGAAATTTGGCACAAATATAGCTCGAAACTTGGATTAATATAAAGACTACTTTTTGTTTCGAATATTAGGGGAGAAAGGGGTAAAACCGACCATGAAAGGATGTAGTCCATGCGAACGAAGTCGCGGGCACAGCTAGCAAATTCATATTATGATAGAAAATCAACGTCGTACTCATTCCATCGAAGGAACGGAGATGCGTTCTTGTCTCGCTGCAAAGCTGCTACTTTGATACAACAGGCCACACTTAGTCAAAATTCGTTCAACACCTACATGTACACACATGTTCGTACAACGCACTCAGCGGTGAATTTGTCACTTTTAATCCGCCGTACACGGTCGACCGTTTTGAATACTAAAACACCTAGTTAACATATAAAGTGGAGTTGTTAAGAGTTACTAGTGAACGCGTACGTCTTGCTTACATTGTAATGTCTTGAGATTTTTTACCATACGTTTGTTGTCAGTAGAAAGGTGTGAGAAACAAATTACTAAATTGGAACATCTAATTACGCTTTTTAAGTCTTATTTAAGTAATTAGCCAGTTGAATAAGATGTTTGCAAGAACGGAAGATAACTACAAACATATCTAATAAAAAGAAAAAGAAGAAAACATCTTAAGAAACTCTATACTAAAGGTACTACTTCGACTACATCAGTCCATGCAGCTTAAACATATTGATTTTCAAAACATGCAGCATTGTTCCAAATATTTCAGATTTGTATTGGCATCACCCAGAGGTTCAATGGATGAGTAATATAATTTATCTTTTTGTTACATCTATGAATCAGTACTAGAGTGAATCAAATCATTCAACCTGACTATTTTATTTATCATGTTGTACTGTTTTCGAGACCTCTAATTTGACTCATAAACGATAGATACCAAACCAAACGGTCTACGTAAAAATCTTTGAGTATTGGGGTAAAATCTTTATTTCTGATTTCTGTAACAAAAAAGTTTCAACTACTGTGTTGATGTCCAATAAATAATAAATAGAGATACCGATTGTCCCGTAAGTCAATTCAAATCTCCCAATCAGGTCAAAAAATGATCTAACCCCCACTTAAGTTACCCAATTATTAATCGAATTGCCAGCTACTTGTTTCAGCGCTCGTCGAATACCGCTGACAGTTGTTCGATAATTGAACCGGGAACAATTAGCCGTGGAGCGGTTAATATAGGCGGCGATGTCAGCGATCGTCCCTCGGCACTCGATGTCACGCGCAAATCGATTTGCGCCAATGTATGAGAGCTGGGTAACAAAAATTGAAATCGAGAAACAAAAGATGCCAATTGCGGTAAAGCGTACAGAAGAGGTATCACAATTGCGTTAGCGCATCTAAAAAAATACACACACCGCCGTCTAGTATAGGACGCATCACTATTTCAATCGTAATTTAGTGACATTTCTCATGATCACCGTGACTTGTAAGCGCGGTAAGCTGTTTGTCCTAGCTGATATATCGACATAAGCCGTAAACCTAAATCAGTAGCCTTTTAGCGATATAAGACCGTATGGTGATTCGGTTTTTCACTTGCTTAACAAATAACCTCTACCAATTCACATTGGACTCACGTGGTGTAGTATTTCCTGTTCCATATCAGGCCTAGGATTAGACCTATGCCCGGCAGTGACGCAAAGACGCAAAATCTATATTATTATAAGTTCATGATTATAAGACACGTTACATCTTTGTCGTGAAATATTTATAGCGATAAGATATCCGCTATTAAGCGGCAATGAGATCAAACTTGAGCTCTGTACGCGGCAGTATGGCATCGAATGGGTAACCATTTTACTTACATTAGAATAAAACCAAAGTATTTTAACGCTGTTCAATATTAGGTTTATTCCGTTTTTTTAAATATGTGCCTACTATTCATTCAAGCAACCATTACGATTTTAAACTTGCCCCATTAATCGTTACAAAATTCAGTCCGAACGTGACGTCACAAAAAATGGTATAACTAACAACCTATCTCCGGAACAGAACTTACACGATTTTTCATAACTTTCTAGCGGCCCACTGGAAAGTTGGACCGAGTGGCCTTTTGCAGCGATGCTGCTTTTTGCTAAAAAGTAATATTTGTTCAAAATATCTTAGAAGTCATGTTAACATCATGCCTACAAAGTGAGAAGTTTGATCTGTGGACGAGCTTTTTATAGTAGCTGCCTGTGATTCAAAGCGTTAGTAAAGTAGAATGTTTTCTGTCATTTTTTTCTGAAATGCTTACAAAAAAAAAATAAGTGAAGTAGGTGTTAATCCGGTAAGGCCTATGCGTTACTAGGCTATGCCAAAAACTTTCATCACTGAAATGGTGAAATTGATACAATAATGGTTACTGACTCAATCATCAGGTGACTACTGGCTCAATTTCGAACGGACCACAAACATGTGGTACATTCGAAGTTTTCGTTACATAATTTGCTTGACCGAGAATCAAACTCAGACCCGTGAGGTTATAATATAATCATGTGCCTAAGCCATTTGGATATTCCAATGATTCTGAAACAAGAGAAATTATGACAAAATTTTGACTGATCTCTTTTTCTAAAATCAATTTCTTAGCCTACTCTTAATTGACTCTAGATGAATTTAGGCCAAAAATGGCAGAAAACTCTTGAGCTGGAACTTCAAGCAGCTTAAGCCAAAAAGGGTACTTCAAACAAGTATGAGAATTCTGCAACTCCTCTAGCCAAAAAAACACATCATTGCTATTCCGATCCGGGCGCTAACTGCACTTTATCTCTATAGGAATTCCGACACGCTCGCGCATTTTACAGCCACGATGACCAGACTAACCGGCGCATGCGTTTGTAAAAAAAACCTTTTTTCCGTTAAATTTTCCGTGTAGAACGGCGCGAAATTCGTCTACGCCATCTTTGGGGTCTACGTCACTGGGGTTCGAAAATTCGCAGGAATTGTAAACAATGTATTTGGTTTTGTTTTTGTTATATTACCTATTACCTACGATCAAAACACGGTACCTTGTTACATTTTCTTAACGTAAAGTGGTTTTAATTTAGTCAGTTTTCAAGTACACTAAATATGACAAGGCAAAGCATTAAACTGCAGACCATGATATTATCTCCTAGTGGGGCTAGAAAATTATTAGAAAAAAAAAATAACGATATTTTACATGAAAACTTCCAAAATTCAAAACTTAGAGTTGGATAATTTTCTTGTTTCAAGTTGTTTAATTCAAATGCTATTTAAATATATTTAAATACCATCAGATTTTTTAAGAAGCTCACTGTTGCAAAAACAAGTTTTTTCGGATTTTTTGCAAGAATTATCACAGGCAATTGATTAAGCTCAATGAGTTTCCCACTTAGTCGGAGCTTGCCCTAAACTACGTTTACCGACTCGTGGTCTCCACACAAGAACCCGTTTACTCAAGCAGTTGTCAGATTTTCACCTGCGAAAGATTGCAGGCAGATGCTGATACTTCTATGTAAAGATGTTTAGCCTATGTTTGGCCTATGTTCAGCGGTGGACTTGTATATAGATAGATAGTAGATAGATAGATAGATACACTTTATTGCACAGAAAAATTTACAGAAATTGGTTTTAGAGATATATCAAGTACAATTTCGGCAGTCTTATTGCTAGAAAGCAATCTCTTTCAGACAACCTTTAGGTAGAGGAAATAGTAGATATCAAGAAACGGGTACGAGTATGATGGTTCTGAATGGAGTTTCCAATAAAATAATTAATAAAAAGGATATAGAATCATTTATATAAAGATATATAGGAAAATAAAAAGGATAACCTTAAAAAATCCATTATTCCACATCAAAGACTAGAATGATCGTACCACACAGGAAAAAAGGCTGTCTGGAAGACATTGCTTGCTATCTGTTTAACCAATTTCTTTAAATTTTTCTGTGCAACAAAGTGCATCTTTCTGTCTATATCTATCTCACTGATATTTCTGCGTACATCTTACTTAAGTATTTATAACAGAAGTGATAAACGTTTTGTTTCTCAATTCAAAGAACTCAGCGAGGCATCTCGGTGTAGCGCACCTCATTGTTTTTACTTTTTTCGCGAGTCCACGGTGCTCACCGGAATGGGAGGAGGAAAAAAGTTTCATTGTTAACGCTTCACACAGGAACACTTGGTGCGTCGTGCTCTTATTGCGTTCGAAATAAATACCTGAATTGAGCAAAAAGGCGTTTGCAGCGCTGCCTGGGCACAGATGGTAGGCTTTTTAACGTAAGGCGGATTGGCGTAGATTTTAACTCGTTTTTACCGGACGAAGGAATTTTCGTAACGCATGTTTTTTCCGCGTGGTATGTGGCTAAATGTGGGAATTAAACTTTGTTTTTTTAATGACAGAAACAACTGAATGCTATTTATATTTAAGCACTAAAAGTATGGTTTTGACCTTATCTATTATGTTTTACAAGGAATATCGTATACTATTCTCAGGAACGCGAGTATTTATCAAGCTTAATTCAAGCTGTGAAAAAATGATGATTAAATCGACAGGGTTAGATCTCAGGAAAAAGAAACTGCCTTAAGCGTAACCCCACACTAGCGTTCTTTAAGCGTCGACGCCCACGCAACGCCGACGCGACGTTGACGCAACGCCGACGCGACGTCGACGCAACGTCGACGCGGCGCCGACGCAACGCTTACGCAGCGGCGCGGTCGAAATGACGAACGCCAGGACTGCGCTCCACAGGCGCCGCGCGGGCCCGACGCCTGCGCAGCGTTTATTTTGACAACAGTACAATGATCAACTCAATTGTTTCGGCCCGCCCGTGTTTTAAAATCAGTACCTAGGTAGAAGACTTTTTAGCTGATAGCAAATATGGATGTAGCTTAAAATACTAGCTCATATTGCCGAAAAAACCCATTTTCAATTAAGTACTTTTAGTTTTCGAGAAAATAAATCCTAAAGTTGCCTTTTCGTGCCATGTGTCAAATAGGTAAAATATTTTTTTTCCTTTACAAGTTGAAAGCATTAATTTATCACTGCAATATAAAACATTATATTGTGCGTTATTCAAATCTTACATTTCCATTTTCGAAATAACTGTACATGACGTCAGCGCGGCGCGACGCTCGAACGCGATGTGCAGAGGACGCCCAGCGCAAGCGCCGCTCAAACGCCGCGCCGACGCTGGGCGGGCGCCGCGTCGACGCTGAGCGGGCGCCGCGTCGACGCAACGCCCAAACAACGTCGGCGCGGCAAGACCCTGACGCTCGAAAGACGCTAGTGTGGGGTCCCTCTATATCGCGCCTTTAAAGTTTTAATACAATATAAAAACCAGCGGCCAGAAAGCTTAAATTAAAAAAGAAGAAATTACATCAAGGAAAAAAACCAGCCTGGACGTCTTTTATTTGAAAATTAAACATTTATTTTCGGCTAGAACTAATAATAAAACTAGTTTAATGCACTTTCAATTTGTACGCGTTTAAACTCGCACTAAGCTGTTTTGTTTATTATATCTACAAATAGTCTAGCTATTTCATTGGCACTCTTTAAAAAAATATTTTAACACTCTAAGTATATATTGGTTTTGTTTCAAAAGTCTTATAGTTCATATAAAGTAGATTTCAGTAGAACTAGAAAAACATTTTTAACGTCTACGCAACAATCTTTTAAGAGGCCTGATTGGAAAACGGCATTCATTTAAAGACTTATTACATCCTCCAGATAATCCCACTTATCTGCAGTGACTAATCCTAGAAACGTGTTTTAGAGATACGACTGCATCGTTTTAACATCTCCAACTATCAGAACATTATCTTAAAGACAAATTACGCACTTTACAACTTTAAGTCAAGTTGTCTTACTTACGATTACAAGATTCCATTTAAATTTCTCATAGACACTTGCTTATTGCGACAACTTTTAATTAGTGTAGCAGATTTAGTTGATCGTTTACTTTTTTTAAAGTACTTAATGTATGTTGAATGTAGTATTTTAGTATTTTACTGGTGAAAGCGGAGATAATGTACTAACGAAATACTATGTGAAATAATTAAAAAAAAACACCAGGTATAATAAAAGGAAAAAAACTAAGCTTTACTTAAACAATTTATTTACATTAAAGTTAAGTGCCATGTAAAACAAGAAATAGTCTAATAGGTCCTTATTGACGAAATATAAAAGTTCGAAAACTAATATGTTTCGGCAATAGTTTTTTATTGATTACAACATTATAATTCTTGTAAACAAAATCAACGAATTTGGCCCAATACACACATAATAATATAACGCTATCGTTACACACAGCTCCTCACCACTTAACAGATTTGTCAGCTTTCGTAAAATGTTGCGATTGCTGTCAAATAATGTGATTCATTACATTGCATTGGACAAAATTCCTATTGCATTGGTTTATGAGGACTTGGATAACATATTTTCAGTCAAAAATACGTCAGAAAACAACCTATAATCTTTGTACCGCATATTCTATTCCCAAAATTAGTCCTTATGACCTTGGTATAGCGTTTTTATTGTTTTTGTTTTATAACAGCACATAAATAATTACATCATGTTGTACAGTTGAACAAAACAATTAAGATTGTTCGGGATAACTATCGGGATTTTATAAACATGCCTCATAGCTCAATTTTCTGTTTCTAACTCAATCAGTATTATCCATATATATAAAGATAGATACAAAAGTACAGCCTTGGACGTTCGCGTTCACGCAGGTGAACACACTTGACCTCCCCTTCTGATCCCAGTGTAATGGCGATTCGTGCAAATAGAAAAGGGCTTTGGATGGCATAATATTTCACAATGAGATGCAGCAAAAAAAGCGAGCAAGTCACCTTATATTCAAAATAACAGACGTCCGAATGTGAACATCTGATTTTCACAGTTGTAAAAAAAAAACAGGAAAATATGCTGTCGTATGTGGACTTTTCAAGCCTGCTTATTTACAAATGTTACATAATGTTGTATAGATGTTTGTTTCTCTTTCACGCATACACTATTGAATGGCTTTAGAGGAAGTTCAGCATCTCGTCATCTGGCTTGATAGAAGATTCTAGATTCTGCTAGTATCTTATAGAATGGCGTAATGGACATTTTTTATCTGAAAAGAAGTCGAATTAAGTCTGAAGCAAACGAGAATTAATATTTGTATTTTTTAACACGCGTTTATTACCTTCACTTGTAACTAACTATGTATATAAGACAATCTTGGAATCTTATTTGTTCTTACTTTCAGTCCGTTAAACCTCCGTTCTAGATGATTATGCTGAAATATGGATTCACGCTAGACAAAATTTACATCTAATTAACAAGTGGACAGAAATATAAATTTGACCAAGATTTTTCATGATTTTTTAATCTCTTCAATGTAACAAATAGTACAGACCGAATTATGAAGTCAATCTCGCCGCATGCTAAAGCGAACAAACGCCTTTACAAACTGGTGCTCCGTGACTTATTGATGTAAACATCTATTAGCCAGATTACTGGTCTGCCAGTGCAACCTCACGCGCAGACCACCATCGATGCGTTCCCGACGTAATTACTTGTAAAGACGTCGTCATACATATTGAAACAAATATGGTAATGGAGACATCAAAGTTTCCTGTAACTGGTGATACAAAGGACTTGCGCGATGTATAAGCAGCTAGTTTTAATAACTAGCCATATAGAGTACCATTTGATCCTGAATGATAGGATACGTTCTCCGTAGAGCAAACGGCACGTAATGAAGATACTATAATCTCAGCAATCAAAGAGTTTGCACATTTATCTCTTGCAAACTATTATTTGGTATACTGAAATCAGAAAATTGTACTTAATTGCAACTCGAAGATAATATTGTGTTTTCGAACATGTTTCGTTTAAAGTTAATAAAAAATAACGTTGTTAACGTCGAGGGCACACGGCTGCTGGACCGAACACGTTTTCTAGTAAAGTGCCTGGACCATAACATCAACCATGATTTACTAGCTTTATCTGAAGTAGAAGTAGGTTCGATACCGGGGCCACAGAATTGTGCTAAACTGCAGCAGAATTCTGCGTTTAGATTGTGTTAAGATGTTATTGGTAAATATAGCTGTTTTATGATTTTCAATTCGAACGCATAAAAGTGGATAAAAATAGTTCAATAACAGTCAATGCCTTGTACCACAGTAATCACTATACTATTGGCAAATGGTGTAGGTATAAAATATTAAACTGAACTTTAAACTTTATTTATAACATAGGAATTCATTTTTGAAACAGGCGTAAAAAAGTAGTAATTAAAACAATGGGATCAATCACCACGCAAGCTAAAAGTTGTTGGTGATCACTAACTAACTTCTAAACCTGTAACTACACTATCAGGTTCCGAAGATAGACGTCTCTATCCTTGAAGCGTATCCATGGAAACAAAGTATTAAGTTATCACCAGTAAACACCCGGTCCGCTCGTCTGTCTACGGTATTTACGTATCTGCTTAAACATTGATTATTAAAAGCACAGGCACTGGTACAAATTATGGCACTCGGGATCCATTAACATTCCTTCTAGACCACCTGCGGGGAACGGGCAGCGATCTGCAATTACCTCAGCCCTTGCCAATGACTCCGAGACATACGGTCTGGTAGGGCAGATAACACTTTGCTCCAAAAATTTTTAAACGATCGCCAGAACAAACATTAGTTTGTGATAATGCTTGATACCTTTGTTAGCGCCTTTTTGTATAGTTACTTTTCATGTAATTATGATATTAATCATTTTGTGGCATTTAATTGATGGAAGTTTAACTTTAACGCCACGAAATAACCTTTGCTAACAGGAAAATAAAGACATCACAATCTCGTGATATTCAGTTTGGCATATTGTTTCTCGTGTATGTATTTGAAAAATTATATTTGTGTAATATTCTTTAAAAACCCTCTTATTACAGTGTAGGATATTTATTTATGAACTGAACTTACTAACAGTACTCTCAGCTAGGCCTTTCTCGTGTGTTTTCTTATTCAAACACTAACGCAAATAGTTAGTAGTCTTAATTACTTTTACAATTAAAGAATAACTTCACTTTTCTTATTAAATATTGTAATGTTTTTTAACTAACTATATATTAATATTTCTTTTAACAGTGTTGCAAGAAAAAAATAATGAGTGATTCCAACAACAAAAAAAATCTGATGTGTAAAGGTAATTATTATTTTGAATTGATAAAAGATCGTGAAGTAGTAGAGACTCTAAAGTATTTTGCATATATGAATTTCCAAATTTTCAAACCCTATTTCGATGTTAAAATTATTTACATCGATTAAGGCCCAATACGAAGCAATTGACATTACCCGTTTCGCGGCGAACCGCGCGCCATCTATTGAACGCATTTGGCATTAGCTCGTGCTAGCGCAGCACGAGTGTGCGGTGCTAGTACGAGCTAATGCCATGTAGTACTAATACATACATGTCATGCTGTGCAGAGTAATTTTGATTTAGAGACAGCATTGCGTACGTATAATTTATTAAATCTTACTACTTTGTAATATTAGTAAGTACCAATAGATTATCAATTTTGTATTTAATTCGTTACATACATACAAACATATCAATGGTCCCAACGAATAAACGTTCAAACGAAAAACTACTACTTTTCAGGAAACCATAAAAACGTTTGAAATCACATTACTTTAATGTCGTAATGAATAGATATATTTAATGTATAATTATATTAAAGGTTAAAAATATTTCAGATCATATATTTTTTAAGAAAATAAAACTATCGATTATCTCAGTATTCAAGAAAAAACATATAATTTTATTATTCTAATGAATAATATGTGACTTGTTAACAGAAATGTATCACTGCACGTTTATTCGTGTCATAAATGAAGCATAAACAAGTGTAGTAAAACGATACACGATTCTACAAATTAGTAAAAGATAATAATTCTACATTAGGATAGCTGTATTAAAATTTTTGCGGTCTGTAATGAAGCATAACTAATAAAAGTAGCTTCCATTTTTACACGAATAATCGTGTCTTTTTTTTGTGTAGGAGTTATTACCCAAAGGAAAGGTTAGACACAAGCGGCAGATTGATTTAATACGTTTATTTTGGTGTACTCAAAGAAACAATTAGATTCAATAGACGCATGTTTTGTTATTTATGTTATATGAAGAAATTTAATTTCCCTACAATAAACGAATTTTGTGCTATAAAAGTCTTATTTTAAGTCCAAAATTTACAAAATAAAAATGTGTAGGCGTATTCTATGCCATAAAAACGAAAAAAATTTTTGGGCAAGAGCTCTTGCACGTTTATTCGTTGGGGCCATCGATATATGGGGTGTAATTGAGCGTTTGCAGCGTGTATGCTAACCGACCTTTCAAAAGGTTGTGTACATGAAGTGCAGAACTGCAGACGGTACACGCATCCTCATCGGTGGCTCCAAGTAGCTGTGGTACACACAACGATTACACCCCGGCTTAATCCCCCGGAGGAATCCTGCATGCTTCGGTTGGCAGGTCTTGCGGTGGAACCTCCTGCTTTGTGTACAAAGTCTAACTCGGCGGTAAAGGCAGTCCACGCTGATAAGCATAGGGCAAGCTGATAGGGCAGAGGTCCAGTTTCATACAGACTGGGCTTTGTCCGAGGCTTGCACTTGGACGGCTCTGGGGGTGTAGTTGGTACATCGTGGTCGCTTTCACTCTACACCGGGGAGATAAAGAGGATTCGGCAGCACCTTAGTGACAAAGGTGGCCTGTTTAGGGGGGTACTGCTTTGCCTGCTCAGCCGGGGAGGGGGCTAGAAAAGATGCCCTAAAGAAATGTTCACCCTAACCCACACGGATGGTAGTAACCGCGGCTGCCTCCGCATCGTTTCACTCGTAGTCGACGATACAATAAAATACGGTTTTTAACGCGTAGAACGTGCTAACCCTACTTGATCACAACTCCAACACCTATCCAGAACGGAAAACCGCAATTGTGCTCGGGAACTTAGCAATTCTCCGAAGAATTAGCGCGCAGTATCAATAGTGTACGTCCAATCGAGCTGGTACTCTTGTTGGGCGCCAAAATGGCTCAAGACTATGAAGGCTGGCTTAAAATCTTAGGCAGAAACGGAGTGGGTAACATGAACTAGAATGGTAAGCTACTGCTCAATTTATGAGCACAAATTCTTGCTATTACAAACACTTTGTTCAGCCTCCCCGCGAAGCATAAAACTACATGGAGCACCCAAGGCCCAAATATTAGTATCTAATAGACTATGCGAAACTACGGCAAAGAGACGTTTCCCAAGTCCTAATCACCCGCGGGATGCGTGGTGGTCACTGCTAGACTGACCACAGACTTGACGTTATAAAACTACGTCTTTGCTTCCGGCGTCCTCGCAGATCCGGTCCATCCAAGTCTGCATGTTTAAACGGTATTAGGCTTATGAATCATGAGACAATGAAGACATATGCTGAAGCGCTAACAATCAGTTAACCGTCTGTAAGCCCTGAGAGCAGTGATATCGAAAAGAGCTGGTTGGCTATATCTTCTCATATCTTAGACACGGCTAAATTCACTCAAGGGCTAACAACCAAAAACATGAAAATTGGTTTGTTGAAAACGATAAAGTCATAGTTAGCGCAATCGACAAAGCAGAGCAATTCACCCTAAAAGTGTTGTGGAAATACGACGAGAGTAACCTGAAGTTTCGTCGACTATCTTGGGAAAGGATCGGTGGTGGCAAGACAAAGCTCACTACATGCAGTGGTTTCCTGACACAAACTAGCTTGGGGTGTTTTACAGTGAGGTTCGAAAGTTGATTAGCACGATCCCCTTTTCAAAAGCTCCTTTGAAACCATCGAATGGTGAAGGACTTCTCAAAACAAAGGAGAAAGTGCTCGAGTAATGGATGGGACACTTCAACGCTCTACTCAACGTGCGCTGGTCTCTTGACTTTGAATATGTTCTGTTGATATCTGAACTCCCTACTCTAGCTAAGCTGGATAAGCCGCTGACACTTGCTGAGATTGTTCTTGCGGTCAGTTAACAACTAAAATAGCGCGTGGTTGGTATCAACTTGATACCGGGAGAGCAACTACTTAAATCCGGTGGTGACGGGTTTCATTCGGCTATATGGAGCCTTTTTGTACTTTGTGGGAAAAAGACCAAGTCCTAGCATATTTACAGTTTCTCGCATTGATCGATTGCACCTCTTACCGGGGTATTTTACTATTATCAGCCCCTGGGAAAATCTTTGCCAGAGTACTCCTAAAACACACCGAAGAGCACCTGCCTGAAACCCAATTTGGATTTTGGCCTGATCGGGGCACGTGCAAAGCTAATTTTTCAGTGCGTCATCTTCAAGAAAAGAGTTGACCTCGAGAAGGCTCTCGATGGCGTGCCCCGGAAAGCTCTCTAGATGGTGCTAGGGAAGCTATGATGCACGGAGCAGTTCTGTCAACGACGAATAGTCTGACTTTTTTCCCCGTCACCTGTGGTATGAAGCAAGGGTATGTACTACTAGCCTACACTATCCGCGCTGTATTTTGCATTGGATGTCAGGGATGTCTCAAGGACTTCTTCGAAAGGTTTTCGCATCCGGTTCCGCACTCAGGGCTTGCACGAACGTGTTACACACGCTATGATTAATGAGATCTTGTACGTAGATGACCTTTGTTTCGTGACAGAATCCCCAAAACCCTGCAGCAAATCATGTCGGATTTTCACCGTCTTGCTAAAAATTTGGTCTAAAAATAAGTATCAAAAAGAGGAATGGCTGTCGAAGGACGTTAATGGTCGCGAGACACTGAAATGAAGACTTGGTGAGGACTAGTTGAAGCGGGTTGACAAATTCCGCTACCTGGGAGTACAATAACACCCAAGTGCAACCTCGATGCTGAAATAATAAGCAGAATTAGTGCTGCAGTCGCGGCATTCAGTAAGCTAAATTCAGAGGTATTCTGCTCTCAAGACATCAAACTTGCTACCGTCAGGTATACATGGCGATCATGATCGGTCAATTCCATCTCAGATGCCTACTGAAGATTATGATTGGCTTTTAGCCACATGCGACCACATTTTCTTAATAGGTGTATCGTACGAAAAATAACTTCACGTACATACTTTGAAATGATTGTACTTGTGAGTCTTACAAAATGTCGTTGTAAAAATTGCAAAAATTAAAAATTAAAAACTTTATTCTGTTTTCTCCATAGTGGGGGTAAGGTCCTGAGTGTATTAATTCTTACTAGACTCCAAGCGGTCAATCATACCCCTATGACAATGTATGACATTATTTGCCGTCTCTGTGATTGCACTTACTCTGTTCATTATTTTCCGATTCGGTTGTGATATTTCGTCGACGCGCGTTCAATACCGCGTAATGACATTTTCCCGTAAGTTCTAATTTAGATTGAAATAATATGAAATAACAGACCACTTTAATCTTTATGGCAAATGCTACATACGCGGTATTGCACGCGCGTCGACGATTTGCATTTTTGAATTTCTCACTTGCCTAGAAACGTATATCTAAATAATCAGTTTGGCTATTGTAAATAAGTAAAACCGGCCAAAAGTGTGTCGGTCCACGCTCAGTGTAGGGTTCCGTAGTTTTCAAAGCATCACAATACTTAAGTATCCTTAAATTACAACTTTAGTTAAAAAAATATTTTTTCAAAAATTTCAAAAACGATTAAACCCATCAGGTTCAAAATAATTTTCCTAGAAAGCCTTTATGCCGTTCTATATTCCAGATTTTTTTCATACTTTTTGACTTATGGTTCAAAAGTAAGAGGGGGGGGACACAATTTTATTTTCTTTTGCAGCGATTATTTCCCAAAATATTAAAAATATAAAAAAATTATCTTAGTAAACCCCTGTTCATTTTTAAATACCTGTCCAACGATATATCACATGTTGGGATTGAAATAAAAAAAAATCACACCCCAATTTACGTGTAGAGGGGGTACCCTAAAAAACATTTTTTTTTTTTATTTTTGCACTTTGTTGACGTGATTAATATACATATTTGTACCAAATTTCATCTTTCTAGTGCAAACGGTTTCTGAGATTATCCTCGGACGGACAGACAGATAGACAGACATGGCGAAACTATAAGGGTTCCTAGTCGACTACGGAACCCTAAAAATGCAGCCTAAGCAGCCTCCCAACAAAAAAGTATTTTACAAAAAATATAATCTCAAAATGGAATTTGCGCAATTCGAGCTGCGTAAAGACTACGCGTGTAAACCAATTTATTTACTATTTTCAAAACAGACAACTAACTGCCGTCACCTGTCAACACTACACATCGAAGCACCTGAACGGCAAACTTTCATATCTAAGAATTATGCAATTTAATCAGGCGTTTGTGTTTAAAATGAATTATTTTAATAACTAATAGATTGTATAAAAAACGAAGAAGGCGGCGACCTTTGGAATCATAATCCTAAAATTTTTTAGTAAAAATATTTTTTTCTAAATATATATTTACAGAGTTTTGGAAGAAAAATAATTTGAAGAAATCATTTTTGAACATTTTTTAAAAACGGTATAACTTTTATATATTCATTTATTTTAAAATTTCAAGAAGGCGGCGACCTTGTAAAATATCTGAATAAACGTACAAAAAGTGATTTAATGCTTAGAATTACTTGAGGTCATCGTTGTAGTGAACAGAAATACATGAAGTTTCGCTAATTCTCTTCGTGTGGTAACAATAACGTTTGCAATTGCCTATAGCACAAAACATATTGTATTAGGTAGCTATGTACAGAAATATGGTCGGTATATTATTATCGATTTTCTTGAGATGATATATTTACTACGTTTAATAGTGTCTTATTATTATGACTGTTCCTAAAACACTATTGTATAGGACTTCATGAAACGTATACTGTCTGTAAATTAATGCTGATGATTTTGTCAGTTTTGATTGGAAGCAAATTTGTAATATCTACTTTTTCTTGTTTAATTAACTAAGTTAAAGTCACTACTATCCCGTTTCATAAAACTAATTTTGAAAATACTTTATTTTCTTTTTATTTCGTAAAACGTGATAGCACATAAACCGTTACTGGGGGTCTATTCCCAAAAACTATTTGATAATATTTTGTTTTTTTTTCGCATTCGTAGCGAAAGAGGTACGATTATGAGAATTGAAAATAATTGTTATTTGTCGTCCTATATATGTATTTTGATATTGCTAGTAAGCCTCAAGATGTTTTATCTAATGGTGAATATTACTTTTTTGCTGACTATTACTTTTTGATTTATTCCCATTATTTATATAATGACGTTGTAATTTAAATTATTTTTCATTAAGTGTTTCAATAATGTATAAAGAGGTAGGGCATAGCGATTTATCGCTCGAACTGGAGCAGCCCGACTGGTGAAATACCTCCACCTTACAGAAGACCGCAGCCAAATGACAATCACTTCTGTGTTGTTGTGTTCCTGCGTGTGAGTAAGGTTTCCAGAGCTCCTGGGGGGTGCTGCATTAGTAGCAGGGGTCAAGCCTTCAAGGTAAGGGCGACAAGTCCAGTAACAAATTTATTATGCTGTACTTGTCACCCTTAAGCTAGGACCTCATTACCACTTAACATCACTTAACATCATCAACAAAAATAATAATAATAATAATTCTCGTTCATTGCTCCAAATATATTTTACGGGCCAGCTACAATGGTATTTACAAATGAATGGATTTTTGTCAAATAAAAATAAAACATGCATCTGAATTACATAAAATAGGTAAAATAATTCGTATAATTTTAAAGGGTATATTTTAGAGCACGTTTAGTATGTTCGCACGCTATCATAATTTTAAAGGATTCTAATATTATATAGTCTACCTTTTCCTTTTATAGTTACTGGGTCAACACTTTTATCGCAAAAAGAGTAACGAGCTTTTTATTTGAAGTTTTATCATTTATTTTATTGTTCCATGTGACTGGTCGGACATTCGTAAATGCCATTTACGGAACCAGTAAATACTGTGAACTTAGTCGTAAATTTACTCCCGAAGCATAAAATTTGCAGGATGAAATACTGAACTACATATATAATGGTATTTCCGTTTTGCGTTAGTATAATTGGCATTTTATGAATCAATTTACTAAGTAACAGTGGTGGTCATTTTATATTTTATTTTAATTTAGTGGCCCACCAATGATTTTTTTATGGCATCTTACTATCTACATATTGCTATTTTCTTCTAGAAAGAGTATATAATATTTGAGGATTTTTATATCTCATATGCCAAAATTCTTTTTTGATGCAAAAAGTAGAATGCGCTATCGACTTTTTATTATTTCCCTCAATTTTTTTCAAACCTACAGGTAGTCTAAAAGTGGTTACTGTAGGTACTGTGAGACTACCTAAGGTTCAATGTTTACTATGCACACCAAATGTGGACCCTATTTGTGCAGTAAGTAATGATATCGCTATGAACATATTTTTTATTTTTATCAAAATAAACTAAACTGACCGAGAAAGCGTGAACACCTTATACGCTTTTAAAATATTTCCAACAAAAAAGCCATCAACTTCCAGTTCATAAATGGCCAACACGAACTCCCTCATTCACACGAAATTACTTCGAAGTCATTAAACTACTGCTAATAGAAAATTTAACACCGCAAGGTACAGGCTGCGAAGGTACTCCCATAGGCGCCGTCCAATCGGCGAGATTTATAATCGTGCGAACTGAAAAATGGTCGGCGGTGTATGATGAAGGTGCCTCTGTGAGCCCGATTATTCAGCAGCGTGTATAATTGCGGTACATGGGTGGTAAGGGCGAGTGTACACTTGACAACTATAGCAGTTCACATCTCAAGACTACGTTCTTACCATCTTAATTGTATCTTTATACGTCGCACTAAAATTAACGACTAAAAGTCAAAAAAATCTAAAAACGTGGTTGTGAGATCCAACTGCTACATGATTGGTGATTTACACATCATAGTGACATCTGTCAACGTATCGCCATCTAGCGGATTTTAACAACGCGACAGTCTCCAATGGGAAATAATTGGTAGATATGTAATCGAAGTTGATTACCATACAGGATACAATAATAGCTTTTCGTAATAAAGCATAAGTTATAGGGTCTCTTAATCTGGTATCATAGAATGGTTTGTTTTGGCTGATAAGTAACAAACAAACAGTAAAGTAAGTATGTTATATGAATACGTGTTTTGGTTTGCTTTTATCATTGCTATCGAAGAGCAGCTTTATTGAAGTGCTTTGTCAACATTTGGTCAGCCCTCGCGTTGATACAATTATAGTAACATGCTGTGCCTGATTTTCATAAATAATAGCGTTTCTGTTGTTTTATGATAAGCTCAAAATACGTAGTTTCCGTACTAGCAGTATAATGTTTTGACCATACCTTTATAAAATCAAAATGTTTCGGCTTCCTTAGAAATGAAATCAACAAAGAAAGAAAAAATGCGTCTATAACTCATTTTTACTAGTAAAAATCCGGAAAGAAAACCGGTAGAATGTGAAACAAATAGTCACCGGTAGAAAAATCGCTGGTTTAATGTGGAAGGATCCGACTAAACTTTAAGAAAACAAAGTTAACATTAAAAAAAATATAATTAATATCAGTTACAAGGTTGAAATTTCTACTACTGAAAACTTGGTGCAACCCAACCACAACTTCGCGCAGTAGGTAGTCCGCTTCCTATTTGATTCCTAGAAATGTTATTGCATATTGACCCGTTAACATATTGCAATTGCTTAGGAATAGAACGCGAAAGTCTTAAATTCATTAAGGTCCTAAAGAATACCCTTACCCTAATATATGTACGTGAATGTGCACACGCCCTTGCAGCGATGTATTACTAATATTTATTAGCCAGACTGTGAATCTGCTTGTTATCTCAAAGCATACTCACCAATACGCACTGGCAATCAATTCTCAGCTTTACCACATCGAATTACGGTTGCGACAGTCGTCAGAAGCAGTTTATAATTAATTCAGCTTGCAACTTTAGATAGGTACTCGAATCAGGGATGTACGATATTTGATGCTATGGAATGTGCACTAACAAGACACAAATAAAGAAGAGATTGCTTGATACAAGAAATCAATCTCTTCTTTTTGTGAAAAATCTTCAAAAAGTATGCAACCCTTTGGTAGAATCGATGTAAAAATTAATAGAAACTAATCAAGAATTTTAAAGTTTATAAATTATTGTTTTCCTAATCTGAACTTTATTAAACAATGATTTTTTTACAG